>CM054182.1:13350000-14550000 GCA_028829895.1 Sinotaia quadrata
TTAGCTGTAGCCGACAAAGGTAAATAGTCAGGGCTGAGTGATTAGCTGTAGCCGACAAAAGTAAACCGTCAGGGTAAGTGATTAGCTGTAGCCGACAAAGGTAAATAGTCAGGGCTGAGTGATTAGCTGTAGCCATTAAAGGTAAATTGTCAAGGTAAGTGATTAGCTGTAGCCGACAAAGGTAAAGTCAATGTGTACGCTCCACGGAAGTAGTTGTAATAGAGCGCCAGATCACGTGAAATGTCTTCTGTTTAAATAGCGTGTGTTACTCCTATCGCATTCCAGCCAATTTCACCCAGCATCATGATGCGAGATCAGCGGACCCTAGCTATGACATAGGACTTTAATTTCACTTAAATCAGCTTGTACGTCCTATGAAGCCGGTACATGTTAGGAATTTATGATGATATTTACATAATGAAATAATGAAGGTGTTCAACGCACAACGCTGCGAAGTCGTCAAAAGCTCATTGCATGGGAGATAACTGCGACAGAGCAGTGAGTGACAGTTACCTTCCTTGCAGACAGTTTCTCATCATAACCAAAAAGGATTTAGCAACAAAACCTAATATGTTTAATTTTATCAATTTAAATATAACATAACAGCCACCGAACTTTTTTGAAGATCCCAAAACGAACTTTTTGAAGATCACAAAATCATCCTGAAAAGAATATTGTTAGAGCTGCATTGCATTGTCTAAACACTTAGCATAACAACCTATGAGTAACAAAAAGTAACTGGCAACTTGTGACGTAATTTTATCTGACGTGTGTTTTAGTTGGCGTCTACAGAAGTCTGGTGCATGGAAGTTTAAAATTTTCATTATAATCAGAAATGAAGTTAGTCTATATAATAATCCTATGTTTGTGTATTTCCACGTTGTTTGGTAAGTACACAACTTTTGCCACTCTTTACAGATGCACGCAAAAACGCACGCACACACATATTTTAGTGTGTAAAGAAACAAATGATAGTTTCATTAATAGTATCACAAACGTAATGTCGTGAGCCAAGCAAAACAAAAATGCCTGCTCCTCTGTACATATGAATTGTAATCATTGCTGTGTTTCTTATGATGTGTGTGTATCGGGGGATTTGTAAGTTGAGAATGTAGTCAAATTTTAATGAACATAGAAATAGTGGTTCAATAATATAAGCATTCTTAATTCAAATGATGGACAAATACCAAATATTGTATGAAATATTCAAGTCCATTCTTTCTTTATCAGTCAGTTAACTTACCACTAGCTAACAATTGCCTGTAAGACGAGTCTCGAGTTATGTTCAAATTCAATGTGATTAGAACAGAGTACTTCTTCAACAAAGAAACTCTTGGTCCCTCCACATTGGATGATTTTGTTATTAGCATGTGTGAGACTATTAGTGAGAAAAACTACTCATCCAGTTGGAACTGGTTTAGATTGCATCAGCATTTTCTGGCATATTCTCTCCCTCCCCTCCACCCCCACCCCACCCCCACCCCCGAGTTATTTACTTCCAACTTTGACACTTACAAAAAACACTATCATTAGGAGTGTCCTAGGTAGTGTCACTTTGACAATTTAACAATTTATATAAAAATTAAGTCTTGAAATAGGGATAGGCAAATTTATTCTGTCACCCTGACTCTTCTTCACCTCTGCTTACGATGTGAGAATTGTGCCAATCGTATCTTCGCACTCGACAACAGGGTAATCAAATAAAAGATACTAAGAACTTTTAAAATCTTTAGTTAAATAACAGCATAAAGTATCTTTGAGCAATCTGGCCCCATTACAGTGCTTCTATGTTAACATCAGAAGCAATAGAAGAAATAGACACAGGTACAGTTTAATGTGAGAAACTCGCTATCTTAGCGCAGTCAACTATTGTGTAAAAGAAAACGCAAATGCTATCTCTAAATTACGTAAACGACTACTGCTATCTCTAAATTACGTCAACAACTACTGCTATCTCTAAATTACGTAGACGACTACTGCTATCTCTAAATTACGTAAACCTCTACCTCTATTTCTAATTAAAGCAAACGGGGCGGAGCTTAAAATAGCAAGAATATCGTATTCTAAGACATTCAGCCTACCACACCACCGGTGATCGAAAGCTCGCGGTCTGAAAAATGTAATCTAACAGAGGAAATCGTTAGATTTAAAACCCCGAGAAACCAACACTAATTACATTCATTCATGACTCTCTCACAAATTTCTCACAGCTTTGCCTATATGGCAGTATAAATATGTACTGTCTCAAGAGAAGATGTATAGTTTGTTATAACACACACACACACACACACACACACACACACACACACACACACACACACACACACGCACGCACGCACACGCACACGCACATAACACACACGCACGCACATAACACACACGCACGCACACACACACACACACACACAAAGCTAGTGTATTTGTTAAAATAGATCTTAACACTATTATGCATGTTTGTAGATATCCTCCGTTATTTTACTCTATTGTGCTAGAGGTAATGAGATAAGAAAGTCTATCTGAATAATGTTGTTTTCTTTATTGTTCCAAAAAGCTATTCCACAGAATCAGTTCCAGTTTAAGGCTAAATTCAATACCTGTGATATTCTCTTCTTAACAAAACTAAACCATGATAAAGAAACTCTGAATAGATGTAAAAATGAATATATGAAATCCAATGTTCCAAAATTCAATCACTGTCCACTTTTCAATACATAATTCCAACAGGCTTATAATGCCAGCCAAATATTTATGTAGAAGACATTTGCCGGGGTATGACGTTGTGCATGACTTGCCAGTGAATGACGTTGTGCATGACGTTTGCCAGTGAATGACGTTGTGCAAGATGTGAACGAATTTATAGGGTGTGAATCTAATCACAATGACATCAAGAGGGAAAAGTTAAATTAAGGCGTCCACTGTACCTCTGTATAGCAGACTGTAAATCAGATAACAATTCACTAAAACAACCAAAGAAAAAAACTAAAGAAAAACATACGTGAACTACATCAGTTTCACATGAAATGGTCGGTAGGTTATACCTCGTTTGCACAAAAAAAAATACCACAAATATATTCCTCAATTCTTATCACTTAAACTTAACTATTACCTAATGGCCTATATAATTTGCAGTATTGGACAGCCACATGGCCTTAGTTCACTACAGGAAATGGACCATTTCTTAAGACAGATTATATGTATTGTCTATTTAATTTTGACAGCAAATGGCCCATTTCGGAAGACATATATTATATGTATTTTCTATTTAATTTTGACAGCTAATGGCCAAGATTTGTGTGCTGGCAAGATTGAAGGCAAGATGTACGCTAAACCAGGGGACTGCAGTACATACTTTGTTTGTTTGGCTGGACACCCTAAGCCAATATTTACCACTTGTGCTGCAAAACTTCACTTCAGTGAAGAAAACCAAATTTGTGTCTGGCCGCATGACAGTAAATGCAAAAACAATGGTAAGTTCTGGACATTTTAAGCAATTTTACATGCTAGCACGTGGAAGCACGCGCGAGCGCACACACAATCAAATTTGGATGTTACATTTTACAATGTGTATGCATTACATCTGGGACACACACACACATACATACACACACACACACACACACA
This sequence comes from Sinotaia quadrata, assembly GCA_028829895.1. Lineage (NCBI taxonomy): Eukaryota > Metazoa > Mollusca > Gastropoda > Architaenioglossa > Viviparidae > Sinotaia > Sinotaia quadrata. The sequence goes on from CM054182.1 coordinate 13,353,622, forward strand.
CACACACACACACACACACACACACACATACACACACACACGCACACACACACACACACACACACATATATGGAAATAAAATAATGCAAGTGGTTATAGAACGATGAATAAATTCTCACACACAATAATTTCTTTCATACATAACCTAATGTCACGTTAACATTGACAACAAATATATGATTATTGAAATAAGGATAGGCAAATTTACTTGACCACAGTGCGCTTTCAAAGAAAGAATCGAAACCATTCCTTGTAGATTTCAGTTAAAAGGTTTCTGCATCAAATTGTTGTTTGTGTTTAATTTTATCAATGTTTGGTTTTCTTGTATGTCAACTGTCACAGAAAGATTTTTGTTAACCATCATAAAATGACAATCATCTCGCTTTTGTATAAAATAATTAAAAAATAATATTTTAAAAGAAGTGTGCCAAATCATTCTGTTTACAAACAAATAAATGATTATAAAGAATGGTATAATATTACTTATAAGCAATTGCTCCAATCGAAAACATATCGGGTGCTCCAATTTATTTTTTGACAGTGGTACCAGCACCAAGTAACAATGTAGCACCAGTACCTCCTGGCGGTAACAATGTAGCACCAGTACCTCCTGGCGGTAACAATTTAGCACCAGTACCTCCCGGCAGTAACAATGTAGCACCAGTACCTCCTGGCGGTAACAATGTAGCACCAGTACCTACCGGCGGCAACAACATACCAGCATCACCAGGCGGCAACAATGTAATTCCAGATTCTCCAAAAGGTAATAGGTCATTTTGCCTGCAGTATAACTTTACACAAATAAGGCATCTTTTGCATGAGTGCGTACGTACTTACGTGTGTGTGTGTGTGTGTGTGTGTGTGTGTGTGTGTGTGTGTGTGTGTGTGTGTGTGTGTGTGTGTGTATGTGTGTGTATGTGTGTGTATGTATGTATATGTATGTATGAATAATACATGTCTAAAGTTAAAGAATATCCTCAGTTTGTTTCTAAGCAAAAGAAGGAAATCATTTCTAGAGTGTATTGATATAATTGTCAGCAAATGTTACGATCCATGATCTTTTAATATCAGGTGGAACAGTGAATAGTAAAGCAAAAATTGTCCTGTCTTTCTTTTTTAGTCCGTAATTACCCCGACATATCTTATTTGTTGTTTTTTTGTTTTGTTTAGTTTGTTCGTTGTCTTTTGTATTGTAGTAGACTATAAGATTTATTATTTAAAGCATGTCTTACTCATGTAACTCTGTGGCTTATTTCCGCATTGACCTACTGATTCTTTCTTTAATAATTACTGTTCTTTTCAATGACGGTCAAAACGAAACGGAAGTAAACAGAAACAATATAAAGCAAAGGACAACTACACAATAATGCACAAATACAACGAGATAAAACATAGGACAACTACACAATAATGCACAAATACAACGAGATAAAACATAGGGCAACTACACAATAATACACAAATACAACGAGATAAAACATAGGGCAACTACACAATAATACACAAATACAACGAGATAAAACATAGGGCAACTACACAATAATACACAAATACAACGAGATAAAAGGAAACATCAAATAAGAGAAAAATAACAAAAAGAAATATTGTAGAAATGGTTCCTTCCCTAAATTCAATCCACCTCCATTACAACTGTTATACAGTTAAAATGGATTGAATTTAGATCTAGATTTGATAGATCGATGAGTTTATTTTTAAAATTGTATTGTTGAGATTGTTTTTGCTTAATTAGTAACATTAAGATAATGTGTGTAGTTCTTTACAGTGACTCAGGTTGCTTGGCTTTATATTTTGTTGATAAGCATGCTATTAATTAATTAGTGACACTAAGATATGAGTGTGGTTGTTTATAATGGGATTTTTGTTTTGTTTCATTTTTATGTATTATTGTTATGACTGTTATTGATTAATTTAGTACTATAAGATATTTTGTATAATAAATAAATTGGTTTGTTTTGGTTTGGTTTAGTTTGGTTTGGTTTGACTTGGTTTGGTTTGGTTTGACTTAGTTTAGTTAGATTTGGTTTTGTTTGGTTGGGATTGGTTTGGTTTGTTTTTATTATTATAAATGCTGATTAATAATTAATGAGGTTGTGAAGATAATAAGCATGTTTTTTTTCAATAATAGATCGAGTTGCAAGAGGAACATTTTGAAGGGCATTTCACTCTCATTCCCAAAGAATAACTACTTCTACTTCCCACTCTATAGCTCTACTTCACACTTTATAACTCTCGACTTCACACTTTTAACTCTCGACCTCACACTTTATAACTCTCGACTTCACATTTTATAACACTCTACTTCACACTTTATAACTATCTACTTCACACTTTATAACACTCTACTTCACACTTTATAACACTCAACTTCACACTTTATAACTTTCTACTCCTACAAATATATCATTCTAGCAGACAGTACTCTCCACAGTATTGTAATCATAACATATATCCACCCCGCTTTATAAAATATTCTTATTCATTCGATCCAACCATTAACAGCATTCTACTACGTCATCAAGACTGGCAAACGTCACTCATTTTGTCATAGTAAAGTCATAGTTTGTGTCAGTCTGTCCACTGACAGAGTACTCTGAAGTATAGTATGTATTCTGCATTTCTGCTCGCACATTGTTTCATATAACATTACTGGGAAAATCAATTTATAGCGTTCTGTGTCCCGAAGTTATTTTACCTCAGCATTCTTTAGCATGTAAAGAAAAATGTTTAGAATTCCTTGTAAACTTTTCCTGTTACATTGATATTTACTAGTTAGTACTGAAAAGTGCAATATTTAATACACTGTAAAAAAATAATGTTATAGCTTTGTCACGGCATTATACATTGATATTTACTAATTAGTACTGAAGTGTGACTGTGCAGAATTCTTTATAGTTTAGAGTGTCAAGTCAACTAATACTAGAATATTAAAATTTATGATTTGTACAAATCTTGATACATTAGTTTTAACTAGTACTGAAATGTGAATGTGTAGAATTCTTTATAACTTAGTGTGTCAAGTCAACAAATACTAGAATATTAAAATTTATGATTTGTACAATTTTGATAGTTTAGTTTTAACTAGTACTAAAAAGTGAATGTGTAGAATTCTTTATATAGTTTAATCTTTCACAGCGGTTTTTTCTAGGAATGAAATGTAATGTGTAGAAGTTAATATTAATATGTATGATTTGTACAGTTTGTGATAGCTTTATCTTTCAGCTGGGTTTTCTCTAGTACTGAAATTTGAATATGTAGAATTCTTTATAGATTAGTGTGTCAACTCAACAAATACTACAAGTTAATATTAAAATGTATGATTTGTACAATTTTTGATAGTTTAGATTTAAATAGTACTGAAATTGAATGTGTAAAATTCTTTATAATTTAGAGTGTCACTTCACCAAAAAGCACACTACATATTTTCTAGATCTATGATTTGTCGCTTCATTTCACATTAATAAATTATCTTAAATCTTCAGTTCAGCGTCATGCAATATTCTATGTTTCGTCACGTGACATACACTCGTTGTACAATGTACACTGAAATATGTAATGCATATATTGTGACTTCTCAGTTTGTCACTCCAGTTTATACTTATAATATTGAAAAGTGCAATATATAATATTTTATATTTCACAGTTTGGTATCATCATCATATAATAGTATTATTAAAAAAGTACAATATATAGGATTTTATATTTCACAGTTTGGCCACCCCAGAATACACTTGTATTAGTTATATACATTTACAGCTGGAAATGCCAATTGATAATTTCTTTATCTCCAAGAAGCCATCACAATGTGCCAAAAGAAATATAGTTTTAGTTTTCCGGACGATGTTTGATTTACTTTAGATAATTATTTTCAATCAGTTTAGCTCTTTAATTTGAACCATTTTAGATCTTTAATATGATTTACTTTAGATAATTATTTCAATCAGTTTAGCTCTTTAATTTGAACCATTTTAGTTCTTTAATATGATTTACTTGAAATCGTACACTTCAACACTTTACGTTTTGCCCTCTTTCTTAACAAAAGAAACCCCAAAACAAAAATGATGAATTAATATAATAATGAAATGAAAAATTAATAAAAGAAAATAGTTACGGTGTCAACATCACTCGTTTCACTACGGTAAGTATGTATGAGTCAAGTGTGCTCTTGAAGAAAACATTTCTTTCGCTTTCAAAATGTGTTTGACAAATATTTACTCCATTTATCTTTCGGGGGGGGTTTTTCGGTCTAATGTAACAACGTTTATTCATTTCTGTTACTTTGTTTGTTTAATCCATTTGTTCAAACTTCTATTAAACTATCATTTCTTTTCCATATATCAATTGTACTAACTTGTGTTACTTTCTTTTGTTTTAGTCCTTTTACACTAATTTATATTTAGTTGTGTTATTTATCTTTGTGTTATAATCCATTTGTGTTAACTTGTAATCAGTTATCTGTCTTCTGTTTAGTCTTTTTGTATTAATTTCTGATCAGTTATGTTACTTTATTCTGTTGTAGTCCACTTGTTCTAACTTATGTTACTTTATTCTGTTGTAGTCCACTTGTTCTAACTTATGTTACTTTATTCTGTTGTAGTCCACTTGTTCTAACTTATGTTACTTTATTCTGTTGTAGTACACGTGCTCTAACTTATGTTACTTTATTCTGTTGTAGTCCACTTGTTCTAACTTATGTTACTTTATTCTGTTGTATGTAGTACACGTGTTCTAAATTGCATTGAGTTATGTTACTTTGTTCTATTGATGTCCACTTGTTCTAACATGTAATGAATTATGTTACTTTATTCTATTATAGTCAACTTGTTCTACCTTATGTTACTTTTTTGTATTGTAGTCCACTTGTCCTAATTTATGTTAATTTATTTTGTTCTAGTCGACTTGTTCTAACTTATGTTACTTTATTTTCTTCTAGTCGACTTCTTTTAACTTGTGCAATTTCTCCCTTGTATTCTCAGATGATAATATAGTTTTTAAAATATGATATTTACTCTTTTATGCCCAACAATAAAGAAACAGTAGTTTTACAATTCAAACCTTCACTTACTTTGAAGTTTTGAATGGCTCATAAACCTTTCACGTATATTATGATTGTCAGTGTCAGGATGTCAGAACATTGTCTGTTACTACACGAACTGGATGCAGTACCGGCCGGAAAAAGTTAAGTTTCTACCGGAAAACATCGACCCTTTCCTCTGCACTCACATCTTCTTTGCCTTCTTCCAAGTCAAAGATCTCAAACTGCAGATATTCGAATGGAATGACATTGAAATGTCAGTAATTTAAGTAAATAATAATTCGTGTTAACATTTTTCAAAGACTATTTATTTCTTGTTTATGAATTTGTTTGTTTACTGTTTTAAAATAAATAATTCAATCTCTTGTATTTATCATATATTTGATTATTTATTTTGTATTTGTTTCACATTTTTATTTATTTCTAAAAGTTTTGTATTTATTTTTAAAAGTTATTGTTCTATTGTAAATATACTTTTGTACATTGTGTTATTATTTTTTTTATCCTATTAATAGTTATTTTTCATAGTTTTGTATTTTAAACTTCTGTTTTTGTAATATTTCAGTATAACCCTCATTCATATATACATTTTTATTTTAAATTCCTGTTTTTGTGATATTTCTATCTAACCCCTTATTGATATTTATATTTTGTATTTTAAACTCCTGTTTTTGTAATATTTCAGTTTAAACTGATTGATATTATATTGATATTACAGGCATATTTTCACTTTTTGGATATTACACTCTTGTTTTTGTAACATTTAAATATAAACACTTATTGATATTATAGGCATTTTCTCACATTTTGTATTTTGTCTTAATGATTTGTAATATTTCAGTATAACCCCTTGTTGATATTTACTGTCTGTATTTTAAACTCCTTTTTTCTAATATTTCAGCATAACGCCTTATTGATATTTACATTTTGATATTTACATTTTGTATTTAAATTCCTGTTATTATAGTATTTAATTATTTACCCTTATTGAATTTTCATTCAATGAATGGATGAATTTCCCCAGAATCGACCTTGAATGTCATCAAATATATAAAATCTTGAAAGAGTGATCGTTTTTTCTTCGGAATGATATTCTTTTCTTAATGCAAACATTGTAATGATTAAAGTAAAAATAACTAATAGAAAATAATTTATATTAGGTCATTTAGTACCAGTTTGTACTGGAAAAAGTGTAAACATTATAGACACACATCTAATGACGTCAGATCATACTTAATGCACAGCAAGCTGTTTAATGAAGCATGAACTGTAAATATGTCCTCAGTCAGGAGAATGAAATACAGGCACATCTTGTATGCTATCATTTCTATCAGATACACCCTGTATTCTGCCATTATAACCCACACACACACAACGATAGATAGATAGACAGACAGATAGACAGAAGGATAGATAGATACATAGATATAGATAGATAGACAGACACACAGATAGATAGATAGATAGATAGATAGATAGATAGATAGATAGATAGATAGATAGATAGATAGATAGATAGATAGATAGATAGATAGATAGATAGATAGATAGATAGATAGATAGATAGATAGATAGATAGATAGATAGATAGATGTCTGCAAATGCAGACTCATGTTGAATCCTGCCATTACACCCACCCTGCTCCATGCATTACATAATACCTGCACCATGCCCTTACAGGCTCACCCTTAATCCTGCTATAACCGATCCACCAATAATCCTGCCATTACAACACATCCTGCACGATGCCATTACAGACACAACCTGAATCATGCCATCACAAACACATTTTGCACTATGCCGATTTCGACACACTTTGCACTATGCCCATTTAGACACACTTTGCACTATGCCCATTTAGACACACTTTGCTCTATGCCCATTTAGACACACTTTGCACTATGCCCATTTAGACACACTTTGCACTATGCCCATTTAGACAAACTTTGCACTAAGCCCATTTAGTCACAATTTGATTCTTGCTGGTGGCCTATACAAGTATAATGGAGTGCGGGGGAGTGAAGAAGTGGAAGTGTTTATAAGACTTCTCCAACAGACGGAATAAAATAACCAGGCCTGATCAAAGAATACATAAATAATGCTTGTTTATTTAAAAAGAAGAGCTAGCTACATATATTCTTTTCGTATTTATCAAATGTTCGAAGATATTGGGGGTTTTCCTGTGAAGAACACGTCACTCTGAAATTCAAACGATTTTTACCCTATCTAAGGACAAAAGTTAAAATTGAGAAATTGTACAATGTATGCTTGAAGAAAATTTATATCCACATACTGTAAGGTTAAATTTTCATTAACAAATTACCTTCCTTCTCTGAGGTCGGAGTATTTCGTACAAATAATGAATGATTCCATATATTATATGAAAGACCTTATAGTTCAATAGGAAAGTGGTTTATCTTGGGTAGGAGAATTTCAAGCAAAATTATAAATTATTTTACACATTCTTTACTAGGACTGCTAATTGTTACTAAACGCAATACTGCTTTTGTTACTACACGCAATACTGTTTTTGTTACTACACGCAATACTGTTTTGTTACTACACGCTATACTGTTTTGTTACTACATGCTATACTGCTTTTGTTACAACACATCCTCATGTGCAGTCATCTACTTACAAAGATTTATTTGCATCCTGATTATTTTTGTCTGTGCCTTTGATCAAGTTATATTACCAAAATACACGTTAGGTGGTTTAAATTTTGAAAAATTATAATGACGTGCATTTAGGGACTTTAGGCTTAATAAAGAAAAGAGCTTAGTCTGATTATAAAAGGGTTAAATTTATCATTAGTCCAAATCAGTTTGATTTTGTCTCAATCTTAAGTGTAAACATTAACGGCAATATGTATGATTAATAAATCCCCCCTTTGGGACAAATGCCAACTCGTGACAGCTACTTCGTTGTTGACCTTTCAAGCTTCTAAGAATACACTGGTTATACCTATAATTATTTCCGTTTTATGAGAGTTGAGTCTCATTTACCTGACTAGTACGAGAGAAAGTACTATTCGGATTACAAGTTTTGCTTATTTTACCTGTACTTATTCAGAAAAAGAAAGAGAACTCTGCATAATTGGGCGTTCTTTAGAAACGTGGATGTTACATGATAACACAGGCTTTGCCCGTTGTCCAAAAAAAAAAAAAAAAAGAACCAAGGCTTAAGTTACTAGAATAGGGAACATGACATCTTCGACAACATACCACGTGATTACTGAATATCATGCCAGATGCCTGCTATAGATCTGCATTTACAGTATGAGAAACTACCTTTACAACAATTATTCATATAATCATTATCATTATTATATATCATTATTATTGGATTATATAATGGAACATTGCTTTGGTAAATTAAGTACTCATTTATTAACATTTAACTGTTTATTATTTTATATTTTATTTTTCCTGTTGACTACTTTATTCAGGGGGGCGAGAATGATGAAACTCAAAGAGAAGAACCCTGCTCTGAAGGTGTTGGTGTCGGTTGGTGGTTGGAACGCAGCCTCTGCTGAATTTGTCAAGCTGGTCGACACTGGAGATTCTGGGATGAAGGAGTTTGCAGCCACCACTACGGCTTTCCTTCGTCAACATAAATTTGACGGGTTTGACATAGACTGGGAATATCCTGGTGCCGTCGATCGTGGAAGTCGTCTGGAAGACAAGATTAAGTTCACACGACTTGTTCAAGTACGGTCTTGTTCACATCTCGTTCACAACGATAATGTTTTTTGTTTTCATTTCACGAGGGGTTTCAATTTTTTAATTTTATTGTATTGACGAAAATGAGGAGGATACTGTTGAAGTGATCAGTTTAACGATTTGAAGATTGTCAAATGCTGTCTTATAAGACCTTTGACCTTTCATCTTTGTCTACTTGTATGTGTTTTCTGTTCTTAACTAATTATACTTGGTGATGCAGCAATGTTACTGGTAGAGTTAGACTAAAGTAGACGTGTTTCTATTGCTATGACCAAGGTGGCCCAGGTTACACTGGATTTGTGTATTTTTTCGATTCTCCATGCATATTTCCCATTTCAAATTTAGATCATTTATGAGGCGTTTGAAAAGGAAGGCAGACAAACCAGTCGTCCTCGTCTGCTCTTGACTGCTGCAGTTGGCGTGGGCAAAACTACTGTAGATAATGGCTACGAGATGGACAAAATACACCCGTAAGACATTTTCAAGGTCACAGGAGACACAGAAACACACACATATACACACATATAAACATGCTACACACGTACGCCTACATATACATAGCATACATACAGTTCACACACGCATATTTATGCAAATATATAATTTGTATTATCAATTAAACGCATCCTCATATTAACCTCATCTTCACATGGTAATCAGAATCGGATTTAGTCACAAATTTTACTTTCTTTCTGCTTGCCTTTTGATTTCCAAGGAAGGGTGTTATAAACGTCAATTTACTAAGCAGCAGAGAACAATAAGCACTTTTAATCAATGAATTGTCTTCTAATAGATATTTTTGTTCTTCATTTTATTGTTTACTTTAATAATGACATGGATTGGTCATGCATAAACAAAAAAGAAAATATCAATTTATGTGATATGAAGTAGACAAATAAACGTGTGTAATGATAAGGCAATAGCATTCACGGCCGTCTGCACATAACGAGCATATTAATATAGCCAGTGAACTGCAAAGATGTTTTTTTATTATCAATTACTTTTCCATTTTATTAGCCTCACACTAGTCTCTTGTTTGTGCAACATTTGTTTTCCGTTAGACCGATGTACTCAAATGGCCTGGTTGAGACAGTGACACATAGACCCTTCCCCAATTAATATTAACTGTTGATTTTCTAACATAAATAGATGTACACTAGCTACACACAATGTCACATGTCCGGTCTACGTTTAACCACTCTGTCCTATTTTAAATTCCAGTTATCAATATTGGATTATTGAATCATTTCTAACAATTTCGACAGCCGGACAGTCTGACTTATCCCCTACGAAATATCAAAATATTCAGGCACTTTTTAATTTATTGCTAGATAAATCAGTTGACTTGCCTTAACTAACAATTTTATCTCCCCTTAGTTATAAATTAAAATTTATACTTCTTTATCCCTTTATTACGGAAGGCCCCTAATTAGCTCTCCAGGCGGTTACAAACAATTATGTGACAACAGGTTATATAACAATAAATTTAATAATAATTCAATTAAATAATAAAGAAAAATGAACAATTACGAATCACGACTAACAGTATATTATCACGCTGCCAGAATAGTTTATGCACACAATTCTTAGTTCTGTCCCTTGAAGTGGTATAGTGACTTATCTTTTCATGTTCGTATAATAGTTGAATACGTTGTCTTCGATTGTTCCGTGTGGTTCTGACGTCACGCAGCGAATATCTTCTAGCGGCCTTTCACTGTCCGTTTCCTAACTTCTGGCATAGACTGCGGACAATGCCCCAGTATAGAAGATGTCAAGTTCAGGTCAGTTTCCTCTAGGTTCCCATCTTTGTAGGACTATAGATTTCCCAAGTTCCAACACCCGACCTCAGACTAAGACCAGCTGTAACGAACAATATCATGCTACTCCATCATGTTGCAATAACCACTATATGGGCTTTGTGGCGACAGCAATAGATTTAGCTTTAGCTAATTCATAGTTTTGAATTAATGAAAATCTTCAAAAAAATAAATGATTGCTTTACAATATATATTTTCTCCATTATTATACAATCAAAATTATAATACATTTTAGCTTGTGGTTCACACAACCCGTGTTAACTATCATTAGCGCTTTCCATGATAACAATTAATCAACAGAACATGGCTACATATATGTGGTTACATTACTTCATCATTTTACAAGTGTAACAATATTAAAGCCACTATCTTCTGTAAGGAAAATATGACAATTATTTGGCAAACATTAGCAAATCACATAATTATTCTATACAATATTTATAGTATAAAAATACAACAGTTTCACGAGAAATATACGGTCTAGAGAAGTCAATTATATTTAACATTATTTGAAGTTAATGCATGGTCATAAAATGATGGACGCGATCTGTTTTTACCCTTGGACGTGGGCACTGTACATGAATGTCGGTTCGTGAGACGAATTCGATTCATTCAAGCATATATATGTATGAATCGAGGTCATCTAGCAGATCAACGTTCCGCAATGGTATGGAACGCAGGTGACCAAATATGGGCGTATAGTATCCGGCTAACAACCTTTCATTCACCTTTGACTTGCACTACATTTCTCTAATGCATAAACAAGTTTGATGCATCAGCTAAGCCTAAGTGCTTAACGGAAGTCTACTCAATAATTATACAGACAGTAGAAACGTTTAATAAAAATGAACGATAAGGAATTATGGAAAATATGTTTTAAAAACAGCATAATTTGCTTAATATACTCTGACACACACAAACAATAATACATATTAGTTGATATATAAAATATTTGATATCTAAATGCTATTTTATTCACTGAATAAATCGGTGATTTTTATTTGTAGCAGTCCTTGAGTAAATTACGTTATTGTATAGATTGTCGTACGCGCCAATATACAGTCGAGGCGATATATTTTCTGTCTGTACAGCATTTGATATGTTTAGATATGTAACTAATCATCACAATGGTTGAGAGTAAAATCGAATTAAAAATATTATCTCTCAGTATTCTGGAATATTTTGCTATTGAAATTTTCACAAAATGACATAATCCTAGGTATGTAACTGGTCAGTCACCCAACGACTAATGAATAATTAGGACAACACAACAAATTGAGGTACACGAGCCCCCGAAGCGACAGATCCCACATACATAATGGTACACTGACGGCACAAACTCTTCAATTATGAATTTTGCACAAATTGAAGATGGCAAAAAATGACACAAAGATGATTTACAAATTAATAAAGACTTTATAAAAATCAAATATAATCAAAAATAGCAACAATCAAGTTACAATTCCCAACTTCAATTTCCAACTATCTTATCAGTTATATACAGAGAGATTTAGCCTCCTTTGAAGGTTGTCCTTCTATCACCTAGTTATTGTGAAAGAAAGTTATTATCAAGTCTGTAGTTTCTTTCTCTCTTTCAGTTCTCTTTTAGCCCAGTGGAGACTTCTAGGCTTTCCCAGTAGTTAACATCAAAATCAAATGGAATTCTATTGAACATCATAGGAAGAACGATCAATGAGAGAAGAACCAAAACAATGAAAACTAACAAGAACCCTTTACGTTTTGGGGAAAATCAAAGGGCAAAAGAAAAACTGTATTGAACAATCACTGAATATACACAATATTCATTCACTCTTTCTTGAAGTCTTTTCTTTGGACTCAATCATACAGATCAACTTTTCATGGTCTATTGTTTAGACCAGAATCGTCTTCACCCACCACCACCAGACACACACACAAACCTTTTTCATTCATCAATTTAATTATTTTTCCCATGTCCAGACATATCCTCTTTCTTATTTAAGCAGCATTCAACGTGAATAAAATTCGAGCAAATAGGCAAACAAAATTATGCTCACAAATATTAGTGTTCTTAAAATTAGAGTTCTGGCTTTGTTTTCATCATATCGATAGATCTTACTAATTCCATTGCAATCCCTTTATTTCTATTCCTGTAGTTACCTGGATTTTATCGGCCTGATGACTTACGACCTGCATGGATTTTGGGATAAAGTTACCGGACATCAAACTGCCATGTACTCTCGGAACTCCAGCGACACTCTGTCAGTGGTAAAAAAAAATTACATCTTTAGCTAATGAGAATGGAGTGCGTTTTATTACATGCACAGAAGATATGTGTCCTACAGATATATCGGGGAAACTCAAATTTTATAGTAAGAGAAATAGCATGAGTGGACTTAAGTTCATTTGGAGAAATTAAGAGCGATGATGAATTGTAACAAGAATATATGTACCACAAAAAATTAAAATAGAACATTTTTTCCATTGCTAAAGCAAATGTGACGGAATCAAAGTACTGCACTTTAATACGAATGTTGTTTAATGAAAATAAGATAGAAACATAGAAATGCATTTTAATACGAATGTTTTTTTAATTCAATTAAGATGGAATCATCAAAAATGGACTCTGGGTAAGAACTAAAATTTCCGAGATATATTTTCTGTAATTCTCATTTTTTTCACAAATAATTATCTAATAAAAGTAAAACAGTAAGATCTTCACTTCTTTTCCCCATCAGACAATATTTTAGATGTTCGACTAAAATTGCACGTTAAATTTTACACTTTTTATCCCGTCTCAATTTAAAGTTGCTTGCATAGAAATTTGACCACTGGGCAATGCAACCAACGCTGTTTCTACTGTACTTAAAATTTCCTTCAATTAAACAATCCACAGCTTTTCCTAATACAATCTAAATTGTTATTTTATATTTCTCTATAACGTTTCCTAATACAATCTAAATTGTTATTTTATTTTTCTCTCTTACTTTTCCTAATACAATCTAAATTGTTATTTTATTTTTCTCTCGTACTTTTCGCTAATTCTCTCTGTAGGACTGGGCAGCTCGTTACTGGGCTGCGTCAGTTCCAAAGGACAAGCTGTTGATAGGCGTGGCCTTCTATGGCCGATCATTCACACTGGACAATCCTTCTGAAAGCTTTGTCGGTGCTCCTGCTGCAAATCAAGGCAAACAGGGAGAGTACACTGAAACCGATGGATTTCTCAGCTACTATGAGGTAGTTGTCAGTATTTTCCCTTAAAAATACTCGCTGCCTCAATATCTGAGGTGTCAATAAGTGAGTTTTCATTTGGTGTTTGTGTCTGTGACTTGGTATTTTTTAGAAATAATTATGAAACGAAGACTTCATTAATGAAAGATCGCCACTTTATAGATTTTTAACAGAAAACCTGAAAACCTCATAGGTTTTTTTTTGTTTCACTTTGTATTCATGTTTTTGTAAATTTTACTGCGTCATATTTTACTTTCACAGTAAATGTGGTATTTGGTTCGTAAAAGTTTAGTTTAGCTTAGCTTCTGTGTCTGTAATTACAGCCTTGACCTTATTTAAGATTTCTCGGTTTGTGTCTGTAATTACAGCCCTTCACCTTAGTTAAGAGTTCTCGGTTTGTGTCTGTAATTACAGCCTTGAGATTATTTATGAGTTCTCGGTTTGTGTCCGTAATTACAGCCCTTCAGATTAGTTAAGAGTTTTCGGTTTGTGTCTGTAATTACAGCCCTTCACCTTAGTTAAGAGTTCTCGGTTTGTGTCCGTAATTACAGCCTTGACCTTATTTAAGAGTTCTCGGTTTTTGTTTGTAATTACAGCCTTGACCTTAGTTAAGATTTCTCGGTTTGGAGGACTGCGTATCACAAAATAGTGTAGGGATTTCTTTGTCTTAATAAGTCTAATTGTTTAACTATACAACTTTCGTAACCCTAAAACACTGCGTTATTTGATTAAGATTTGTGAGGGTGTTTCAATTATTTCTAATGTGTTCCGGTCTGTTAGGTTGTGTATTTTAGTATTTTGGGTGTAGCTTTTCGAGCTGTTTAGGAGGGTAGAGGAGAGATCTGGCGTAATCTGTATGAGAGATTTGATTCTGAGCTTTAAGATTTGTGTTGCTGAATGTCTCTTCTTTCCAGTCACAAAGAAATGCTTATATTTAGAGATATTCTTCTTACTCTTGTCATTAACAAATTTGTCCTGCCTTAGTGCTGTTCACAAAAAAAAGGTAAATCGTAAGAAATCTGTGAGTTGAAGGTGGCGAATAATAATAATTGTATAAGAATAAATCACCGAGTTATGTTCTGGTATTTTGTAATCGTCACTGGTTGTATGGTGCTTGTCTTGTGAACAGTATTATATAATAACATTTTAGGTCAAAATTTCAGAAAACGGTCTCAATTTGTACCCCAACAAATGTTTACAAACAGCTCTTTGAAACTGTCATTGGAAGCAAATACTAGTAACCAGTACGCTTGAGTGATTATATCGTCAAGCTTGAGTGATTATATTCCTTATCAGAAAATGCTCAAAATAATATGTTGGGTTTTTTTTGTTCATTTATTGAGTACAGATATGCACCCTGGATGTTACAGAAAAAGGAAGTGACTTGTATCATTTCTTTATTGATTTTCACTGGATGTTATTTAACACAGGATATGTAACTTGTTTCGTTTCTTTATTGAATACAGATATGTTCACTGAATGTTACTTAATATAGGATAAATTAACTGTTGTTGTGTCGTTTCCTTATTACTAAATATAGACATGTTCACTGAATGTTCCTGAACAATGGGACGATACACAGAAGGTACCTTACAAAGTGTACGACAACAACCAGTGGGTCGGCTACGACAACAAGGAGAGTATAGCCATCAAAGTATGTATGTTGTCATAGAGGTTAGGCATTCGATTCGACATTGAAAATTGCAGATCATTTTAGGTACTGATAATGCCAGTGTGTATATGTGTGTGTGTGTGTGTGTGTGTGTGTGTGTGTGTGTGTGTGTTTGTGTGTATTTGTAGTTCTAATATTTATCATTACTTTGAAAGTATTAGAAAAAATAAAGAGATTGCTGATATGTTCAGGATATATTATGTGAGTTATATTTTTCAACTGTTAAGATTGCTAGTTTGCTAGCATATTACCTGTTTAAAATTAAGTAATAATCTATTTATATTGCTGTTGCGTGACATGATTGAAAACAAATTATAGATATTATTGTTTATATTACTGATATGATGCAGAAAGGAAATTACCGTTTATGTTCCAGACAAATTACGCTGTGCAAAACAAATATGGCGGGGTCATGGTGTGGGCCCTCCCTTTAGATGACTTCAAGGGAGAGTTCTGCAACCAAGGAACGTACCCCCTCATGAATGTGATTCGTAACCATTGCGGTGATTAAAGTTATAAAATTTAATCGTCAAGATATGTTTTCAAATATTAATAATCTGTGCATACTATCCAGGATTTTTTTCTTGACAGTATATAATATTGTAAACTACTTAAAGAAAATCTTTACAATTTTGAAACATATTCCTGTTTTAATTTCACAAAGAATATTCATGACAATATATATTATTGTACACTAAAGAAATCTTTTCATTGAATCATATTCCTGTTTTAATTTCGCAAAATATCTTTCAAACTTACTATTTTTCCTTTTTAGAAAATAAATGTGTACTGACACTCAAAATACATTCTCAAAGTCATATTCCTAAACAATACTTACCAGCTCACTCATTTTAAATAGTATTCTTCAAAAAGGAAATTAAATACATTCTATTTTTTAAGAGTGTTCTTTATTGCTTATACAGATATATAACTTTTCCTGTTTTTCCATACATCCCTATTTGTTTCCTTTTAATAAATTTGAATATACTGTCTGTTTTATATGGAGTTTAAAAGGTTGGCTCCTAAATAACTGTATATATCGTTAGTTATATTTAATAATTTTATTGTCGGAGATATAATAGAATTTCTGTAGCAAGACTGGTTTCTAAGATAATTTTTGTTTTTTCTAACGTACAAGAATATCTACCATCTAATTCCTCATTAATGGGGTCTGCATTATACAAGCTTGTATTTAAATTGTATTTGATTCTTTCAAATGTTTAACAAAACTCAAGACTCAACTTTTGCCCTATTGGCTCTCAAACTGAATTCACAAGCAACATATTTAATGATAAATTCAATGACAATGCACAACAACGTGATCTGGTAAAGTAAAGTAGTCACTGCAGTCTGAAGTAGAAAAAAAAAAAAAAAGATGTGCTCCATTATGAAAAAGTCATATTAAGGCAATGCTAAATTTCAGGCATATTTCATCTCTAAACCCCTTTTATCTTACACTCCTTCTCAGCTTACAAATCCTGCAACAATATTCGTTAGCCCAATACACAGCATACGAAATATAGACATAATCAAACTTGACAAGTACAATGTACAATGCAATCAAATGGGTGAACATAGAAATAATGGTTCAATTGCATAAAGCATTCTCTAATTCAAATCATAGATCAATAGCAAACATGAACAAAATATTTCTAAGTCCATTCTATTTTTTAACTTACTATAATGATTGACTTTATGACTGGACTCGAGTTATGTCCAAATCAAAGTGATTACAATATAGGACTTCTTCATCAAAGTAACTTTCGGTCCATCCCCATTGGATGAAGTTGTTAAGAACAAGTGTGAAACTATTAGTCAGGAAAACTACTCATCCATTTGGAACTGGTTTGAATTGTATCAGCAAGTTCTAACATATTCTCCACCTGAGTTTTACTCCAACTCACACATACCATCATAAGCAGTGCCCAAAATCGGGTCACGTTAACATTGGCAACAAATATATAATTATTAAAGTTTAGAAAAAAGAATAGGCAAATTCACTCTGCCACAGTGCGCTTTGTCGGGTCACGTTAACATTGACAACACATATATAATTATTAAGTTTAGAAATAAGGATAGGCAAATTTACTCTGCCACAGTGCGCTTTCGAAGAAAGAAATCAAACCACTCCTTTTAGATTTCAGTTAAAACGTTTCTGCATCAAATTGTTGTTTGTGTTTAATTTTATCAATGTTTGGTTTTCTTGTATGTCAACTGTCACAGAAACATTTGTGTTAACCATCATAAAATGACAATCCTCTCGCTTTTGTATAAAATAATTAAAAAATAATATTTTAAAAGAAGTGTGCCAAATCATTCTGTTTACAAACAAATAAATGATTATAAAGAATGGAATAATATTACTTATAAACAATGGGTCCAGTCGAAAACACTTCGGATGTTCCAATTTATTTTTTGACAGCATCTCCAGGCGGCAGCAACATGGTACCAGTACCTCCCGTGGGCAACCCTGTAATGCCAGATTCTCCTAAAGGTAATAGGTCATTTTGCCTGCAGTATAACTTTACACAAATAAGGCATCTTTTGCCTCTTTTCATGAGTGCGTAGTACTTACGTGTGTGTGTGTGTGTGTGTGTGTGTGTGCGTGTGTGCGTGCGCGTGTATCTGTATGAATTATACATGTCTAAAGTTAAAGAATATCCTCATTTTCTTTCTAAGCAAAAAGAGGAAAACATTTCTAGGTTTTATAGAAATATTTGTCAGCAAATAATGCGATCTATGGTCTTTTAATATCAAGTGGAACAGTGAATAGTAAATCAAAAATTGTCCTGTCTTTTTATTTTTAGCCCGATAATTACCCGGACATATCTTATTTGTTGTTCTTTTTTGTTTAGTTTTGTTTGTTCGTTGTCTTTTGCATTTTAGTTGCCTATAAGATTTATACTTTATAACACTCGACTTGTATAACTTTCTATTGAATACAAATATATCATTCTAGCCGACAGTACTCTCCACAGTATTATAATCATAACATATATCCACCCCGCTTTATAAAATATTCTTATTCATTCGATCCAACCATTAACAGCATTCTACTACGGCATCAAGACTGGCAAACTTCACTCATTTTGTCATATTGAAGTCATAGTTTGTGTCAGTCTGTCCACTGACACAGTACTCTGAAGTATAGCATGTATTCTGCATTTCTGCTCGCACATTGTTTAATATAACATTACTGGGAAAATCAATTTATAGCGTTCTGTGTCCCGAAATTATTTTACCTCAGCATTCTTTAGCATGTAAAGAAAACTGTTTAGAATTCCTTGTAGACATTTTTTGTCACATCTGCTTACACTGATATTTACTAGTTAGTACTGAAAAGTGTAATGTGCAATACACTGTAAAGAATAAAGTTTAGAAATCATTATAGCTTTATCATGGCAGCATACATTGATATTTACTAATTAGTACTTAAGTGTGACTGATTAGAATTCATTATCGTGTCACCTCACCAAATAATACAAGTTAATATTAAAATGTATGATTTGTACAATTTTTGATAGTTTAGTTTTAACTAGTACTGAAATTGAATGTGTAAAATTCTTTATAGTTTAGAGTGTACCTCACAATAATCTAATATTGAAAAGCACACTACATATCTTTCTAGATCTATGATTTGTCGCTTCATTTCACAGTAATACATTATCTTAAATGTTCAATTCAGGTCATGCAATATCCTTCAGTTGTGTCACGTGACATACACTAGTTATACAATGTACACTGAAATATGTAATGCATACATTCGTGACTTCTCAGTTTGGCACCCTACTTTATACCTGTAGTGTTGAAAAGTGCAATATATGGTATTTTGTATTTCACAGTTTGGTATCATCATTATATATAATAGTATTATTAAAAAGTACAATATATAGGATTTTATATTTCAGTTTGGCCACCCCAGAATACACTTGTATTAGTGATACACATTTACAGCTGGAAATGCCAATTGATAATTTCTTTATCTCCAAGAAGCCATCACAATGTGCCAAATGAAATATAGTTTTCCGGACGATGTTTGATTTACTTTAGATAATTATTTTCAAACAGTTTAGCTCTTTAATTTGAACCATTTTAGTTCTTTAATATGATTTACTTGAAATCGTACACTTCAACACTCTGCGATGATGAATTAATATAATAATTATATTAAAAATTAGTATAAAAATAAAATAGTTACGGTGTCAACATCACTCGTTTCAATACGGTAAGTATGAATCTAGTGCTCTTCAAGAAAAACATTTCTTTCCTTTTCAAAATGTGTTTGACAATATTTTCTCCAATTATCATTTCTTCTGTTTCGGTCCAATGTAATAACTTTTATTCATTTTTGTTACTTTGTTTATTTCATTTGTTCACACACGTATTGATTAAATTATCAATTCTCTTGTTTCGGTCCAATGTAATAACTTTTATTCATTTCTGTTAATTTGTTTGTTTATTTCATTTGTTCAAACTCGTATTGAATTATCATTTATTTTCCATATTTCAATTGTACTAATTTGTAATCACTTGTGTTACTTTCCTTTGTTTTATTCCTTTTACACTAATTTGTGTTTAATTGTGTTATTTTTCTTGTGTTATAAACCATTTGTGTTAACTTGTAATCAGTTATCTGAATGTCTTCTGTTTAGTCTTCTTTTTTTTAAATTTGTGATCACTTTATTGATGTTACTTTATTGTGTTGTAGTGCACGTGTTATAACTTGCATTGAGTTAGGTTACTTTATTCTGTAGTCCACTTGTTCTAACTTATGTTACTTTATTCTTGTAGTCACATGTTCTAAATGCCATTGAGTTATGTTACTGTATTCTGTAGTCCACTTGTTCTAACTTATGTTACTTTATTCTTGTAGTGCACATGTTCTAATTGCCAATGAGTTATGTTACTTTATTCTGTTGTAGTCAACTTGTTCTCATATGTAATGAATAATGTTACTTTAATCTATTATTATCAACTTATTCTAACTTATGTTACTTTATTTTGTTCTAGTCGACTTGTTCTAACTTCTGTAACTTTATTTTGTTCTAGTAGACTTGTTCTAACTTATGTTACTTTATTTTGTTCTAGTCGACTTGTTCTAACTTATGTTACTTTATTTTGTTCTAGTCGACTTGTTTTAACTTGTATTGAATTATGTTTCTTTCGGACAAACATGCTTTGTGCAAATTCTCCCTTCTACTCTCAGATGATAATATTATAAAACATCATGCATACGCTTTATGCCCAACAGAAAATTAGAGAGACAGTTGTTTTACAGTTCAAACCTTTATTTTCTTTGAGGTTTTTGAATGATTCATGAACCATTCACGTATATTATGATTGTCAGTGTCAGGATGTCAGAGCATATTCTGTTACTACACGAACTGGATGCAGTACCGGCCGGAAAAAGTTAAGTTTCTACCGGAAAACATCGACCCTTTCCTCTGCACTCACATCTTGTATGCCTTCTTCCAAGTCAAAGATCTCAAACTGCAGATATTCGAATGGAATGACATTGAAATGTCAGTAATTTAAGTAAATAACAGTTCGTGTTAATCTACCATTTTTCAAAGACTATTTATTTCTTGTTTACGTATTTGTTTGTTTACTGTTTTAAAATAATTATTTCAATATCTTGTATTTATCGTACAATTTATTATTTATTTTGTACTTGTTTCACATTTTTATTTATTTTATAAAAGTTATTGTTCTATTGTAAATATACTTTTGTACATTGTGTTGTTATTATTTCTTTTACCCTATTAATAGGCATTTTTCATATTTTTGTATTTTAAACTACTGTTTTTGTAATATTTCAGTATAACCCTCATTGTTATTTATATTTTGTATTTAAACTCATATTTTTGTAATATTTCTCTATAAACCCTTAGTGATATTTATATATTATATTTTAATCTCCTGTTTTTTGTAATATTTCAATATAACTCCTTATTGATATTTATATTTTGTAATTTAAACTCATGTTTTGTAATTTTTCAGTTTAAACTTTTATTGATATTACAGGCATATTTTCACTTTTTGTACATTGAACCCCAGTTTATTAATATTTAAATATAAACACTTATTTATATTATAAGCATTTTCTCACATTTTATATTTTTTATTCATGTTTATTATAATATTTCAGTTTAACCAGTTATTGATTTGATATTTACATTTTGTATTTTAAACTCATCTATTACAATATTCAATTATTTGCCCCTTATTGATTTTTCATTCAAGAAATGTATGAATTTCACCAGAACTTACCTTGATTGGCATCAAATATATAAAATTATGAAAAAGTTATCGCTTTTTCTTGGGAATGATATTCTTTTCTTAATGCAAACAATGTAGTGATTAAAATAAAAATAAGTAATAGAAAATAATTTATATTACTTTATGATATTAGATCATTGAGTACCAGTTTGCACTGGAAGAAGCATTTAAACATTATAGACATGCATATAATGACGTCAGATCAAACTTAATGCACAGCAAGCTGTTAATGAAACATACACTAAAAATATGTTCTCAGTCAAGAGAATGAAATAAAGGCACACCTTGTATGTTATCATTTCTATCAAACCCACCCTGTATTCTGGCATCATAGAAACACTCTTTACCATGCTACCCCCCCCCCTTGATAGATAGATAGATAGATAGATAGATAGATAGATAGATAGATAGATAGATAGATAGATAGATAGATAGATAGATAGATAGATAGATAGATAGATTCATGCAAATGCAGACATGTCGAATCCTGCCATTACACCATCCATCTCCATGCCATTACATACCTGCACGATGCCCATATAGGCGCACCCGTAATCCTGCTATTACAGATGTACATTAATCCTGCCATTAAAACGCATCCTGCACAATGCCATCACAAACTCATTTTGCTAAGCCCATTTAGACACACATTGTACTAAGCCCATTTAGACTTTGCACTCAGCCCATTTAGACACACATTGTACTAAGTCCATTTATACAAACTTTGCACTAAACCCATTAAACACACTTTGCACTAAGCCCATTTACACAAACTTTGCACTAAACCCATTTAGACACACTTTGCACTAAACCCATTTAGACACATATTGCACTAAACCCATTTAGACACACTTTGCACTCAGCCCATTTAGACACACATTGCGCTCAACCCATTTAGACACATTTTGCACTAAGCCCATTTAGACACACTTTGTCCTAAGCCCATTTAGACACACTTTGCACTAAGCCCATTTAGACACACTTTGCACTAAGCCCATTTAGTCACACTTTGCACTAAGCCCATTTAGTCACAATTTGATTGTTGCTGGTGGCTCATACAAGTATACTTGGGGGGCAGAGAAAAAGCCGAAGTGTTTATAAGACTTCTCCAACAGACGGAATAAAATCACTAGGCCTGATAAAAAAAATACATAAAGGATGCTTTTGTACTTAAAAAGACGAGTTAGCTACATATATTCTTTTCGTATTTATCAAATGTTGGAAGATATTGGGGGTTTTTCCTGTGAAGTACACATCACTCTAAAATTAAAACGTTTTTTACCCTATTGAAGGACAAAAGATAAAATTGAGAAATTGTACAATGTTTACATGAAGAAAATTCATATCCTCAAACTGTAAGGTTTAATTTTTCATTAACAAAGCAACTTCAATCTAGGTCAGAGTGTTTCACACAAATGATGAATGAGTCCATATATTTGGAAGACTGCATATTCAATAGGAAAGTGGTTTATCTCGGGTAGGAGCATTTCAAGCAACATAATAAATTATTTTACACATTCTTTACTAGGACTGCTTTTGTTACAACACGCTGTACTGCTTTTGTTACTAACTATACTGTTTTTGTTACAACATGCTATAGTTCTTTAGTTACTAACTATACCATTTTTGTTACAACACCCTATACTGTTTTTGTTACAACATGCTATACTGCTTTTGTTACTAACTATACTGCTTTTGTTAATAAACGTTTTGCTTCTTTTGTTATTACACGCTATACTTCTTTTGTTACTAACTATACTGTTTTTGTTAAAGCATGTGTGGCGTGATCCTTCTCAGTTGATCGTCAATTATTATATTATGATATTTTACTTTTAATTAATTCATAATTAATTATTCTTCCACACACAAACAACCACAAGGGTCCGACGGGGTCTTTGTCTTTGCGGTCACGAGAGCAACTAGGTCAATCCTTGGATAGTCTGTTAACTAATTAACTCTCTGTCCAAGTGTTACCTGTCTGGACTAACATACCTTAATTGAACTGTCTCGTCAATCTTCTGTCTTTAATCCAGCCCCCCCCCCCCCCGAAACATATCTCTCTATCGATGACGGGAACTATCCTAAAACATGCGCCTGAACGTCTTTCTAATTCTAATGTCATTACATCATTTGCAGCCCCCCACCTATCATCTTTGCCATGTATCTCTCTTTCACAGTAATGAAAGTGGATAGTTAATATATATATATATTTATTTATGTAAAGAAATAAAGAGTTTAATAAAGAAAATAACAATTAACAAGTAATGTCCATTTTACAATTGATGTTCCAAAAAAAAATCACACCAAGGCAATTGTTCAAAGAGAACAAAGTTCTCTAAGCTTATTACAATAAAACTCAAGTTATCAGAAAAAATGTGTCACACTAATTCCACAGAACAATTACTAGGAATTATGTTAAACACATGATCAAACAGTTTCTAATCTAGCTTACAACAAATTCTCAAAAAAATGTCAAAAAAACTAAATTAGATATCAGGCAAATCAATCCATACAAATAGGTTATAGAAGAATCAGAAAATTAGGAATTTAAGAAATCAGAGAAACGTACAGTTACCCGAACAAGGCATAGTAACGATTCACCTAGTGCGCTTGGTGAGTGGTAGACTTGTCACAAATCATGGTTCTTTCACTGTCACGGAAAGTGTTTTAGTGTAAATAGCGTTGTACATAAGTCAGTTTGCAGTTCTACTGAGGGTTCACACTGTTTCTTGGCAGAGACAGACTTATGCACTCTGGTCTACTGCTACCCTCGTAACTCTTGCATTCTTGATAGGCCAAATTCTTGAGCAAACACCACCGCTGCCTAGGAGAAAACACCTTTCTTCACAACTCTTCATTGCGCCCTAGCATCACACATGGTGGTCTACAAATATTCAGAGTCCTAAAATAATTTCCTACTGCCCATTCACTCTTGTTATCACCAACAGAATAATGACAGTTTTCCAGGTACCAACGTAGAAGTCAGCATCAGCTTTCACGTCACACTTGAATGAATTTCCACACAGGAATTCAAACTTGAAAACTCGAACAGAAAAAACGTTGAACTTGAAAATGTACAAAATGTAGAACGTAAAAATGTACAACATACTTCACACCTTGAACTTCGTACTTGGTCCTTGACTTGGAACCACAAAATCATGAAATGGCTTTGGAAGTTATTTCTGCTCAGCTCTAACTTGAAAACCCGTCACATGGCCTCATGAGAATCTCAGCTCAACTGTGACTCATCAATTGAGTGACGTCATCGACTATCATCCTGACAAAATGATCTTTTCTACATCTACCAAGTTTGTCCAAACTCATGTCACAAGAGTTTTAGATAGAAAAAATGAAAAATTAATTTTGCATTAATAAGAGAATTAATTAAAACATTAAGATAAAATATATTTAAATTAATTAAGCATATTGGCTTGCATTTTTCCCGTTACAGCATGCTATACTGCTTTTGTTACAATAACACTATATTGCTTTTGTTTCTATAACACTATACTGCTTTTGTTACTATAACACTATACTGCTTTTGTTACAGCATGCTATACTGCTTTTGTTACTATAACACTATACTGCTTTTGTTACTACACGCTATACTGGTTTTGTTACTATATACTATACTGGTTTTGTTACTAAACGCTATACTGCTTTCGTTACTACACACTATTCACTTACTTACAAAGATTTATTTGCATCTTGATACATAATGTCAGTGACTTTGATCAAGTTCTATTACCAAAATACACGTTCTTTGATTTCAGTTTTTAAAAATTATTATAATAACGTGCATTTAGAGACTAAAGGGTTAATAAAGTAAAGAGCTTAGGCTGAGGAAGAGACTGATGAAGTGGTCAGTTTAACCCTTTGAAACTTTCAATGCGTTAAATTTATCATTATTCCAAAATCAGTTTGATTTTGTCTCAATATTAAGTGTAAATATTAACGGCAATGTATATGGTTAAAAGTCCACCTGTAGGAGCAAATGCCAGCTCGTGACAGCTACTTCGTTGTGTGACTGTTTTGTGAAACGGTAAAACATTTCAAACCTCTAAAATACATTGATTTTACCTATAATTCCTTCAGTTTCATGAGAGTTGAGTCTCGTTTGCCTGACTAGTAAAACATTTCAAACCTCTAAAAATACATTGGTTTTACCTCTAATTCTTTCAGTTTTGTGGGAGTTGAGTCTCATTTGCCTGTCTAGTATGGGAGAAAGTACTATTTGGACTACAAGTTTTGCTTATTTTACATGTATTTAATCACAAAAAGATAGAGAACTCTGCATAATTGGGCGGTTTTTAGAAACGTGGACGTTACATGGTAACACAGGCTTTGCACGTTGTCCAAAATTTAAAAAAACGAACCATGGCTTAAGTTACTAGAATAGGACACGTGACATCTTCGACAACATACCACGTGATTACTGAATATAATGCCAGATGCCTGCTATAGATCTGCATTTACAGTATGAGAAACTACTGTTACAACAATTATTCATGTAATCATTATCATTATTATATATCATTATTATTGGATTATATAATGGAACATTGCTTTGGTAAATTAAGTACTCATTTATTGACATTCGGCTGTTATTATTTTATTTTTCCTGTTGACTACTTCATTCAGGGCAGCGAGAATGATGAAACTCAAAGAGAAGAACCCTGCTCTAAAAGTGTTGGTGTCGGTTGGTGGTTGGAACGCAGCCTCTGCTGAATTTGTCAAGCTGGTCGACACTGGAGATTCTGGGATGAAAGAGTTTGCAGCCGTCACTACGGCTTTCCTTCGTCAACATAAATTTGACGGGTTTGACATAGACTGGGAATATCCAGGTGCCGTCGACCGTGGAAGTCGTCTGGAAGACAAGATTAAGTTCACACGACTTGTTCAAGTACGGTCTTGTTCACATCTCGTTCACAACGATAATGTTTTGTGTTTTTATTTCACGAGGGGTTTCAATTTTTTAATTTTATTGTATTGACGAAAATGAAGAGGATACTGTTGAAGTGATCAGTTTAACGGTTTGAAGATTTTCAAATTCCAGCTTATAACACCTTTAACCTTTTTATATTTCATCTTTGTCTACTTGTATGTGTTTTCTGTTCTTACCTAATTATACTTGGTGATGCAGCAATGTTACTGGTAAAGAGAGTTAGACTAAAGTAGAGGTGTTTCTATTGCTATGACCAAGGTGGCCCAGGTTTCACTGGATTTGTGTATTTTTTCGATTCTCAATGTATATTTCCCATTTCAAATTTAGATCATTTACGAGGCGTTCGAAAAGGAAGGCAGACAAACCAGTCGTCCTCGTTTGCTCTTGACTGCTGCAGTTGGCGTGGGCAAAACTACTGTAGATAATGGCTACGAGATGGACAAAATACACCCGTAAGACATTTTCAAGGTCACTGGAGACACACAGAAACACACAAATACACACACATACAAACATGTTTATACACATACATATACATATGCGTACATTACATAAACATATGTGGAAATATATAATTTGTATTATCAATTAAACTCATCCTCGTATTAACGTTCTTTCTGCTTGCCTTTTGATTTCCAAGGAAGGTTGTTATAAATGTAAATTTACTAAGCAACAGAAGTCAATAAGCGCCTTTAGTCTGAATTGTCTTCTGATAGATATTTTTGTTCTTCATTTTATTGTCTAATTTACTAATGACATGGATTGGTCATGCATAAACAAAAATGAAAATATCAATTAATGTGATATGAAGTAGACAAATATCCGCATGTAATGATAAGGCAATAGCATTCACGGCCGTCTGCAAATAACGAGCATATTAATATAGCCAGTGAACTGCAAAGATGTTTCTATAGGATAATTACAGACAATTACTTTCTATTTTATTAGCCTCACGCCAGTCTTGTGTTTGTGCAACCTTTGTTTTCCGTTTACCGATGTACTCAAATGGCCTGGTTGAGACAGTGACTCATAGATCCTTCCCCAATAAACATTAAATGTTGATGTTCTAACATAAATAGCCGTACACTAGCTACACACACAATCATAAATACATATTAGTTGATATATATAAAAATTATTGCAATCTAAATGCTATTTTATTCACTGAATAAATCGGTGATTTTTATTTGTAGCAGTCCTTGAGTAAATTACGTTATTGTATAGATTGTCGTACGCGACAATATACAGTCGAGGCGATATATTTTCTGTCTGTACAGCATTTGATATTTTTAGACGTGTAACTAATCATCCCAATGGTTGAGAGTAAAATCTAATTAAAAATATTATTTCTCAGCACTCTGGAATATTTTGCTATTGACATTTTCACAAAATGACATAATCCTAGGTATGTAACTGTCAGTCACCCGACGACTAATGAATAATTAGGATAACACAACAAACTGAGGTACACGAGCCCCCAAAGAGACGGATCCCCCATACATAATAGTACACTGACGGCACAAACTCTACAATTATGAATTTTGCACAAATTGAAGATGACAAAAAAATGACACAAAGATGAATTAAAAATTAATAAATAAATAATAATAATAATAAATCACCTAGTTATTGTCAAAGAAAGTTATTATCAAGTCTATAGTTTCTTTCTCCCTTTCAGCTCTCTTTTCTTTTTTATCCTATCCAAAGTTTGTGTAAAAGATTGTGATAACTGAATGCAAACTGTTCGATATGATGCTGAAGAATACTTATCTAGATCACGCTTGGTGAACCATCTCTCTCTCTCTCTCTCTCTCTCTCTCTCTCTCTCTCTCTCTCTCTCTCTCTCTCTCTTTCTCTCTCTCTTAGTAAGCTCGCATATGTCACGACTGTCGACCATGAACCACGTCATACGTTTTCTCATCTAGCCCAGTACAGACTTCCAAGCATTCCCAGTAGTTAAAATCAGAACGATCAATGGGAGAAGAACCAAAACAATGAAGAATAGCCGGAATCCTTTACGTTTTTGCAAAAATCAAAGGGCAAAAGAAACACTGTGTTTGACAATCACTGAAAATACACAATATTCATTCACTCTTTCTTGAAGTCTTTTCTTTGGAATCAATAATACAGATCTACTTTTCATGACCAGACTCTTCTTCACGTTGAGCCATGCAATTTGGCTCTGAGAAGTAGTGAAAATTCCAATCGCTTCCTGTATTTATTGACAGTGCCACATGATGTTTACCAGAGTTTGATCTAAGGGTGAAGGTAACTACTCATATCCACCTCATTAACAACCAACGGACTTCCGAGTTCTGTCTTCCATTCATACCTTCATAATGCACAGTGTGGTCAGGGTATTACCCCACCACCACCAGACACACACACAAACCTTGTTCATTCATCAATTTAATTATTTTTCCCATGTCCAGACATATCCTTCTCTTTCTTATTTAAGCAGCATTTAACGTGAATAAAATTCGAGCAAAGAGGCAAACAAAATTATGCACACAAATATCAGTGTTCTTAAAATTAGAGTTCTGGCTTTGATTTCATCATATCGATAGATCTTACTAATTCCATTGCAATCCTTTTATTACTATTCCTGTAGTTACCTGGATTTTATCGGCCTGATGACTTACGACCTGCATGGATTTTGGGATAAAGTTACTGGACATCACACTGCCATGTACTCTCGGAACTCCAGCGACACTCTGTCAATAGTAAAAAATATTACATCCATAGTTAATGAGATAGGAGTGTGTAAATGTTTTATTACATGCACAAGAGATATGTGTCAGAGATCTGACAAAAAAATAGCCACACACAAGGTACAGTAGTCCAAAAAGGGCTAATAGGTGAATGATCTGTATGTGATAGACTTCAACAAGGTACAGTAGTTTATAACAACTTTTGAAATCAATACTCTATGATGTCATCAATGTTGACATCAATATCTTACAATCAGGGAAACTCAAATTTTGAAGTAAATAAAATAGCATGAGTGGACTTAAGTTCATTAGGAGAAATTAAGAGCGATGTTGAATTGTAACAAGAATATATGTACCACAAAATTGAAAAGTTTTCCATTGCTAAAGTAAATGTGTAAATGTAATGCACTTTAATACGAATATTGTTTGATGCAAATGAGATGTAAACATATGAGTGCACTTTAATCTAACAAGAATATTGCTTAATGCAAATAAGATAAAACATAGAAATGCATTTTAATACGAATATTGTTTAATTCAATTAAGATGGAATCATCAAAAATGGACTCTGGGTAAGAACTAATATTTCCGAGATATATTTTCTGTAATTCTCTTTTTTTTTCCCCAAAACTAATTATCTAATAAAAGTAAAACAGAAAGATCATTACTTACTTTTTCCCCATCAGACAATATTTTGGATGTTCGACTAAAATTGCACGTTAAATTGTAACACATTTTATCCCATCTCAATTTGAAGTTGCTTGCATAGAAAATGAACGACTGGGCAATGCATCCAACGCTGTTTCTACTGTACTTAAAATTTCCTTCAACTAAACAATCCACGCTTTTCCTAATATAATTTAAAAATTGATATTTTATTTTTCTCTCATACTTTTCGCTAATTCTCTCTTCAACTAAACAATCCACGCTTTTCCTAATATAATTTAAATTGATATTTTATTTTTCTCTCATACTTTTCGCTAATTCTCTCTTCAACTAAACAATCCACGCTTTTCCTAATATAATTTAAATTGATATTTTATTTTTCTCTCATACTTTTCGATAATTTTCTCTTCAACTAAACAATCTACATCTAATATAATTTAAATTGATATTTTATTTTTCTCTTATACTTTGGGCTAATTCGCTCTTCAGCTAAACAATCTACAGCCTTTCCTAATATAATTTAAATTGTTATTTTATTTTTCTCTCTTACTTTTCCTAATGTAATATAAATTGTTCTTTTATTTTTCTCTCTTACTTTTCCTAATGTAATATAAATTGTTATTTTATTTTTCACTCTTACTTTTCCTAATACAATCTAAATTGTTATTTTATATTTCTCTATAACGTTTCCTAATACAATCTAAATTGTTATTTTATATTTCTCTATAACTTTTCCTAATACAATCTAAATTGTTATTTTATTTTTCTCTCCTACTTTTCGCTAATTCTCTTTGTAGGACTGGGCAGCTCGTTACTGGGCTGCGTCAGTTCCAAAGGACAAGCTGTTGATAGGCGTGGGCTTCTATGGCCGATCATTCACACTGGACAATCCTTCTGAAAGCTCTGTCGGTGCTCCTGCTGCAAATCAAGGCAAACAGGGAGAGTATACCGAAACCGATGGCTTTCTCAGCTATTATGAGGTAGGTGTCAGTATTTTCCCTTAAAAATACTTGATCGCTGCCTCAATAATTGAGGTTTCATTTGGCGTTTGTCTCTGTGACTTGGTATTTTTAGAAATAATTATGAAACGAAAACTTCATTAATGAAAGATCGCCACTTTATAGGTTTTTAAAATTGAAAACCTGAATACCTCATAGGGTTTTTTTTTTTTTGTTATGTTTCAGCTCGTATTCATGCTTTTGTAAATTTTAATGCGTCATATTTTACTTCCACAGTAAATGTGGTATTTGGTTCGTAAAAGTTTAGTTTAGCTTTGCTTCTGTGTCTGTAATTACAGCCTTGACCTTATTTAAGATTTCTCGGTTTGTGTCTGTAATTACAGCCTTGACCTTATTTTAGAGTTCTCGGTTTTTGTCTGTAATTACAGCCTTGACCTTATTTAAGATTTCTCGGTTTGTCTAATTACAGCCTTGACCTTATTTAAGAGTTCTCGGTTTTTGTCTGTAATTACAGCCTTGACCTTAGTTAAGATTTCTCGGTTTGGAGGACTGCGTATCACAAAATAGTGTAGGGATTTCTTTGTCTTAATAAGTCTAATTGTTTAACTATACAACTTTCGTAGCCCTAAGACACTGCCTTATTTGATTAAGATTTGTGAGGGTGTTTTAATTATTTCTAATGTGTTCCGGTCTGTTAGATTGTGTATTTTAGTATTTTTTGGTGTAGCGTTTCGAGCTTTTTAGGAGGGTAGAGGAGAGATCTGGCGTAATCTGTATGCGAGAGTTTGATTCAGAGCTTAAAAGTTTGTGTTGCTGAATCTCTCCTCTTTCCAGTCACAAAGAAATGCATATATTTAAAGATATTCTTCTTACTCTTGTCATTTTGGACTCTAACAAATTTGTCCTACCTTAGTGCTGTTCACAAAAAAAAGGTAAATCGTAAGAAATCTGTGAGTTGAAGGTGGCGAATAATAATAATTGTATAAGAATAAATCACCGAGTTATGTTCTGGTACTTTGTAATGGTCACTGGTTGTATGGTGCTTGTCTTGTGAACAGTATTATATAATAAACATTTTAGGTCAAAATTTCAGAAATGCTGGAAACAATATGCTTTTAGTGCTGTTCTGTGTTATTTATTGAGTGCATGTATGGATGTTACAGAAACAAGGAAGTAACTTGTATAATTTCTTTATTGCTTTTTCAGTGGATGTTACTTAACACAAAATAAGTAACTTGTATCGTTTCTTTATTGAATACAGATATGTTCACTGGATGTTACTTAATATAGGATAAATTAACTGTTGTTGTGTCGTTTCCTTATTACTAAATACAGATATGTTCACTGAATGTTCCTGAACAATGGGACCATGTACAGAAGGTGCCTTACAAAGTGTACAACAACAACCAGTGGGTCGGCTACGACAACCTCGACAGTATAGCCATCAAAGTATGTATGTTGTCATAGAGGTTAGGCATTCGATTCATCATTGAAAATTGCAAATCAGTTTGGGTCCTGATAATGCCAGTATGTGTGTGTGTGTGTGTTGATGGGTGGATGGTGACGGGAATTTAAGAGAAGATGAGCAAATGTTTTTGTGTCAATGTTCGTGGTGGGGTAATGTGTGTGTGTGTGTGTGTGTGGGTAATATGTGTGTGTGTGGGTAATATGTGTGTGTGTATGGATGGGTATTTGGTGAAGGGAATTTGAGAGAAGATGAGCGAAAGTATTTATTTCAATGTTCGTGAGGGGGGGGCAGGTTAATGGGTTGGTGGGTGGTGATGGGAATTTGAGAGATGAGCGAAAGTTTTCATATCAATGTTCTGTTGTGTGGAGGAGGGGGGGGGGGGAAACTTAAATTTGAGAGATGAGTGCAAGTTTTTTATGTCAGTGTTCTGGGGCATTTGGGTGGGTTGGTGGTGGCAGGAGTGGACTTTTGAGAGATGAGTGAAAGTTTATGTCAGTGTTCTGGTATGTGTGTGTGCATGAGTTTGTGTGTGTTGGGGAGGGGAGGGGTGAAAGAGAAAAACAGAGAGAATTATTATTTAGGGATGAAAGTAAAAGATTATAGAATATTATAACACAGGTAGACAACATATTTCATTAAAGAGTTCCTGCATTTAAATATTGGTATTTAAAACCATTTTCAGAGTGGATCCCATGTCATTTCCTTAACCTAAATAGGTTAGCCACTAAATGTTTGATAATTTTTTCATGTAGTATTATACTTTATAGTTTAGGTAGTTTACTATTTCTCTGTAATTGTTATTAATAAATAGTTTGTCCGGGAGAAGACTAAACATCAACCCTATAGTTGTTTTATTGTATGCCTGTAAAATGTGTTGCATTGGTGTTGTGCAGTTGAGGATTTTCTTTTTAACGCTTAGCAGTTTTGTTTATATTATTGACAGTGTGTACTATATTCTCAATATATGACTGCTAACAGATCAGTGAGTTAACGACTACCTAATCTCCAATCATTTCCTGTGGTTGGTGTTATGCGACAGACTCGACATTTATAGTGAATGATTTTATATTGGTTACATTTATATTAATGTCATCTCATTGTTTGAGTGTTGTTATTTAATGAGGTACTGCTGACATTAATGGAAAATGTTCTTTTGTGCGTTACATTTATATTAATGTCCTCTCTTCATTCGAGTGTTGTTTCTTTAACGACAAGCTACTAACATCAATAGAAAATGTTCTTTTATGATTTACTTCATTTTAAAATCAGCACAACGTACGAATGTTGTTTCTTAAACAAAAGAGCAGTGCTTACCGGAAGACACTGCAATAGGCAAAGGTGATTCATTATATTCTCACTGCAGAAATACTTGTACAATTGATGGTGTTTTAACTCTTGTACATTCTTGGTAGGCCTGGTATTTATCAGAAGACACTTTCGATGGTGAAATTTTTGTACAGTCATTATTGAAGTGTTATTTGTCATTGGACACATACTGTTGTATCTGATGGTGAAATTTTTGTAGTCTTTATTGACGTGTTATTTGTCCTGGGACACGTACTGTTGTATCTGATGGTGAAGGTTTTGAACAGTCTTCATTGACCTGGTATTTGTCCTGTGTATTTGATGTATACTGGACAGTATATTGTACAATTTCACTGGTTTGGTATACTTATCAAGGGTCAAATACTTGTGTAATTGATTAGATTGTAGAGTTCTCGTTGGTTTGGTATTCATCTTGGGGCACACACTTATGTAATTGATGTGTATTGTACAGTTTTCATTGACTTGGTATTAATCATGGGACACATACTTGTGTAATTGAGTATATTGTAGTTATATTGTAGAGTTTTCATTTTGGGATTTAACACAGGACATATACTTGTGTAACTGATTGTATATTGTACATTTTTCATTGATTTGGGATTTATCATGGCTCATACTTGTTCATTAATAGATGTCTCTTGTACAGTTGTCACTAACCTTGTATTTATCATGGATCACCTGCTGTAGCATTGTCTCAGAATTAAGCTTCTTTTCAACTGCACATCTAATCTTACCAGGGGCCATAATGTAACATGTGACCATCTCATTAGGGAAACAATAAACTGAGTACAGAAACTATAGTGTTATCAGTAATATTTGCTCAGACTGCTTATAATTATTGTTATATATATATATTGTTCAGTCTGAGTATTACATTAGTAACAGTTTTCCATCTACCAAAATATTATGTGACGGTAAATATTTGTCTCTTTAATGTTTTGGAAGAGAGAAAACATTTACAGTGCCCACATATTCCCGCCAAATGAGAGAGACAAGTGGTGTCTGCTGGAGAACTATTCACATCACTTGTGATTAGTTATTGATGATTAATTAATAATAATAATAACCATTAACTAGTGGCATTGGTATCACACTAGATAACACATTTTAGGTGATCCCCTTCTATTAATTCTAATGTTATGAGAGAAAATAGTATCTTTCTAGAAGTATATTATTTACCATTATAATTTGATATTATCTAATATACATGTGTATTTGTAGAAGTTCTAATATTTATCAATTCTTAGAAAGGATTGGAAAAAATTAAAGAGGCTGCTGATATGTGTTGCATGTCATGATTGAAAACAAATTAAAAGATATTACTGTTTATATGACTGACACGCTGCATGCACAAAGAAAGGAAATTACTGTTTATGTTCCAGACTGATTACACTGTACAAAACAAGTATGGCGGGGTCATGGTATGGGCCCTCCCTTTAGATGACTTCAAAGGAGAGTTCTGCAAGCAAGGAACGTACCCCCTCATGAATATGATTCGTGACCATTGCCGTGCTTAAATTTATTAAATTTAAATACCAAGATGTGCTTTTAAAAAATTAATAATCTATACATACCATCCAAGGGTGTGTTTTTTTTCATGACAGTATATAATATTGTAAACTAGTTAAAGGAAATCTTTTCATTGAAACATATTCCTGTTTTAATTTCACAAAATATCTTTCAAACTTACTATTATTCCTTTTCAGAAAATAAATATATATACTGACACTCAAAATACATTCTCACAGTCATATTCCTAAACAATACTTACCAGCTCACTCAGTTTAAATAGTATTCTTCAAAAAGGAAATTAAATACATTCTATTTTTTTTTAAGAGTGTTCTTTATTACTTATATATATATATATATAT
Organism: Sinotaia quadrata; assembly: GCA_028829895.1. Lineage (NCBI taxonomy): Eukaryota > Metazoa > Mollusca > Gastropoda > Architaenioglossa > Viviparidae > Sinotaia > Sinotaia quadrata. Next base: position 13,389,321 of record CM054182.1, read on the forward strand.
ATATATATATATATATATATATATATATATATATATATCTTTTCCTGTTTTTCCATACTTCCCTATTAGTTTTCTTTTGATAAATTTGAATATACTGTCTGTTTTATATGGAGTTTAAAAGGTTGGCTCCTAAATAACTGTATACATCCTTAGTTATATTTAATAATTTAATTGTCAGATGAATTATCAAAATAAAATTTCTGTAGCAAGACTGGTTTCTAAGATAATTTTTGTTTTTCTAAATTACAAGAATATCTACCATCTAATTCCTTATTAATGGGATCTGCATTATACAAGCCTTTATTTAAATTGTATCTGATTCTTTCAAATGTTTAACAAAATTTTGATTCAAAACCAGTTTTAACTGCAGAATAATTTCTAAGCCTTACTTGTGTTTGGAATGGTGTTAGCAATTCATTCCATCTTTTTTAAAAATAAAAAAAAATCTGTACTCCAGTATGATTTAATCTGCATGTCTTAGAGATGTTTGGGTTTTAAAGGAGTTCTGTTGATTTCATGCTAAAAAGGATGATGAGTTTTAAAAATACGAGTTATCATTTCTCTGACCTAGTAATGTGTTTCTTGGATTTTTATTTTTCAATAATTTTAAAATTATAATATAAACTAACTGTTGATTATTTATTTATATTTTGGGTGGTGTGATGTACAAATTATGTTGGTATGAGTGCCAGTCACTCATGCTTTGCATGAGACATTAACCATGATCACACACTGGTGATTACCAAACACCAGATGGAGAAGGGAAAAAAGATGTCTTATAAACACCCACTGGTTACAATTAATTGCATATTTAGTGGACACAGGTGTAAAAAGACTGAACAAGAAACCTGATGGATGGACAGTTTACTTATACAAAAACAAACGTTTTAATAAATTAATGTTCTTTACCTCAAATTGCAATATTTTAACTGTCCAGGAAACTTTAAACTACTTGTTTTAAAATTAAATAATTAATGCAGTCATATACTGATAACTCTCCCATAGAAACTAGTTCTCACCACAATGAAGTCATTCCCATTCTGTACAAAGCAGCAACAAATATGATAATATAAATAATTAAATAATCACTGATTGCAGTTAATATTTAAGACTAAAATAAATGATTAAAATAACAATTATAGCCAAATGGCTGGAAGTAGAACATAAAAAGGTAAAGAAAGGAATGGACTCACAATTAGTTTCTATTGAAAAGTTACCTCTCTATGAACATCAGCCAGCTAAGGGAATGGTAATAAAAGCTGCTAAACAGACAATTTTATTTTCACTAGAAAAACGCATGTGCAAACCCACATACAACCCTACCTCAAAAAGATTCTTGAAACTGATGAATGAGTTCAAATAATCATTACAAAAAAAGGACATACCTTTCCATACTTAAAGAGTTATAAATTTAAGTGACATTAGTAACTTTAGAAAAATAAGTAGCCAGTAGTACATTAACTGACAAGACACTTATACTTCTACTGTAGTTTGAATAACTATAACAGAAAACTAAATGTTTATAATTAACAATATTCTAAAACAACACAGCTGAATCAAGGGAAATCTGCTGTAAAACATGCAACTGTAATTTTGTGTGTGCATGAAACACACCTCTCATTAGATATCAGTGATTGTGAACTTCAATTCTTTGAGTGACAAGCATGCTCTCTAAAAGTTATCAATACAAAACAATATTAAAAAAAATAATTTAAATCTTTCCCACATGATGCTTAGTACTTTGTGTGCGGGTATGTTGTATTTAGTGATTTTGATTTTCAAGTTACAGAACTGGACAAATCTTATTAAAGTGTAATATTTAAAATATAGCAATGATTAAAATAATAACAGTACTTAAAAGTTAAATCTTATTTATAATTCAGCCCCCCAAAAAATTATTTTATGTGGATTCTCTTTTCTTGCTGCTTAGCTGCAGCTTTCTTCATGAGTTGCAGACGTTTATTAGCTGTTGCCATGGAACTAGCTGATATAGCAGACTGTTTGCCCCCATTTCCAGCATTAGGCTTTGCACCTGATGCAGCCGACCCAGATGGTGATGGTACTTTTGCTGCTTCTATCTTAAATTCTTTCACTGACTTGTTGCTATCGGATCGAACTAAACCCTTGTCTCCATTGTCCTTGGAATTCAGTTTGGATATTTCTGTCTTCCAGGCTGGCTGAACTGGTTTAGTGGCTTCTGGTTTGCTTATGTTTGGCTTGGAGAGGTTGGCAGCCAAGCTTGCAAGGCCTAACAGTGGCTTAGAAGAAACACTCACATTCTGAAATTCTTTGGTGGACATCGATGTTAACTGTTCCAATAAAAGTTAGCAACAATATCAATAACAAATAAAGACAAAAGTGGCAGCAACAGATTAAAAGCTGTTCAAATAAAATGAACAACACTATATCTATTTATAGCTTTGTGTTTCTTTAAACATTTGTGTTATTGTCACTGTAAGTACCCTTTAAAGCAGCATTTCCCAAACTGGGTCATTAGCCAATTTTTAGTGAGTCACAAAAAAGTTTGTTGTCCTAAATATTGGGTTGCAGTTCTAAAATGTTTGGAAAGCACTGCATTCAAGGATAAGGAATGTACAGTTTCTGTATGCATTAGAAAATTCTTCATTATATAGAAATTATACATACATAATATACAGTAGAAGAAAATACTTTTTAAAAAAGAAGAAAAAAATAATTTATAAAGTAAAAAGTGTGCCAAAATTGATAAAATGTGCTCCCTCCAACAAGTTCACACAAATCAAAATGTTGAGATAATCCTATCAGTAAGGGAGCAAAGTTGCAATATAAAAAAAAAATGTATTTAAAATGAACATTGACTATTTAACAGGGAATAAAATAATAAGAGATCTAAAACTGAAAATGTTAAACATATGTACACTGGATGTCCCACTTCTATGCCTTGATTTTTTTATATAATGATGGTTCTTTTTGCTATGCTCACTCTCTCTCTCTCTCTCTCTCTCTCTCTCTCTCTCTATATATATATATATATATTAATCTTAATATTATTCAAACATCTAATTTTTTATAGACATTGTGCTGTTCTGCTTCTTTTAGTCCACAAATCAACAACAAAAACAAAACACAAAAAAATAGGTTTTATCCAGAAATTGTGACAAAACATTAAATCTTCATACATAAAAAGGGATAGAAAATGTATTAAGTTCATAACATTTTCTCACCTTCACCTCCGTCCTTCGAAATGCAAATGTTACAGGTGGTGGTTCTTGTTTGCTGACTTTAATAGCAACTGGCTCCCGGGCCTGTGCTTGAGACTGAACAGGCTTAGATTTGCTTGGTTTCTGGGGCACCTGCAATTGAATGTTACTAAAGAAGCAAAACAGTCATGCATAACAACATCCTGATGAAAGACCAGAAATATTGAATATGTACATTAAAACTGAGCTGCAAAAGGGTTAAAGACTGGATTAAAGACAGCAATATGTACAGAGCAAATGATAATAACTTTTTGAATGTGAACCAGCTATTTATAAAATAGTTTTTATATCCTTAAAAAATTAAAAAATTAAAAGTATCCTAAAAAATAAATTAATAATACCAGAACAAATTTAATCCTTTCATTGCAGGCACAGTATATGGTATCAGAAAAAAAGGGAATTAGAATGGCCATATACAATATGTGACGCTGCATGGCAAAACCCAGCTAAAGTGAAAAAGATTCAAAAGTGGGTTTTATGTAATTTATTATTGTTCAAAATCTCATGTTTATTTTTTTTTTAAATTAATTTATGTCAGATAGTTTTTTTTTTAAGTACATACCCCACTGCAATATCAAAGGGGATTAATGACTACAAATGGCTGTTATACAAAAGTAATTTTAGCGTCTTTAGCCGGGTTTTGTCATGCAGCGTCTCGTATATATATATATATATATATATATATATAAAACAATTTAGAGCTGGAGACTGTTCTTATTTAATATTTTGAAGACATTTTATATAGAGATATCTTTTTCTCCCATGCACTGCATACATGCATGTGTGCGTCTAGCTATCTATATCCACCCATCCAACTATCAATCCATACACCGAGCCATCAATCTGTCTGTCTATCCAACAATAACATTAACAATTCAATTTAAAATTAGCAATTTAGTTTACAATGACAATAGCAATACAATTTACAATGATGTTAGCAATCTAGTTTGAATGTTAATCTCTTGCAGATCACATAGTACAGTATAATACTATGAAATGTACTTCAAATATTTAAATTCTGATTTGAAATGGCTTGATTTAGGTGAAATTAACAACAGGCTTTTACATACTAAGTTCTGCAACATGCCATTAAATTTTTTTTCTGCACAGCAATAAATGGGTTATTTAGAAAATTTTATTCTTTCAATCACAGAACCATTCTTCTACTTAAAGGCCAATCTATTTTTATCTTCTGATTTGGTTTTGGTGCTTTACCCTGTTTCAGCATCTTATCTAGGTGACATTTGTAATATGTATTTTGTACAGTTGTCCCTTGCAAAACATCAGGCTAACATGACGATATTTTGCAAAATGTTAGGACTTCTACAAGACACTTGTGTATTCACATAACATTAGAATCTGCACATAACATTATCACATTTGCACTTAAAATGGATTGTTGGGCTCTGAAAATAAGTTCACAGCTTGTCTTAACCAATCAGAAACTCTGTTGCAAAGTGTTATGGTCTTGTTGATATAGGTGACTGCATATTGTAATTCTCTCATATTTTATTAAAGTATCTTCAGTAACTGACTATGGCTGATAAATAATCAGGAAAACAAATCAGGAAAAACAATTTCATTGCATATCAAACAGGAATTACATGTATACCAAAACAAGAGAATGGTATGAATTCAAGTATAATTATTGACAAGTATGGTTTTTAATGACCCTCATAATCATTCTTCTTAGTATAATGTAATAATTAAATCCAAATTTATTATTTAATCGACAACATTTATTGCATTAGTTAGATTAATTTATTTACTACAATTCTCATGCTTGTATAATGTTAATTTCACGTCACATTAATTTTTCTGTGTTGATTTAATAACATTACATGAGGTCCGCTGCATTTCATGTTATTTTAATGGTCAACATTCCATTGCAGCATTTATTTTTTTAATTTATTTTTTATTAAATCACAGTGCAAATGTGGCACTGCAATGATATGAAACATTTTGTAAGCTTCAGTAGCAGATTTGTGAAGATCTAAATCAATGAATATTATGTAACCTGTTTATTAGGCATATTCAAACTTACTATTTTTTTCATAGTTCTGGAGCACTTGTTGCAGTACCAGACAAAACGTGGATCGTTGACGTCTTGTTCTGTCACTGGAGGCTTGTGACATTCCTGAAGTATAAAACAATATTAAGACATCCATCTCAGTAAACTGGTATAAAACACCAAAAAATTCAATAAAAGTAAATGTAAGCATATAATTTAATTTACATGTTTTTAAGCAGTAATAAGTAAATTATCCATCAACAAAAAGTTATTATGACCAGGATTTTTGTTCACTTTTATGTTTGTTCATTATTTTCATGTTTTTAAATTTTATCAGAGAAAAAAGGTTGATATAAAGGACACAAACATTTGAGTGTATTTTTAACATATAAACTGTTTGGGCACTTGTCCACTTTCCACCAAATATGAAAATAAGAATGAGATAGGGTCTCAACTTCAGCCTTCTAAACAAACTGCAATATAGACTTAATAATGTAAGGGAATTACTGTCATATTGCAATATATATATATATATAATATCAGTAAATCAACCAGCTGTGTGTAAGAGAATCCACCATTATCAACGTCTTCTGGATATACTCCAATGAAAATGTGGCAATATAAGGGTTCACACTGTCTTAATGCAGGGTAAGTTAATTCTGTAAACTAACACTGCCCAAAGGGGCCTCCATTTTTTTCAATTACTTGTCAGTTATAATATTTCCCACTTTAAATTCAAGAACTATATGTTCAGACATTTACTATTAAATATTCATAGCAAAAGGTACATACATTGTTACAAAAGGTTCATTTTTTTTTCTTTAAATCACCTCAGTACCACTCCTCCTTAAGCAATAAATACAAATTTATTCCCCTTTACTTACAAATTTATTAAAAATTTATTCCCCTTCACTTAAAAATGTATTCTAAATTTATACTGACTCACAATTATGTGGTCAGACACGACAAATACTAGCAAACAGCAATAGCAACAAAAAAAATGAGGTACGGCATCAGTAAAAATAAAGAGTATGTACAGTTTCTAAATTAGACAAAATACTATGTTAGAAATAGTCTCACAATTAAAATAAATTTAAACTGAGGTACAACCTGTGATTGAGTACAGAGAGGGAGTATGTTTCTAAATTCCATATTTATATGTTATGAATGCAATTACAACAGTCACAATAAATTTAAAACACAGATATGACAAACGAATACTTACTGTTTTCTAATTATATAAATTGAAAATAATAAACTATAAATGAATACTTACTGTTTTCTAATTATATAAATTGAAAATAATAAACTATAAATGAATACTTACTGTTTTCTAATTATATAAATTGAAAATACTAAACTATCACCAACAATTAAAATAAATTACAAACAATGAGGTGTGATAACTTATCCAAATAAACAATAAGTACATGGTTACTAAATTAATCAGGTGTTAAAAATATTATCACAACAATGAAAAGTAAACTTTTAAAATCTGAGGTCAGACAACTAAATAAGTAAATATAGCGTATATGGTTTCTAAATAATATTAGATGTAAGAATTACTATCTCAAATAGTTCAAATAAATATAAAACCTGACCTATGACAACTGTAAAAACAAATACTGTGTGACTTTCCTGTTCTAATCAGACTATTCCAATCACATATATCTGATGTATGACAAGTGTAAAAACAACACTGTGAGAGACTGTGACTTTCACTTCTATTCAGACTATTCCAATCACATATACCTGATGTATGACAAGTGTAAAAACCATACTGTGTGAGACTGTGACTTTCACTTCTATTCAGACTATTCCAATCACATATACCTGATGGTAAAGAGCATGGCATTCCTGGCATTCCACAAGCTGATTTCCAGAACTGACATCAAACTGCCTGCAATAAATGTTTGTTTCATTTAAAAAAAAGAAAATAAATCTGCTATAATACTTTGCATTTTATCAATTAATATATGTATCAGCAATCTAGGCATCGTCAGCTGTTCCAAAAAGAAGAGCATTGTACAAGTTGTTATACAAGAAACTCATTAAATATTTTTGAATACCAAGTTTTGATAAGTTTTCTCTTCATTTTTTTTCAGATCTCCATTCCTCCCCTCAGTCACAGTGAATCCACAGGAAAAAGCACAGTGTGTTGAGTGGTTTATTGAAACAAAATCTGATACATATGTCTAACAAAAGTTTAAACTTTGTTACTTTAATAAAAAAATAAAAAATACTTATGGGATCTCTGTCTCTAAGTTTCCTTCACTGGTAATTCTCTGTGTGTTAGTATATACTTAGTAAAGTTGTAAAGATAATTTTCAGACATCATATATTTTGCATTTACTATTTAGTTTTGAAGGGTGCAATACAAAAATTACAATAATCCCAAAATAACTTTACTATTATCTAAAGCTTTATGTGGAACCAACTATCAACAGCAAAGTCTTAAATGGCTGCTGGAAATCACAATCAGCAACAACAGTTTTACACTGCACTCACATTCTTATGCACGTTTAACTTACTCAAATTCAACTATACCTGTTCATCAAAGAAAAACAATTAAAAAATTAAAACAAATAGTGTGAGTTATTATGTGTGGCATCCAAAGTGAAAAGTGATATGAAAGACACAAATCTTCTGTTTTCTCAGTCGATCCCTCATGTGCCTGTCACTTGTGTCAGTGTGAGCATTTCACTGCACTGAGTCTTATAAATGGTACCATATCCTGGAAAAACAGTCAAGCACTGCAAATGGTACCATTTATAAGTCTCTTAAAGCATATAGCTCATTCTCTGGGCAAGTGTATCATTTTGTGACATGAAATTCAAACAAATAAAGTGGATTAAATCTAACTATTTAACAGGGCCTAATGCTCATATAAAAACATAAGAAAAGATAAAAATTATAAATTGTTAATGTTATATGAGTTTGAAGTATGTAAAAAATATGTTTCTGTTAAAAACTTAGAAAGTAACTTAGTAAGGTCAAGACGTATTTTACAAGGAAAAATATATTTAAAAATAAACAATATTAATTATCTCATTGCAACGAACATATTTTCTTTATTAACCTAAATTATTAATTTAATCTGGATACATATTTATTTTAAATGGGGTATAAAACTATAACTTTGTAACTTGGAAACCTTATTCGTCTCTCAGTTACAAATTATCAACCATCATAAAATAAGCCCTATTTTTCTCAACTAAACATAAAATGGGCTAAATAATTATGCTGTGAAGACAATATTAAGTAAAAAACAAAGTAACAATTTAAATATAATGTTTTTTAATACATAATAAGCCTAATCACGATTTTTATATTCTTAAATTAATTCACAGGTTTTTCTACCCTTACTACCTCATTCTTAAATTAATTCACAGGTTTTTCTACCCTTACTACCTCATGTTTAAAGCATACACACAGGTTTGTGAAACTTTAAAAGCAAAGGAGACCACATGGATGTATACATAAATATGTAAGCTATTTACGATGTTAATTAATTTAATCAATATATACCGAGATTATCATAAGTCTTAGCTGTATTGAAACGTCTATGATTCTGAAAATGTTCAAGGCATAGCCTTTGTAACAATGTGATTTTAATGGAAACTAAAGTTAATTTTCTTATTTAGTACTTAAACTCATCACACCAAGACAAAATGACATGAGAGTTATCTTTCTGGAATATGGTGCCTTTGAAAAAAGTAAGAAATAGTTTACAACAGTATCATCATTATTTTATATTTTATATAAGTTCTTTGTAATGTGTTAAGGAGGAAATGAAGTCAAATTAATTTTCCTAAAGCTGATATTTCTGAATAAATTTGAAAAACATTAGCATATGAACACTTCTAAATGGAATATGGCATGCATGTTTGGCATGATGATGTTCAGTAAAAGTATTAAAGTTTTGGATCCAATATAAATTACAAAAAATGTGCCTTTTAAAAATATTATTTCTTCTCAAAACTGACCATTTGCAGATAAAAGGAATTCTGAATGTTGCTTCAATGTATTGTCACTTCTAAGAAAACCTTGATACGGTAAGTTTGTTGGATTGTATATAACAATGAAAATTAAATTGCATATAACAAAAAGAGGTGCCATTTTTCAGTTCAAAAAGAATCTGTGCTACAAATAATTACAAAACAAATAAAAACATACATGCAAATATCTTATATATCTCTCACATCAATTCTGAGTATATAGAATATGAATGCATGATATTTCATCACTTTATGTTTAAGAAAACACATTTCAAATGGACCCATATGCATTCTACTTGATTGACACCAATTTTATTTACACTCTCATTTCAAAGCTTTTATAATAAGGAAATACAATTTAATATGCAGTATGGTTCTCATTTTATTTTTAGTGCTAATGACACACAAGTTTTTCAAGTATTCATGCATGTTTTGTTTGAATATATAAATGAGTTGGGATCTCAAGATACAACTTTTCATCAGCTAGTCTAGTACTCTCTCTGTATCATTCAACTTGCAAATTCATCAGCTACTCCATTGCTCTCTCTTCTGTGTCATTCTTCTAATATATACTTGTAAATTCATCAGCTAGTCCGTTGCTCTCTCTTCTATGTCACTGTTCCAATGTACACTTGAAAATTCACTTTCTTTATGTTTCTCGTTTATAAATACAGTTATTTGTTGTATATATTGTTGTTTGGTGCTTGCAATGATTTTGTTTTGTTAAACTATGTTTAGTTTTCATATGTGTTTATGAAGTTTGTAACAAATACCTTATGCAATTTATGTTTAATTATTGTAAATAGCTTAAAGCTTTTAGGAAGCACTATATCAAGTCTTCTTTTATTATTATTCTCATTGCTTGACAACTTACAAGTATAATTTACTCCAAAACTTTCTTAATCTTTAAGCATCTACTGCAAAAATATGCTTGATTTATGCTGAGTTCTATTTATAGCATAATCCCAGAAACACGTCCCATAAATGGCATAAGTCAAGCATAAATATAACGCTTAATAAAAACAAATGTAAAGTATGGCATTTAAAAATTTTTGTAGTAAAATTCCATACCTGCAGACTTCGCAGGAAATTCCAAGACCTATAGCAAAATCATCAGCATCCATTTCCATACCCCCATCTTCCTCTTCCTCCTCCTCCTCTTCCTCCACTGTGTCTTCATCCGATGATGTCTCTTTCAACTTTTCCTTCAGTCTCTCTTTTTCCAGCTCAAGCTCTCGTTGCTTTTGTTCTTGCCTCTCCTTTTCCCTCTCTTCTTCTCTTCTTTCTTTCTCTCTCTTAGCTTTCTCTCTTTCCTTCTCCTTCTCACGCTCTTTCCTCTCCTCTTTGGCATGTGTAGAGAGGGCATCCAGCTTGGCCTTTTTGGGCTCTACTGGCCCTCCAAGTTCACTAAGATCTTGTTTCAACTGTGACATAAGTTAGTTCTCTTCTGTCATTTTTTAGAGTTTTAATGTCATTTATAAATCAGCAAGTAAGATGCATGATGAAGTACAATAACAACCCCAGTTTAAATGAATGGAAAGAATTTAATGCAAGTTTAAAAGTTTAATGCATTTTTTTAATATATCAGAGAAGTATACCATTATAACCATTATATATCATAAATATCAAGGAAATAAGAATTTTAAAAAATAACAGCAATGAAACAACAACAATCTCTACCTAAACCACCATTAACACTACCACCAACAGCAATATTTAACCTATAGTATAAATGTATTCCCATACTTTATTCCTTTCTGCACTTTTAAGCAAAGAGAAGCAAGGCACAGAAATCATAAGAAAATAAGTGATTTCAAAAATTTATAAAATAATATGATTGATCTGCTTTCCTGTGTGCATACTTTTTTTAAAATATAGTTTGTATAAAAATATGTAACAAATAAACTTTCAAATCTGTCACAACTGAGTTTGTTTCTGCCATAATGAAGTGTTTCATGTCAAACCAATGTCAAATTGTCTATCTCAGTATCTGTTTCATATACAAAGTATATCATCAATTTTACAAAGCCTCGCACTCTCTCGTACCAAATTCCATCCTATGAAACATCTTTTACTAATGACATCTTGCTCTCTCTCTGTCACATTTCATCCCATGAAACATCTCTTACTAACATCTTGCTCTCTCTTACTACTAAGATCTTGCTCTCTCTCTCTGTCTGTCATATTCCACTCTTTGATAGAATCTCTTAGTCTTATACTAACACCACCTTGACTTGTGTATAGCTCTTAATATGTACAAGTAGACTCAATGGTCTGTAGGTAATCATTGCCCATAAAATGTGATGAGTAGGGAAATGGCAGTAAAGAATGAATATGCAAAGTCAAAGTCGAGAGGCTTTAATGAATTAACTACGGTTATTATAGTATACCTTACTTCTATTTTTCATTAATTGCAACCATTTTGAACCTGCTGCCTATTCTTCATTAACTGTAGCCAAAATGAACCTATTGTCTTTATTCATGTAACACCCATGAGTTCAATGTATTATTTTCTTTGTTCACTGCAGACTGCTGACATGCATAGCACCTGTTATTTAGTTAGTATGTGATGATGCGCGTGTGTGTGCGTGAGCGTGTGTGTGTGTGTGTGTGTGTGTGTGTGTGTGTTTATTTTTATAGCCTATTAACCATAAATCATCTAAAAATGAAATTAGGACTGATTATTAAAGATGGGTTGTTGCAATAATTCCTTGTCAGAATTTGAATTTATTAAAGCTGTAGTTTAATTCTATAAAATTAACACGATAAAATTATATTATCAGTCTTTAAATTAATCAAACTTATTGGGTGAAGTTTAATCATAATTATATCAAAATGTGGTTCCAATGAAACAAAATATGATTGTGACATTGAAATATCTATCAATATATCAACAAATTTACTCATTTTGTTTTATATATGTCACTGTACTTAATAAATGTGTTGTCCTGATGAAGACTATTGAGCAAAAATGTAATCTTATACTTTGTTTTGTATATCTATAAAGCATTTTGAATTTTGAAAATTGCACCGCTTTCTCTGACTTCTCTTTCAATGTTTATCAATCATGCTGTTCAGTGGTCCATATTTCTGATATCTGACCTGAGTGTATGGGATTTTTCTACGAGACCCAAAATACACAACTGATAAATCTAATGAAGAATTTACTTCTTATTTCATCAGGTTCTGATATTAATATTGAATTTGCAAACCTTTCAAAATTAGATGGAATGTAACCACTGTTGTGGGTGTAAACACAATTATAATAAATCATAAATGCTTATCGATTTTGTGGTGTAGTGGATGAAGATAGAGAGGAGAGGAGTATAAACAATTTTTCCTAAACAAGCACAACATGGTTGAGGAAAAAATATGAAAGAAAAGGCACAATTGTAAGGCTAACCCTGAAAATTCATTTTCATAAAGCTGCCCATGCACTGTCCATCTACTATCAAGTATCATTGTTGTTATTCTGTCCTGGCTACTGAAAACACCATTACTTGCTTGTCTTTATAAATACAAAAACATTTTTTTTTACCTTTTCAAAGGTTCTTTTTTCCACTTCCCTTTTCTTAACATCATCTTCCTTGGATGTTGTTTTGCTGCTTGCTCTTGTCTCCCCTTCAACACCTCCAGAAGACTAATAATAACCACAACTTTTAAATTATTTGTACAAAATATTTTAGAATTAGTCAGAATCTTGAATGGAACCTACACTTTAAAACTAAAGAGATAAGGCTAATACTAGTATTAACTGTTACTAATATTAGTATTTTTTATTATATTTATAAATAAACTCATGTAATATTCCATAACTATAGTATAATATTATAATATTACAAATGCATGTTATTGTTAAGCGAAAAAACATAATTATATTTTCTAAATTAAAAGAACACAGTAGTCATTCAACTATAACTAAAAAGTTAACTAAATACAAATAAGATGCAATAAAATACTGTTATTTTTAAAGGCAAGTTATGGTTAAATATAACTTATAAGTACAGTAGAAGTATATTTGACAAACAGAAACATTGTAATTAAAAAATTAAAGGAATTCTAGGTGTATCATTACACCTATACATCAATTACTGAATTAGAGTGATTTCTGCTTTGGATCATTAGTCAATCACAAGAGATATTTACAATTACTATAACACTATCCATCCCATTATATTAATTTTACTATCTTTCCAATTTCTAGGCAAACAAGATAGTCGAAAACTTACACCTTAAAGATTAAAAATAACTTATTATGTTAATTCAAATATTAATCAACTTTTAGGGGGAATTTAATAAACTTAATATGTTAATTTTAATCTTTAATATGTAAATATTGGAACAGATGAGACTTGCTTCTCAAAAATACCTTCAATGCTCTTCTAGCAGCAATTGCTTCATCTACCATGGCCCTCAGTTGAATGGCCGAATCCTTAGATTTGGAGTGTAGAAGACGTAGTGCCTTCACAAACATTGGATCCAATTCGAGGGTCGCCATCTAGAATTGTGGAATTTGTGATTTTTATAATAAATTTGTTCTAAATTCAAGAGATCATTATATCCAAACAGAGACTGGGATGCTCATCAGGAGAATTTTCATGTTAAATCTCTTATCAGCATGATCACAGATGTTTTTCCTAACCAAATAATTAGTTTCAATTCATGATCAAAGATATATTTCTTAACTAAATTATTAGTTTTGTTAATTAAAAATTATTAGTAGCATCTGTAGTAATTTTAAAGTTAATAATAATAATAAATTTCTAGCTTAAATCAAAAACTTCAAAGCACTTCATAATACAAAATTAATATTTGTACAAATAACATAATGACAAATTAAATATGTATGGTATATTAATAATACTACTAATAGTAATACTAGCAAATCACAAGGTACATACAAAACTACATATATCAAACATGATTTTTCAGAATATAAGAAAAGATGTGTGTATGAGGGAAGGGGGCGGGGGTGGTGGTGGTGGTGTAGGGGGAATAGTGGAGAAGAAGCACTAACTTAAAACTAACAGCAACAATCTATGAAGAAAAAATAATCAATTACCTATACACATATACAGTGAGACTTATACTGTTATAGTTTGAATAAGACTACTGTTGACAGCAAATACTGTATGTGAATTGTGGACTTAAGGTCAGCAGGTGTGTTATTATTAACCAGTCATTTATATGTTAAGAATTGGGGATATATTTGTGGAATTCCTCATTTCCAAAAATAGCCTAATACTGTAATACACTAATAGGCCTATGTGTCTAATATTTAATGAAACCTATATGCACTAATAGTGTATATATATAAAATATATAAAATTTGATCCTTAGTGTAAGTTAAAATCAGGATTTTCCAGGTACCTAAAGGTTAGATGTCACCAATATTGATCTTAAGAGACCATCAACATAGACATCTGTGAAATTTTTCTTTAAGATAAAAAACAAAAAAACATTAGTGATGGATCTAATTAAGAACTTGTGCCTTCATTCATCTTATCTCATTGACTTGACTTGACTTATCTCCTTGTATTCCCCGTGGAACAAAGGGCCACAACAACAGTTCTCAATGGCAGTCTATTCTGGGCCTTTTTCAGTTCACCCCATGCAGCTCTTCATTTCCTCTTCACAGGATCATTTCCAGGTGGTCTTAGGGCAACTGACCGGGGTCTCTTTCCCTGTGGGTTCCACTGCAAAGCCTGCCGGGGAGATGTCCTGTGGGGGTTTATGCAGGGTGTATGTCCTATCCATCGCCTTTTACGCCTGGCAATCTGCTGATTGATGGGATCTTGGTTTGTCCTCTGCCACAAATCAGTGTTCTTTAGTTTGTCTGTCCACCTGATCTTCAGTATGTTGCGGAGGCAGCCATTGACAAATACTTGGAGTTTGTTGGTTTGGGTGTTGGTGACTCTCCAGGTCTCTGAGCCACATCTTATCTCATTAGCTTTGGTATAATATATATATATATATATATATATATATATATATATATATACTAAGGGTTTATCAACTGTGGATATGTACTGTAGAGACAAACAGTAACTGCATTTTTCTTTTAAAATTTATTGGGTAATTTTCCTTTTAAAAAATTATGTTTTCACACAATGGGAACCAGTAGTCCCAATTTTCTTCCTACAAAAAATGAATTTGTAATACTAATAGGCTTACTGATTCTACTTTCTACAGTACTAGTGATAGTAAAAAAATATTACAAAAATACAAGCATTTCTTTCTTCCAATGAGTTAAATAACTTATCGTGCTCAGTTTCTCACCAACAGTTATCACCTTTCAAATTCTTTAAATTAAATATATAATCTTTTCATGAAATATATTTGAGTCAAAGTGTATTAATCAATTTAATGCACCTCTAACTTATTGAGTTTGTAGGGCCTATACATTATAATATAAAAAGAATAAAACTAATATAAATAGTTTAATGATAAATATGAAAATTTCTGAATATCTGGAAAGCTTCTTTCTTTTCTAACTATTGAAAATCAATTAATAAAAATTAATTTAAATGCGAGCCAGTGTCTTACTGTTACAGTGTTACTGTTAATTAGTGAACGGTATTCGATCAAGCAATATCTGGAGAAACAGTGAGTAAATGGCGCTAGAGACAGAATTCATTAAAATCGATCATTTAAAAGTCGGTCTTAAATTAAAATAATTATTAAGAACATATATTTACTTGAAGTTATTCGTTGATAATTACATGAATAATGTAGTTTTACAAAAACTTACCCTGAGTGATGGACTCAATACAAACAAGGGTAAGTTACTCCATTGCACCATCAAAATGGCGAATGAAGAATTGGACGATCCAGTCGAACACGAGGTGAAGACAGTATAGAGTTTCTTTAATTACATTTACGATATATAATATCGCATACTGTTTTGAGTGTTTATTCTTGTGAAAGAGGAGCTAAATGTGTACATACATTAAGTAAATATTAAAAGCCCTACATAGAAGTAGCTTCCATTAATTCTCGGAGTTGTCCATTGAAATTGAATGAAGCTGGTACTTGCAGTGATGCACTTTATAATTATAGAGTGGTACTGGTAGATAATCACTGATGTAGCCAATGATTCGAGTGTGAAGGTAGCATTTATTTATAAGCTATCGATAACCCATTTATTCCATAGATGATGTTGTTTGCAGTATTTAAAAATTAACTTCATTATTTTATAATTATAACTAATAATTAATATAAGGATATTATTTATTAATAATAATAAATAATAATATAATTAAACAAACTTTTCTGTTACTAATTTACTATTAAAGTTTCACTAATTATTTAGTGTCTTGAGTAGTGTTACTCGGTGAAACTAGCAGCAGGACACCAATATTGCACAAGATGCAATCGCATATTTCACACAAGTTATTTTATTTTTGTTTCAGAATTTATATCAGGTAAAAAAAATAAATACACTTCATTAAAGTCACTTGAGGTAGCGGGGGGGGGGAGGGGGGCTATTTAAAAATACAAAACAATATTCCATGCAGCCATGCTTTTATGTGATTTGTTTACTATCTGTTCTATTAATAGTATTATAATTTATATATGCTTGACATTTTTGTGTGTGTGCAGATTGATGTATATTTATCCAAAAGCTTGGCTACAAACCTTTATGTTTTACAGGTAAACTCGTATTTTGTAAAATACCGATTGATATTTATTTATCACAAAACTTGACTACCAACCTTAGGTTTTACAGATAAACTTACATTAAAATACAGTTTGACATCCACTCATTGAAATATTTGCTGTATACTTCAGGTAATTAGGTATGATGTTTTTACTTTTAGATGTGGTTTGTATAAAATTCATATTGATTACCCTTTATCCAAATACACAACTACTATCTGACAGTGTACAGGTAAGTTTTAAAATTCTGATATTTATCAAATGTTGTTGATTTTAATTTGTTTTTTCTCTATTCTAATTCTAATTCTAATTCTTCAAAGCAGTTGATTCTGCTAACCAGTATCACAGAATGTCATCTCTTCAAAAATTACTATGTAGTATGTATAATAA
Source organism: Sinotaia quadrata (assembly GCA_028829895.1). Classification (NCBI taxonomy): domain Eukaryota; kingdom Metazoa; phylum Mollusca; class Gastropoda; order Architaenioglossa; family Viviparidae; genus Sinotaia; species Sinotaia quadrata. The sequence continues at coordinate 13,406,618 of CM054182.1, forward strand.
TCAGTATCTATATCAATTATTCATTAGTTATATTTTTCAGTCTGTACTCTAATGTTTAAAATATACACTAAACAATCCTTTTCTTTACCTTTAGATTAAATTGAATATATTTAATGAATTCTTATGATTATTATTTTTTTAAATATTATTATTAATGTAAAATAAATTATGAAATGCACTTTTTTTCAAGTATCCACTGCGACCTTTACGTATGTCATACGAAAATACTGAACATTTCAAGGCTAGAGTGAAGCCAGGACAGAAAAGGGTAAATGGTTTAAATTGTTTATTTTTTAGATTTGCTTCTTTTGATTTGATTTACTGTTTGGTTATGCGCAAATGGTTAATTTTCTTTCATGAAAAGAAATAAAATCATTTGCTTTAAACAAAGAAAATTTGTGCTTTGTCAAAATTTTGGTGTGTGATATACATATAGAAAGATTAACATTCATAGAATCTTGGAAACATGTATACACAGACAGTGATTATTTTTTATTTACGGGGAGAGAAATCTAAAAGAATTTTCCTGATTACACGGCTTTGGTATTCAAAATAAAGTGACACAGAATAATTATCTTTTCTTTCAATCCACAATGTTGAACATGTCATTAAAAACTTTTAATACTGTTTGTCATGTTTTTTCTCTTCCATCTATATCTAATGTAAATCCCTTTTTATAGAAAATATAAAATTTAGGCTTTAATGTAAATCTTTTTTTTCTATAAGAGAAATATCCAATAAGGCAGTCTACCATATATTAGGTAGCAGCATGCACCAGCAAAAGCTGGCAGACAACTGAAAGAAGTCTCTAACTTGCTAGCTTTCTCACTAATGAAAAGACGTTTAATAATGCATTGACCTGAATAAACTTGGTATCAAAAGAAAGGTCAAGTTTTTGTCTTTTCTGCTGTATGTTTGTTTTGTGTTTGGGGACAGAAAATTTACACACTTAAGCTGTGTACGTTGTCCACTATCAAGCTTAAAAATGGCTTTCAAATCTTGTTTCTGTCGCTTGGGGTCAGAAAACCTCGTTTTCGCCAACTGATTCATGTCATGGAAATCTAAAAAATAAGAAACCTTACAGAACACTTTGGTATAATTTTTTTTTCTAAATATTCAGCTTGCAAAAAATGTGCAACCTCAGTAAAATATAGGTCTGCTTCTGGATCTTTTATCTCAGGAACTACTTAACCAAACTATGATAACCTTAGGTGAACCATAAAACTGATATTATGCAGAATAGAATAGTGTACAAAACTATGTAATAGTAGCTATGCAGAGGATGCGCTGAGTGATAATTGAGAGAGAGATACACACACACCCCTCTACTAATTTGATGATTTATCAAATTTTGCGGGTGTATATCTTTAAATGTTAGTGATAGACCATGCTGGGAAAAAAATGTCACTGTTTAGGTAATAGGTACTCCCCCCCCCCCAAAAAAAAAAAAATATATATAATTTATACCTATCAATCTATTTCATCAACAACTGGTCAACTTCAAAAATATTATTTCGTGTAAATTGAAGTGTGAAAATTTACTATTTAGAGCAACTCTGATATGCTAGTTGTGTAATAATTATTTCAAATGATTCCATTTTCCTGATATGTGCTCACAACAACTTCTTCAGAATAAGTAACTTTAAAAATGTTGTGGACTTTTAAGCCACTTATTGAATATTATGATGTCTTAAATATGCACTTTATAATATATTACAAGTGTGTTTACGTACTGAAGAGGTACGTTTGCGCTGTTTGTAATATATAATACATTCTCTGAAAAGAACTTCTGCATTTTTATCATTTAGAATATACCCTTCTGTTATAATTTTAACTTTGCCATTTCATAACTACAGATTTTTACTTTTTTTTACAGTGTATTACTATTAAAAATGAGCATTTTATTCATCTCGTAAATTGATGACAACAAACTTGTATATTTAAAAAATATGATATTTCATAAACTTCTTGAGGTTTTCTCTTAAAATTTTGCAAGCAACCTTATATCATCTAATATTTTTATGTAAACATATTTGTTTTACTCTGAATCAAATTTGAAAAATAGGACTACCTAATTTGAATGTACAACATATCACCCTATGCCTTGTGACTTGGTCAACTCTTTGCCAACTTGTCCAGTCTCACTGCTTGCTCTTTTGATTGCATTGCCACAATTACATCCACAATACAAAGGGTGCTGTGAGTGATTTATGATTTATGATGTTTTAATTTTGTGGTTGATGGAAGTCTGACTGTTTTTGCAGATAGAACTGGAAATTTCACTGAACACTAAAAGCCTAAATTATTCCAAAAGTAAAGGGGAACAAATTGCTGTTAATGTTGATGGCTGCAGCGAGCTGATCAAAGAAGATCCTTCTTTTGCTAGGTGTGTGATTATTTCTTTGAAGTTCGATTGCAATAAACCCTTTCATCTTTAGTTCTTCAGTTGCTTTGTTTTTGCTTTTTAATTTTTTCAATTCTTGCAATGTGTATTTTATATATTTTCTGTTTTTCTTTTTAATTTCTTTTAATTACTTTTACATTTACTTATTTAACTTAATCTCTCTGTGATTGCTTCTTTGTTTTATAGTTACATTTTATACTTTTAAAGTTATGTCTGTAGTTCAGTATCAGTAAAAAAAATATTTAAAAAAATAATTCAACCTAAAGTATCTTACTGAAATGCTGTAATATACATACAGGGTAATCCTGATCATCTGAGTGTATTGAGAACGATCCTAGCAGTGTTGTTTTATTTGCAGTGGCATGATGGATAAGCAGATACTGCGGTCAGTGCCTTGCTCAGTGGATTCTAGGAGGTATGCAGTTGGTGTGTTAAAAAATGGTACGTCCTTTTGCATGCATCTTTTACCTTCTTCACAATTAGAATTTTACAACCTGTGCTCAGAATTCTTGACAAAATTTAGAATTATAAATCTGAGAAGCACTTTAAACAAAGTACATAGCTATCAAAAATACAAGCAAATTTAATATGTATTGAGTAAAATGTATTCCACAATTATTTTTATTAGTTCAGTGTTATACTGTAATTAAGTGTTTTCAACAGAAATATGTGTTAGGACCATGATGCTTAATTTTGAGAACTAACTTAGCTTTTAGCAAACTAGATTCTTTTTCTGTGATCGATTGAGCAAATGTAATTAAAGTATTTGAAAAAATTTTTAACTTTATAAAATAGTCAAATCATTTCAGGAAATTCTCACCATTTTTAGATAAGTGATTACAGTCTACAGTCAGGTGTAATGTTATGAATAAATACCATCCTTAAGGACACTCTTAAAACAGTTTTGTAATTAAATTGGAATTTATATGTAAATTATCTGTGTGTTAACCCGATAGTCTTGAATAGTGAAAGAGGGCATGAATTGAATTAAAAAGGCATTTGATTCCTTACTGAGGCTTAACTCTGTGAATCTGCAGTTCATCCTTGTTGAAAACAGTTTGTTAAGAATGGATGTCGCTAAATAAATTGGAATTAAAAAAAATAGTGCTTTTCAGGCTCGTTCATATTGGATTGTTGTAAGTTGAGATGGTAGTAATCAAGACGCAACTGTAATAAATACATATATATAATTTTAATTGGTGATACCTACTTTTAAAGGTATTATAAATAAGATAAAATTAAATATTGAAGTGTGAGAAATACATTTTTGAATTATTGGTCCCTCATATTGCCCTTATATATTTGATTGATGCATATAATTTAGTCCATCAAAAATGACAGCATGCATTTTGTCTTTGTACATGTATGCGTGTTTTTTTAAGCTGATGTCTTGAATGTCAGCTGCTTTTCCTGCACTTTTATTTTATTTATTCACTTTAGTTTTTAGTGAAGTTGATCCATAAATGATTTAGTTATAGCACACTGATTTGTGCACTTTTATTCAGATGAGTTGCACCTTACACCTGTTCATGCTGTAGTTCAAATGAGGCCAACATTTGATTACCTAGACAGAGCTGACAATAAACAGAAAGAAACTACATCAGCTGATGCAGGTAATTAACCACATCACTGCAGGTAAACCCATTTCTTCTGTTTCCTTGACAATAGGCAGTCCCAATGCTTTACAGGCAAAAATTCAAAAATACATGCAAATTTGCTCAAATTTACCACAGAGCAGTTTTCTTCACTTTAAATTTCAACTATTCTTATTTGAAAATAAAGATTGATGTTTCATTTTTCAAACTATGTTGTTGTTTTTTCATGAATCTTATTATAGTTTCAGTAAACTTTGTTGAAAGTACTTAGGGTGCAACAAAAATGGGTCATATGTCACAACACAGCCATAAAAGTAAAATTCACATGTACTTCTGATCCAGCATCTAAAAGTACTAGACAAAGCATTGTCCAATAAGACATTGTCAGCATCAACAAGGCGAAGTTAGTCAATTTTTCCACCCAAATGAGCAGCCAGTGAGATCTCAGTTTCAACATATATCAACAGTTCTTTGGCAAAGTGGATTGCAACATCCATGCAAAGATCCACTGCTGTAGTGGAGGATGAATGAACACTGGTTTCTAGATTGGCATCGCTGGCAAAACCTGTTCTTTGTATACCAGCAGTTCAAGTACCATGTGAGAGATTGTTCAGTTCAACCGTTTACATTGTAAACAAAACACATTGTTCCACTTGAACCACAAAATATGAACATGTTCATTTGCCTATGGGACTGGATGAAAGGAGTTGGTGAAGAACATTTTTAATCATTGCTGTTTGAAAGTTTGAACTTATCCTTATATACATTTTTACAATGTCATGGAGGGGGGGGGGGGACAAATTTGGAAATTTCTTACTTAATTTACTAAAATTAACTATTTATATTAATTAATCATTATTTTTTCAAAAAGTTAACTATTAAAAGAATTTATCATTACCAGCCTAAATAAAAGTATCTTTTGGAATTTTTTTTAATTGTCAGTTAAATATTAAGTTGATTTAATACTAAAATATCTATTGATTTTTTTTTTTATTATTATTCACTCATTCATAGCATTCAAGATAAAACTAAGACAATGATTTAAGGAGTGTGACTGAATTTGTTATACTAGTATTCAACGTATTGCCACATTTTTTAAAACTTTATCTTTCCTATAATAACACAGCAAATGTCCTAATTATTTTTGCGTATCAACCTTTCGACTTGTGTTTCATTGAAAATGTTGATGTGAGTGTTGTTTTTGATGACCTGAGTGACTTGGTCACAATGGCATAGTAACCCATATTTGGGCTAACCAAGACTACCTGTAAATCTGAATTAATCTACATCAAGGCTTTTTTTTTTATGTGTTCATATATTGTAAATTTGCTCTCTCAAATTATTGAAGATGTATTGTTTAATGACCTTGAATACCATTTAAGGAAAATTATATGGTGGTGTTCAAATTTAAAAATTTTGTGAAGATTTCTTCATTGCCAAAGACTTTTCTTATTTTTAAAATTACTTGATTCAGATCAACTCATTTATGGAGTAATTTTTTAAATGACTTTACCATTAAGTATAAATTTTTACCATTAAGAAATAAATTTAGAGGCAAAGTATGTCACATTTATTTCCTTTAAATTTTTTTTTAAATGAGACTTCCCATAACTGATAAGCTAAAAGTACACAATGTGCTTACAGAGTATAAGTTTTGAGGGATTTTGCAATTTGTAAAAATAGCATTCAGGCAGAAGGCATTTTCTTACATTTTGAATTACAGCAGATTCATCTCAGGATGAGTTGGAAGAAGAAGCTAAGCCGGTAACGGTCAAGTTTGCACGTCCTGAGAGTGAGGAAGCTAAGGCGCGCCGCATTGCTTCATTCGAATACATCCAGCAGCAACTGGAGGATGAACCTTGGTGCCCTTTGACATTTCACAATTTGCATGTGAGTAACATGTATAATTCTTCTAAACTTGAGTTAGACATTTCACAGTTTGCATGTGAGTAAAACGTATAATTCTTCTAAACTTGAGTTAGACATTTCACAGTTTGTGGGTGACTAAAATGTATAATTCTTCTAAACTTGAGGTAGACATTTCACAGTTTGCATGTGAGTAAAATGTATAATTCTTCTAAACTTGAGGTAGACATTTCACAGTTTGCGGATGAGTAAAATATATAATTTTTCTGAACTTGACATAGATATTTCACAGTTTGCGGATGAGTAAAATATATAATTCTTCTAAACTTGACATAGACATTTCACAGTTTGCAGGTGAGTAAAATGTATAATTCTTCTAAACTTAAGGTAGCTTGCTTGGAGCATTGTTGTAATTAATCAATGCATAGAAATAATGTTGCTTTTTTAAATGTGTTTTTCTTTTTGTATACCTCTTTCCAAAAAATCACATTTTGTGTGCATTCTTGCCTATGTGTGAGTTTATTTTTAACTTGATAACTTTGTTGTCAGCGTAATATTTGTTTTGTAATATTGTTCATCAGCATAAAAGATAATTTTCATTTGTCTTTCCTGTAAACTCATTGCTTTCTTTGCTTTGACAGTAGCACACTGTAGAGCCATATTGCATATAATATAGAGAGCAAAAAATTAAATAATTTAATTTTAAAAGGTTAAATATTGAAATTATAAAAGTGAATTCATTTACAAAGTTTAATAAATAAATAGTAATAATAGAGACCTTATAACATTAATATAATAGGTTCAAGTGCATTATGATATTAGACATAAAAACCACTCCTAATTCAGAAGCTCTTTAACCCTTTCCATAACCTTGGTCAGAGCCATGGTTGGCCACCACAAAACAGCTGTTGACTGTTGAAAAGACTTAAAATGCCAGTACAGCATAACATTGATTATTTGGCCACTTGTTTTTTTGTCATCTAACATTATCTAATAGTTAGATCTGTCTGATCTGATAATTGCAAAAGTGGCTAGTAATTTGGCCTTCACCAGAGTGCATTTTAAAATATCACATGCGTTGTTTATGAAGCTTTTCATTCAGTTTTCTCAAGCAATTTCACAGTGCTAAACTGAACAGAATGCATGTTTTTAAAAAACTAAAATAAAGACAGTTTATTAAGTAAATGTTAATATTTGTTAACAATTTGATAACAGTTGTTAACCTGACACAACAAAGTTGCCAAAATTATTATTCTCACACAGCAAAGTTGCCACAATTATTATCCTGTCAAACTAAGTTGCTAAAATAGTTATCATCGCAACAAAGTTGCCACAATTATTATCCTGTCAAACTAAGCTGCTATGATAGTTATCTTGTCCGTCACAGTACAGTTGCCACAATTATGCTGTCAAATTAAGTTGCTACAAATAGTTATCTTGGTACAACAATGTTGCTGTAATTGTTAACTTGGTCACAACAAATTCTAGAAGTAACATCTAGATAAAGGTTCTACCGTTGTTTTCCTGGCACAACAAAGTTGCTAAAATTGTTATTTCACAGCCAATTAGCAAAATGATATGTCAACAAAGTTGCCATCCTAGCACAACAGTTGCTACAATTGTTAACCTGTTACAGCACATTGCAAAAGTTCATCTAGAGTGCTGAGTGATTTAATTTTTAATTAACTTAATGGAAAACATTCCAAAATGTTCTTTATAATTATTGTACAGTAATAAAATGTGTTATAGCTACTGTATAATCTTTTAGATCAGGGGTGCACAAACTCCGGCCCGCGGGCCATATCCGGCCCGCGAAGAGTTGCCGAGTGGCCCGCCATGTCAAACTAAAAAGTCAAATGTTTACTCATACACTGAGTGATTTGAAACAAAGCAGCACCTCCTGACCCATTTTTCCAGGCGCTCCGTGCAGATGATGTCTGCCCGCTGACATATCACTCACAGAGGCAAGAGAAAAAAGCTATACCAAGATAGGCAGCAAACCCCACACATATATGCTTGCCTCTTCCTGTAATATGGTTGGTCAGTAGCTGTTAAGCCTTAGTGTCCGATCTACCACATTCTGTTGTTTATTTTGATTATATTTTTGTGACAAAATGGCAGCTAATCGTAAAAGAAAAGTTGACAAGGAAAACCGGCAGTTTAATGATGACTTGATAATGCACTTGTCCACACCAGCATACTTGGCAGCACATACTGCTGCAAACAGGCTTTCTCACAGATGAAACTGAACAAAAGCAACACCTGCGGTCAGCTGACTGATGATAATCTGGAAGCAATTTTGCATCTTTCAACGTCAAACATCAAGCCTGACATTTTGAAGCTTGCAGATGACATGCAGCACTATCCATCACACTGACTTTGTGAAAGTTGACATATCATAACATTTTTAGAATGAGTCTTAGTATACAACTTCTTTGTCATAATTATAGTCTTAATCATCATTTGTGTGTTCTTAGATGTAATGTTGCTTATATGGGACGATTTTGATCTTCACTTTTTTGTGGCCCCCGACGGTTTCGACAAGTCAGATTTTGGCCCCCGACTCAAAAAGTTTGTGCACCACTGTTTTAGATGATCTTTAGAATTTGTGATCTTTTGCTCTTTTTTACCAATTCCTTTCAGGATGACGAAGTTGAACCTGAATTTCAGCTGTTGTTTGCATCACATGGTGGAGAAAAGGTGCAACAGTTTCAGTCATCAATGACAGACTACCTCAAAAATCTCGTGCCAGTGTCTGCCAATGATAATGTGTAAATTTTAATTTTATTTCATTTTTCTTTCTAGCTTCTGTTATTTTGCCTAGGATTTCTTCTCTTTGCTATATTTATATTGTTTATTGATGTCTGGCTCTTTTCTTACTCTTATATATGGTGTTAGCATATGACCCTGTTGATATATTAATCATTAAAGTTAATGGTTTGGATTATTACTATTAATATTGCTAACAGCCTATGGATTAGTATGCTTCTTCAGTCACTATGTTAATGCTGGTTGAAGTTACAAGTAAACATTCAACTTAAGAGTGAAAAACAAACTAGAAAACAATTTAAAATAATATTTACAAAGTTACATTAATGAAAACTAGAAACCTACATTACAAAACCCAGCTTACTCTTAAAAATGTGAAGAAATACAATGGTAGAAAAAGATTAAAGTGTAATTTGTGTACCTGAGATATTTTTATTCTTACTCTTACCATGTTTGAGATTATTTTGTTAATTTGTTTAATAATTTAATTTAGTTTTAGCTTAATTTATGTTTATTTGTTATTTGTCTTAATAGTTAATAAACTTTAGTAATCCTAATTTTGTTGTCTATATAAATCTCCAGTAAACTTTAAAATATATGTGAACATGAAGAGAGAGAATCAAAACTTGAAAAGGACAATCTTTTTCAAAAAGATAATTTTGCTGTTTTTGCAGGAATACAATTTGTAGTTATTGCTCCCAATGCAGTCGCCTAGAATGTGTTAAGTTGGTTTGTTACTTATGAAATTTATATGCGTCTGTCTATTTCTTATGTTTAAGGGAGAAACCAGCTCTGCCTGATAGTGTTCTCTCTTTGACTCATCTTCGGACATTGCCTTTGGCTGACCAGGTTCGAGCCTTGCTAATCAGTGGTATGTGTTTTGTGCTCTAGTTTGGTTTCATTATTGGTTGCACCGTTGCTTACTAATGAGTTTGTCAACAAATTGTGGTCTGTATTTTGCACCAAGGTTTTAATTTGTGAAAATAAAACATAATTTAAATAAATTTATTATTAATACTTTATTGGTTATTAATATCTTTACTGTTGGTCACTTACAAGAAATTGTGAGCTCCCTTTACCAGAAATTCTTTTACAATTCACTATGCTTGGGAGTTACTTCATTGTTGTAAACTTTAATCTGAAGGCAGTAATGCATTTGGGTCTTTAGATTATAAGCTGAATTGTGTGTTTTAAGTGTTTTTCGCTACCTGCAATAGTTATTGTTTGAGAAAAGTAAGAAGATGACATTGATTACAAAGTGAATTTTCTGTTAGAAGTGAACATTGCCACTTGCAATATTTATTGTGCAAGGAAAGTAATAAGTTGACTAATTATTGTTTGAGAAAAATAAGAAGTTGATCTGTTGGTTACAGTGAAAGTCATGCGATTCTCTCAGCTAATGGAACTATTGCCTAAGGGAACTGACCCTCAGGCAGCTTTACGCCTGTTGCAACAAGTAGCCGTGATGGTTCAGGGGTGCTGGGTTGTGAAAAGGTAAACAAGGCAGGATAAAGTTTAACAATGATGTAAAAATATTTTAATGCGATATTTTAATTGCTGTAAAGATATTTTAATGCAATTTTAATTGCAAAGGTTCTTGTGCTGTAGTAATTTTCAAATTAGCATTTGTTAAAATTATGATCCAAGTCAGAAATAAACACATCACTTTCAAATAAACTGAGTAAAATGAAACAATTTTGTACAGCCAGATGCTTTATGATTTGATTTTAATTTTAATTTTTTTATAAATTGAAAAGGAATGATCATTCATGATTCACAGAAAATTAAAAGGGTCTTTTCATGCTGGTAGCAATTCTGCCACATTGAGAGTTAAAAAAAGGGTTTCATTCTAAAGTAAGATTCTGATCATTATTTTTCTAAGCATCTTGAAATGGCATTAAGTTTTTTGTTGGATAGACAGAGCCAAGGATAAGATTATGCCGGTGCTTCTGAGAACTTGTGCTTAACTTTTGTTGGGTTTTGCAGTGAGATACTGTACCCCAAAGATGCAACAAGTCCTCACAGTGGCATTTCTGCTGAACACCTTTGTCGTGGTCGAGATTTCATTGTAAGTTGTAATTATTTGTCAACTCTAATTTTGAGTCTGTATCTCATTCTCTCAATATTCTTGTAAATGTGAATGTGTAGTATATATGTCCACCTGAGTGTGTGCATGCATTCATGCATATATCCTTGTATTTGCATATGAGTGGATCTGTTCGTATCTTAGAGAGTGACTCATTTTTAAAATGTATTTTTGTTGTCATTAAGAAAAATTTTATTAAGACCCATATTACCATCAATTGATTTTTCTTTGTTTTTATGACTCTTTTGAAAGGGAGCAAACCTTTCACAACCAATGTAAGTTTGCTAGATAGTTGGAAGTTTGGATGGCTTAAAGTCTTCTGTTTAAGTGGCTGTAAGGAAACACTTTCAAACTATTCATTAGTCAATAACTGGTTGTTTTTTTTTAAAATGGGCTTGGTTTGCTCAGTTTAGTTTAGACAAGACATGAAAACAAATGGTTTTCATATCGTGAGAGAGAAAGATTTAGATTATGAAATGAGAAAGAGATTGAGAGAAAGTGAGATTGTAAGAGTAGATAAGAGAGAGATGAAAATTTACTTTTATTTAATACTTTTATTCAATTTTTTAACTGCAAAACTTAGATAATTGTAACAAAAGGACAGTTAAATTTGTTCTTTGATTTTATGGTTATATATCATATTAGATTTTAGACAAGCTAATATGTAGAGTACTTTTCTTTTGCCATAACTTGAATTTGATTTCCTATTTACAGATGTGGAAATTTACACACTGTAAATATGTGGTTCGAAAGGAGATATCTTCAGGGGTATGTGGTTTCTGTTTAATTTTTTTTTAATGAGTAAATTTGGATTAGTTTTGTCACTCCAATATTATTGCAATTAAAAAAGAACGAACAACAGCAAGATAGTCTTGTTTCTATGGGTTTAGTTGTAGATTATTTTTTTCTTTGGTACAACAGGATGATACCTCCTCTGGGTTTTTTTTGTTTCATTTTGACTGCTAGAACAATACAGTTATTTGGCTGTTTGTCAAGAGAATCCGTATTTTGAGTTTATTTTCTTGCCCATTTCATGTCCTGCATTGCAGTCAGTGTGTGTGTGATTTGCATAGCCATGTCTTTTTAATAGTTTGTATATTTTTCATTTTCCTTTTATTTCAGTGTTTTGTATTAATTCAAGTCAGATTGTCCATTTTATTTGTGGTAAAACAGTTCTTTTATTGGTTAATTAAAATATTTGTTCATAAGATTCCAACTTTTTCAGTTGATTACTTGTGTCAGTATAAATTTGCCCCAAAATTAGATATATTTCAGATGTGTTTTCAGAAATAATAATAATATTTGACTAGTGTTATATAAAAATAACACAATGGAACAGTTTGTGCTGTTTACAATGTAGACTCCGTTGCTTATTGTGGTTTATCACCCTTTTACTTCTTTCTGGGGAAAGTGATATTTCTCAGAAAACACTTTTAATTTTGCATTTGTTTTTTCTCTCACTCTAGCTACCAAGTGAGGATGTCAAGGATATGCTAGAACAGATGTCTCGACTGCGTACATCCAAGGGGTGGGAATTTGTGTTTGACTATGACAGGGACTTTGTTGAACGGTATGCTTCATGAGTTTTGATCGTTAGCACAAGATGTTCAAATAATTCTTCAGTTTCATACCTGCCTACCTTCCGCTTTTAGCGGAAGAATCTCCCGCTTTTACCTCGAATCTCCCGCTCTTCCGCTTCCAAAAGAAATCTTCCGCTTTCATTTTCATTTTCAATTTTTTTTTTTCACGATCGATTATGACAGGACGAAAAACTTACCGTGCGTTCAATAGAGCTAACGGCGGCGTAACTCTAACTGCTTCTCTGTCGTCTGCTATGAACTCTTCAGCATACGAGTCCTTTTCTAACACTTCCGGAATCTTATTCGTCGGCCGTTATTAATTTTAGTTGACAAAACAGAGTTTCGCTCATGAAATAAACATTTTCTTTAAATATTTTTTATGTTGAGAAGTCAGAGCTTAGCGGGATAAGCAAATTCGGTTTATAACGTTTTTACTGCCCGTTCGACAGATAGACGAAGTTCGCTTTTTCAAAATGGCGGCCACATAGCGATAGTATATGCGTGACAATTACGAAATATTTACTTTAATAAATAACATTCAACTTACATGTAAGACAGTCTATGCAATTTTCTTCAGAAATTATCCGTCCAAAACGAGCTACTTTGACGAATTATATTGCAATGCTAGGAAAAAGATTGGCGTTTTCAATAACGGTAGGCCTATGTTTGAAACCGCATTGAGGTTCAAATAATCATTTTTCTAGAATCCGTTGTAATTATTCTTATATAATATGTAAGGCTTCAAAATTTATTTTTAAAAAAAAAGTGACACAAGTTTTAAAACAAAAGATCATCGGCGATAAAGAAATGATCCTGAGTCAAATTTGTTTGAAAGTAATTTACGGAATCGTGAACATTTTGATTTAGTCGAATTTTTTATTTTAATCATTTCTACTAAAAAAAATAATAAAAAATTAGAAATATATATAGGCCTATATATATACATGTATTTGTAAATTAGCCGTTGATATTTTGTGATTACGCAGTACACACATTATTATAACAGAATTTTAGAAGGCATGATAATAAATACACATACATTGAAGACAAAAGAAATGCATAAAACATTAAAAATAATAATATTAATCATATCCAATTCTTAATTAACAAAGCATGCTTATTGAAGAATAATTCTTTTTAATAACATTTTAAATGTTACAGGAAGACTTTCACTGTTTTTTCTCTAGTCTAATGGACATGTAAATTAATACAGGTGTTTTATATATTTAAATCATTTATAAATTAAAATCTGAACCAGATATTCTAAAACTAATAACTGGTATTGCTTTCTCATAACAAAGACAACATATATTCCAAATTTTATTAATGTGGATTGATAAATATATTTTTTTAAAAATTTCTTTGCAATATTCTGGTTCTATGTACTAATGTAGTATTAGAAAATAAAAAGACTGTACTCTGAGGATGTAAAGGATAGTAATATATAGTATTAGTATATTTAATTCTGAGAGAGCTAAATGACTAAGAGCAGTCCAATGTAGTATGGATAGGGTATATTTATTTTAAAAAAATAAACCACTTGAACACTTTTAAAGTTCTGTAGTCTAATATTTTACTTTAAATGTGTTTTTCTCAAAATGACTTTTTCCCTCTGTTGAACTAAATGCTAAGACCCCTTTTGAATAGTTGTAATTATTCCATGTCCCTGAAATTTGGTATACTAGTTTCTCATACATAAAATTAAAAGGTTGTGCATGGATGAAAGCCTATATGCTTTAGGTTTAAGTAAATTTTATTTTTTTAAATTCTATTTCTACATGTTCTCCCAAAATATATATTTTAGATGGGTACAATAAAAAAAAATCATAACTTTTTTCTTAAAATTTTTCAATAGGCACATGTTCCTTTTTGTGGCTTGTACATTAGATAATAAAAAGTTAAATATATATTTTTTTTAAAAATCCATTTATGAAATATTTAATGAATTTCTGTAAAAGTGAAAATCATGATGAGGTACTCCAATGGCCCATTATTCTGAAATGTGAAGATCCTTCTTCAAATGAAGTCTAAAGAAATATCTAAATAAAACTGCCTAACACTTGGTGTGCTTGACAAAAATTCATCTAAAATAAACAGTGGAATGGAGACTAGACAAAATGTAGACAAATTGTTGTGCTTTGCATTAATCATTACATTATTGGTAAGTTTATTTACAAATATTAACATTATTTTTTTTATTTTGCATTTATTTTATATTATTGGTATTTCTATTAAAAAGCCAGACTCCGCATAAAATCTTCTGGTTTCCATTCAAAATCTTCTGGTTTTGGACCAGTGATCTTCTGGTTTCCTAAGGTGGGGGGTAGGCAGGTCTGCAGTTTTGCTTATTAGTCCCAAAATTAATGGACGAGGATTGTTTGTTCATAGCCCTTGTTGTATGTAGATATCTCATTAGAGCACCTTGATAGGCTGCATTCACAGATTAATGTTCTTGTGAGGACCAGTGACAGATTGCATTCCATACACATAAATTCACATTCTCTGACATTGTTTTGAAACTTAATTCAGTGCATAAGTGCGTGGATCTGTTTTACTATTTACTGCATATCTAATGGCAGTTATCCAGCATAATCTTAGAGAAGGACACGTGAGTCCATGTAGTACTTAATTGGTCGAAATGGCCAAATGAGACCTCTTTCTTTTTCAGATTGTGAGGTTGATAATTTTTCATGCTGTCCCCTATCTTATTCATTGAAAGACACATTTGTACAAGTGACTTACGACCTCTTTATAATACTGAATAGTGTTTTATTTTTTTCTTTTGGGATTTAATATAATATTATATTATTATATTTCTGCCAGCATTTAACTCCTTTAAATTTTTTGCTTGAATCTTTGTGAGTCTTCTTCATCTTTTGTGCTATAAACATGATTTGCAGAATTATATTATTTTTTGTTTTGCTGCCTTTTCTTTTCTTTCAGACACACAGATGTTGTACAGCGACAGAGGTTGCTGTGGGATGCCAAATTTCAGCAGTTGGCGAAGCACTTTAAAATGCCCAAGGATGCTGATAAGAAGGCCAAAGGTAAAAGAAATTTTTATTTTATTAAAAAGTTAATTGAAATTTTGTTTGTTCTGAATTTGTTCACATTTGATTGTAATTTTTGCTATATAGTAATTGCTTTAAATTACTTTTAAATTGTTTCTGAACAATTTTTATTGGTTTGGTTTAGACAATGAAATACTTACCAGTTTGAGATATTTCCTAACATATACCGGTACATATCTGCCAATACATATCCTCTTCATAAATAAATTTTTCTATTTTGAGAGTGAGAAGTAGTTATTTCCCTTGCAATTCCAGCTGGATCATGTAACCTTGCTGTTTTCAAATGATGCAATCTCACTACATTCTTATGTAATCTTACAGCTTTAGTATCTTGTGATCTCTTGCGTTGCTTTCATATCTCCCAGCTCTTCTGTCATGTCATTTCACTACTGTTTCGTATGTAATTTTGCTGTTTTCATATTACGTACTTTCATATTTGTTTGACTGACTGATTTTATATCAAGCAGTCACACTACTATTTGTATTATATGATCTTGATGTTTCTTATCATATCATATAGTTTCACATCTTTTGTATCATGCAACCTCATTCTTTCATGTTATATAGTTTTGATATGTTCACATCATGCAATCTGTTTTCTTATCATATAACCTCACTGATTTCACATCATGCAATCTCACTGATTTTATATCATGTTATCTCATTGCTTTCATATCACATAATCTCACTGATTTCTTATTGCCCTCATATTTAGTAATTTCTAATGTTATCTCAGTTTTTTCATTGTTTTGATACCAGAGCGAATAAGACTTAAAGCAGGCTGCTAGGACATGGATGAGGAAAGCTCTTCTGTTTCTATCTGGTCTTTGTTTAAAGGCACAATTTCCACATTCATAAAGCACACATTTCAAAACAATGTTCCCATAAATTACTTGCCAGACAAACTGGTTATGCAAATGCAAATTGACTTTGTTTCCAAAAATGTAAGGATTGAAAGTTAAGAACATTAGATTATTGAGTCTTTCCTTATAATCAATAAATGTATCTTGTAAACTTATTTTGCTGTAATCCAATGAGATGACAAAAGACTGCAAGATCTGTAACTAGTCATACTAGTCATACACTGCAATTAGTGTAAAACAGGCAAGACAGTCACCTCTTTAATGACATATTATATATGATGTGGGCAATTAGTGTAAACAGGCAAGACAGGCACCTCTTTAATGACATATTATATATGATGTGGGCAATTAGTGTAAACAGGCAACAGGCAAGACAGGCACCTCTTTAATGACATATTATATATGATGTGGGCAATTAGTGTAAAACAGGCAAGACCTCTTTAATGACATATTATATATGATGTGGGCAATTAGTGTAAACAGGCAAGACAGTCACCTCTTTAATGACATATTATATATGATGTGGGTAAAGCAGTGTAATGGGAAGGAAGGTAGCATTTGATTTATTATTTTCTATCCACATTAAACTCTTGTGTCTACAGATCAGTGATTACCGAGTCTATTATATGTATAGCTGATGTAGGTCATTTATGCTTCCATAGTAACAGTTTATAATGATACGAGAGGGAAGTGGGTGCAACTCTGTCTCAGCTTGGTCATTTGGGTACATCAGCATGGAGATCAAAGAAATTACAAACTTTAGAAGATAACAGATTACCAAAGGACGAAGTAAGTAGGTAGTAATTATAAAAAAATATTCTTTTAAAATCGTGCCTCTGGACTTAGTAATTGGTTCATTCAGAAATGAACTTAGTTTGGTAGGTTTGATAGATGAACTTCGAAATCAGTCATGTTTAGTAAATGTAAATATACTCTAAGTCTAGTTCAGTAATCAGTGTTTTACTCAATATTGGTTTGTGAGTTATGTAAAGTTGCACTATTTGAATTTTTTTTCTTCATTTCCAGAAGCAGAACTTGGACTGATGAATTTAAATTTTGATAGACCTCGCCGACGCAGAGCATCCTCACGGTCATCCCCACGGAAACGGACTCTTAGTGGACGTTCTATGTCAGACATGAGTGACATGGAAACAGATGGTACTCCCACATCATCAGACAGAAAGGATAACATTGACTTTTTGAAAATTGAACCAATGGAGATTTGCAGTGATTCTCCCTCTGATCTGCATTTGCCTAATGGCCAGTTTAGTAGTAATCTTCCTTCGCTTTTAGACAGTTGTGACAAAAATGATTGTAGGGAATTAGAGAATGAGTTGCTGTTAAAGAGGGAGTTGCAAGCATTTGCACGGGACATTTTAACTCAGCGACATGTTGTGACTTTAGGCGAAGTGAAACGCCTTTTCTATCTTAAGCTTTCAACGTGTCCACCTGGCCATGTATTGTCCTCAGGAGTGTCAGACAAGATGCTTGAAGAGGGGTTTTTGTCTGCTGGTGGAATACGGCTTAATAATCAAGTAAATATCTGTATTAGTCATCATAGTACCCTTGTTCAGCTTAGTGCTTTTATTCGGCATATAAACTGGAATAACGCTTTTTTATTTATCAGAATGCCTATTATTCATCATCACACTGTTTATTATGGTATCTTCATTCTTCATAGTGCTTGATGTCATCATAGCATGGTATCTTCATTCTTCATAGTGCTTCATGTTCATCATAGCCTGGTATCTTCATTCTTCATAGTGCTTCATGTTCATCATAGTCTGGTATCTTCATTCTTCATAGTGCTTGATGTTCATCATAGCCTGGTATCTTCATTCTTCATAGTGCTTCATGTTCATCATAGCCTGGTATCTTCATTCTTCATAGTGCTTGATGTTCATCATAGCATGGTATCTTCATTCTTCATTAGTGCTTGATGTTCATCAGAGTGAATGGTAGAGTCATAGAGTTTTTATTCTTCGTAATAAGTTTATTCTTCAAAGGGCTTTCATTTGGCCTAGATCCTGGGGTCACAAATGTACTTGGTTCACTATCGTACCTAATATTTATCACAGTACTTTTGTTCATCATAATCCCTGTATTCACCATAGGACTTTGGTCATCTTAGTACTTGGAAACAATCAACTAAAAAGAGAGAAAATATTTTAGTGAAAACTTTCATAATCATGGAGACCTGTGCATGAATTTATTTTTAAAATTAGCATTTTATAAAGTATAAATTTCCCACTTTCCACTGATTTAAGCATTATAAAACTTTTTTAAAAGACCATTTCATTTTTAAACAAAGTGATAAAATTATGTTTGGTTCATACTGAATCCTATTTTTCTTTTTCTTTTCACCAATAAATTGCAGTGGCCACCAAACACTAAATCTGAGGCTATATATGCGATGGTTAACAATGGAGACAAAACTGACAAAGTAAGTATGGTTTACAAGTTGTGATGCACCACATGCTTTCTACTGTATTTATTTATTATTGTTGACCTTAAAATTAAAAATTAAATCTGTTCCATTCCTCAAAGACTTTTGAGAAATGTAGAACTGAATGTGGTAATTCCTAGTAACATCTTTCCCTGTCTTTTGTTTCGGTATTTTGTTTTTTAAACTGTTAATTCTCATATTTACAGGTTCGACAAGTATTTTTCAACATGTTCCAGTCTGCCTTTCGATTCAAGACCAACATTTTTATATCCAGAATTAAAGAAACTTTTGGGGACGAATTTTCAGAGACTGATTGCAAGAAAATAATTCGGGTCAGTGCTGTCAATTTTTCTTAGCGTATAAATCAAAATAATAAAGGTCATTGTAGTCAACTTCTCTCTCCTTCATTTATCATTACCTCCCTTTCATAAATGTTTGTTTTCTTTCTTTATCTTTAAATTCAGAATAATTCTCTTGTTTGAATGTGATCAGTTTATTTGTCTGTCATTTTTTCACATCTTTTATTTCTCTTTGGCTATATAATTCTAAAACTGCTCAGTGTGCTCTGTCCCATGTTGTCTCCCTTTCTTGATTATCTCTCCTTCATTTTCTTCTTACCAGCACTATTAAATAATATAGATTATTATTATTAATTTTTAATATATTACAATCTCTAAACTTTTCACAAATCACAGTTTGCTATTAAAATCATAACAGCCCAGAACATTTGTAGATTAATCCATATATTTTATATTTTAAATTGCTTTCATTTTTCTCCTGATCTACATTTCCAGTATGTATGTTTTCTAGTGTGTCATTTTTCTATACATGCTTTAAAATGACTTATTACATTTCCACTATGTATGTTTTCTGGTGTGTCATATTTCTATACACGTTTTAAAATGACTCTTATTACATTTCCAGTGTGTAGGTTTTCTAGTGTGGCTTATTTCCATATGTTTTAAAATGCCTTTTATTATGTTTCTAATACATATTTTAAGTATCTTATTATGTTTCAAGAACATGTTTTCTTGTGCATCTTATTATATTGTTAGGATATGTTTCTTGTGATTTACATTACCAGCATGTTCTCTTGTGTCTTATTACATTTCCAATGCATAGCTCTTGTGCCGTACATTACCAGTGTGTTTTCTAGTCTTATTACTATGTTTCCAGTATATGTTTCATCACCTTATAATGTTTCCAGTTTATGTTTTATCATTTTATTGTTTCCAGTACATGTTTTGTCATCTTATGTTTTCAGTATATGTTTTGTCATTTTATTATGTTTTCAGTATATGTTTTATCATCTTATGTTTTCAGTATATGTTTTGTCATTTATTGTTTCCAGTATATGTTTGCTTGTACATTCTTTACATAATTACTTTTCTTAGGCACATTTTATTTTATTTAAAATATTTATCTACATATGCAAGTTTTGATTCAAATTGATTTGATTAATACTTTTTTAATGTTCACATTACCAAATTTTTATGTATTTGTAAAAGACTATTAACCTCTTTACTATATTGAATGTAACTTTGGGGTTCATATTATTATTGGTAATGATAAAGCATCTAGTCATGTTCAAGGAGAGATAACAAAACTTGCTAATACAATTTTGTTTTATCATCCTATTCTGCTTTTGAGCTAATAGTTATTGATATATAATCTTGAGAAAATAAAGAACGAAATTATTTTGAAGGGACTAATAAAAGTGCATCTAGTAATTATATATATTATTGCTTACTTCAGTATAAAATAGAGTTGCAAAGAAATTGAAATTATGAAATATATCATTTGTATTTCAGTTTGTAAAAATTCTTTTTGTTTATTGTTTTTAGGAAATTTGCGAGAGCTACAAATCCACCTGGTATCTGAAGGGAACATCACCTTCCCATTCCTGATATTTGTTCTCTTGCTACTTAATCAGCACAAAATCCCAAAGCCTGCCTGTGATTAATTAATTGGTTAGACAACAAAAACTTGATCATGACTTAAAACTGAGCATAATGTGCTGCTATGAAAAATTGTGTGTGGGTGTTTTTACAAATGTCAGTATATTTTAAACAATAATTGCTTGAATACACAGAGACATTTTACCAACAACAAAAATTTGTTACTGTATAAAAGCAGTTTGTAATAGATGGTGTCTGAATGCATGTAACAGAAGAAGCTAGTGAGATAAGTAAATTCCTTATTACCTCAATTGGTAGAGTAGTTTTTTTGATCCTACGGAAAAATACTGTACTCAGGTAAAATTTCAGAGATCTGTGATTAAGCATCTAAGGTGGACATTGTACTCCACAGATTCCTGGGATATTCTAACTCATGGAGAACCAATCATAATTTACTTTGTTTAATGAAAAACTACATAGATTTACAAGGGAGAATGATGTCAGTTAAACCATTGCATGTGCAAAAGGAGACAGGGATGTCAGCATGTACTAAATCACTGGTCTGCACATTGACATTTTTCAAAATACTTAAGTGGTATTTGATATCAAGTTATGAGATATGCTGCAAACTGCAAATCTATTTTGTATTGAATGAAATAATAATAATATTAAAAGATAACATTTGTCAGTATTACAGTTTGTAGAGTTCATTTGTCAGTATTACAGTTTGTAGAATTTAGTACTTGGTTAAATTTGCACCAGATAGGATATACTAATCGCATTCGGAATAGTGACTGTGCGTTTGAAAATAAGTAACTTCACAAATGTTTACCACATTTCTTTTTACTAATCAGTTGCTTAAATTCACACAATGACCTTCTCATAATTCATGTGTACTCTTGGATAACAAGTACAATCTTACTTTTCTGTGTAAAACTAATCACATCTTACTTTTCTGTGTGAAACTGATCACATCTTACTTAGTAGACTTGCAGTGGTGTTGAGTGGGTTTTGCCTTAGTATTAACAGAGTTTAAAAACCTATAAACATTTCCAAGAGATGATTGATTTCATACAATAGTATGAAAATTTAATTAATTCACTTTTGTTTTTGAATGACTGTAAAACAATAAGTACTTAATAATGTATCACTTGTCCTCCTTTTATTGATTGTAGCTTCTGGGGTTTTTTGTGCCTGCTATATTTATATTGTCTGCATCCATCACGTTTAAAGCAGGTGTGAATTTTTTTTTAAAACTAAATATTTCACCCATTTCTTATGCAAATTTCCAGAGTGTTTTAGTTATGGATAAAGCAACATCTGCAAATCATACATAAATTTACAGAAGTCTTCAATCATGATAAGAGTTACAGACAACATTAATGTTTTAACCAAAAGTTCATTGGGGAGCCATTTTATTTGAAAGATATAATGCTTTCGCATGAGGATTGCTGCATTCATACTAATAATATCTTTGAAACATGAAATGGCACTAAAAATGTTCAGAACTGAATAATATAGTTAATTTAAAGAGTTGTTTCCCATGAAGTGTATACTAAAGTAAAAAGGTACTTATATACTGTTTCAAAAACTGGCATGCAGAATGCCTTTAATGGAACAGCCTTCTTTCAACCAGATGTTTGCGGTATGCCTTTAACGGAACTTGCAGAATCTGTGCCTGAAATTTTCTTTACTGTGATGACAGTGTGTCAACATGTATTGCTGGAAGGGAGGGGGTTCTCATAGATGGACGTGGGGGTTCTGACAAATGATATATGGAGATGTGTGTGTGGTGGGGTTGGTTGTGAATAAAAAAAAAGTAATAACTTTGCTGTGTCATTTGTGTTCATAGTTTGAAAAATAATTTCTGAATGCCTAAATCATGCTTCTTCCAATGGTTTCTATAAAATTAAAATGACTATAAAATAGGCACTTCCCCAGAATGTATGTAACCTGATCACAGTTTTGAAGAGATATATCCTTTTTAGAAGTAGGGATCTCTTTCGGGAGAAAAATGAGACCAAAAGTACATAAAAATATGTAGCAATTGCAGTTACTATTCAGAGGTGGTTTTTTTTCAAAAAGAACATAAAAAGTAAATGATGCTATGTAGTACATTTGGTATGCTATTAAAATGTCTTATCAAAGATACATAAATTATTTCCCCTGTCTATTGTACAGAATACAAAAATTGTGGTACTAGTCAGTAGTCATTTTAAGATGCATGTTTATGCAGCCAACGTAGTTTCTAAAAAGTCCCTGTGCAAACTGTAATTAAATATAAATATTATTTTAAACAACTTCTTTTGGGCAAGTTGAATTCCATCCTCTGCTTCTCAAAATGGCTTGCAGCCATTGCAAACTGCAATCTTCTTTATCAGATTCACACTAATGTTATATTATTAATTATTTTTTAGCACCCAAGTTATTTTTTTTGGTGCTGTCCCTAATTTTACTTTATGTTTTTCCTGCAGGGAACACTAAAACACAACTATTCATAGTGACTAATATTTGTCATATTAACTCAGTAGCCTAAAAGCATGTGTACCATGGGCAAATATTTATTTAAAAACTGAAATGCAGTTTAAACTTACATAATTGATTTCCACCCTCCTCCCCAGCCAGTTTAATCCTGCAAGGTTTTGTTCTGTTACTCTCATTATCAACTTATATACAAAACTGGTGGTCACTTGTACATCATTGCAGACTGCAGGATTTAGGTATTATGCTGAGTGCCATCTTATGTCATTCAAGGCTGCAACTAAAAGCTGTCCTTAATTAAGCACTATGTTTTTAGCACTAGAATTCTTATCATGCTTAACATTTTATTTGTTTTGTTTAATTTTATGAGTCACTTACATAATTCTTGTACATCTATATTATAATGTGAGCTTTACTATCATGAATGTTCATTTTTATTTTTTTTAAATTTATTATGTTGAGTTTGTATTGTGAAGGACGTGCATTCATCTGTTGGACCTTCTGTTGAATGACACAGTTGTTGTATGATATGCCTGCAGGCTCTTGTTATGTGTAAAAAAAGATATGACAGTTGAACAGTTTCAGATTTTACGTATTTTTTAAAAAGTATGTAAATACAGTTGTGACAATGCTCAACGATATTATTAAGTTTACCTTTGGAAAATGCAGTCATATTTATGTAGGAATGGTAAATACAATGCAGAATACACCCAAAGATCTAGATCTAGAAATTATTTTTTAAATGACTGTAAAATTTTACT
Source organism: Sinotaia quadrata (assembly GCA_028829895.1). Classification (NCBI taxonomy): domain Eukaryota; kingdom Metazoa; phylum Mollusca; class Gastropoda; order Architaenioglossa; family Viviparidae; genus Sinotaia; species Sinotaia quadrata. The sequence continues at coordinate 13,430,438 of CM054182.1, forward strand.
TTTTTAGTCACTCACATTAATGATTGTCCTTGTCTAGTTAAAAAGGAGAAATGTTGATGGAAGGGATTCAAAGATCAAGATCATTTTGTTCTCCATGCACTGCAGGTGAAAAAAAAATCCTGTAAACTAGTCAGCCAAATTTGACATATTTTAACCATTATATTGAGAATTATTTCCCATTTTTCTTGTTACAACCCATTCATGTCTTCTTTCCTTATTCAGTTTTTACAAGCTCAGAAATAAGCTAATAACAATTAACATATATAGGTGTTTGACTAAAATCTAACATTTGTTTGGTTTGGGTTTTTTAAATTTCTATCGTTCATTGAAATTTACATTGTTTATAGCAGTCATCCTGCTGAAATATGTGCTAAAGTGTTAAGTTTGCTTGTCTGATCCGGGTTGAAAATATGTATGCTGGTTTTTGAAGCTGTGTGTGTGTGCATGCATTTATATTATGCATTAATTGCATAAAGTGTTACTTTACAAAATGTATATTTTTAACAACATATCTTCACTCTTGGAGAAAGAAAGAATTCCTAAAATCTAGTTTAGTTTATGCAGGAAAATAAATATCCTATATTTGTTGTATTCTATTTGAATATAAACTAAAACATTATTTATTTAAATAATTGTTTTATTTTCCATTAAAAACAGAATACATTTAATAAATAATGTTTTATGTTCTTTAAACAAATAGAATTAGACAATTCTACCAACAACAAAAAATTTTAATTTATTTAGCTTGTATTTCTTTTCCCCCTCAGATAACATTTTTTAATTATTTTTTATTTTAATTTGATATTTGCTGGATTGTTTTGGGAAAGAATTGGTAGTGATAAGCTTTTGTCTGTGAAGTGAGTGGATAAAAGCATAGTTTCCTTGTGGACTGATTGGTGGTTTTGTTTGATTATTTATTTAACAAGTCAGCATGCTGAGGTGCTTGAGTGTCAAAATCTGTCGTATACATCAGTTTGAGCAAGTCAATCAGTCAGCTCTTTTGGATGTATAAGAATACTTGTTCCCTCGTTGCATTTTCATGAAAGAATAAAATTTTAGAAAAAACACACATCTTTTCTTGTTTGTGATTTACTGATGAATAATTCCTGATGGTTGTGTGTAGTGTCGCAACAATTTTTGGTTACATCTAATCTAACACTAGGGCTGCACAACTTACATAAAAATCAGCTGCAGCTCTGCAATAAACATTTCTATAATGTGATAAAGGGTCTAAAATCCTAAATTGTTCTTGGAATTTGTATGAAACTGGATCAAGAGGATTCTGGTACTGAGAGATGTTTTACATAAATATGAAACAATTGAGATGACTGGCTGTAAGAAATGTTTTACATAAATATGAGACTGGGTCGAGATGACTGGCTCTAAGAGATGTTTCTTTTTATGTAGACTAATGGATAATATCTTTTTAACTCTAGGTTCTGAAAAGTTAAACATGCATTTTCAAATATAGAAATCAGAGGAGTAAATTAAAGACCAACATACGGTTTTACTAAATTTAAAAATAAATTTTATCATTTGAAAGGGTTAGGAAGTTGGAGTTAAGTAGGGCCGTCAGTTAACAAGTATTTTTTTATCGATTTATAAATCATATTAATTATTACACTTATTTAATAAACTATTTACTATTATTGACAGCTGGGTTAATTTCTTTTCAATGGGATTTAAAGTACATTTAATAAATCGATATTTATAATGTCAGGTGAACGCCGGTAGATCAGAGTTCATTAGTGGTATTAAATAAATGATTTTTTTAATTCTCAAATGATATAATATTATCATGATGTCCATTGAACATTCAAATTATTTTTTTTTAATTTGAGACTTTCATCTGTTCTCTGGGGTAAGCTGCACTTAAGTTTATGATTGTCTTTACCTGATGCTGAATGTAGTAATGCACTTCAAAGTTCTTTAGACGTAACATGCTAGTATAGTTACTGAGGCTTCCTTCTGGTGTGTGGGACTGTCACTTTCTTTTTTCGTAAACCTGATCATTTCAAGATGCTCGTACATACAATTTATTCCCTGAATTTAATTTTCTTTTATTTATTTACTTTTTTCTTTGGGGAGGAAGAGGCTAAATTTTTTCAATAACACACTTGCTACACATTTCTTTTATTTATGATTTGGGGGGGGGGGGTATCTCCAGTTTTAGGATCTTCATTTTATAAAGGTAATGAACTGAAACCATACAACGGCATGCCATTGACAAGGTATGTGTGAAAGTGCGTCAGACTTCATCAAGGATGGGTAATCAGTGCAGATATTGTTTGACTTTGAACACCAGTGGAGATAACATGTACATATCGACCTTGATCCTTGAATGAATGAGATGACTGAATACTGGTGTTAGCAGTTTTTTTCTATGAGAAAAGAAATTAACAGATAACATCTTTGGCTGTTAATTGTCACGTGGGTATTTTAATGCGAAATTAAATCTCCACTAGAGCGAACTACCGGAACTTTGTCCAGCAGGAACATGCCATAAAGTAATGAGTGAGGGGAGGGGGGGGAGGTTAACACCCTTGACAACAAGATCGCGTGTGTCGGCTTTGCGAAATGGATTTGAGCTCTCACTCTTGTAGACGGACTCAATGAAGGAAGAGATACAAGTGGAGAATTGATCTTGATCTGTTTGTGTTCTCTCACCCACCACAACTCCGGGAAAAGAAAAGCCCGGTTTTTAAGTCCGTGAGAATGTGTTTGTGTGCGCAAGCCAGCTCTGGCGACCGATGCCTGACGAAGACTGACGCGCTTTGTATTTAGGTGTTAGTCGGCGAGGGCAGACAACTGAGAGCAAGGGCAGACAACTGACAGCAAGGGCTGGCTCAGCTCTCAAGTTTTTTGTCTTGGTATCAACAACAGTTGCAGCCGGCTCATAATCTCCTACCTGGTCGGTCGATACGTTTGATAAAGTCCGACAAAGCTCTTTGTTAAATCAACGCAGCTGAACCCATTCTGCTGTGTTAGTATTGTTGGGCTGCTATTTTTTTTTTCTTATTTTATAATTTTTTTTCCCCCTGTGATCATCCAGAGATGTGGCGACGTGTCTACTATACTACATGTGGTTGATGTTTTCAGCTGACAGCAAGGGCAGACAACTGACAGCATGTTATATGTCACCTGCTTTGCTCTCTCCACCACTGACGAGCTGGTGAAAGAATTTATAAAAGAAAAAAAGAATTTATAAAATCCTTTCTGAGATAAAGACGCTACGGCTTATAATTAAAATCTAGATGGGCCGAGTGTTTGTTTGTTATCAAGTTAGTAATAAGTGTATGCCGCCTGCCGATGTAGCCCTACAAGCGTTTCATTTCTAAGATTGCAATTCTGGCACCTATGGAACTGAATTTCCTGATTCTGCGTAGTAGGTAGGTTGAACGGATATCTCTCATCAGCGTTTCAACCATTTCAACATGAACTGGCAAAACGGACAAGTGAACGAAAGGTGTACGACCCATTTAATTTACGGTTCAGTATCTGCATGTACATTTAATATGCGAAAGAGACAACTGGAATTTTGAGTCAAAAAAGAAAAAAAGGAGTGGGGGTGGGGGTAGGAACTATCGTTTGTAGAGTTTTCGAAGTCCTGTTACTGCCCAGGGAGGCATTAAATTGGTATTACTATAATTTTTCTCTTGTTCTTTTACCTCTGTGTCTCACCTGAAGTCGACTGTAACATCGATTATATATAGATTCCTCGGTAAGTATGAGCAAACAAACGTTGCAGATTTGCGAAATTAAATGCTTGAATACGCACGCACGCGTGTTTATTTACGTGTTGGATGATTTGCATAACAAGTGTCACACGAGCTAGATGGACGGGAGTTTAGCGTGGAATGTTATCAACACTGACTGCTCCTTGTACAGAGTGCACTTATCACGGTGACGTTCGATATCTGTCAGCTGGGGAGATCGATGTAAGACTGTACCATCTTTCGACCGCCGTATACTGTTAGAGTGTAGCAGTGTCGCCTTGTCAAAACGTGTTTGCTTTCCGGTTGTTTCGCCAGAAAAACGGGACCTGCTTCAGTGTCGTCAGTGCAGCTCGGTGCCGGCCAAGCGAACCCACCTAGTAGAGGCTCCACGTGTGCGGCAAAAGACTGACCGACCTGGCAGACGCTCGGGGTTATTTTAAGACGGAAATTGATTTGCCTCACTCTAGGGGGCGTTGGGGGGGGGGTGGAGGTGGGAAAGGAAAGGACTGTAACTCAGGTTGGAACTAGAATTCTGCTGTATCTAAGTAATGCGGTGTCATCTAAAGGGTCTGGTCACACCGGAAGAAAGGAACATGCGACTAGCACCGGCTTGCTAAACAAATCAGCTGTTTACCACTTTGTTATATAAAAATGAAGTTGAGTATTTTGCGTACCTAACTGTTGACTAGTCGAGTATATTTACCACAGGTAATTGACATCAGTGTAAGAGTTGGTGCCTGTAGGCCAAATCTTCTTTGTCACTATGCATTCTGTGACTGAATGCAAGAAGAAAAAGAAGATTCTTCTGTTAAAGATTGGTTCTTCGACCGAGCCAGCGTAGGTCGGATTTGAAAAGCGGGGAATCACGCAGAAAGGATGTGACACATATATACGCTGCTTGTGAGAATGGCCATAGAAAGTTCTGGATTCGGTTTCTGTTTCCCAGTGTAGTGGATTTGCCAGAGATTACACTTTCAAGCCTGTGCGGTGAATATTCTCTTTCATTGGTATTTTTATTGCAGTTATTGAAACTAATGCCAGTCTCCGTAATGAGCATGAATATTTTGCAGGCGCAATTTTACCAATAATGTGAAGATTGTTGATGCGTCCGATGTTTTTATCTATCTGGCAACTGCATAATTACACCATGGCTTAAAATTGGAGCTATAAATAACTAGTGCAGTGATGGTGTTTTCAGAGTGTCAGTTAACGATACAAAGCCTTCCATTCCCACTAACTACTAAAATAAAAATATATATATTTTGACTTTGTTTGTCTACCATAATAGGTTGGCATAAAGTCATGTACCGTAGGTTGTGCTAAACTGGGCTAAACGCATTAACACTTTGAAAACATTAAAGACGTGCTGAAAAAAAAAAATCAATAAAACTGTAATTTGTTGTTACTGTATCCTTGTATATATCCGTTCTAAAGTTCTTGTAAATTATAAAGATTTTCTTTGAACTTCTCTTTAAAATTATTCGCCAGCTGATACTTAATGTCGGTGTCCGAAATCGGTCACCGCGTGTCATAAAATTCCATGGCGGATGGAGATACGAGTAGTGACAGTTCTTCAGACACAGGATTTTTTGGTGCAACAGACACAGGATCGGGAACCACGGACACGGGATCAAGTGTCACAAGCATTGGTTCCGGCGTCACGCCTGCGGTGTCACACACCCGGTGCCCAGGATTCAGTATCGCACACACCGCCGGATATGACGTCAGAGAAAATCCATTTCATCAAGGTTGTTACGAGCTGATAACCCCTTTCAGGTCGACTTCCGGTATACAGGTGGACTCAAACCTCTCAAACTCACAACCTGACGCCTCAGGTCCGGACCCAGGGTCCGATACCAAACATGTGGCCTCAGAGGCCAGATATGAGGAATCCCAAGAAATGGATTCCGGATGCAGTTCCAATGAGGCCCTGCAGAACTGTCCCAGAAGATCTCGGGCCAATTCCAACGTGGAGCTGTTTGGATTGCAGTTAGAGGTAAGTCTGGGTCAGCATTGATGATTATTGACTTTAGAGGTAAGACTTGAATTGATGATGATGATGATGATTGTTGGCATCAAGAGGTGTGCATGGTTTGGACTACGAATGGAGGGTTTGGTAATTATGGGAAAGGTTTTTGATTGATAATGATAATGATGATGGCTGGTTCGTTTGCATTAGATGAAAGTTTTTATTGATGTTAGTTGATTGTTTGGTTTGCATTTAGAGAAAAGACTGTGATTAATAGTGATAATGATGGAATGTTGGTTGGTTGGTATTTAGAGATAAAACTTTGCTGATAAAATTGGATGATGATGATGATGATGATGATGATGATGATGATGATGATTTTACAGTTAGAAATAAATATTCGAATTGTTGAGGTTGGTTGGTTGGTTGGTTGGTTGGTTGTTGACATTTAAAGATAAGGCTTTGATTGATAATGGCAAATGATTCGCAGTTGAATTTGAGCAAAATATGATGATGATGATGATGATGATTTGTTTGCCGTTAGATGCAAGTGATTCAATTAGTAATGATTATGATGGTGAATGGCTGCTTTGCATTTAGAGGGTGGACTTTGATTGATGATAGTTGGTTCGCAGTTAAAGATGAGTGATGTATGATGATTGTTCTATGGTCAGAGACAGTTTGGACTGTCGCTAATTAAATTTGGTTTATGTGACGCCAACGACACATAGTTAATGGTTATGATTATTATTAATTAATCATCCATGACTGTTATTAACTAATCATCCATAACTAATTACAAGATATGAGAATCTTAATTTATGTTATTAATAATTCTTCAGAAGACACCATTCGTCTCTCTCACTTGACGGATATGCGGGCGCTGTAAACGTTTTCTCTCTTCCACAACATTAAAGACACATTTACCGTCACACAATATTTCCGTAGGTGGAAAATTTCTTACTAAAGGAAAAGAAAAAGCCGTCTTTAATCTATATTTAGAGAGCTCCCATCCACCCAATATCTTTCCAAAATAATGATTATAATATGTGTAAGAATGTCAAATATATTAAATCAACAATCAAATATATAACATATAACTATAATCAAAGAGTATTGACATTTACAGCACCTCAGAAAAATGTTCAGTTAACACTAGACAATCATTCATTTTATCCTAGCATAGATATAAGCTATCAATAACATAAATATATAATCAAATTCATGGACGGAAGGAGAGTGAAGTTCTAGAGAAATAATTAAAGTCTATTTACATAACATTTTCAAAGATGGGGCTGTCACCTGCACATTTTACAGTCAAGTGATTTGCAAACAGTGACTGTCTTTTTTATTTAGGTGAGATCCCACACGTCCCTTCTAGATATACATTACACAAGTGTTCCAGAATCTTCAACACGTTCTCCAAGTACACTGTAGAGAATTGTCCTGAATTTCACATGTGCTATCAAGCACATCAGGAGGAATGTGCTTGAATTTCTACGTGCATTTACTCAAAACACCATGAGGAACATTCAAAATAATCTTTGTGAATTCTCGAGAGCAAACTCAATCCAACATTTCCGCCATATTGGCTCTTGAATGGAATTCACAGGGATCAACTTACAGCAGCACGTTTTACTGCTAAATTTGATGACGATGCTGGATGCACACACCAACGTAATCAAGTAAACTAGAGTAGTTGCTGTATCATGATGTGACAAAATAAAAACAAAAGACTGCTTCTCATAAGCTAATGATCGCCTTTATGACATGACTCGAGTTATGTTCAAATTCAAAGTGATTAGAATAGAATACTTCTTCAACAAAGGCACTTCCGGTCCATCCCCATTGGATGAAATTGATACGAGCAAGTGTGAGACTATTAGTCAGACAAACTACTCATCCAGTTGGAACTGTTTTGGATTGCGTCTGCAATTTTCTAGCATATTCTCAACTCGAGTTGATACTCCAACTATGACACTTACAAAAATACCATCATAAGAAGTCCCAAGGTCTCAACACATTGATAATTTAGCAATTTATATAACAATTAAGTCTAGAAATAAAGATAGGCACATTTACTCCACCACAGTTTGCATTATAGATAATATTTAGCTGATGATAATATTTGTATGCACTTACAAATTTACAAACAAAGTTTGGATTCGTGATGAATTTTTATTAAAGGGTATCCACCTTCCATTTCAGTAACTAGTTTAGTTGTTACAATTTAGTAACACATGTGGCATCTCTTACTTTCTTTGTTCCTATGTGTTTTGTGTGTGTGTGTGTGTGTGTGTGTGTGTGTGTGTGTGTGTGTGTGTGAATTTCAGTGATTTTATAATACATAGACACAATATATACTGAATTCTACATTTTATTTCGACTTTTCTAACTACAACTACAACAGGGTAATTTCATATAGCAATACACAGTATGGAAACACGCCAATCCATTCTGTAATTAAGATATATTTTGAGTAATAAATAAATAAATAAACTGACCAATTTTATTTCGAGTAATAAATAAATAAACTGACCAATTATATTTTGATTAATAAATAAATAAACTGACCAATTATATTTCTGTGTGCACACCAATGAAGATTACTAAGCCACCCCACACGGACGCCCTTTATTTAAAAAAATGGATTCTAAAATTAGTTCCTAAATTTGAATATTCGCATTCCAAAATATTCGTCAATTACTTTTAGACCGATTTCCTCCAAGGCTTGTCAGTGCGGGTGGACGTAACGAGGCAATATGGCATTTCATTATGATGGACGTAACGAGGCAATATGGCATTTCATTATGATGGACGTAACGAGGCAATATGGCATTTCATTATGATGGACGTAACGAGGCAATATGGCATTTCATTATGATGGACGTAACGAGGCAATATGGCATTTCATTATGATGGACGTAACGAGGCAATATGGCATTTCATTACGATGAAAGTAGCGAGGCAATATGGCATTTCATTATGATGAAAGTAACGAGGCAATATGGCATTTCATTATGATGAAAGTAATGAGGCTATATGGCATTTCATTATGATGAAAGTAACGAGGCTAAATATTGCATATGGAACTTCATTATGATGAAGGAACGAGTCTAATTATTGCAAATGTCATTTCATTTTGTTAGAAGTAGCAAGGTTAATTACTGCATGTGACATTTCATTACGATAGGAGTAACGAGGTTAATTGTTGCATAAGGCATTTCATTACGTTAGAAGTAACTAGACTAATTATTGCGCATGGAATTTCATTATGTTAGAAGTAACAAGGCTAATTACTGCATACCGCATTGCAATATGTAGAAGTAACGAGGCTAATTATCGCATTTCATTATAGAGATGGATAATTAATTAAGTGATTTCAGACCAGAAGCTCTCTTCACTTATAACAAGTTAAACGACCCACAATTCCCTTTTTTTTTTAGTGTTTTGTTTTTTAAAGCGTCTGATAAGAATCCGATGAATTTATCGAATACTATTAGCTTTGTGTTAAATTTTGTGCTGGGATTTTTGTTGAGCTTTGTGTTAAATTTTGTGCTGAGATTTTTGTTGAGTTTTGTATTCAATTTTGTGTTGAGTTTTTTTTGTTGTCGTTGAGTTTTGTGTTCAATTTTGTGCTGAGTTTTGTGTTATTTGTTGAGTTTTGTTTTGAGATTTTGTTGAGTTTTGTGTTGAGTGTTGGGGTGTTGAAATTTGTCCTGAGGCATGTATTGAGTTTTATGTTGAGGTTTGAGGAGAAATGATTCATATGCTCATCCTCCTCTAAAGTTACTCTGCCTTCAAAGTGTCTCACCAGAAAGAAAAATAGTCTCGCATTATCTCATTACGACATACAAAAATGGTCTCACATTGTTTTACTAGAAAATGAATGGTCTCACAGTGCTACACTAAGTAAAAATTGTCTACCGAGTCTTACTATAAAATAAATGGTCTCTCAGTGACTCACTAAGTAAAAATTGTCTACCGAGTCTTACTATAAAATAAATGGTCTCTCAGTGACTCACTAGGTAAAAACTGTCTACCGAGTCTTACTATGAAATAAATGGTCTCTCAGTGACTCACTAGGTAAAAACTGTCTACCGAGTCTTACTATGAAATAAATGGTCTCTCAGTGACTCACTAGGTAAAAATTGTCTAACGAGTCTTACTATAAAATAAATGGTCTCTCAGTGACTCACTAAGTAAAAATTGTCTAACGAGTCTTACTATAAAATAAATGGTCTCTCAGTGACTCACTAGGTAAAAATTGTCTACCGAGTCTTACTATAAAATAAATGGTCTCTCAGTGACTCACTAAAAAGAAAAGAGTCGCACGTTTTCTCATTGGAAAACGAAGTGTCTCACGTGTTTCACCAGAAAACAAGTGTCTCACAATGTTTTCACAGTGTCTCGCCAGAAGACAAATAATGTCAGTGTCTTATCAGAAAACAACAGGCCTCACTAGAAAACAAAGGGTCTTACTGCGTCTATTTAGAAATAAAAAGGGTCTTACTGTGCCTGTCTAGAAAACAAAGGGTCTTACTGTGCCTGTCTAGAAAACAAAGGGTCTTACTGCATCTCTTTAGAAATAAAAAGGGTCTTACTGTGCCTCTCTAGAAAACAAAGGGTCTTGCTGTGCCTCAGTAGAAAGCAAAGGATATAGCAACAGGCAGTCGATAGCAATAATGAAAATGACTTTTGTGCGTGTTTGTGTAAGAGAGAGAGAGAGTAATAGCGGTAGTGCTTTTCAAAAATAGTGTTATTGCTAGTGGAACAGTTTTTCGAACCATTAATGTTATTGTCCTGATATCACTCCTCAACCGATTAGACTATCATGCAACTTTAAATGTCTGTGTCAAACGTGCTCAGTGACCACACCGGATCGTCTAACGCCCGATTAACTATTTTAATCTATTATGTATTTGTTTTCACCTATCTAACGCCCGATTAACTATTTTAATCTATTATGTATTTGTTTTCACCTATCGACTTTAGTCGAATTCAGTGACCCCAAGGGCTAGATAACTGCTGTAATATATGTATTATATTGAACTATCGATGTCAGATGAACTCGGTGACTCCCAAGGGCGGGTAATGCTAGATGACTACTGTAATGTATGTATTTGCTTTAAGCTATCAACTTTAGATGAACTCGGTGACCTCAAGGGCGGGCAATACTCGATGACTGCTGTAATATATGTATTTTAAACTATCGATGTCAGATGAACTCGGTGACCCACCAGGGGCGAGTAATGCTCGGTAACTATGTAATATTTGTTTTAAGTTATCGACGTCAGAAGAGCTCAGTGATTCTTTGGTTGAGTTTTGGTCGATAACTTTTGTAATATTTGCTATACTATTATTACGTCTGTTGTTTTGAGTAACTGTGATGAGTTCTACTGAAATCTTCTCCGATATTCCCTCCTTATCTTAATTCTTTGTAATTTTTAGTCGTCTTTTTATTCTCGTCTTATAAGGTCATTATGAACGTTTCAAGAACACTGATTGTGATATTTTTAGGAATATAGTCATTTTTTTAAAATGTAGATTATAACTAGGTTACGTATTTCGAGATTAAGTTAAATGTTTTTCCGTGTCCCATTAGCGTTACACAGAGCCGTTACAGTACACTTACATAGTTTGTGTTTTATAAGATAGGACCTATCTACCTACCTCATCCGGAATGCTTGCTTGGCAAGTTTCTTAACTTGAAAGTCTATTCATATAGTGTGTGTGTGTGTGTGTGTGTGTGTGTGTGTGTGTGTGTGTGTGTGTGTGTGTGTGTGTGTGTGTGTGTGTGTGTGTGCGCGCATTCGCGTGTAGGAGTAGTCGATTTATATTCCAATAGACATAACCGACTTTGATATTAAACATGGTGAATCTGACCTTAAACATGAAATCTTTGACTTTAAACAGAACGAATCTTATTTGGTCTTCATTCTGCTCGCAAGTATGGCTGAATCCAGTCACGTGACCGCCATTATGTGTTTTCAATCACAAGAAAGGGAAGGGAGGGGTTAAAGATCATTGCAACCGAGGTTATTGGTCACAGGCGATCGGTATGTATTATCAAAGCCGAGTTTACTAATTACTATTATCAAAGGCAGCTATACAAGTTTATGTTACTAATGAAGATCTTACTAATTACTATATCAAAGGCAGCTATACAAGTTTATGTTACTAATGAAGATCTTACTGGTTAATATTATCAAAGACAAGCATATACTATTTTCTTTGTTCTTCTTTCGTCTAATAAGTAGAGTATCTTGATTTGTGTGCTTCTTACACTTAATAGTCCCCATTTTCTGGCAGTCTGAAAGTATGAATGTCTTGCTTTCAGAGTTCCCAGAAAGCTTTCGGAATCGCCAAAATTTGCGTTGGTCGTTATGCAATGATCTCTCAGGACTGCAAAGACTAATAACAAATTGTCCAGTCCCAGTAATTCACACAATTCAATTTTAGATAATGGCAGCTACAGCACGCACAACACACAGCACACGCAAAACACATAAACACATACAAGACACACACAATACAGCCTATAAAGCACACACAACAGCACACTTAACAGGGAACACAGATACACACATAGCACACACACATACTATAAGCACATACACTCACATAACAACACACAACATACACATCAACATAATAAGAACACACACACACACACACACACACACACACACACTCACACGACATTTGCTTGCGAGTGTTACACTGACATTCAACAAGAAAAAGGGAAAAAAGCAAAATTCTTTTCCATTACTTTAATTTCATGTTGGATCGATGAAGGCTGAGCCAGGGTTAAGGTGATACAGTACTCTTTGTACTGTATTGTGCGTGAAAAATTATAACATTCTGCGCAATCCGAGAGAACATGCAAAACTGTCTTACGTCTGAAAATGGCATTGCCAACAGCTGTGCGATAATCTTTTGATCACCGGTGTGGGTTAATTACTGTTGACGTTGCCAAGTCTACCTTGGCTTGTGAATCTAAGCGTCTTAACAGTCTAGACCAGGGGTGCACAAACCGCGGCCCGCGGGCCGCATGCGGCCCCTGACAAGGCCCTGTGCGGCCCCCAGAAGACTTTAGGATGTTACCATTATTTGTAATGGCAAGGAGCTTTTAACATTAATCTGAACAAGGGAGTAGAACAGTGGTCTGCTTTTCCGTGCATGCATCTTGTGCTGTGTTGAAAACAAACGCTGGATGCGGTATTGAGGTGAGAGCACTGTGTATTGGGCACATTGTTCAGTTCAGCTAATCAAAGGGGTATGTGTTGAAATAGTAGTATCTGTGCATCTTTGATGTATGGTGACATCAAATAGCATTAGAAAGAGATCTAAACCCAAGTCGGCAGGCAGCCAGCCAAAGTTCAGTCTGGTGATGGGGTGAGGTGACACAGGGGGGGGGGGAAGGATGGTGCAGTCAGTGTGTGTGAATATGTGGCTGTGTATGTCTGGTTGGAATGTACTGAATGAATTACACAAAACAAGTTTCGGCCTGAAGTGAAGTTGTTTTTAAACTACTGCCCTTTGTAAATATGTTGAAACCTGTGTATAAGAAGCTAAAATTGAAAAGAAAATAATCAGTTTAAATACTTTATGGGCATTTTAATGGAGCAGCTATGTGCTTAATTTGTTGTGAGTCTGTTACTGTGATGAAGGACTTCAACTGCAAGTGGCATTACAAAACAAAGCATGCTTCTACTTTTGATGACTTAAAAGGCCTGTGAGAAACAACAAAATTGAGCAACTTTTAAAAGGTCTGTCAGCACAGCAACATTTCTTCACAAAAAAGTCTGAAGAAAACAAGTATTTTGCTCTGCAAGTTGCAAAGTAGCACATATAGTTGCCAAATCATCAGGGCCATTTACTGATGGTGACTTCATCAAAGACTGCATCCAAGCTGTTTGCACAGAAATATGTCTTGAAAAGGTGACCTTTTCAACAAAGTCCCACTCTCACAACCACCATTCAATGCTGAGTCGAAGACTTAGCAACAGACGTTTGTGAACAGTTGTGTGAAAGACTTGCTAACTGTATGTACTTTTCAAATGCTTTGGACAAGAGCATTGACAACGTTGACATAGCACAACTGCTGGTTTTTGTGCTTGCAGTGGATGAGAACTTTGAAATAACTCAAGAATTAGCCGGTATGGCTTCACTACATGGGCAGATGACTGGTGAAGATATTTTTGGAGGAGTGACTTCCGTTCTTTGAAACCTTAACGTCCAGTGGCTAAAGCTAGCCAGTGTTACCACGGATGGTGCGCCTACTATGACTGGAAGAGCATCAGGATTTGTTGCTCATTTGCTGCCACATTTGCAGGGGCTTGGAATTCCAACAGATAGTGTCCACATGTACCATTGCATAATTCATTAAGGAATCGCTCTGTGCACGAATCTTGAAATTTGACAATGTCATGAAATTCGTTTTTAATTCTGTGAACTTTACTGACAAACAGTGGTTGGCAGACTTGGCATTTCTGACAGACATGACAGATCACTTGAATAGATTCAACCAGCGTCTCCAAGGCAAAGATCACTTTATCTTTGATATGTACAAGGAACTGCAGTCCTTCACGTTGAAGTTGAGGCTCTTCTGTTCGAATCTGCAAGCTGGAAATCTTTGTCATTTTCCGATTTGTTCGGCTTTTCAGAAGGAGTACCAATGTAACTTCAGCAGATACCATTGCAATTGTGAAACATTGCCGAAGGAATTTACTGAAAGCTTTGATGCCTTCAAGGAGCACAAGGACTTATTCAACTTCATTCGCGATCCTTTCTCATGTAGTGTAGAGTCTGTGCCTGATCACTGTCAACTGGAGGTCATTGATCTTCAATGTTCACCTGAACTGAAGTCATCATTTCAGCAGAACAACATTTTAACATTTTATGGAAGTCTCAGCTCGAGCACATACAGAAATGTCAAGGACTTGGCTTGCAAGTTGTTGTCAGAATTCGGCAGCACATACTTGTGTGAACAAACGTTTTCAGTAATGAACATGAACAAGAACAAGCTGAGATTGAATTTGACCGACAACAATCTCAATTCGATTTTGAGGCTGGCGACTACAAAACTTGAACCAAATATTGACAAAGTTGTTAACAACATTCAGGCTCACCCTTCTCACTAATAAAGACTAAATCTAGGTTAATAAGGCAAAAACGAATGTAAAGACATTATTTCATTATTTGTGTTGTCATCCATGTGCAATCTGACTTGCGGCCCTCCATGCACTATCAATTGGAAATGTGGCCCTCTGGCCTAAAAAGTTTGTGCACCCCTGGTCTAGACTCTAGAGTCTAGAGTATCTAGACTTTACCCGCACGCGTCCACGAATACAGACAGAGCCTCTTCTTCACTCGGCATTGTACTCCTTTTATGCTATTTTTAGTGGAGATTTAATTACTGTTAGTAATTAGTGGATTTGTGTTTTTTACACTCGCGTCTGCTCGTGTGGTCGCGCAAATGTAAAGCGAAGCTAGTAAGGTTTTAAGAATGAATTCAGCAGTGGGATGCGAGTAAATTTGACAGTGGAAGTAGTTGTATGTAGAACGACAATTCAACCTGTGAAATCGACTTACAGAGGAGCCTTTCTATTTGAAATAAAAGTACCAAGCAACCCTTTTCTGCACGCACCATGACAGAAAAGATTGTGTTTCCAATTAGAGTGGAGAATAGTGACATACCGGTAGGAAAAAGCAAAATGTGCTGCATGTGTTTCCATAAGAAATCATTGATGCCTGACGTAATTCAGTCATGTGGGCTATTGTGTTTTTTCTTTTATATTTAAACTTTATTGTAAAATGTAGGTTAAATCAGCATAGGTATCAAAAATGCTAATTCTCCTGTGATTACGAGAGTCAAGCTTGGCACTAGTTTCTCACGTCTCACCTCTCGACTGGGGCACAATGCCCTTTCCAGGTTACAAACTAAACCAACGAGTCCCTTGAATGAGACGACAATTTGGATCCTATGTGCTGCATGTCCTGCACACTATAGATACACTGACAATAAAAAAATTGAACGAGTAAGTCATTAGCAGCTGTCCGACAAAATGGCACCGAGAAAAACACCTCCCATCCACTCCATAGTTCAGTCTCTCCACCCAAGACATTATAACTCTCCCTCTCAGAACATAAATCTCTTCCCTTGATGTTTGTGCTTGTCTGTGAAATCAACGAAATGTGGAAGGAACAACAAACCCAAATATTTTTTTAAAATATGTCTAAGGGATTATAATACATGAATATATTTATAAATGTGTATGAATACAGTGAGTTTGTAAAAAAAAATATCCATTATTAAATCTAATTTTAATGCCACCTATTCAAATAAAAATTTTAAAAGAAAAACACATAGATTTCTTTATCCATCTTACTGTCTTGGCATGTCGCCCACCTTCTCGTGATATTATTAAGCTTATTAAAAATAAAGATATCTTAATTCATAATAATATTTTTAAATTTAATAATAATAATTCAAATAGTAATAATTTTTCTAACTTTATTACATTAAACCACATTAAAAGTAGTGATTCTAAACCTGTTCCAACTTCTGACATTTTAATTAAACTTAGCCTTGAGTTTCCCAATTCCCCAGTGAGTAATCTCTGCTCTACCTTGTTGCTGCTTTAAAAAAACAAAATAAATACTTGTCACTGCTTCCACCAGTGCAAGTGTACCTAAAGCATTAGTGTCCATAGGAGAGGACAGGATAGGGAAAGTGTCATTCAGGGTAGGTTCAAATCTGGGCAACAGATGTCAGAAAGTTTAAACAGGATAGTTAGGGAAATCCAAGATTAGACCTCCTTTGTACCCACACCCAGCATCTCCTATAGTGAGTGACTCTCCTATAGTGAGTGACTCTCCTATAGTGAATGACTCTCCTATAGTGAGTGACTTTCCTATAGTAGATTTCTCAGACATAAAAATTATAAGTTTGTGGACTTGTGAGAATACCTGGATTTTATAATTCAGTGATTAATTGCTTGCAAAGGTCAGTATCGTGGCTTCTCCAACTAATTATTAAAATTAATTTTGCAGCTCAGTTATACACCTATCATTTATCTTATATATCTGTTTTTGCAAATGTTACTTAAGATTTCTGAGTGAGAAAGTTTGTCCAACTTTTCTCTTATCTATGTAATTGATTGAAGAAGTGAACATGACAACACTTAAATGCGTGATTGTAAGCAATGTACAAGTAGGAATATTATTAATTTCTCTCCAGTCTGGTACCATGTGCAAGGGGACACCAGCCAAGAATAGATGGTTGTTACTTCCCCATCTACATATTACATGGTCTAAGAGTCATACAAATCAATTCTATTTTAGGAATTTGTTTGGAGGGTTTTATTTCATTTATTTTTTTATTTATTTATTTATTTATTTATTTTGGGGGGTGGGTGAAGAATTTGGGGCTCTTCATTTTGTTTAGCAAATTAGATTTGTTTAGCTCTCCATATTTTAGATAGAATATACATTTTTTAATTGATGCATATTTCCAAAAACATGAATTATGGCGCAAACCGTAAGCGTTACAAACATCGGGTTCACAGCGAGTTGAGCTATGCAGTAATACATATAAATGATAGACAGCTTATGATCAGATAGTGAGCAGACCCCAACCTAGCCTGCATGCAATAACCTACATACAAAGGGAAGTAATATATGTGTCAGTTAAGGAACAATTGCTCTCCCACAGAGCATGGAGTTTAAATGGAAGTGTGTGTGTGTGTGTGGGGGGGGGTAAACAGTATTACTTGATACAAACAGTATTAACTGTTAAAATGTTTTACTTGATACGAATAGTATTACCTATTACAAACAGTATTACCTGATATAAATAGTTTTATCTGATACAAACAGTAGTACGTGTTAAAAGTAGTATTATCTGATATAATTAGTATTTCCTTATACAAACGGTGATTCCTGATAAATATACTATTACTTGATACAACAGTTTTATATGATCAAACAGTATTACCTCATATAAATAGTATTACCTGATTTTTAAATAAAACAAAACAGTAGCATACTCTAAAACACCATTGGCTATGCGCACTCTCGCATATAAGTATGTATAATTTATCGGAGTCCTTTATTGCGGTCGAAGAACTAGCAGACGACAATTGCGATTTATATTTTCCGAACGAAATTTTTCAATAAAAACTGGTCAAAGATGACTTCCGTAGTACACAACTTGTGGAAAAATTGTATTTATTCCCTATCTACTGGTATCGCTTTATGTCTACGAGTAGAACGGGTTTTTTTGCCTACTTAATTTTTAAACATAAGAAAATGAGTTATAAAATTGCCCCCACTTCAACATACATTCACTAACGATTATTTTGTACTTCCTAGACAACATGACAACATACTGTACAAGAACAACACTTGAGAATACATATAATGTTATGTGTACTTTGTTCCTAGACAACATGACAACATACTGTACAAGAACAACACTTGAGAATACGTATACTGTTGTGTGTACTTTGTTCCTAGACAACATGACAACATACTGTACAAGAACAACACTTGAGAATACATATAATGTTATGTGTACTTTGTTCCTAGACAACATGACAACATACTGTACAAGAACAACACTTGAGAATACATATAATGTTATGTGTACTTTGTTCCTAGACAACATGACAACACACTGTACAAGAACAACACTTGACAATACATACACTGTTGTGTGTAATTTCATGCAGTCTTGAGTCATAATTTATTTACATTATAATATCGATAGGTTACCTACGTATTTCTGTTGCAGCCGTAAATTAGATTGTGAAGTATTTAAAAGTGTATTTCGCATTTACACTATGTTTATTTACTATTTTCCATCATTACCGTTTGATTTTTTCCTTGCTCAGGCGACTCCGTGTAAAAATTCTTCCTTCGAGACGTATTCATGTTTCTTAAACTAATGCCAATTAGTGTTGACAGTGCTATAAATAGCTTCAGCCTCTTCCTGAGTGTGTCATACAAAAATGAATGTTCTGTACATATTATTTACGGTGACAACCGTGCGATATATTTTTGTGCAATTTGATTCACATCTGAGAATGTGATAATTATTTGCCGGGCAAAAAGTGTTCACTTATCAAGGTTCAGTTTATTGTTTTTACAGTACCACCCTGTCAATTTAATCCATGTCATAGCGTAATGTAAATAATCGGAAGAGTCCTTGTGGCTTGAAGTCCATTAAAGATCTGTTGTGTGTCACCATTTTGTTTATCACCGATTCGTGTGTCACCGTTTTCTGCAATTATCTGCCACCGTTTTGTAAATCACCATTTGGACACAGAAGAATATTTCGCGCAAAACTGATTGTGAACATTGTGACGTCAATGCACTGACAAGACTTCATTCGAGAGACTCGATACCAGACTGAGCAGTGAGCTTTAATGTTAGTGTTTGCTTGACCGTTCCTCTGCTCGAGACTTTAATACCAACATGAAACAATCTGAGTTTTTGCTTTACTATCAGTAGCCTGGTCTAGGCACATCTACACGTTATTGTTTGTAGTCGAGCTGTCTATTGCAGAGGTTACTGTTTGTAGTCGAGCTGTCTATTGCAGAGGTTACTGTTTGTAGTCGAGCTGTCTATTGCAGAGGTTACTGTTTGTAGTCGAGCTGTCTATTACAGACGTTTTTGTTTGTATTCGAGCTGTCTATTACAGATGTTACCCAGCCATGTTGTATGGTATATGTTGTTATCTTTAACCAAATGCGGTCACGTTCGTGCGTTACTACTCTTAGCCGAGGATATTTATATAGTTACACCATTGCTATTAGCCCAACTACCTTCTAACCACGCTACAATCAGTGGCCTGGCTACGTTCCCAAGATGCCGATGTTAGCATTTTGTTACGTTACTGACGTTAGCTTAGCCGTATTTCTCTATTACTGACGTTAGACTAGCCGTATTTCTCTATTACTGACGTTAGCTTAGCCGTATTTCTCTATTACTGACATTTGCTTAGCCGTATTTCTCTATTACTGACGTTAGATTAGCCGTATTTCTCTATTACTGACGTTAGCTTAGCCGTATTTCTCTGTTACTGACGTTAGATTAGCCGTATTTCTGTGTCTTGGTTACTCTTGTTAGCCTAGCCAATTTCTTTTGTTATTCTTGCTAGCCTAGTCAGTTTCCTTTGTTATTTTTGTTAGGGTAGCCATGTTGCTTCGTTAATATATTCGTTTAGCGTCGTCCGTTTGTTGCTGCTATATTAATTAGTTGCATCCTTGTTACAGGCGTTTAGCCTGCATATGTACTTTAGCTGTCATTAGCCTGAATATGTACGTATGTTGTGCTAGCCCTGGACGTGTTCGTACATTTCTGTTTTTAGATTATGTCGATGCGTACGTTACTGTCGTGTTCGTAAATCCCTGTCGTTAACCCAGGCATGTTCGTACAAAACTCTTCAAAACTTTCTAGGCACGCGATGTCAGCCTAGAGAAGTTCGAACGTTAATGCTGTTAGCCTTTGGAATAATCGATAACGATTTCTCTTGTCAGTGGATAAATATTAATGTTGGCTGGTCTTTGTGTTAGCGTTTACAGACTGGCCCAGTATATCATTTAGTTACGGTTCTTGGTGTTGAAGTGATTATTGAACTGTTGGTAATGTAAATCACACTTAAAATTAAAAATAAATAAATTAGAATGCTCTCCACCCCCCACCCCCAGTGTTATTTTAATAAATGAGTATCGTTTCATCGCTTTCCGAACATCTGCGACATACGAATATCCTCCCGTTCCATCCCCCGTCCCCCCTCCCCTCTCCCTCTATTTTGACTTTTGTGAACGTGACACTGCTGTGTCGCATCGACTTGATTACGCCCCTTCCATGCATTTTTACTATTTTTAGTTATCTTGTTCCCCCTCCCCCCTTTCCTTTATGTGATTTATTATTTCGTGAAAATGGTGTGTCGGTCTGGTTTCATATGCATACAGGGTATTTCTGATTTGAAAAATGACAGGCACTCGCCACAGGGTTTGCTGTCGGTAAACTAATGCTTATTGACCATTAAATAAGAAACTTTAGAAAGCAGATTTACCTTCAAATTAATCATTCAACCAGCTTATGAGGAGTTCACACTGGCGAAATTAAATGACTCAGCATGTCAGAAATTCATTCTACTCATAAGGGTAAAATGCCACGACCCATTTTAGTACCTTCACACATCAGGAGTAAATATTTGCATAAAATATGAAATACCCTTTAGCAGATAACTAGAACTAAGAGTTGCAGTCTCACTCGTGTACTTAGTAGATAATTCTGAGAGCGAGTAAGATTTACTTTCTCATTCATATACTGTGACGACAGCCCCACTGTTTTAGTGTTGAAAGGTCAAGTAGACGTGACCTTTGATGTCTGGATCCTGTCGAACTATTACGCATGCCTATATGACCTTTCACGGCGTGGAGGAAACATGACTTCCGGGTCTTGTTCATGACCACGTGATGTGAGTTTGGGGATATACAGGTTCTGATTAGACGTTGACTTTGGACTCACTACCCCCACCCCCACCCCGAATTAAAAAAAAATAATCAAGGAATCGAGACATTTCAATTGGAGTTACAGACCTGTGTCTGCATTTACTGACCACTAGACGAAATTGTAAAGTCAGAGTTTAGATTTGTTTTCTCGACGCAACTTGAACAGATTATGTTGCCCGTAATATACTAAGACAAACCAGCCTGCCACACCTCAATGTACTCAGACAAACCAGCCTGCCACACCTCAATGTACTCAGACAAACCAGCCTGCCACATCACAATGCACTCAGACAACACAGCTTTCCATACCACAAATCGATGCATTCGGATATACCAGTCTTCCACACTACAATGTTCTCAGACAAACCAGAAAGTTGCATCATTTGAGTCCCGAGATTGTAACGCACGTGTATTTGCTAATGTACAAAGTGCATAGTTCATGAAATTACTTTGCTGAATGCTTTAGAGTTTAGACAGTCACGCGATTTCAAAGAGCTGTAATTTAGTTTGGACTTAATTTGCCGATTTATGTGAATGAGCCATTCGTGTTATTATTATTCACATATTAACAACATTAGCAGGTCGTGTTATTATTATTCACACATTAACAACATTAGCAGGTCGTGTTATTATTATTCACACATTAACAACATTAAGCAGGTCGTGTTATTATTATTCACACATTAACATTAGCAGGTCGTGTTAATATTATCCATACATTAACAACATTAGCAGGTCGTGTTATTATTATTCACACATTAACATTAGCAGGTCGTGTTAATATTATCCATACATTAACAACATTGGCAGGTCGTGTTATTATTATTAACACATTAACAACATTAGCAGGTCGTGTTATTATTATTCACACATTAACACTAGCGGGTCGTGTTACTATTATTCACACATTAACAACATTAGCAGGTCGTGTTATTATTATTCACACATTAACATTAGCAGGTCGTGTTATTATTATTCACACATTAACAACACTAGCGGGTTGTGTTATTATTATTCACGCATTAACAACACTAGCGGGTCGTGTTATTATTATCCACACATGTTAATCACATGAGCAACTTTTACACTAGCAACACAAACACTTATCACTCGCGTACTGTTATCCACACTTTTAACAACACAACACAAGCGAAATGGAAGAATACATTGATACCATTATCAAATGTTTTTCTTTCGCTCATTTCCCAGAGCAACTTTTGCCAACCATTTCTGATTCTAACGACATTAGGTGTTGTTTACTCGTTTTCACGAAATACTCCTAAACTCGCAACCAGTACTTTTGTAACTGTGATAATCCCGTCATTAAAGCAATAAATTTTATAACCCTTGGGATGCATCAAGCTAGAGATTCGGCGGTAATCGGGTCACTGTGTTTGGAATTGCATAAACTCTGCAGAGAAAAAAATGCGGAATTCAGAACTCTCCAATTCCACTACACCCAATCAGTACGACTGCAAAAGACACTTTCGGTCTGATTGCTGGCTAGTGAAAATTCTGCACGACTCTGAAGAGCTGTTGATTGATATGTTTTAACGGGGCACAACTCTCGCTTCTCTCCAGCTCTATCCCACGGCAATGTGAACCGGAATGAGTCGTCACTTGCGTCATTTGATATTCGAGAGAATGAGTTCTCCCTCAAACAGACCTACAAATTAGCGCGACTTGTATTCACTAAAGACGCGTCAATGTACAGTTTGTTGTTTGTTTTTTATTTTTAAAAAATCCTCCCACACTCACACAAACGCACTATTATCTACTTTTCGTTGGAATCAGCGTGCTGATACAGATCACGTACAGTCTCATTCGTGAGAAAATAGATTTTGCATGCTCGTGTGACGTAGCAAACAATCATTGCTGGATCGGTACGGTGGTAAAGATGGAAGGGGGTATATTCAGTTGTTTGGGATGTTTTTGCCCGAGAGGGTTTAATTACCATGATAAGAGATGATAAAATTCTATGGTTGAGCATTTATTTTCAAGAGTTTAGTGTACATGTTAGAATGTTAAACATTTAAAAAAAAAAAAAAGAAATAAATGATAACACTATAATAGGATTTTTTTTTTTTACCGTGAAAGACCTCTCGAACGACCTAGTTTCGCTGAGGACAAAAACGGAGGATAGCTAATGACGTACGTATGGTAGCCCTTTATAGATTTTCGGAATGTTTTACTTCTTCCTTTATTATTAATTTTTAAGAAACACATTCCCCCTTTCATCTCCTGTAATCTTGCACTAAAATTTGAATATTCCTCCATCTGCTTTCTTAAGTGTTTTGGGGTTCTTTTCGAGACTGCCAATGACGACCTACACTGCAGCTAATGCAAGTAGGAATGTGCTAGAGTGAAAGAAGTTTCACAGAAGAGCAGTATTATGATTTTAAGTTTGATTTTTTTACCTTCCTAGAGGTTTCAGTTGAGTATTTAACATCAATTGGTGTATGGTGGGGGGTGGGGGGAGAGAAACTTATTGTTAAATACTACAAGATCTGTCAAGTGAAAAATGATACTGGGAAAAAATATATTATTTTGTTGTGGTTTTGTTTACTGTTGTTTTTTTAAGTTATTTTAAAATCAAATAAAACTAAAAGTCATTTTATTATGTAACCTTGTCAGAACAGCATGACAGACAGACAGGAAGATAAGTAGCTTGATATAATGCAACAAGCAAACTAAAAGTTGAAAATAAACTTTTGACATAAAAGGGAAGAAAGAATAGCATGGTATAATTTATCTGTTCAACCAGTTTTCACGTCAACGGTGTCACTTTGTACACCACGTGACCAGTTCTTATGTATCCTGCTATAATTTAGACCCCGGTTTGTCACTGAGCCAGTGTTATGGATTCTCTGTGGTTGAACATGTGAATGTGACGTCAAATTCAATGGCTGTTGTAGATTGAAGAAGGAATTAGGATTAACGAGGCTTGTAAGAAAATCTACTCCAAGTGAATGCGCCGATAACTGACACTTGAAAGACGCATATACTGACAACAGTCAGCCTTGAAGTAGGTCATTGACCCACACTTCGTCTCAAATGTAGGAAACATGAACAGGATGGGTGCTAAACGGCAGTGTATAACTTAAACAAGTAACGGCAGTGTATAACTTAAACAAGTAACGGCAGTGTATAACTTAAACAAGTTCGTTGACAAGTTGCATTCTCTCCTCGACTTTTCCTCACCTCAGATCAAACTTAAGCAAATTTGCAAAAGTGGTCCAAAGCTATTATCCACGAACTGCACTTTCGATACAGTGTTAAAAATATCCACGAATTTACAGTGTTAAAAATATCCACGAATTTACAGTGTTGAGAATAAGCGAATGGTTTAGCACGTTAGCTCTTGTAAAACTGGCGTTAGTGTTTATCTTTCGTCGGTACTGATGGTGCGATTTTCATCGATGAGAAAACTTCGCAATCTTTGCGCTTTGAAAGATGAGATTTAAGTTACAGTCCACGTCTACATCTACAGTCCACGTCTACATCTACAGTCCATATCTACATCTACAGTCCACGTCTACATCTACAGTCCATATCTACATCTACAGTCCACGTCTACATCTACAGTCCACGTCTACATCTACGTTTCCTTGTACATGTATTAATCTGTGTTGTACATTTCAGTCTTAGATGAATGCGAGCCCTTTAAGAACAGTGAATAATGATCAATATTTTGTTATCACAATTATTTCTTTCTCTCCTTTCATCCCACACACCACATAATTATCGCTCTCCTTCACATTTTTCTCCTATCTCTTCTTTCTTCATCCCCTCCCCCCCTTCCCACCATTCTAATTGAGATCATTTATTTAGAATGACGCAAAAGCAAACACACCTTTCAAGCACTTCGAATAAAGAAAGAAGGGATGTTTTGTAGTCTCAATACATTTATAGTCATACGGCCTTGACCTTGCACTAATTGAAAATGTCCCCCCCCCCGCCCCCGCGCATGTGACATACAGCACAGAGCTAGCGTCAGCATATTTTTATTCGCTCGTTTGAACAGCAATAGTTGGTTCACGACCTTTCGGTGTACACTGCTGCTTCTCTGACCTAATTACGGTGTTTCCGGATAAAAGACCGAAGTAGCGTCAATTCAAACGCTTTGCACTGATTGAATAAAGCCGTTTTGAGCCAAGTTCTCATGTCGTCTGTCTGTATAATTCGAGATGCAATTTATCACCATGGACACAGGGAGAGAGGCGCTTCTTCATTGCTTCCCACAGTTCCCGGCGGAACGCGAAGTGTTTGGAACAGTCCAAACTACCTCAGAATTATATTTCCGTGTCAGTAAGAAACTCATTCTACGGGCTGTGGTAAAATACACCTCTCTCTGACCGGTCTCGTATCTCAGCCCGTCTTGTCTAACGAAAAAGTCTGTTCATTTTTCTTCATCACGTTTACTTCTTTGCCCCACAGAAATTGCGTGAAAAATTTTCAATACTGCCAGTTTAATGTTCCAGATATTTTCAAGAATGTTTAATTTGATAAATTAAAATATTTTAAAAAATTAATTCAAAATATTAAAAACAAAATAGTTATAAGAAATGTGTAATAAAATCCATTAGATATGATTCCATATTTTGCAATTATAAATATTTCAAAAGTGCTGTGCCATTTATATGAAAAAGCTACCACTATACACTGGCAAAAAAAAATAATTATCTTATCAATTTATCACATGTGCACTAGTGGTTTAAGTTCTACCATTACATAGTGATATGTCAGTCAAGCTAAGTAGGCAGGGAAACTCAAAAATAATAGGAAAAAATCAAATTTGATATCCATGGTTTAAAATGTAAAAGGATAATTAATCTGTTTAATTAATTAAAAATCATTTCAAATTATAATTAAGAATTGTGATCTGTACCCATTCACACTATATTAAAGAAGAAACATATTATGATTAAGGTAATCTAAGTGTGCCAAAAACAAGGCCCATAATTTAAATGAAATTAGATTTTACCTCACCCATGCAAAAGTTGCTTGTCAGGACGTGTTTGTTGTTATTTTTTATAATAAATTGCTTTATCTGCTAAACCACATGTTAACAAAATATTCTATCAAAATCAAGAACATGCAAACATTTGTAATATGGTGACTCTAGTATCTAATAACCTTTCAAATGCTTCAATACAGAGTTATTTTCAGTCACAGCTGTAAAGCACTTCTACATATACCAATCTAATATTTTATACACATTTTTGAGTTTTCTATAATCTGATTTCCCCTTATATTACTATATGCTATAGTGAGATTCAAAATTATAACATTAATTATGCTTTAAGTTCGCACTGACAAAGGAGAACATTCTAATTTTTTTAAAGTAATATGTGGGTAAATTTATTTAATATATTTATTTTGTAAATCTTCATGCACATACACTCTCTCTCACATATATTGCTTACCTTGAGAAAAATATATTCTGTATAATTTATATAAACATTTGAAAATGTATGTACATTTTGGCATATGTCATTAAAAATGAATGCTTCTCACCAAACTGTCTACAACACTATTGTTTTCAACTACTGGGTTTTCTCCAAATAACTGCACGAAAACTTTCAATAGTGACACAAAGATAACACCTTCACACACATACACACACATATATATCCATTAGTGAATAAAGAAAGTATGTAGTTTGATTTTGAAAAACAAAAATAATAAACTTGAATTACATAGAAATTAAAACAAAAGCATTGATTAGAAACTTTTCATCAAAGCTTGTTTTTAAATGTGATGGTAAACTATTCTTGACATCATTTGATGATTATATTCTGTAAGTGTAATGTTACAAATTATTATTTTCAAGAATGTTTATTTTAAGCATTTAAAATATAAAAGACTTTATCTTTACACAATACTAAAAACAACAATTATTATAATAAATATCTAATGAAATTAATTAAGTACGATTAATTAATTTACAATGTTAACTAAGGCATATTTTAAAAATAACGAATGCTTCCCAACACTTAGTCTTCAGAACATGTTATGCTGGTATTCTCAAAATGGTGGCACTGAAACTTCCGTAAGCGACACATCGGCAGCCATTTGCTGTCATTGTTGTTAATGTGGGGAACGCTTCCGGCTTTCGCGTTTGGAGAGGGAGGGGGGAGACGTTTGCTGTCATTAGATGTTCTCTCCATTTATATATAGCTCAGTGGTTCATCCAGGTGAGAAAAACAAGAAACAAACCCAACAAACTATACAAGTACAGGAGCATGGAAGACTTCAGGTAGACTGTTATTGGGAAACATTTTTAAAGATTAATTAGAATACAAACGTCAACCTTTGAACTTTGAATGTCAACTTGTGGCCAGATTGAAGTGCGATATTTTGCAATCAGTTTGCGGAAGGTCAGGGTTGTGATTATTTTTTTTTTAAAGCAAAAAAAAAAAAACCACAAAACGAACGCAGCACTGCGTGCTATCGTTGTTATTATTGTTGTTTTTCTTGTACTTGTGAGAAACAATCTACGTAACAGATAAAATATTTATTTTTTCTTAAATGTTTACCTCTATTTTGTACCTATAAATATACTTAATAGTTTGCAAGTGGAATTTGATGTATTTAGTTATCATTTAAGGGCAAAATTTTAACTTACTCCACCACCACCCCACCCCACCTTCCTGAACCCATTCCTACTCCAAGAATATCAGTTGCACATATAGTTGTAATGGCATGTATCACATCCAGATTACTGGCTCGGGAGCTTCTCACCATACTCATAAATAATTCATATAATAATTTGTAGTTTCCGTGTAATTAGCTTTAATTAGTTCACAGTCGTCAGAGATATTATAGCGGTGTCGATCCACAGCATTTAATTAACAATGACGTCACGAATGAAATCCAGATCCTTTAAAGGGGGTGCGTTGAGCGACGAAGAAGGCGTACTCGGGCTCTCGCGACAAGGGAACCAGTTTAAGGCAAACGAATGTAGACACTAGTCCTAATAGGCCGTTTATTCAGGCCTCCGTGTTTGCGCAGGTAAAGACTAAAAAATGATGGGACAACACTGAGCGATAGAAGGTTGACACCTTTGGCACTGGTGTAGCGAAGAAATACAACCACGGATGTCGCTTCACTGACTATACGCACAAGGATTTATAATGACATATAAAGAGTTCTTGACTTTTGCCGGTTTACAAACCAACTACGAATCGCGGCACCATTCTTCACTGAATTAAAGGCACTCAAAACGTGTGGTTTGCTGTTCATTTCGACGAGGAGTGATAAACAGAGTGCTGTAAACGGAATTAAAAGCACTCATAGCATGCTGTTTGCTGTCATTTCGATGAAAATGATAAACAGGGTGAACAGCATGTTAAAAATAGCTTAATGATTAATACGGATAAACAATGATGAACATGAACAGTTTGTTATCTTTATTTACTTTTAGCTGTCATTAAAAAAAAAACATTATGGAAAACGTTTCTAATTTGACTGGATGCAACAATGCCGGTTTGTAGAAGCGCGCGTTCTTTCAATACTTTGCATTTAGCATCTTTTGCAGTTTGTGTACTGAAATGTATAAACACTTCCGGGTTACCATGAATGCTTGAGAAAACCAGTGCCTCTGCTATTTGAAAATATAATCATCAGCAATTATTTACCTGATCATAAGCAATCATTGGCCTAATCATAAACAATCATTGGCCTGATCATAAACAATCATTAGCCTAATCATAAACAGTCATTAGCCTAATCATAAACAGTCATTGGCCTGATCATAAACAATCATTAGCCTAATCATAAACAGTCATTAGCCTAATCATAAACAGTCATTGGACTGATCATAAACAGTCATTGGTCTGATTTAGTCAGATCTAATATCAGCAATTGTTGGCCAAACCATAGCCAGCCTTTGGCCTGAATATATCATTAGTTTGACTATACGTAGCTTGGCGTAATCATCAGCAGTTGCTGGCTAGACCATCAGCAATCATTAGTCTGATCATAAGTAGGTCGTCAAAATCAATCATTGGCCTAATCACAAGCAATCATTGCCTGAGCATAATTAATCACGGACTCATTATAAATAGCTTGACCTAATCACAATCAATCATAGGACTGATTATAATCGATCATGGGCCTGGCTGTTGGTTAATTTTAAAATACATATAATAAAGGAAAGTAATCCCACATTCATGTACACAGTAAATAAAAATGACCCATTCTACTTTATGAAGAATGAACATTGAATTTTAAGTACAAACAATTTTAAACTGATCCAATTTCTTAACAAAATTTTATTTTGTTGTTGCTTAGTAACCCATCTTTTACAGCGTTGTTGTAAAAATTAAAAATAAATGTGTAAATTGGTGGTGGTTGTGGTAGTGGTGGCTACGCTAACATTTTTTCATCTCTTTATTCTGGGGTCCGACCACACCAGGTGGACTATTCAATATCGAAGCCACCCACCCACACTCTAAAAGGGGACAGATAGGGCTTTAAATAGGTTTTATATATTTACCAGGCTATCATATTAAATATACTTTAGTCTGACAGCGGTCTTTTTATGGCTTGACAACATTTTTACATTGATAAAAGTATTTATCTCTAATTATTTTCCTTTACTTTTAAAATATATACTAATGGTACATTATCAACAGATTTTTAATAACTAGCCTCCTTTATAAAATTCATAAGAACTCAACACTCCCCGCCCCCCCCCCAAAAAAAAAAAAAAAAAATTAAAATAATCAAATAGATCCAGTTTCAATTTAAAACAGAATTTATATATTCTATGATAATCCTTTTTAACACTCATTGTGTGTGTGGGGGGGGGGGGAATAGCCTGTGGGAAGAAAATGCTCAGGACATTATTGATAGTAATTCTTATTACAGTTAGGAGAAGAAAGACACGCTGATGATTCAGTAAATGTTGATTGTCGCTAAAGTTAAGGTGATGTAAATATAGCTTCATGTAGGAGACCGTTTGTAGTCGTCACAGGTGGATGGACCAGACAGCTGTTAGAAATGTAAATATAGCTCCATGTAGGAGACCGTTTGTAGTCGTCACAGGTGGATGGACCAGACAGCTGTTAGAAATGTAAATATCGAGCTCCATGTATGAGACCGTTTGTAGTCGTCACAGGTGGATAGACCAGACAGCTGTTAGAAATGTAAATATCGAGTTCCAGAACAATAGTGCTTCGTAGCTACATGTGAGAATCTCGTGCCATACACATTCATTACGAACTATCGACATTGACATGACCTTTCAGTTGCAGGCCAAGGTTATGCGCAAATTAGCCATGCAGCAACTAATTAAGGTGGATCCATTGCCTCTCGGTATTTCGTGAGGAACATTATTAATTTACTGGCTACGAGAGGAATTCTTTTTCTTTTCTTTATAGTAAAAGTGAGATATGCATGTTGTTCATTGCTCAGGTCCTTATTTTTAACAGCAGTGTAGCATTGATTGTTGTTTGTTCCCCATATCGTTACTATTAATAACAATACAGCATTTTTTGTTGTTTGTTCCCCATATCTTTACTATTAATAACAATACAGCATTTTTTTGTTTGTTCCTCAGATCCTCATCGTTAACAGCAATGTAGCATGCTTTTTGCTTTTATGTTTATATCCTTACTATTAACAACAATGTTGTTGTTTGTTCTCCATATCTTTACTATTAGCAACAATAAAGCATTGTTGTTTGTTCCTTATTGTTAATAGCAATGTAGCATTGTTTGTTGTTTGTTCCTAATATCATTATTGTTAACAGCAGTGTAGCATTGTTTGTTCTTCATATCCTCATTGTTAAGTGTGAAATATCGTCTGCTAGTTCTTGCCTTGCAAAACACGAAATCAGTCAATTACAAACAGTTGTATGCGAAATTACAGACTCAAGGCGATGTAGATGACGTTTTTAAAAGTTAATACTGTTTCTTTCTAAAATGGGATGGTTCATAAGAGAGCCTTTGTGCCTTTGACACAAGCAGCTCATGACCCTTGCACCCAGTTTGTTGGTTATTTTTTTTAAAAACAAAAACAAAAACATGTCACGACCTTTTACATTAACAAAAACATCTCACATATTGATGTCCTTGTATGTTTAACAAATCAACCCATGACCCCTGCATTCTGTCTTTCTAACGCTCATACCCTTCGACCCTATTTTTCTAAGCTCACAATTCTTGGACCCAGTCTTTCTAAAGTTCATGAACCTTGGACACTGTCTTTATAACGCTCACCGACCCTTGGACCCTGTCTTTCTAAAGTTCACGACCC
The DNA here is from genome assembly GCA_028829895.1 of Sinotaia quadrata. Classification (NCBI taxonomy): domain Eukaryota; kingdom Metazoa; phylum Mollusca; class Gastropoda; order Architaenioglossa; family Viviparidae; genus Sinotaia; species Sinotaia quadrata. The sequence continues at coordinate 13,461,916 of CM054182.1, forward strand.
TTGGACCCTGTCTTTCTAACACTCACCGACCCTTGGACCCAGTCTTTCTAAAGTTCATGAACCTTGGACCCTGTCTTTCTAAAGTTCATGAACCTTGGACCCTGTCTTTCTAAAGTTCATGACCCTTGGACCCTGTCTTTCTAACACACATGTCCTTATGCAAGCATCTCACGCATCATGCACCCTGTCTTTCAAACGCAAGATCTCGCAACCCTTGAATCCTGTCTTTCTAACGCATACATCGCACAATCCTTGCACTCTGCCTTTCTAACACAAACATCTCACAACCCTTGGACCATGTCTTTTTAGCACAAATATCTCACAACCCTTGGACCATGTCTTTTTAGCACAAATATCTCACAGCCCTTGGACCATGCCTTTTTAGTACAACAATCTCATCCCTCGGACTCTGTCTTTTTAGCACAACCATCTCACAGCCCTTGGACTCTTGTCTTTTTGGCTCAAGCATCTCACTGCCTTGGAGCCTGTCTTTCTGGCTCATGCATCTCACGACTCTGAATCCCTGTGGTCCTGAGCGCATGAGCTCTCTTTTCCATAACTACAGATTTGCACACGTCACATCGATACGCAATAGTGAACTTTTGCTGCAGCTTGAAAAAAAAGATAATTTGTAGCTTTCTCACTAAGATCGTGAATATCTCTCTCTCTCTCTCTCACACACACACACAGACAAAGAGTTCTGTTTACTTATTCAATTAAGGTCTGGCATGTTTGCGCAATTTAAAACAAACAAACACTCGCTCACCTAATTAACGCAAGTACCAAACACCGGTCACCTAATTAACGCAAGTACCAAACACCGGTCACCTAATTAACGCAAGTACCAAACACCGGTCAATAAATCTGCCACCATGCACGACTCTCATACGTTCAGGACCTCACTTCTAAAACGAGCATTAAGTAATATCCACGTCAAAAGACTTACAAATAGCGATTCAATTAAAATTGCACTAAAATATGGGAAAATTTCCCATCATATGACAGCTGTTCAATAGTGTGCTGGTAGTTTGTATATTGTTGTTAAGCATTGTCTGTATTCTTGTCAGTTTCGCGGAGAGAAATTTTCAGTTTTCTAAAACGAGTTTTTAATTGGGGTTTGGGGGTGTGGTTTGTGGTGGTTTGATTTGAAAGAGAAAGAGCTGAAGGTAGAAATAGAGGCGGGAGAAAAGAGAGAGAGTGTGTGTATGCAGTATACATAATTAGAGAGAGAGAGAGAGGGATGTAGGAATAGAGGGATGAGGGGTTACAGCGATGTAAGGATACAGGAATGTAGAGATAGAGGGATGAGGGATTACAACAATGTAGGGATACAGTAATGTAGACATAGAGGGATGGGGGTACAGCAATGTAAGGATACAGGAATGTAGAGATAGAGGGATGAGGGGTTACAGCAATGTAAGGATACAGGAATGTAGAGATAGAGGGATGAGGGGTTACAGCAATGTAAGGATACATGAATGTAGAGATAGAGGGATGAGGGGTTACAGCAATGTAGGGATACATGAATGTAGAGATAGAGAGATGATGGGTTACAGAGATAGAGGGATGCAGAAATAGAGGTTTGTTGAGAAAGAGACAGTAGGAGAAAGAAATAGGCATAGATTGGAGTTGGTGACGGAAGACAAAAATGGGCAATGAGAGAGAAGATATAAGAATAGCGTCGATTGTTTTGCATTCACAGTTAAAGATAAGAGGAAGGGGGTAATGCATGAAAGGAGAGGGGTGGGGGAGATTAAAAGTGTTAGGTGGAATGCATTGAATACACAGGTGGTTGATTAAGAGTGCAGACTTGTCGTGACATCCATTGCTTTTGCCATTCCGAGGCTGCTGACATGAAGAATCGATGAAAAGAAATGTTTAAATGGCGCTAAGCCTCACATCCAGTGTAAAGCATCTATTTGCCAATATTCCATATGAATTCTTTTTCTTTTATCGACTGGGTGTTTTGTCGGCAAATTTGCGCATGTCTGTATTGTTTGATTTTCGACACTGATTTCCAGTAGAGAAGGGGCAAGAATCTAGAAATCGTTATTTCCTTGTCACCGTCAAGATTATCTCCACTTGATGTGTATTGGTCAGGACACCTCAATAGCATGGCGGCACGCTTCTTCTAGCCGAATCTTTAGGCAATCGTTCTATGGAAATGATAAAAGTAACACAAAGCGAAACAATACTGTCATTTTAGTATTATTCATAGTAAAGGGTGCTTTGCTTCGGTGGAGCTGGCAAAGAGTGATGTGTTTCTTTTAATGCCCAGTTTTCTACAGATAACCGTTCTTGATTTCATCTATCTATCTGTCTGTCTGTCTGTCTGTCTGTCTGTCTGTCTGTCTATCAATCTATCTATCTATCTATCTTACATAATCAAATCTAATCTAAACTATTATGTTTGCATACCTCCCTGGCTTGTCTCTTAGTCCATTTGTATGTCTGTCTCTGTCCACGTTGAATTTTGTGTTCACCAACACCTCATATTCTAACTTGTACTCCTCAAAGAAAGAAAGAAAGAAAGAAAGAAAGAAAGAAAGAAAGAAAGAAAGAAAGAAAGAAAGAAAGAATGAAAGAAAGAAAAAAAGAAAGAAAGAAAGAAAGAAAGAAAGAAAGAAAGAAAGAAAGAAAGAAGGAAAGAAAGAAAGAAAGAAAAGTTTCTTTCAACCGGACTGGTGTTGCAGGTGACTCTGCGCTTGCTTGAGGCAGAGAAGAGAAAACTTTTGGTGCTACAAAAGGAGCTTGGACAACAGTTGTCTTCAAGTCACAGTTCACACAAGGTTTGTTGTGTTTACCAATATTTGACAGTTCACACAAGGTTTATTGTGTTTACCAATATTTGACAGTTCACACAAGGTTTATTGTGTTTACCAATATTTGACAGTTCACACAAGGTTTGTTGTGTTTACCAATATTTGACAGTTCACACAAGGTTTGTTGTGTTTACCAATATTTGACAGTTCACACAAGGTTTATTGTGTTTACCAATATTTGACAGTTCACACAAGGTTTGTTGTGTTTACCAATATTTGACAGTTCACTCAAGGTTTGTTGTTAACCAGTACTTGAAAGTTTACTTAATTTTACTTACTAAAACTTAGTTATACTTAACACATTGTTATGTTCACTAAAATGTATTTTTAGTTCACCCAAAAAGTAGTTCATAGTTTACAGTCCTTTTCTAAACACTTAAAAATGCAGTTCAAGATTTGCACCAGGTTTGTTTAATAAAAACAAGCAGTCCAGAGCTCACACAAGTTTGTTTGCAGTATTTGTTAGCTTCTTATCGGCTTACACCTTGAGAAGTACATCAAGTTTCATACATTATTTATTCACAAAAGGGCAGTTCACTTTTTATTCACTGAAAAAGTTAATCTTTTATGTAGGTTTATTCAAAGTAAAGTAGTCTATTGCAAACGGATTTTTTTTCTCGCTAAAAAGTTAAATATAGTTAACATGCCCATTGAGGTCTTCATTATGAAATTGCACCTTTCATGTGGTTTATTCACTGAAATAAGTTAATGTTTCAATCAAAGTATACTTATTAAAAAGCTCACTGTTTAACACTAATAAATTATAATTTGATGGAAATTCACAACTAGTTCTCTGTGATGAAAATGTTTACACTTATTTTACGCTGACAAGAGTACTAACGTAAGAAATACTTTACACACTGTAAAGTATGTCATAGATGAGATGATACAACTAAAGGGCTATATTGCAGTTTTATAGGAACATTAGAAATTGAACGAACAACATTTCAGCTAAATAATAAGCTGGCTGCTTGCTCAACCCAAAAGCGTTTGCTCAGTTTGTTTACACTAATGATTCAAGGTCAACCACTTTACTTAAAATACTTACAAATTTTACACATACACAAGGTACATAATTCACTTCTGAAGTTGTAGAAACCAATCCATAATCAGCTTTTAAAAAGGTAAGGTTTGCCTGACAGCAACACCTTACTTCGTTATCTAATTAGACTCATCAGTATAAAATCCTCAAACAAAACTTATCAGGGATTGCACAAATTAATTATCAGGTGGCATGAAATTTCTTATTTACAACATACATGTTCTTGTAGGAAATGTAATAGGGAGATTTCTACTTTCTGTCAAGAGATTAGCCATTCATTCGATCGCTCCTTCTTGTCTGCCTGTATGTCTATTTGCTTACCTATTTACCTACCTGCCCTTCTGTTTGTCTAATGTTCATCCTTTTGTTTGTGTCTGTCTATATGTTTGTTAGTTATCTGTTTTTTCCAGTATATCAACCTGTTTTATTCAAATTTGTTTATAATATATTAATTTAATTTTTAAAATTACTTAAAAAATATGTATGTGATTTCAGAAAAAGCAGTCGGAGCCTTTGAGAAGAAACATTCAGTAAGTACAAGTTGCAAAATAACGTGTATAATCCAGGGTCTGAAATTTTAATAACAGTCTAAGGGAGTTAACTGTTCGTAAAAAATATATTAATTGCAGTGCATTAGATTCTCTCCCATATAACTACCCTGCGCTTATCGATGTCCGAAACTGAAATATAGTTAGGAATAAATTAATATAATTTTGTATGTATTTCCATTTCCTTCACTTTGTTCACCGGCACAGGTTTATATGCGTGCTCTGAGTAAGCATTCCAACCAGTGAGTTGTTTTCTTACTAAGTGCATTTGCACTTAGCTCACACGTCTTTTCACTAAGTACATTTGCACTGTAAGCATACATTTTTAGTTCATGCATATTTTCACTAAGTACATTTGTACTGTAAGCCTACTTCTTTAATTCATGTGTCTCTTTACTAAGTACATTTGTACTGTAAGCATACTTCTTTAGTTCATGTGTCTCTTTACTAAGTACATTTGCACTGTAAGCATACTTCTTTAGTTCATGTGTCTCTTTACTAAGTACATTTGCACTGTAAGCATACTTCTTTAGTTCATGTGTCTCTTTACTAAGTACATTTGCACTGTAAGCATACTTCTTTAGTACATGTGTCTCTTTACTAAGTACATTTGCACTGTAAGCATACTTCTTTAGTTCATGTGTCTCTTTACTAAGTACATTTGCACTGTAAGCATACATTTTTAGTTCATGTGTCTCTTTACTAAGTACATTTGCACTGTAAGCATACTTCTTTAGTTCATGTGTCTCTTTACTAAGTACATTTGCACTGTAAGCATACTTCTTTAGTTCATGTGTCTCTTTACTAAGTACATTTGCACTGTAAGCATACTTCTTTAGTACATGTGTCTCTTTACTAAGTACATTTGCACTGTAAGCATACTTCTTTAGTACATGTGTCTCTTTACTAAGTACATTTGCACTGTAAGCATACTTCTTTAGTTCATGTGTCTCTTTACTAAGTACATTTGCACTGTAAGCATACATTTTTAGTTCATGCATATTTTCACTAAGTACATTTGTACTGTAAGCCTACTTCTTTAGTTCGAGCGTCCCTTTACTAAGTACATTTGTTCTGTGCCTACGCATCCCTCGTCTGTTCATGTAACACTATGGGAGTACTTAAGTGCACCAAATTTAGAATAATTATATAGTAATTATATTCAGAAGCTATTGACATGAACAGGAACAACCAAGTGTTTTCAAAGACATTTTAAAAAATAAATGTGTTTGCTTGTTTACTTAAATTTTCCTAGACTGTTAGCAGTGTTTGACATGGTGCTTTTTACTATTTTAAATATTATATAACGGTTCTCCATTTAACCAGTTCAGAGCTGAAATCCTGCTTCTTCTTTTCAAGTTTATTTTCACATCCAATTCTCCCTGGATGCTATAATCTACAGTTTAGATCAATATTCTTTTTAGTTCTAATCGGGCTATTTCAGGTCGCAGATACTGTCGTGGTTAGCTATTTCAGCACTCATTTCCTTCTATTTCTGTCGTGGCTATTTCAGGATTCATTTCCTTCTATTTCTGTCATGGCTAACTATTTCAGGACTCATTTCCTTCTATTTCTTTCGTGGCCAACTATTTCATATCTAACAGATCACGGCTAACTATTTAAAGTCTCAATTCATTCCGTGTCTCTCGTGGTACACTAGTTATAGATTGCAATTACTTCTAGTTTATGTCTGAATATTAACTAGTTCAAATGTTAGCTCCCGCTAGTTCGTATTCATAATTCCCAATAGGTTCAGTGACGGTTAACCAGTTTCCAGCATTATCCCCATTAGTTACAATCGTACTTAGCTGATTCAGACCCCAATTCCTATTTTGTTTGTTTTTAAAATCGTGGGCTAAACCACTTCAACATATCAGTTATTTCCCCTTTCTTACTCCGACTGACAGTGTTGACTATTTTGACAGACAGAAAGAAAGATATTCATAGTCACAAATAATAAATACTGTAGAACCCGATATAGCTTCAAACCTATTACAAGATGCAATGTACGTGCTTATCATTTTCTTGTCTTATTCTCTCTCTCTCTCTCTCTCTCTCTCTCTCTCTCTCTCTCTCTCTCTCTCTCTCTCTCTGGTTGTAATTTACAGACGAATACAACAGCAGTATGAGCAGCTAGAAAAGGAGTACCAGTTGGCAGTGATGGGGGCGATTAAACGTACACACCAAGTGAAACAGGTAAGAATCTGAGGGAATGTTGGGTGTGTATGGAGGTGCATGAAAGTATGTAGGGGTCAGTATAGAAAGTATGTAAAGTATGTATGACTGAGGGAATGTTGTGTGTGCATGGGGACCTGTTGGGTGTGTATAAGGACGCGTGAGGATGATGCAAGGGAGATGATAACAGTATTTGCAGGTCAGTATATGCAGGTCATTAATTTGACATTTAAAAGGTAAGCTCACATTTCTGTCGTTTCATTGTTATGCCAGTCTCACGTTCCTCTTCTTTCTTATGGGGAGAGCTTCCGGCTTCCGATTGCAGAAAGTAATCCTTACCAGTTTACCAGTGTGTAATAAGGTTTTATGTCAAACCAGCGATCATAGTGTAAAATAAACACAAAAATGACGCTGCAAGTACATCCCAGGACACACTGTATTTTGCGTTTACACGACACGATTTAGAGTCATGTAGGTCAGATCTAATTATGACGAATTATTCAGATTCATTCCGTATACATAATTTTATTATCTCTAATGTCAAACCATTTATCTTTGCGAATATGTTTTGAGAGGAAGTAGGACAACGTTGGCAAACTGAATGCTTCCTGCAACACAGTCTATTGGACGAAGATTCCAGCAAAATGTGTCTTCGAGAATAATTACTCACGCTAAACGAAAGTTAGAGTCAAGGTTAAGGTCAGAAATAGAGTTTGGATTAGGAATGAGATTGGTTCTAAGGTTAGAATTAGTTTAAACTTTATCTCCAAAAAGTGTGTGTGTATGTGTGTGTGTGTGTGTGTGTGTGTGTGTGTGTGTGTGTGTGTGTGTGTGTGTGTGTGTGTTTGGGGGGGGGAGGGATACGACGTATTTGCGCGCAAGAGGGATGACTCTAATTCATCATAGAAATCTTTTGAATCTTCAGTTTAAGTTGTGAATAAATTAAAGACAAAAATAATCAATGCACATTTCCTTTATTTGCAATGATGCACACAAAAAATCTCACGTTACAGGCCTCTGAGGCTGGGAGATTTCAAAACTAGTTAGTGAACAAATTGAAAGAATAAATAAATGTTTCAAAAGAAACCAGATCTATGAACTGTTACCTATTTTGTTTCTGTTCTCCTCACCTACAGAATAATTTCTTCTAATCTGAGAACACATCACCATATCACAAACAGCAGATAAAGGGAGTTAAATATCCTAAGAATTCAGTTAATTCCTATGGCTTATATGGAAGTGCTCCCTCACCCCCTTATAAATAGTTACATAAAAAGAGATTAAGAATTAGTCTTGGAGTCATTCAATCAGTTTCGTAAAATTTAATAACCGTTCCTTTTCATGAGTCCTATCTCGAGAGAAAAACCTTGCACTGAGGTCACTGAACTTTATATGGCCTTCATTTGTAGGTCAGGCAATTTAGCTTTTGGCGGTAATTCACTTCCGCTGAGAGTCACGGGAAAACGAAGGTCGCGGTTGACAGCGGAATCTTTTTTTTTTTTTTTTTTTTTTTTTATCAATGCCGATGCCATCTTGGTGCGGGGGTGACAGGGAATGGGGATTGTCTGCCGCATACTCCGTCCCCCCAACAAGACAAGTTCTCAGCTGTAGTCCCTTAATCGAATCCGGCCACTACAAGTTTCACTGAGAAATAGAGAAGAAAAAAGAATCTCAGACAATAAAATCTTTAATATCGTGCATTCAGCATTAACCACGCAACACCGTATATTATTTCCTATATGCACTTAATAACGATTTAACTAAACCTAAATTCATAACACTAAGAACTTATCTGCCGATCTTTTAGTCAGCTTCACTAATGTTTAAATATCACCTCAGCGCAAACCAAGCAGTCCATATTTACTATCAATTAACTGAGTGGCGAGGTACCATTCCATCTGTCCCAGATAATAATTAAGAAAATAAATAAACAACTGGAACTCAGAACCAACTACAAGCACAAGTTTCCTGTCCGCCTTTACTTTGTTAAACTTAGAACGCATTTCGATTTCCAAAATTTGTCGACCGTTACTTTCACTGACCAAATGACCAAATGTTTATGTATTATAAATGAAACTAAATTAGAATTTAACACACTGACACGAGACTAACTCTATGGGCGTTCATAATAAGGGATACTACTCTGTAAACAAAATTTAAAATAATAGTTAAACATAGCTTCCCTTGAAAAATGTCATTTTCATTTTAACCATTGTCGTGTGTGTGTGTGTGTGTGTGTGTGTGTGTGTGTGTGTGTGTGTGTGTGTGTGTGTGTGTGTGTGTGTGTGTGTGAAGATAAGAAAACTTGACGACTCTCAATCGCCAGAATTTCGAAATATTCTTTGAGATTTGTAGAAATATTGCCCTTCTGTTTTTCAAAAGTAACAACTCGGCTTGGAATGAAAGTAGTCCTGAATAAAATAATCCCCGTGTAAGTCCTGCCATACTACGTATTCTGTGGACAACGTCACTACCAGCCAAAACAGTGCATTATCTGATCATCAGTTCCAGTAAGTTGTGACAATTTTATTTCAGTGAACTATTGTGATGATATTAATTTCAGAGGACTGTTGTGATATTTCAGAGGACTGTTGTGATGATATTTCAGAGGACTGTTGTGATGATATTTCAGTGAGAACGGTTGTATTGATACCATTTCAGGTGATTGTTGTGATGATATTATTTCACAGGACTATTGTGGTATTATTTCACTGGACTATTGTGGTATTATTTCACTGGACTATTGTGGTATTATTTCACTGGACTATTGTGGTTATTTCACTGGACTATTGTGGTATTATTTCAGTGGACTGTTGTGATATTATTTCAGTGGGCTATTGTGGTATTATTTCAGTGGACTATTGTGGTATTATTTCAGTGGACTGTTGATATTGATATATGTGGGGTCTTGTATTGATTACTTTTTGTAGGATTAAGAATCGATTATAGCTATAATGGATTCACTATAGTGAATGGTAATATCGACTAGTGACCCGTCAATTGCGCGAACGACAAAAACACATAAATAATAACTATAGTCAAGGAAAGCTCTAAAGCGATTTGACGGGGATGGGGCGTTATAATATTTTGGGTGCTAATATTGTTTTCTTTAAATATTAACTGAAAGTTGACAAAGAATTTAAAGCTCTAATAAAATATTTTCCTTTAATGTCAATTTCCTGCTTAGGCTACTTGTTGAAACCATTGCTGAATAATTTTACATAATTAGCTTGCTTGTTGACAGTCTTGAATAAAACAGATTTTCGACAATTTCACAAAAATAAAAAACGTGTAAACGTTTTGGATTTGAAAACAAATTAAAATATGATTATGTCTAAAATAATTTAACTTGCTGTTTGGTGCGGTAACGAAAGAAACGGTTTAGAGGGTTATGTCCCTTGTTGAAAGTTCTTTTATTATGCATAAAAGAAACTCCTAGCATCTTTTATAGGTATTTGTTCAACTTAGTATTATGATAATATTACAAAATTTACGGTAATTTGTAAATTACTGAAACGGAACTAAAACTTTTAAATATTTCGAGAAATCTATTATGTTCTGTAATTTAACGAGTTGAGCCCTATTTATTTAATTGTATCATTTCTAATCTACTCATTTATCTCAATTTTAGCTTTATTAATAATTTGGAATTAATTATCTATGTATTTTTGACAAGTCGTGAAAGAACACGACTTAAAAACACTTTGATTGAATACAATGCACGATACTTGTATTCTAAAATGCCTCAGACTACAGAGGCGTGGAAGTTCTGGCTACTGTCCTACAAGGGGAAATAACTCACTTTAGAAAGCAAGTAATGAAATCTGAAAGAGCTGTTTACCTCCTCGCGAAATAGCAATGTTCTTTTTCAAGATGATAAGTTCGCTTAATAACACTTTTTCTTTATCCTAATGTGCTTGTCGATATATGTTAGCATATTCGATAGAAAATACAATCTTCCTGTAGTTCTTGTTAGCCCAGTATCTCTGAAGAATGTATTTGGGCATTTTATTATCTGGTGGTTAAGGAGAAATGGCAGCTAAATACCTAGGTTGTACTATTTAGTTGGCAGCTGTAGCTAACTACAACAGAAGTTGTTCTGCACTCTGTTGGCTTTTCTTGGTTATGCGTGTTACGAACAATAACAGCAATACTAATTAGTAATAGAATTGAAATCATTACCTTGATTTACAATACAACCATTCATCTCTTGACGGCTACGAAAAGTATACTAGCAGTCAAAGGACGTGATAGCGCAGAATTTACGACATTAGCTTGTCACTAGACTGACTAGAGTAAGCTAGATTCGATCTGTGTCGGAGTAAAAATCTTTAAACGAGTAATCCTTAACTGTCTCTAGCCCAAGTGTGTGGGGGTGGAGGTGGGGGGATTTGGTGTCCAGTCCGTTGAATGCGACAGTGAATTGGAAAGCATGAACTACGGGCGACTCACGCTAAAGACCCTTCAGCAGTGAAAAGTCGAAAGGATTGAGGAAGCCTGTGACTGCCGCCCTGGCAAAACTGATCCCAGAAAATCAATATAGCACTTCAAGATACAACAACAGTAACAATACTCTTGAGATGTCATCGTTTGTCGCCTAGCAGCTAACTCTATTTATTTTATTTTACTCGGGGCGAAGTCATCAAAGATTGATATTTAAATCACGTAAATAACCCAAAGTGACTGCTAGAATCACACAAAACACAAGTGACTTCTAGAATCACACAAAACACTAGTAACTTCTAGAATCACACAAAACACAAAGTGACTTCTAGAATCACACAAAACACAAAGTTACTTCTAGAATCACACAAAACACAAGTGACTTCTAGAATCACACAAAACACAGAGTGACTTCTAGAATCACACAAAACACAAAGTTACTTCTAGAATCACACAAAATACAAGTGACTTCTAGAATCACACAAAACACTGGTAACTTCTAGAATCACACAAAATACTAGTAACTTCTAGAATCACACAAAAAAACACAAAGTGACTTCTAGAATCACACAAAACACTAGTAACTTCTAGAATTACACAAAACATAACGTGACTTCTAGAATCACACAAAACACAAAGTTATTTCTAAAACGGCTCAAAACCCAAAGTGACCACTAGAACGACACAGAACTCAAAGCTGTCACTAGACAGAACTCAAAGTTGGCACTAGAAAGACACAGAACTTAAAGTGATCACTAGAATGACAAAGAATCCAAAGTGTACACTAGAACAACAAAGAACACAGCGATCTACAGAACGGCACAGAACTCAAAGTGACCACTAGAACAACAAAGAACACAGCGACCTACAGAATGACACAGAACTCAAAGTGACCGCTAGAACAACAAAGAACAAGCTCACCTTCAGAACGACACAGAACTCAAAGTGACCACTAGAACAACAAAGAACAAAGCCTCCTTTAGGACGAAACAGAACTCAAAGTGATCCCTAAAAAAACCCCGCGTATAGATAATACACAATAGCGCTCGCCGAATTAAGCGCATAGTACCTAAAATAATTAGTTTTATAGTCAATATTCAGACTATATTTGAGCTAACAAGGCTAAGCAGTTTAACTCTCTTCAAAGCATATAGTTCGGTCTCATTTCCGATATCTTTTCTCTGCTATAGAAAGTGTTAACATATTTCTTTGTATTTACTTCGTAAGGGTGAGCTAGTGATTTGGTGAAATTTTTTTCCCCTTTTTTCTTATATTTATTTGGTTGTTTTTTTCTCAGAACTTGTCGTAACTAATTAATTTATTACCATTTTCACCTCTAACTTAAACGACACACGACGTCAGAATACGTCAACACTTCATAGAGTGACCTCCCATGAATGTAGTCCATGAAAACAGTGTACAGTTCTTCAGCATATCCAGAGTACCCATATACTCGAACAGGTCATCTGGAAATAAACCAAGTTACTGACATCTATATAGACAGCCGCTTGGCATCCAGTGCCACCACTGCTTACAGCAGGTGAAAAGACATTCATAGGGGACATCACTCAGAGCGGATATGTATAAAGTTCTTCAACAAAGAGACATTGCCAAGTGATAAGTGCTGTGATTCGTAGAATATAATTTACAAAAGTACAAAATATTCCTCCACCCACAGTGCCTACCTAGCACAAGACAATTTAGGTTAAAATGCATGTACACTAAATCAATTTCGTCACTAAAGCAAGTTACATTGATGATTTCATGCTGAAGTTTGGGGACGAACCTGTATGAGAATTTTGAGCAGTGCGGCAAGTAACGTCCATGTCACCCACTTGGCGATCTATGTATCTAGGCTACTGTATAGACACTGTGGTAGAGTAAATTGGCCTATCCCTATTTCTAAACTTAATAATTATATATTTGTTGCCAATGTTAACGTGACCCGACATAGACACTGTGGTAGAGTAAATTGGCCTATCCCTATTTCTAAACTTAATAATTATATATTTGTTGCCAATGTTAACGTGACCCGACATAGGCACTGTGGTAGAGTAAATTGGCCTATCCCTATTTCTAAACTTAATAATTATATATTTGTTGCCACTGTCAAAGTGACGTGACCTTGGGCATTGCTTATGATGATATTTTTGTAAGTGCCAAAGTTGGAGTAAACAACTCAGGTGGAGAATATGCTAGAACTTGCTGATGCAACCCAAACCAATTCCAAGCAGATGAATAGTTTTTCTAATTAATAATCTCACATTTGCTCATAACAACTTATCCAATGGGGACAGACTGAAAGTTACTTTGTTGAAGAAGTCCTATATTCTATAATCATTTGATTTTTGACATAACTCAAGTCCAGTCATAAAGATGATCATTAGCATATGTGAGGAGCATGCCCTTTTTTTGTTTTATAACCTTCTAGCCCCTTCAGAGCACAGTGACTACTGTACCATACCAGATGACATTGGTATGTTTATCTAGTGTTGTCTTCGAACTTACCAGTAAAATAGTTTGTTGTAAATTGATTCCTGTGAATTCCGTTCGAGAGCCAATACACCAAAAGTTGAGGCTTAAGTTTGGTCTTGTGAATTCACGAAAGTTTCTTGAACATTCCTTGTGGTGTGCTGAGTACTGCACTCCAAGACTCTAAAACACTCCAAGACTCCAAGTGGTGTGCTGAGTAGTGCACTCCAAGACTCCAAAACACTCCAAGTGGTGTGCTGAGTACTGCACTCCAAGACTCCACTCCAAGTGGTGTGCTGAGTAGTGCACTCCAAGACTCTAAAACACTCCAAGTGGTGTGCTGAGTAGTGCACTCCAAGACTCCAAAACACTCCAAGTGGTGTGCTGAGTACTGCACTCGAAGACTCCAAAACACTCCAAGTGGTGTGCTGAGTACTGCACTCGAAGACTCCAAAACACTCCAAGTGGTGTGCTGAGTACTGCACTCGAAGACTCTAAAACACTCCAAGTGGTGTGCTGAGTACTGCGCTCGAAGACTCTAAAACACTCCAAGTGGTGTGCTGAGTACTGCACTCGAAGACTCCAAAACACTCCAAGTGGTGTGCTGAGTACTGCACTCCAAGACTCCAAGTGGTGTGCTTCGATAGCACGTGCGAAGATGTGGACGATTCTCCCTGGTGTGCTTGTGAGCACATCGAAGATTTTGGAACAGTTGTATAATGTGCCTTGAAGAGGTACGTTGGACCATCATCTAATAAAAAAAAAAAGAAAATGACTTGTTGCAAACCACATGATTTTAAACAGCCGCCATCATTGAAAAGGTTATGTACATTGACTATGATTATCTCTCTGAATCTTCACTCTCATTTCTATGATGAATTGTATATTGAACTTGATTATATATATTAATTTGACTGCTGATGTCTATGCTAGGATAAAGTGAATGATGCCTAGCATTAATCAAACGTTTGTGAAGTGATGCAAATGTCAACGCTCTTTTGGTTAAATTCATATATTGTTGATTTAATTGTAGATTTAATAAATTTATTTTTATATTTATTGACCTTCTTGCACATATATTAAACATTATGTTGGCGTAATAGTGGGTGGATGGATGGGGGGTTCATTAAATATAAATAAAAGACGGATTTTTATTACTCCTTTAGTAAGAAGTTTCTGCCTGCAGAACATTATGCCACAGCAAAACGTATATCTTATTATTGTGTAAAAAAAAAAAAAAAAAAAAAAAAAAAAAAAAAAAGAATTTTACGACACCCTTATAATCCAAGTGAGAGACATGTTGGTTTTGTGGAATAATTATTAATAACTATAAATTAAGATTCTCGATCACTTGTAATTAGTTATGTATTATTAATCAATAAATAATAATCATAACGAGTGAAGAGCGCCCAGAGGTGTCAATAACGTTATGACGTCACAAACAACCTGACAAATCAATCCGTCTTGTGTGCCTAAAGTCCCGGAAAATCCCGGATAAAAATACTACGTAATCTCGATGTATCTTTTGCCCGCAAACCGGCTTAAGTTAAAGCAGCCTTTCTCAACCATCTCACGGTGGAAGAACCCTTGAAATAATTTTCAGGTCTCTGCAAACCCTTGCATTAAAATGACCATTTGTATGATGTGTTTTTCTTTCCCAATCACAATCTCTCGGGGAACCTCTAGCGACATTTTGTTTCAGAAACCCTGAGTTAAAGTTTTATGACAGTGGCTTAATAAGAAATGGAATTTAACCAGTACTTAGAAGAAGAATATTACATTTGTGACCATAGAGATGTTGACAAACGTTTCATTACGCATAGCTTAGTTACTTATAACAATGCACATTATTACATTTAAATATGCAATGTTGAAAGTCAATTAAAAAATTTACAGGGCGTGATCTCTGTCTGTTTTTCTAGTCACATATTCGATTCCGTTTTTCTCGAGAAATTAACACGTCACCAAAATGGATTACAAACTCTCACAAGGCATCCGGCCACGTGATGTCCCACAATGTAGTCTTTATTTATAAGGGATATTATTTGTATTGCTGTGATTTATTTTAGTAACATTATAAGCCCTTTGTTTATTTCTCAGCGATGTGGTTTTTATTTCCGAAGCTACTCGAGGGTCAGGATGACAGCGTGCTGTATCGCGTTCTCTTACAGCTGTGTGGGTGGGTGGCCTCCGAGCCGATTGATGAAGTGAAAGGGCAACAACCGACTTCGTACTGGGTCAGCTGTGGCCTTGTTGGGGGTTATTGCACTTAGGAGTGGTTAAAGCTTACCGTGTCACTATTGATCTCCAAATGCCGTATACTGCATATAGTGATAAGCAATGTCCATCAAAAAAATATATATACTAAAATCTAAGACTTAAATATATATATATTATAGCTTCTTTTTTTTTCTGCGTGTGTGCTTGGTTGTCTGTTATCCTATCATCACATATTGTAGCATTTGTTGAGTTCACGCCATTGTACTAAATTTATATCGTTTGCCGCATTCTGGCGTCAAGGAAGAGAGGTCATTGCGGTACATGTCGAGTCCAAGCAAACATTTGGACATGGCCCTGGGCATCCGGTCTTGTGCGCCTTAAAGTCATGTTGTGTCTACAAGCAGACGACAAATTATTTGCCTTGTTGCTCTCTGCTGTGCAACGTTACTGTCTTCTTCTCCAAGAGAGCGTTTGTTGCTTAGGGGAGATAACTCTGAGCGCAAGACAACCTGTGGAGCTCCGTCATGAGGAGGGCGGCATTGTCTTGTGTGTGCTCAATAGATTGGTTGGTTGACTGGTTGGTTGACTCATTCCTCCCCCGGAATGTTTTCTTTTCGACAATATCTGTCACGTACGATAAGGTTAATTACACACACACACTCTTCACCACCACGCAATCTTAGCATTGTTTTTTTTTTTTTTCACTTTAAGAGACGCACTATGATGATTATGTAAAGACTACTAAGTTAAAAGCAAGACAATGAATTTAGCTTCAACGGAATGTTACCTTGACCTTTGCGCCTATTTTTAAAGTAAATGGCAGAAGGAAAAGTATTCCAATTGCTCGCGTGCTTTGAAATAAAGAATGCATCAACTCAAATGCTCAAACTGAGACAGTAGCGAAGTAATTAAGTACATATATACATTGTTAAAATATTTAGTAATTACTCAATTGTTTAAACTTTGAAAACACTGCCTTAATTAATCAAATACTTAAACTAAAATTACTGAAGTAATTCATCGACTGCATAAAATGTTAAAATAGTAAAGTATACACTGTTAAAATACTGAGGTGATTAATCCAGGTTACTGATGCAAAAAAACCAAAAGAAGACTAAATTAAAAATATAAATGAAAGTAATCAATGTAGCCAAATTAATAATAGAAGAAATCTTTTTTTACACTTAAACAAGCATGATTTTGTTGTGTTATTATTCTTTTTAAAGCGGAACACTACAAAAATCCAAAGAAATTAATCTTTTCTCCATCTCGATTACCAAGGCTACAGCCGTTTTAAATCGCCATCCAGTTATATAATTGCACTTTCCCACCACCAACACTCTCATATCCCCTCTCCCACACTCTTGTTTTCTTTGACATACCCCCATCCTTCTTCTTTTTTTTATTTTATCGCTGTGCAAACTTTCTTGACAAGAGACTGCACTTGTTGGACTAAAAATAGACTTCGTGCCCATCATTGTATCAATGTCCACTTAGTGGTGTCAGTTTTAACTTTATAGCACACACCATCAGACAAAACCGTCCTATATATAACTGCAGACAGCTCTTTTTCCCCTCCTACCTGAAGACTGCAAATCCTAAAACATTTTGTGGTGTTCTATGACTCTCGTAATTTGGAGCTTATGGTGTATATTGTATATTTTGATTTCATTTTAAATTTTATTTTGTATTTTGATAACTCTTATATTCTGGAACTCGTTTATGGATCTCGTATTTTGAAGGGAAGAGTTTAGAGAAAGCTTATTGTGAACAGATTTTAAAAAGAAAACTTGTTGTGTAACATTTGCAAATGTAAAAATCCGACACTTCTACTCACAACTGCTAAAGCCAATTCATCCAGTAATTGTTTAATATGCAGCGTGTGCTTTTCTGATCGAGTACGTCATTTTTTCAACGTCACTTTTATGATGCCTTCTAGGACTAAGAACAAGAACACGTTTATCTGCAAGCTGATTGCTAGGTTGAAACCAAAGGTAGGCAACTCTTCTTGTTTAGTATGATGAGAGGCGCCTCCCTTGTTTCGCATGCACTACTATTGACACTTGTCATTCTAAACTCTAAAGTGTGTTCACTTTTAATTAGAAGTGTTTCAGGAAATTCTAACTCAGATTGTTCGATTTCAGGAAAAGATATAATTATGTGGACGATGATTTAAGACAGGTTTCTTTTTCGGGATTGCATTATAAAACTCTCTCTCTCTCTCTCTCTCTCTCTTTCTCTCTCTCTCTCTCTCTCTCTCTCTCTCTCTCTCTCTCTCTCTCTCTCTCTCTCTCTCTCTCTCTCTGTCTTTCACTGCCTTTGCTTTTAGGTCCGGTTATCGTCTTTGTCTTTACACGCACACGCACGCACACACACACACAACACACACACACACACACACACACACACACACACACACACACACACACACATTATCCTGTAAATCATAAACTCTCCTCAGTAATAATGTATATAGAATGAAAAATGGGAGTTAAGACATTTCTTTAAAAATAAACAATTTTACTAAATAATTACCTGTATTTATAATAATATGACTTCATGTTTATCTTTCACATGCAGCCAAAGGTGACAGGTATATTTCACAAAACAATTAAAATGGAACTAGTTTTAGAAGCCTGATCTTAGAGTAATTAAAATTCACGATATTTAAAAATAAAAAGTAACTTTATAAACTAAAACCACACACTCGCGTGTGTGCAAGCGTAGCCATGTATAAATTAATTCAAAAGAAAATTAAAATGTTAGCTTAATCCTCAATCTGAACTCATAGTAATTTAAAAATTAAAAACAAATTATGATGACAATATTGTAGAATAATACAATTAATTTATTGGGTTCACCAAATAATTAGAGACTGTGTTCTTTTGAGACCAACATGTGTATATCTATTTGTAGGTGTGTAAGGATGTCTGAAAGTGTACTTTGATTTGGGTGTGCATATCATTGTGTTGCTCTAGAGTGTATAGAATATATATATATATATCACTATTTATAGGTGTGCAGATAACTGTGTGGGAGTGTATATCACTGTGTAGGTGTGTATATCACTGTGTAGGAGTGGTTATCACTGTGTAGGTGTGTATATCACTGTGTAGGAGTGGTTATCACTGTGTAGGTGTGTATATCACTGTGTAGGAGTGGTTATCACTGTGTAGGTGTGTATATCACTGTGTAGGAGTGGTTATCACTGTGTAGGTGTGTATATCACTGTGTAGGAGGGTTATCACTGTGTAGGTGTGTATATCACTGTGTAGGTGTATATATCACTGTGTAGGAGTGGTTATCACTGTGTAGGTGTGTATATCACTGTGTAGGTGTGTATATCACTGTGTAGGAGTGTATATCACTGTGTAGGTGTGTATATCACTGTGTAGGAGTGTATATCACTGTGTAGGTGTGTATATCACTGTGTAGGTGTGTATATCTTTATGTGTATGTGAGTAGTGTATATGGCTAAATGTGTTTGAGCGCATTGCATAAAATGTTTAAAGGGAAAAAAAGAAATGACGAAGCCAGATTTTACTCTTGGAGTTTCTTGATTAGTAGTATTTTATTTTTTAAATAAATTCACCAAGAGCAAGTAGCATGTCTACCTTTAATATCCAAAGAGTCAACTGAGTTAAAATAAATATTACTGAGTTCGTCTTTGTTACTCTCATCAAGTAACAAACTAACTTCAAATAAACTTTGCTTATATATATTTTTTTTAAGTAAATGTCAGTACTGACTAATTTGTTCATTAAATACAATGTTCGCCTATCAACAGATTAGAGGGGAGGGAGAAATATTCATCTGATAAAAGACAGTTCCAATAAAAAAAATATAAAGAACTTCGTCATCTTCTGCAGTCTGTTTTATATCTCTCAAAACTCATTTGACCTCATCATTAACGACATTAAGTACTCTGGGCATGCTTCTACTCCTAACTCTTCGCATTTCTTTGTAATTGAAAAAAAAAAAGATTCTTGTTAAAGTTAGGAAACCCCAAAGTTTTTTAAAGCTGTAAACATTCTGTTGAATTTCATCCGGGAAGCCAGACGCACCATAATAGAATAATATACCCAGGTGAACATCAGACTAGTCTCAGACTATTAACGTCGAGTTGTCAGCCGGCTCTGTCTGCATAACTGAGAACGAAATTTTAAATAAATAAATAAATAAACGCATGAAGCTTAATCTTAAAATTACACCTTCTTTGCCTAGTCAGTTGTGTGAGGTCATTATTTTCATTGCTTGAGCTAAATGCCGTTATTTAGCTGACTGTCAGATTTTTAGCTCAGCTATCGTTCTTCAGTTAAGTAACTAACTCTTTCTTTCTTTCTTTCTTTCTTTCTTTCTTTCTTCCTTTCTTTCTTTCTTTCTTTCTTTCTTTCTTTAGTGAGTGAGCGCGCATGTGTGTATTTATCCCATTAACCCTTCATATCCATAACCAGTGAGGGAAAAAAACATAATAAACTGGCTTCACATCAAAATGGTTTGTGGTTAAGATTAAAGCTTTCTGAAAATGATTTTGGATAACCGAGGCAGTATATACTTATACATACATTAAAATTTAAAATATCGAAGTATTATATATTGTAAAAGAGATCGAAGTATTATATACTGTAAAAGAGATCGAAGTATTATTATTTGTGAGAAATATCGAAGTATTATTATTTGTGAGAAATATCGAAGTATTATTATTTGTGAAAAATATCGAAGTATTACACAGAGCTAAAAAAAAAAAAAAAAAAAGAAAAGAAAAGTCCAAGTACTATAGACTGCACGCGCATTGTGAGCTATGTCGCGGTCAAATAAAGTCACTTCTGTTTAAAAAAAAAAGTTATGTACTGTTGAATGTGTTGCTTTATTATCTATCGTCCCCCGTTTACGCTATTTTTGCATATATTGATAAGAGCATGATGGAAAGAGTGCCAAACAAATTTAGTTAAAAAAAAGTATATAAAATTTAGGAGAAAGTGTTAACTTTCATATTTAGTTAGTTAAATATTTACAAACATAGTTAGATGAAGGGACTTTTGAACCCAAAGATAAGATAGATAACTCTCAAAGCCTGATCCAAACTATACACACCTGCCGAGCCGCCCCCACAAAAATAAATAAATTTAAAAAAAATAAAATTCAGGTAAATTTTAATGTGTTATCCCGTCCAACCGTCCAACAATCCACAAGCCGCATGACTGTAGAAATAAAACAATTTGATCATAAACAAAATCAAAACCAGTCGTTCAAAAGTAGCCAGTCAAAAAAGCCCTGAAACTGAACACTTTAAACGCTTTATTCTTTTAACTATTTCCTTTTCTCTCTCCAGCCACCCATCTTCACACACTCATAAACCACGTCTCTACCCATCATGTAAGGAAACGGCACTTAATAAAACAGCAAGTTCTAGGCCCCATAAAAGAGGCAGCTCTTCAGTGCTGTGAACGAGAGGAACTTATTCCCCCCCTCCTCCTCCAGTGTGGCCTCTGTTGGCTGGCTTTAGCGCAGTCGTCAATTAATTATCGTTTGTTACTTTTTTGTGTGTGTGTGTGTATTAGTGATTGGAAATTTGCACTTGAGATTGGAAATTTGCACTTGAGATTGGAAATTTGCACCTGACGCCTTTCTGGAAGTCATCTGTATCATAGTTGTTGACTGAAACATTCAGTGCATCTACCTCTCTCACATTTCAATACACCGGTTCAACATTTTCCCGCAATCACTGACTTGAATTTAAGAGGTGTGGGGAAGGGAGGTAACTTCACAATTTGTCGCTGTGTACAAAGTTCGTGGCAAGCTTTCCCATTAATTTTGCAGTTTGAGAGAATTCACTGATGGTCGCAGTGACCTAGTTAATCAGGCAGGGAAACATTTCTATTCGTCAGCAGAAATGGAGTGTTAAAGGGCATTGACCTGTTACGAAGTGGAAATGTCACTCTCGCAAGTGAGGTGTCACTGCTGAACCGATATCTCGTGTGCTAAAATAATATTGGGTATACACATTAACGCAGCCTGTTTATTTTTAGAATCGTGTGCATGGAAGAAGTGTGCGGTGAACGCATATTTCTTTAAAATTAAAATTAAAATCATTTAAAATTATTTGTGAAATGCTTCCCACCACCCCTCCATTTATTTTCATGGTAGAATTCCTTAAATTGGCATATTAACTATTATTGTCTTTCAATTATCTCAATAAAATAACGGTCGTCATTAGTAAGATAATACAAACTGTTCCGATTAGAATTGTTAAGAGAGTTAAAATAGGTGTTCCGGTTAATATTGTTAGGAGGGAATATGTCGAGCATACCGGTTAATATTATAAGGAGAGTGTACAATGTTCAGTGCCGCAAACTGTTACCCTCAGAGTGCCAATTAATTGCAAGTCTGTTGACAGACACGAATGAAAACTTAAATGGATATTCACGTAAATGAGACATTTCAGATGCCGATGAAGTAGAGGAATTAAAATTAGAGGTGACGTTTAAGTTGCCGAGTAAATAAAACATTTATAAAGTTATTTCAGCTAACCAATGAAGTAAAAAATTAAGGAAAAATCATTTACCCAAATAAATAGTTAAAGAAATTAAAGAAAGAATCATTTACCCAAATAAATAGGTAAAGAAATTAAAGAAAGAATCATTTACCCAAATAAATAGGTAAAGAAATTAAAGAAAAAGTCATTTACCCAAATAAATAGGTAAAGAAATTACAGAAAAATCAATTACCCAAAATAGGTAAAGTAATTAAAGAAAAAATCATTTACCCCAAGAAATTAAAGAAAAAATCATTTACCCCAAGAAATTAAAGAAAAAATCATTTACCCAAATAGGTAAAGAAATTAAAGAAAAAGTCATTTACCCAAATGAATAGGTAAAGAAATTAAGGGAGACGTAGAGCAAATAAGGGGGGTAAGCAAGCTATCCAGCACTGTTCAACGAGGTTAATTTTTCTATAAAAAAAAAAAAAAACACAAAAACAAAACAACAGGGAGTTATTTTGACAAATAATATTGTCTACTCGTATCCAGTCATCCAGAAAATAACGTCATTTGAATGCATATTTAATCAACGCATCGCATCGTCCGCTCAGATTCGCCAGACTTATCTCACACAGCTGATCGAAATATACTAGACGACCGAGGCAGCGACTACACGGCGGTCACGGGTTCCCGTTTGCCAAGACAAGTGCAGTCAGCGCAATCGACTTCAACCCAGTTAAAAAGAATAATGTGTGTGTGTGTGTGTGTGTGTGTGTGAGTGGGTGGGGTGGGGTGGGCATACACAGTGAACTCGGCAACCCGGTCGACAGTTTGTTCTTGCTGCGTATGCGCAAAACTGAATGGTTGCTAACCTGCTTTCATACGTGGGAACTGGAAGGGCTCGGGGGTTGCGATAGCTGCACTAGTTGAAGCAGAAATAAGCGCTGATTGATTGCTCTTTGCATAACTTATGGTCGAAAGCTCCTTAACCTAGAACTAGGGCCGGGGCTTCACCCTCTAACTTTTGTCAACTGAAGTTCCACTAAGTCAGGGGTGGGCAAACTTTTTGTGTGTAGGGCCACATTGACAAATGTAAAGTTATTGGGGGGCCGCATATATATATTATACACACTTTGTTTACAGCAACCTAACACAATAAGTAATTATGAATTATTTATAGGTTATTGAACAGTATAAAACTATAAATAACCAATTATTGCAATTTTATTTTACTTATACATTTATACATTATATTTTACAATATGGACTAACACTTTTACTAATTTGTTAAGATTTTACATTTTTTTATTATAATAAATTTTTAAAATTATCTATCAGTGGCTTTAATTTAGACACAAACTGACTACATTGTCATTACAATTATTGATTTCTAATGAGATGTATGTAACTGCTTGCAATTTTTAACAATATTCTTGAAATCTGGAGCAAGTTTACTTGTTGAAATTCGCATGACAGCATGCAAGTTGCAGTCCGACAATAAAGACCTATTCTTAGATTTGTTGATCTTCAAGCAAGAAAATGCTTGTTCGCAAATGTATGTTGATCCAAACAATGATAAAAGTTTTGCTGCAAAATTTTTCAAGTTGGGAAATGATTCTTCTGATAAAGATCCATAGAAATCCAGCAAACCATCTGACTTGAATTTCTCTTTCAGGTCATGATCTGCTTGTAAGTCAAGAAGCTCTAACTGTATGTCCTCCGGGGCTGTATCAGCTTCTGCACCAAAAGGGGAACTGAGAATATTAAACTGTGGCTCTAAGTTCTAGAAATCTTTAAATCTCCTTCCAAATTCATCAGTCAGTGCATTTAATTGGGCTTTATACTTTTCAGTCATTTCACCAGAAATGGTTTCTTGTTTCAAAGGGAAGTGACAAAACTTTTTTTCACTTGCTTGTCTGGAGAACAGTGAGAGTTTTGCCCGAAATTATTTTACATGTACATACAGTTCATGTGCAAACACACAATTGCCCTGAAGTTTGACATTCAGTTCATTTAACTTTTTCATAATTTCAATGACAAACATAAAGTCTAACTTCCACTCTTTATTGACAATGTTAGTATTAAAGTCACATTCAATGCCCTTCATCTCTAGGAACATCACTATTTCTTCTCTGAGGTCCCACACTCGCCTCAACACCTTGCAGAGACTCAGCCATCGAACACTGGTGTGGTACAGCATATCGGAATGTTCAGTTTCCAAATCGTCAAGTAATGCCTTGAACTGTCTGTGATTAAGTCCTCTTGATCTGATGAGGTTGAATTGGGACAACTGGGTCAATAACATGCTTGATATTCAAAACAGTTTTACACAGATTTTCTTGATGGATCACACAGTGAAGTGGTAATAATGTGTGGTCAGGATATTCTGCTTTAATCTTATCACTTATCAACTTTACCAGACCTACATTTTTTTCAGTCAAAGCACGAGCTCTGTCATTTGTAACACTTGCCATCTTGTTCCAAACCAGCCCAGTTCTTTTAATATAGTTATTAACAGCATTGAATATATTATGGCTTGTGGTTGTGTCTTTGAGTGACTCAACATTTAGTAACTCTTCAGTGAGTTTGAAAGAAGTGTTTATTCCACGTATAAATATCAAAAATTGGGTAGTATCATGTACATCGGTACTCTCATCCAATGCAAGAGAGTACCACAAAAATTGTTTATTTGCATCTTGAAGTTTATGCATCAGATTGTTACTTATCTTGTCAACACGTCTGACCACAGTTCTCCTTGATAAAGTAATGTTGTCAAATTTGTTTTTTTTTTTTTGTTCTGGACACATAATGTTTGCTGCATCTAGCAAACATTCCTTGATGAACTCGCCATCAGAAAATGGCTTGTTGTGTTTTACAATTCTGTGTGACAGCACCAGACTAGCTTCTGTTGCAGCATCTTGAATTGAAGACTGTTTAGTGAAAACAGTTTGTTGTTTCTCCAAATTTTTCACCAGCTCCATGCATTTCCTTTTCCTCTCTTCGGTTGTTAAATTGTATCCGAAATTGGAATCTTTTGTTTGGTAGTGTCTTTTTAAATTCTGTGGGTAGGGACTGTCCATCTGGACTTGTTTACATTTGTTTGCTTCAACACAATGTCCTAACCTCCTTGACAGCAGTTACCACACTGGTTCCTGTTTACATTTGTCCACCTCAATATCGCGCGTCCTAATCGTCCTTGATGGGTTTACCCCTTCCCCTCTCTATCTCTAGCCAGAAAGTGACTGTAGCAGACTTCCTTGATTGCAATTAGAGTTTAACAGTTTGACTGGGTATGGTCCTTTCTTTCGTCAGTACAGCGTGCGAGTAGTTAAATGTTAGCCCGAATCAATTAGTGACGATTTTGTCCGTCAAGCGTGACTGCGCTAACAGTAACAGTTTGACACTGCAAGGCCCTTTTAAAAAAAATTTCTAAATGCCCTCAGGGCCGCATAATATCTGTTGGCGGGCCGCATGCGGCCCGCGGGCCGTAGTTTGCCCACCCCTACACTAAGTAATAGTACGACGTTGCGCTTAGCTAAGTGTTATGAAACTCGTCAAAGGTGATCGCGTCTCTTACAACGAGCATACATTGGCTCGCATCTCTTACAAAGAGCAAAAATTGGCTCGCATCTCTTACAACGAGCATACATTAGCTCGCGTCTCTTACAACGAGCATACATTGGCTAGCGTCTCTTACAGCGAGCATGCGTTTGGCTCACATCTTTTACAACGAGCTTATTATTCACGTCTCTCACAATGATCATAAGTTGGCTCGATTGCATTTTTGTAGCAATGACCATACATTTGGCGTACGTCTCTTTTAGTGAGCATGCACTGGCTCAGCGTGAGCATAATTGGCTACCTTGCGTCTCTTACAACGAGCATGCATTGACTCCCGTCTCTTACAGTGAGCACACATTGATTCATGTCTCTTTACAACGAGCAAACATTCTCACCCCTCTTATAACAAACATACATTGGCTCGCGTCTCGTACAACGACCATACATTGGCTCGCGTCTCGTACAACGACCATACATTGGCTCGCGTCTCGTACAACGACCATACATTGGCTCGCGTCTCGTACAACGACCATACATTGGCTCGCGTCTCGTACAACGACCATACATTGGCTCGCGTCTCATACAACGACCATACATTGGCTCGCGTCTCATACAACCAGCAGACATTAGCTCGCAGCTCGGCGAAAGTCCGACCTTTACACACACTTGGCTGTCGAGATCTTTGACAGTGAAGTGCCGGGAGAAAAAATACAAGAAACTTGAAGGTAAACACTAGCACTCACTTTCATAGTCTGGGGTGGGTGGGTGGGTGGTTCTCGGAATAAAAAGAAAACAAATGTTGACAGCATGCAGTGCCTTGATGAGTTGGTGGGCGTAAAGAGGAATCACAAACGAAATCCATGTTGGATAATACTTATAAATAGCCTGCACTTTAGTATACAGTGTCTAGAGAGTGATTATGTGTGTGTTTGTGTGTGTGTGTGTGTGTGTGTGTGTGTGTGTCTGTGTGTGTGTGTCTCTGTGTGTGTGTGTGTGTCTGTGTGTGTGTGTGTGTCTGTGTGTGTATGGGTGTAGTAGTATAGTACAAGAAAAAAATATAAAAATTTCGTGCCGGTAACGTTAAGTAGAATAAAATATACTGAGGGACGGAAATTAATTATATGCATATTGTCTAGTGGTGGTGGTTTTGTTGGATATATAATTATGAATATCTGTTATTGCTACATTTTAAGTTTGCTTACGTTTTGATATCGTTCTAATCATAAAAATACTTTATTGCTACACCGAGCGATATTTGTTTGCGTGCGTGCAGTATTTAAACTGGAATGGACGGGCGGATGGATGGATGATTGAATGGATGGATGGCTGTATTTCTTTTAAATTTTAGTGTTGTAAATATTTAAGATGTAGCGACGGTTAAATACAAGATAAAGAGGAGTGAATGAGCACACCCCGAGAAGAAAAATTGCCATTGAACTTTACACTGATCTTTTAATCCTGAAGCTACTAATTTCAACCCCTTTGTCACGGGCACGTCCTTGCAGGCAGAAATCCCATAAAAGGATTCCATTACTTTCTGAGCAAGATTCAAGGACGATAACTCTCGAAAATCGTTGACTATACTTGTCGTGCTTGCGTCAAGGTGTATGGGGACTATTGATTGGTTGAACAATCGGTTACGCATGAGTGGTTTTTGTCTTGACATACTACAGCCGGCTATTCAGTGAATATTGATGTATGGGCGCCATCGCAGCAAATGATGTCGGCTGAAGCTACTCTTTATAAATATTATAACTGCTCTCTATATATTCTGTGCTTGGCCTGCGGCACGCTGACACAAAAATTGCATATAACGAATTGCGAATCGTAAACATTCATTTTACTAGTCGAGAGACTTTGCAACCGTTGATGTATTGTTTTTCTTTGCTGAGTTTTGCGACATTGTCGTTATAACAGTCATCGATCATTGTCGTTATGGGGGTCATCGATCATGTTCACAAGCAGTCACTCTTTCTTGAACGTTCTCAGTTTCAGACTTTCAACACTCACTCCCTTTTCATCACCCCTTCTTCTCCCATCTCTCTTTCCATCTCTTTTCTTTCATCACTCTTTCCCTCCCTGCACCATTGCTTTTTCCTCCAAACACCCTTTCTCTCCGTCTCACTGTTTCTCGCCGCCCTCTCTCTTTCTCTCAGTGTTTTTCACATATCTCCCCCCACCCCTTTTCAATATATATCTCTCTCTGTCTCTCACTCTCCCCACTCTTCCTTTTCCTCCTTTCGGTCTATCCTCTTTCTTTCTTCCTTTTACTCTTTCCCTTGTTTCTTCTTTTGTCTCTCTTCCTTGTTTCCACCTCAGTTGCGTGATCTCGCCAAAGACTGAATTTCCAACAGTTTCCTGTGGGTCTCTGAGTGAAAGAAAAAGCAACAAAGAAGAAAGAATAAACACCATATTGCTTTTAGCAGTAGCTGTTAATTGAACTGTTTAATGTAATTGATTTTTAGTATGGTTGCTTGCATGACCCCAGCTGTAACAACTAGAAATAGGCACCCTCTGCGACCTGACGTATTGCATAACTGTGGATTTATTGGAAAAGTTACTTCAGTAGTCTCTCAGAGTGTTCATCTAGTTTGTAGTGTTTATTAGTATAGTGATGTAGTTTTTAGTGTATTTCTCAAGTTCCTGTTGTATTGATCTAGTTGGTGCGTTTTTATAAGTGTGTTGATCTAGTTTGTAGTGTTTTTAATAAGTGTATTTATCTAGTTTGTGGTTTTTGAAAGTGTACTGATCTAGTTGTGGTTAGTGGTCTAAATGAAACACAAGGATTGCCAGGTTACGCTGTGGTTAGTGGGCTAAATGAAATACAAGGATTGCCAGGTTACGCTGTGGTTAGTGGGCTAAATGAAACACAAGGATTGCCAGGTTACACTATGGTTAGTGGGCTAAATGAAACACAGGGATTGTTAGGTTACACATTGGTTAGTAGGCTAAATAAACTCAGGGATTGCTAGGTTACATTGTGATTAATGGGCTAGTCGCCGCTAGTGAAACACCAGTGATTGGACTGCCGTCTCGGCACTGTAGGCAGTGGGTTAAGTGAAACGCAATGGTTGCCAGGATAAGCAGATTAACACTATGGTTAGTGAGTGGGTTAAGTGTGCAAGGGTTGGCAGGATAAGCAGATTAACACTATGGTTAGTGAGTGGGTTAAGTGAAACGCAAGGGTTGGCAGGATAAGCAGATTAACACTATGGTTAGTGAGTGGGTTAAGTGAAACGCAAGGGTTGGCAGGATAAGCATATAACACTATGGTTAGTGAGTGGGTTAAGTGTGCAAGGGAGACGTCAAGACCGATGAGCTAGCTAGCTAGATGTCGCACAAGGCATGGCAATTCAGATAGATCTATAACTTTTAGTATGGCGGACAAACGGAACCGCTAATTACTTGTGAGCGAAGACTGAGCTTTGAAAAATAAAAGACAAAACAAGCACAGAGACTGGCAAGCGACCACGGCCGAGAATGGCACATTGAAATAAACAACTTTAAAACTAAAGATTTCGGCAAAGATGCTAGCAAGACAACAAAGGCCACGCTAGCAAAGCTAAAAGTTTAAGAGCAACGGAAAAACATAACAATTATAGAAACTGTTTTGAGTAACTAACGATCATAAAGAGACATCCAGGCACAACACTGCTTGCTAAGTGTCTGGCACGTTGACACCAAGTGACCTCTAGGCAGATGTTTGTGACGAATTATCCCTCTGAGTACGTCATTCGTTCACGTTTTATCTCTTAAAGATACAAACACGTACAAAATAGGCTACGCTCGCTTTTTTCTTTTCCAAAAACATCCTGCGTTCCTTTCCGGGTCAACGTGAACGGGTCATTATGAGTATTAACGATTTAGTGAAAGTGTGGTCGCTTAAATTAATGCAAGCGCCTATTGACTTGAATGAATGGAAAGTAAAGGAGCGTAAATTACAATAATGACTCTCTGCGCTATAACCTCTAGGCTCGTAGTTTTTTAGGTCCACCTGACCCCCTCCCCCCTCTCAATGGCTCATTATTTCTGTTTTACATTTAAGAAAGAAAAAAAACTTTTCCCGGAGTTGTGTTAGTGTTTTAAAACACAGTTTTGCATTCTCAAATTCAGACTGGAATTCTAGAACAAAAGGAGATCTAAAGGAGCAAGAAGATAGTGATTTAGTTTGGCAGAGAAAATCAGCATTTGAAAATAGCCCTTATCGTATTGTCTCCGTAGTAGATTTGATGTAAGTCTGTTGGGCATAGAAGAAGTTAAATGTCTGCTTTTATTTACTGTTCTTGCATATGCCTTGTACACTGCTAAACCGTACACCTAAACTGAAAGTAAAGCAAATATATGCATTGAATTCTAAAATTCTTAGAATTAAAAACAAAATTTGTTTTCTAAGGTTCTGGAAATAGACGAAATACTTTTCCTGTATAATAATGGTGATGTTGACGAAATTATGATACAAGGTAATCTATTTCCAAACTCGCTTCAAGGTATGTACACCGTACCCACTACAACCATTGAACAGTCTATGTGGGGCCTACTGACCTAAGAAAAGATAATTCATTAGAGTTAGGTAAGACAATGCACATAGCTATATATGGATGGAGCTTGCAGGGTGGGGTGTAGGGGAGGTTTGGAGTTCTCTCCGGTTACCGCCCATTGCGCACCAGGAAATTAGGGAGGTAAAGGGGCGTGTTGTGGTGATGGGTGCTACTGTTAGGGATGACTGTACACATACGTACTAAGTTGTGTGCTGAAGCCATGTTGGGTTTCGCAAATCTGTATGACGGTTTGAGAAAGAGCACGTTACACTTAAAATTGAAATGAGATATTTATTTTTTTTAAAGTTTTTAGAGAGATATTAAGGGGGAGATAATAGGAGGGATATATTTGCTTGTTCACATCAGCGTTTCATTTGACTGGTGGGTGGTAATACGTATGCATCGTCTTCACCATACTTTTCATATACCCCCCCCCACCACCCCTTCCGTACATGAAGAAACCAAGCAGTCATAGTTTGTCTGCTTTTGTGTAAAACGCCGTGACTTATTTAAACTACAAAAATGCATTCTTTCCGCACTGAAGTTTTGTGTCATGAGTAGACAGTCTTCCGTAATTCATGCAATCAATCATTTTTGTCGTCTTCTCGACACTAGGGCTCATGTCACGTTTGAATATGCATGTGTATTGGTTATGCGCCTTCGAAAAGTCACTGTATGGCAGAAACATTACGATTCTGTCAAATGGACTTTAGTGCGAGTGTTGTCAAAATTGTCGACCTCACGATCGATCATTTGTCAGTGCATGTGTGTGTGTGTGTGTGTGTGTGTGTGTGTTTATATAGTCAACCAAATAGATAACGATATAGAGAAGTAACTCTGGTTATAGACAGACAGGAGGGTTTCTTCCCAAATGCTTTAGCATATTTGAAAAGCGAGAAAAAAACAGCTCTCTCTCTCTCTCTCTATATATATATATATATATACTATATACAGCTTGTCTTCCAAGACACACACTTTTAATTTATTATCAACGTTACTTTGATTTTCCAAGAATTTTCAATAATAATAATAAACCCACTGTTTGAACAAATTAAGGCTGAAGAGTTGTAATTATATACAGTGTGTGTAACTTCTACGTGTAAAAGAAACAAAATGAAGTACATGCACAATTTCATCGGCTACTTTAATTTTGTCTGGACCATGCGTCTTCAGATTCCAAGCTCTACATTGGATACAAACTGATTTTTCAAAAACAGTTTAAAAAAAAAAATTGAATCCTGACGTGAATTGTGGTGGTCCTTGAACTTGCATGGACAATGATGAGAGACGCCCTAGCAGATGGACAAACAGTCTTTTTACAAACATCACAGTGCATATTTACGTAACGTGTTCGGCTTGTGGGTGTGCAGGTTTATTTATAGAGTCGAGTACAAACAGAGGGGTCCCTGAAGCGAGACCGACCCCATTCAACCGTAAAATTCATCCTGGTGATGGTGGTGGTGGGTGAGAGAGAGCGGACGCTAATCCCCAATGCTTGTCTGTTGAACTGATGGTGTGCTAAAGGCGTTACATTTCATCAAGATCACTTACAACAACTACGGCCCTGTTACACTCTTCTGATAGTGCTAGCCGGTCAATATTACGTCTCTCTTGACGTCATTTTCTGCCTTTCTTTTTTTTTTTTTATCTATCACCACAAACGTCACCAGAACGATAATCGATACTTTATTTGCTGCACGCAGCTCTCCCGCCGGAACAAGTGACTGACGCAGCTAATCGCGGTTCGTTATTTGACAGGTAGGAACCAGCAGTTGCAGAGGCTGACCACAGCCCCTGTTACCTGAGCAAACTGCCAGTGTCCACAACCTCCCAGCCAGCCACTACTCCACTCCGATGGAGTTACACGCTGCAAAACCGGAAAGTCCTTGTTAACAACACCGCCTAACATTGTTTTCGTCACGTGTCGAGATCTTTCCAGCTCACGAGAAAGGACGGAACTGTGGCCAACGAAAGGGAAGAGTTCAGTTCTTTTTTACACACACACACACACACACACACTTGAATAGCCAGCCAAACCCAACGTGCACTTGTTGTGCAGTGTTAAAGGATACGCCAATAGCCTACGGGCTTTTAAGTCTCCGTTTTCGAGTCTCTGGCAAGCTCTACCGCCTTCTTTGCTCTGCTGTCTTGAAAAAGGTCAGTGTACTGCGAAATGTTCGCCAAAAGGAGAGAAAGAAAAGAATAAAAGAGAAAAGAAATAGTCAAACTAGTTCAGCTGAACGCATTTGTCTGTTTTGTTTCCCTTCGCTTTTGTAGTTTTTTTTTTTTTTTTTTTTTTTTTTTTTTATTGCTTCGTTAGGAAAGCTCGGTATTCGAGGTTGGTCGTTCGGCTAATAGAGCGTGCGGCGAGAAAGTATCACTTTACCTGGACTGCAGCTTTAGTTGTTGTTTTTTTTTTTAATTTTTATTTTTTAAAAAGTAGCTCTAAGCGAGAATCTACGATAATCCAAGAAAATAATGCCCAACAGCAAAATCAACAAGAACGCGTCATAAACTCAAGTAGCCTCGGTCTGTCAACAACATTGTTTATGAAAATAACACTGTGCATGAAGTTAGTCACTATTTAGGATTTCAGCAGCGGGTTTTTTTGTTGTTGTTTTTCTGCAACTTTCAGTGCCAAGTTCCTATCGTTTACCGCCACAAAGTTTGACCTGGATAACAAAAAAATCTAACAGAGTTTTGATGAAGTCACAGAGTGATCTGACACTACTACGGTTGCGGGGCTCTGGCGTGTCACACTGAAAGGGAACAGATTTTCCAGCGTCGCATGTACTGATCAGAAATACATTTTGTCGGCGACTTTCTAAACCTGGTGCTGGTAAACATTTAACCGGATCACGGGGCAGCGAATTAGTGCGGATGTGTGTGCGTACGGTCGGCAATCTTCGTTTGGCATTTTTCCAGCTCCAGGAACGGTTGAAATCACAAGCCCGGTGGGAGGGAACCCCAGACCCTCCCGACTGTCGTCGCTCTTTTTTAACTGACTGAAAAGAAGCCGACAGTGGGAAGTCAAAACACGGAAAAAAACTCGAATATGTATTTGCTAGACTTTGCAGGAAGTTAGAAAACGTCGTCCTTTCTTTATCCTCTTGTCATTTATGGAATTTTACGAGAATTTTTCCTTCTGACAACGGGACCGGTCAACAGAAATCTTATCGGCTAATGACAGAATGATTTCTTGGATTTGTGCAGTTTTTGACGTGTCTCTCCCCACCCCCATCGCGTTATAACCAGTGAGTGGAGGAAAAAGTAAACACCCATCCTTTAGAAAAAAAAAGAACAAGACCGCAGTTAAATTTGCTTTTTTATTTCTGACCAGGATTTTACTAAATGTGTTTTCTGACCAGGATTTTACTAAATGTGTTTTCTGACCAGGATTTTACTAAATGTGTTTTCTGACCAGGATTTTACTAAATGTGTTTTCTGACCAGGATTTTACTTAATGGATTTTTTGTTGTTTTTGGACCAGGATTTTAAATCTGCCAAATATATTTATTGACATTGCTGATCCCGTGGAATAGTCCACGATCCAAGCTGATGGTCATAGTCTTGCCACAGACACAATCAGAATTGAAATCTAATCCAAAATCTCATTTTACGTAGCTTGTGAGTTGTCTACCTTCTGCTCGTGTCGTTATTTCAGTATTTCACTTTCTTACCCTTGATATCAGGGAAAGCATGCACCAAATCTGTGAATGTAATGCGTCAGAGGCGATCTTGTGGAGAGGAGACAGAAAGACCGACAGAGATCAGTAAAAGATGGCAAAATATTAACGATGTCGTACCTACCCAATCACCGCTCCTCCTCGAACTTGAAAGTCCACCCGCTGGAAAGACTGCAGAAGCTACTACGAAAGGTGAGGTCAGCAAATTGTGCTCAGAGAAAACTTAACATTATTATTTTAAACTCAACGCCGTAATTAATTTACAATTATTTGTTTATTTATCAGTTCATTTAATACACTTGTGCGCGTTGCCGTGCTTTTGTTTTTAAAGCTTAAAATTTATTTAAAGTGGTTTATTTAATTATTTATTTGTTGTGGGTTGTCTGTCCGTTGGATAAATGCTTCCTACCATCTCTCCAAAGGCATCACGGGACTTTAGTTATCATTGGCATTGGCATTTGTCCAGAACGAGCAATTGTACTATCTTTGGACATCTTTAACTTGTAACGAAGTGATTAAGGCGTTTGTACTGTCTTTGGACATCTTTAACTTGTAACGAAGTGATTAAGGCGTTGTACTGTCTTTGGACATCTTTAACTTGTAACTAAGTGATTAAGACGTTTGTACTGTCTTTGGACATCTTTAACTTGTAACTAAGTGATTAAGGCGTTTGTACTATCTTTGGACATCTTTAACTTGTAACGAAGTGATTAAGGCGTTTGTACTGTCTTTGGACATCTTTAACTTGTAACGAAGTGATTAAGGCGTTTGTACTGTCTTTGGACATCTTTAACTTGTAACGAAGTGATTAAGGCGTTTGTACTATCTTTGGACATCTTTAACTTGTAACGAAGTGATTAAGGCGTTTGTACTATCTTTGGACATCTTTAACTTGTAACTAAGTGATTAAGGCGTTTGTACTGTCTTTGGACATCTTTAACTTGTAACGAAGTGATTAAGGCGTTTGTACTGTCTTTGGACATCTTTAACTTGTAACGAAGTGATTAAGGCGCAACGAGTCCTAAATGCCAAACGGAAAAAAGTGTGCAGTCATCCAAAACAGAAGAAACTATCCACACAAATACTTAGACAATTTTGTTATACTTTAAAAAAATAAATCATAAAGGGACTTTCAGCTTAAAGTCTGTGGCATTGGAGTTTTAAAATATGTTATAAAAATACTTAAAAACCTAGTGTGGCCAACCACACATCCATCCACACCTTCAATAGTGTCAGGTGTCATGAGTATGTACGTTTAAAACAATATTTAAAACATTACAATTACAAACGGCTATGATGAGACCTACTATCCCAAACTAACAGAGATAGGAGAACAAAGAGAATTTATAAACTAACAGAGATAGGAGAACAAAGAGAATTTATAAACTAACAGAGATAGGAGAACAAAGAGAATTTATAAACTAACAGAGATAGGAGAACAAAGAGAATTTATAAACTAACAGAGATAGGAGAACAAAGAGAATTTATAAACTAACAGAGATAGGAGAACAAAGAGAATTTATAAACTAACAGAGATAGGAGAACAAAGAGAATTTATAAACTAACAGAGATAGGAGAACAAAGAGAATTTATAAACTAACAGAGATAGGAGAACAAAGAGAATTTATAAACTAACAGAGATAGGAGAACAAAGAGAATTTATAAACTAACAGAGATAGGAGAACAAAGAGAATTTATAAACTAACAGAGATAGGAGAACAAAGAGAATTTATAAACTAACAGAGATAGGAGAACAAAGAGAATTTATAAAAGAAAACAAATAACAAATACTTGCAAACTTGGGGATGAAATAGAAAAAACTTTATAAGGAAAAATTAATGATGGCAGAAAGAATTAGTATTTTAAATCGCCGTGACGAAACGCTTCTTAAGTGTTCAGTATCTAGGAAGTGTTCACTTTGCACGATCATGATAAGAGTTAATGTATATTTTGTCTCTTTGAAAACTTGCCAAGGTAGGCTGACTAACGGCGTGGTGATTTTTTTCACGACCCTGGTCAGCCAGGCATGTGGTGCAGGCTGTGGGATTTGCATCTGTCTGTGCTCTGTTTGGAGGGCATTGTCGGCCATGATCTGATCAATCGGACCTCAGACACAAGACGGCAGGAGAAATGCCAGCAGATTGCTGATGGCGTATGGTAGACAAAATGACGATATATATTGACATCCACTAAGTATCGTGTGAACAGTAGGGAGGCCTTAAGCACGCCGAACGAACATCACTCATACCATTGAAAAATAAGGAAAGAGATGACAAATGAACAATGATTAATAGAGAAGGACGAATAAAAATAATGAACATAATACATATTATATAGATATCTAAAGGAATATACTTAATACACGCTAGCATAGTCACCATCACAACTATATATACACGCTAGCATAGTCACCATCACCACTACCTATACACGCTAGCATAGTCACCATCACCACTACCTATAGACGCTAGCATAGTCACCATCACAACTACCTATACACGCTAGCATAGTCACCATCACCACTACCTATACACGCTAGCATAGTCACCATCACCACTACCTATACACGCTAGCATAGTCACCATCACCACTACCTATACACGCTAGCATAGTCACCATCACCACTACCTATACACGCTAGCATAGTCACCATCACAACTACCTATACACGCTAGCATAGTCACCATCACAACTACCTATACACGCTAGCATAGTCACCATCACAACTACCTATACACGCTAGCATAGTCACCATCACAACTACCTATACACGCTAGCATAGTCACCATCACAACTACCTATACACGCTAGCATAGTCACCATCACAACTACCTATACACGCTAGCATAGTCACCATCACAACTACCTATACACGCTAGCATAGTCACCATCACAACTACCTATACACGCTAGCATAGTCACCATCACAACTACCTATACACGATTTAAATCATGTTCCACCTAACTCCCCTTACTCTGCAAAAGGACCTTTTTACCAGTGTCTTTTCTGGTAGATGGCGGAGGACGAGGCTATTGTGACAAGGTCTGTCTGGACCCTGAGCTAACAGGAACAGTCACATGATCAGTCTGGCTAAATATCTGGGATATTATTACAACCTGACCCTGAAGACGGGGCGGGTTGAATAACATCGCCAGCGCCTCACACGGGACGGGAGATAGAATGTATATGCGAAGTCGCTAGATCTAAGATTTGGCCTCCTAGCGAGAGTTTGGCAATAATGTCCTAACGTTAGATCTAAGACTTGGCCTCCTAGCGAGAGTTTGGCAATAATGTCCTAACGCCTAGATCTAAGATTTGGCCTCCTAGAGAGAGTTTGGCAATAATGTCCTAACGCCTAGATCTAAGATTTGGCCTTCTAGCGAGAGTTTGGCAATAATGTCCTAACGCTAGATCTAAGATTTGGCCTCCTAGCGAGAGTTTGGCAATAATGTCCTAACGCTAGATCTAAGACTTGGCCTCCTAGCGAGAGTTTGGCAATAATGTCCTAATGCTAGATCTAAGACTTGGCCTCCTAGCGAGAGTTTGACAATAATGTCCTAATGCTAGAGTCGCAAAGATGAATGAAAGTTAGGCAACTGGGTCTCGTACTGTGACAAAG
Organism: Sinotaia quadrata; assembly: GCA_028829895.1. Classification (NCBI taxonomy): domain Eukaryota; kingdom Metazoa; phylum Mollusca; class Gastropoda; order Architaenioglossa; family Viviparidae; genus Sinotaia; species Sinotaia quadrata. The sequence goes on from CM054182.1 coordinate 13,499,524, forward strand.
TCGCTACTCTTTCTTTATTTGCAGTTGTACACTTATTTAAGAATAAATTTAAATAAATTACTTGACAAACAAGTTGCACTTCACTGGTAAGTGATCTTTTCGCCAGCAATAACAAGTTAACTTCCATTATCCAATTTCTTAATTAGATTCTCAAATAGTTTATTTTCAAACGTGGGGAAAGTGGTTAGGCCTACACAAACACACACACACACACACACACACACACACACACACACACATAACCGAACAAAACAAATTAGTTAAACGTAAACATATTGTTGTGAGGATATTACAATAAATATGAGGGATCAAATTTAATTCCGTGCATAGGCATTACATGGCACCTTTAAGTAGGTCACGATTCGTTCGCTCTTGCACAATCCGCGAGTACCACGAATTAAAAAAAAAAAATGGCTTGTAAAAGGACATTTTAAAGATGGCGTTGTAATGTAGAGCATATATAGAGATCCTACTTGGAACACCGCTATATTATCCACCCAGACAATACTACTACCTACCCTCCACACCCTAGTAGAAAAAAAATCCGTATAAAATAAATAACAAAAAACAAAAACAGCAGCAGCAACAATATTAATAATATATTTAAATTTATTTATCTATCTCGAGCCCGTTTCGCATAAGTTTTTATTTAGCTCCACCCCCAGACCCCACCCCCTCCCGACACTTTAAATAAAAAAGAGAGGTATGGTGGAAGCAGCGTGTCAACATTTCGTTTCAGCATTCATTATTTTCGCAGCTGGAACAAACTGCTTCACGTAACTGATAACAGACTCCCTAATTTTTTCCCAAAGCGTTTGTCATTTGCAGACACTTCGCAAAGGCAGTGCTAAACGATACGCATATTTATTATTGCCTAACTGTAAGAAAGTGCTTTGTTATCGAATGATGTAATTTTTTTTTAAAAATTGAAAAGTGCGTTAACTGCACACTTATATGACACACAAGAGTTGTCATTACGAAAGAGTTGTTACTTTTATTTTCTACCCTTAATTAAGATAACACTTCTAATCCCCAATTAGCCGAATCTTGCCCAAATAAAACAGTGCTGACACATTGAATTTAGGGCATGCACATTATTATTATTACTGCTAGTAGTAGTAGTAGTAGTAGTAGTAGTGGTAGTAGTAGTAGTAGTGGTAGTAGTAGTAGTAGTAGTAGTAGTGGTAGTAGTAGTAGTGGTAGTAGTAGTAGTAGTAGTAGTGGTAGTAGTAGTAGTAGTGGTAGTAGTAGTAGTAGTAGTAGTGGTAGTAGTAGTAGTAGTGGTAGTAGTAGTAGTAGTAGTAGTAGTGTAATTGCTTGTTCCTTGTCAGTTGCAGTTTTATGTGCCCGTACTAACTTAGCTATTTTTTTATATTTTTATTTAGAACCCTAGTATGTTCATCGCACACATTCGGGCCTTAATGTTATGCGAGTGTTTTCAAAGTTAGCACTTAATAGCACGTGTATGGTTGAAAGTTGGATGAATGTGACCTGTCGAGTATGGAAACTGTAATTACTTGTTTATCTGATGTTTAAGGAGTGTTTGCCGCTTATTTTTAATTTACGTTACGTAACGCGTGTACTGGTTCTTTTGATTGGTTGAATGGGATGGCGCGATATAGTGTATGAAGTTAAAGACGTGGGGAAATTCTTGGTGTATGCAAGAGAAGATAACTCTATGAACACGAACGGTGAAGTGCGATCGAGCCAGGCTGACAATTTTGTTGTCGAGATGGTGGTGCTTGGAGAATCGGGGACTCGGGTTGATCGCAGTTTACAGTTAAACGTCCTGTTTAAATCTCTTGGAAGTAAATCCTTCAGCGATGAACAGAAACAGTGTCAAAGGTTGGTTTAGTAAAAGCTTGGGGGATTTTTCGTCCCCTTCTCTTCCACCTCCACCTCTTTTTACCGTACCAACTCGTGTGATCCCCCCCCCCCTTCAAGTCTTGCAAAGGAAACCAGAACAAAATATCTGTTCCCTTGGCGAGAACTTCGTTCTTCGGAGAAGCACGTTTAAGTTACACACTTTGCAGAAATAAAAAAAACATGTACAGCCCTTTGCCTTTCAAGGGGCCAGAGTCCTGAACAATGTTCTGACGCCACTTTCTTTGCCAACTAAAACTTCTGTTTTTTTTTTTTTTTTGTTGTTTCGACATTATGTTTTTTTCTCGAGGATTCGTGTCGCATTCGATATGGTTGCAAAATTATTTGTCACACATGAAATAGAGCAGAATTAATTAGGGTTTAGTTTTCTAAAGCGCATTACCCAACCTTTAAAAATTAATCTAAGTACGCAGTCGTGTGAAGGCTGGTTTGAACCTGACATTGACCCTAACCTTAACCTTTCCCTAGCCCAAATCTTAACCATATCTTTGTGCGCTGATAACTGGTCATCATCATTAAAATGTTCTTTGTCTCATTAATGGCCATTTATATATAGCTCTTTCTCTGGGCAAGTAGACCACACGAAGTGAAAAAAATAAAATGGATTAAATCTAATTATTTTACAAGTTAAAGTGTGCAACGGGGCCTAATGCTCACATATAAACATAAGAGAAGATAAAAATTATAAAAATATCTGATGTTATAGGAGTTTGAAATCCGTAATAAAAACAAACATATTTCTGTTGAAAATTTAGAAAGTAAGCTTTTACCAGAAAAAAAGAGTTTTTATACTAGAAAAATATTTTAAAATAAGCAATATAATTATCTTACTACTACCAATATATTTTCTTTATTGTCCTAAATTATTAACTTAATCTGGATACATTTTAATTTAAAATAGAGTATAAAACTACAACTTCGCAACATGGAAACCGTATTAACAAAATTATTTGCCATCATAAAAATCTGAGTGAATAAGGGTAGATAAATCTGTGAATTACATTCAAGAATATAAATATAACGAGTAGGCTTATTATTACTTTTTAAAACAATAAATTTAAATATATACTTTGTTTATGACGTAATATTATCTTTGCAACATTATAACTTAGCCTGTTTTATGTTTAGTTGAGAAAAATAGAACTTATTTTTATGATGGCAAATAATTTTGTTAATACGGTTTCCATGTTGCGAAGTTGTAGTTTTATACTCTATTTTAAATAAAAATGTATCCAGATTAAGTTAATAATTTATAACAATAAAAATTAAAGGAAATGACTAAGTGTATCCATATAACAAAAAATGTGGTGGCATTTTCAGTTAAAAATGAATTTGTATTACAAATACTTACTAAACAAATAAACATATTCACGCAACGATTCTATGCATCTCTCTCACCAATTCTGAATATAAACACACAATATTTCACTGCTTTACTTTTAAGAAGACACTTTTCAAATGGACCCACCCTTTCACTGTTCACTTGCCCAGAGAATGAGCCATATACATAGTGGTTGAGTTTGCTCGTCTCGGAATCGAATTGCTTCCAAATCAGGACTCTACGAGCGGGCATGAGGTGCTATCTTGCCAGAAGTCATGTATGAAAAGTAATTCGCCTTTTTGAATAAAAATGTTTTTGAAAAGATAGTGAGAGCATAATAAATCTTTTCGTTTCTGCTTATATACTTATTTTTAAGGGACTTCTTTTATGACGTAACGTGAACATGCAGAAGTTGGGTGCAACCATATTCTCTGAACCGGGTTTTGACTTTCTCCTATCTTCTTCATCATTTCCTTCGACCATCATGGCGCCGCCAGCTCCCTCAGCTCCACACCCATCCATATTTTCTCTGCAATTGTCGGTTGTTACTTTAGAAGAAAAAAATCTAAAAGCACTGACGGTCGTACAAAGCAGGCTGGTTTTGAAAACAGGCATTTCTTAGGGAAGGTGCTTCTGGTGTACACTTCTGGTGCCTTACTGCTAGGTCTTAATTATAGTAGGCGTGTTTATGTTTACTGTTAATACTAATTATAGTAGGCGTGTTTATGTTTACTGTTAATACTAATTATAGTAGGCGTGTTTATGTTTACTGTTAATACTAATTATAGTAGGCGTGTTTATGTTTACTGTTAATACTAATTATAGTAGGCGTGTTTATGTTTACTGTTAATACTAATTATAGTAGGCAGGTTTATGTTTACTGTTAATACTAATTATAGTAGGCGGGTTTATGTTTACTGTTGTGACAATGGTGATGATGTGGATATTGATGGATTTGTTATTTTGTTGTGTTCTAGAGATTACCAGCTACACCAACACTGATAATTTTAAAAATTAGTTTGAACAAGTTCCTTACAATTACAGTAGCATGCATAATTGACTTTTTTTCCCGATAATTTTTATTTTCTTTACTGCTTTGTATTTTTCCCGCAACACCCTTTTCAGTTGATTGATTGATTGTAGGGGGCGCTTCCGGCTTCCGCCGCTTTCGCGCTGGGTGAGGGGGTTGTGTGGGAAAGGGAGGGGGTGGTTTAGCCCACTGGCTATGTCAAAGTAGTTCTCATGTATCATTTCCAATTGGTCAGCTGTCCGCAGAGTTGTTTTGTGGCTTACTCATTACCTCATGCCTGGCCGGTCAAAGCTGTCTGTCACTCTGAGCTCTTGTTGTTCGGGTGTATTTTTTTTAATTTTTTTTTTTTTATATTATTTATTTATTTTCATCCCGAAATTGTGACGAAACGCCGGTCACTCCACTGAGAGGTTATTGTCTGAGATACCGCTTGCCCTCTAACTTCCTCCCTTCCCTTAATGTGGAGCAGCTCGTCTCCAGCATTTGTAAGACGCTTACAAACACGCAAAGGTGCGCATGAAGACGTTGACCACACCCATGTATTGTCATTAGGTTAGGATGACAGGGTTAGCAAACATTTATATAACCATCATCGCACCTCATGTATTGTCATAGGGTTAGGATGACTGGATAAACCAACAAAATCCTGATCACAGTACATGTATTTACATTGGGTTAGGATGACTGTGTTAACAAACCAACAAAATCCTGATCACACTACATGTATTTACATTGGGTTAGGTCTTAGGACGAATGGGTTAACAAACCAACAAAACCCTGATCACACTACATGTATTGACATTGGGTTAGGATGGCAGTTATTAGCAAACAGACAACTCTCAGCACATCGCATGCATTGCCGTTAGATTAATTATGAGAGTTTGGGTTAGCAAACAGGTAGGCATGATGAAAACGCTGATTGCACTACACAGTTTGTATTTTAGGAATAGGGATAGGGTTAGGGATAGCCACTAATAAAACAGTTTGTATTTTAGGTCAGAATTCTAGTTAGAGATAGCCAAAAATAAAACAGTTTGTATTTTGGGTCAGAATTTAATTAGGAATAGCCAAAATAAAACAAAAACGAAAACACAACTTCACCAGAACGAAACTGGATATAGTGAGAGGATGAGAGTTTGGAATAGATATTTGTTTTTGGTTTGTTTTTTTTAAGAAAAATGTTGATGTATTGAGTTAGGATTAGATTCTGACTGATCACTAAGTATGTGACTTTGAAAATGGTCTGAATAGCTTCTTAAAATTAGATTCTGGCCGATCACCAAGTATGTGACTTTGAAAATGGACTGAATTGCTTCTTAAAACAGTGGAGTTGTATGAAAATAATTCGCTTCATATTGTTGTCAATATGTGTAAAAGAAAAGACAACAAAACAAAGTAAATGCTTAAAGGGCAGCCAAACGCTTTTAAAAAAATAAAAAATGCTGATTAGAATTCATGAATGTAATACGCCGATTTACATAACATACTGAATGAGTTTGAACAAAAGTATGTTAATTTCATTTGACCACAATGTTACTGATTCTATCACTCGCTTGCTGAATGAATATTTTCTTTTAAATCAAACATCATGCAGGGTTATAGATAGATTTGTGATACGTACTTAGCCGCCCGCTCAGATCTCTTTATTTGCTCACGCTAAAGAGAAAAATCAAACCAATGTTTTGTTGTGTTCTTGTAGTAATTTGCTACAGATTCAGTCCCTGTGTGACTAATCCTCTCTTTTATTTTTTTTATTACGTCACACACGATTCAGATCTAAGTCAGTGACTGAGTCACTGGAGTTCCCCCCCCCCCCCCTCTCCATCCGTTCCTTCTTGGCATTAGTCGAGCTCTGAGACATTGCCAAGTCTCAGGTTAACGTTATTATGATGAATGGATCAAGGTAGAGAATCTACCTTTCACACGCGCACACACAGTTACCGCCCCTGTAGCCTGCTAACGCTACTACGCAGGTAGGCAAGCGTGGCACGCATACCCATTGCAAGGTGGTGGCATCCAGACGTGGTTGCTGTTGCTCTGCTTTTCTCTGTCACTCCAAAAGTGCTATCATTTAATCGAAGGCAGCAGTCTGTGTGAAAGGCTGCTTGAATTTTGACTTGCGGTGGCTTGCCTGTTTGGACTCGTGTTTGATTCCAGTTTGTCGTCTCTAAGTATCTTTCGATTGTTGTCATTGGCTGAAACCGTGGTATCCTCGATTTGAAAATTGAATGGAGTGTTTGTTTCGAGTGTGAGAAAATATGCCAGGAATTTCTACTTACGATTTGCATGAAATCAAAGTCCGGTACGACTTATTTTGTGTTTGCTTATTTTACACGTTTGTTCCAAGTTTTTTTTAAAAAGACCCACTTCAAAATATCTTATTTGAATATTCACGTAACATTTGTATGTATTTGCATTTTTAGTCATTGTTTATGGCGAAGTTCATCATCTTGTTTGTCGATTGAAATTGAAACTGGTATAGAGTGGTGATTCTGATACTCATGAATTCTGACAGTTTGATTTCTAATTAGGGCGGGTTATAACTGTAGCCTCTTTGGACCATAACACAGATTTTGACTAAACCGCCTGTCAAGATGTATGTATGCTCACTTTATTTACTGGTAACGACTGCCCATACATACATTCATGTAATACATAAACACACAATTTGCACATACATAAAAAAAAACTTTAAGATTTTACAATCTAGCATAGCACTTAATAAAATTAATTAACAAATATATTCATTAATTAATTTGTAGCCTATATATTATGCATTAATGTATATGACTACAAAACCAACTTTTTATTTATGTCAAATTATGAATCTCACTTGCACATTAACAATAACAATGCCATCACATTGTTATCTTTTGCATAATTTAATAGTTAATTAATATCCCATCAGAGATGTATAAACATGGAGTAGTATTGCTTGCTTATTTCCTTGGATTCCTCGTAGAACAAAGGGCCTCATGGAGTCTAATTAGTCCAAATGAAACAATGCAGATTAAAATGCTCATTTAGATATCAGTTTAGTCAATTCTTTTTTTGTTTTGCTTTTCCTTCTAATTAACTACTTAATTAGAGAGTTGGAGAGCTGTCTGATAAGTCCAAATGAAACTTTGCAGATTAAAATGCTCATTTAGATATCAGTTTAGTCAATTCTTGTTTTGCTTTTCCTCCTAATTAACTACTTAATTCTAGTGTTGCAGAGCTAGCTGTCTGATAAAGTGCTCTTTGACAACATCACTTAATGTGCCATTTCTGTGATGTATAGTTTCTGTTTAGTGGTGTCAGTAATAGCAGTAATTGAATTTAATTCACACACATATGCACACACACGCACACACACACATACACACACACATACACACACACATACACACACACACACACACACACACACACATACACACATATCAGAAGCTTGGCATTCTCTTCAGTTTAGTGTTTTTATATATTAAATATTTATTTACTACTTCACTATTTTACTCACAGTCGTACTAGTTTTTGTTCTCTTCAGTTACTCACATTGGTTTACATTTAATTAATCTATTCACATATTTGCTAATAATGTTTGCCTATTCACATTTACTAATTTGGATTAAAGGTTAATGTTTGAATTTGGTTACATTTAAATCCATTACTAAATTCTGGAATGATTAAATAAAAGGGTTAGTGCGATTGTTGTTAAGTATATTTTCAAGCTTAAGTTTTGATCAATAACCCTCTTCCTGGTAAGAATATAATAGTGCTATACGCTTATTCAAATAATGAGGATGCTACAGAGTGATGGACCATATTCAATGGAATAATTACTAAACTAACTTGCTGTCATTTCTCTTACTTTTCTGATATCATTTTATTATGGTTTGAGTTGGTAGTATATTGGTAATGGTATATAAGTTAAAACTCCATACATTTGTTTTTCATGGAATTTAATATTTTAAAAAGCCCAATTAAACTGATTATAAAAGCATATATGATAAGCAGTATCTGTTTTTAGTGTTTATAATATTGATATTTTGCTTATCTTGGAATAGAGGAATTATTATGTAACATTGTACAGACTATTTTAGTATTTACAAAGTATAGCATATGCATTAGGCTTTTAAAAAAATATTCTTTTTCTTTATCTTTCTCAGTCATCTCGCAGCCAGCCTGCCATTGGACTGAAACATCTTCCCAAGCCACGGGTAAGGATTCATATTTAGAATAACGATAATGATAAGTATTTGTGAATAATGACATGGGTGAGCATACGTATTTAGAATAATGATAGGGATAAGTATTCGTAAGTAACGTCATGGGTAAGCATACATAATTTAGAATAATGATAGGGTATTTAGCTGTAAGTATTGACACTGGGTGAATGTGATGGTCCTAAATTAAGGTTCCACTTTTCCTGTAAAGTAAAGATAGAGATTTTTTTTAATTGGTTCTGGGGGATGGGAGAGTGTCGTATTCCCCATTCCCCCACTCTTTAATCTACATTTAGCAAAGTGGCAGTGGTAATAGGAACAGAGCTAAGCAGTAGTCTTGGAGGTGATAATCCATTTGACCCCAGAGTCCCTGGGTATGTGCATACCAGGAGCAGATGTAGTTAAACATTTTTAAAGCACTACATGGAGAGACCAGTGCCCCTCTGATTGACAAAATTTACTCATAAAAATTCCCTCCTCCTTCCCACTGTCAAATACTCTCAAGTGTCTTTAGTATCATAAACAGCTGCTCACAAAACAGGAACAGATAACCTAACCACTTCAAGAGAAGATAAAACCCAAACAAGCTGAGATAAACTCAGACTCTTTATAAAAAAAAAAAAGTTGAAATGGTGCAGTGTCCTTGGGTACAGATCAATATGCATGTCACTTGATTACTTGATTACCTTAGCATCGAAAACATAAACGAGCACAATATGTTTTTTTCAAAATAAATATTTGCAGTGGTTTGCAGCAGTTTCCTTTGCTTAGAACTATTTTTTACCACAACACTTTATAGTTTATAAGCATTATAAAACTTTTTTTAAAACAAAGATTTCTTATTTTATGAGAAATTGTTAAATAAAAATATCATTAAATTAAATATCAATACATGCAATCTTTTATACTGTTTGTTCTACTTGAATTATTTGGCGAAAAATTGCCACTTTTTTTTTTTACACCATTGATTTCCACAGTAACGGAGGCATATTGACATAATTATTAAGAAAACCACTTGTCATGCATGCATTCAATGAGGAAAGCAATATTGAATTATGAGAACTAAGAAAGGAAAAGGCTTGTATTCTTGATACTGTCAGTGCACTAATGTTAATGCTGAAACATTAATGTTAATGACGAGAGAGATATGTGATGTCTATTTTACCATTTGTGTCCGGCTTATGTCATCTTACTTTGAAGCTGTGCCTCTGTTACATTGATGTGCTTTTGTGCTTTAATTTAATAAGTTGGAATCCCTGCCCACCCACCCCCACACACCTCCCCCCAAAAAAGTAAATAAATGAATTTTACTCTCAGGCCTCCAGAATTTAATACTTTACAGTTTGTCTGCAGATTGATAAAGGGTAGGACCCTAGAGAAATACAATACAAGCTGTTGCCGTACATTTAAATAGTAAGAGAAATGTCTGTGAATGTGGAAGAATGATAGTTTAGATATTTAGATTTTGCTTGTTTCTTCTGATTTGAGTGAAGCCAATATGCTTCATTTGTACTCATGATATACATGCCTATAAATAGACCTAGGTTGCTCATAAAAAAAAGATCAAGTGAGGAGAAAGATATTAAACACTTTGATGTCTTACTCACTTAGCATGAGAAAGAAATTGTAAGTGATTAAATCTTTCCAGCTTCATATCATTATAGCTAATCAAATTTGCTTATTGTAAAAAAATTACTTCCAGGTCAGTTCTGCCTCTTTTCTTGAAGAACTGTATTGTGTTAAAAACGTAAGCAGATATTGCCTATTATAATGTATTTTTGTTGATGTATTTGGTAGAATAATTATCCATCGTATGTGTTAGACATGGGATGAGGGACAGTTGTAAAATGAATAATTGTTTAAGTTATATACTGCCCCACAGAACATAGCAGTTTTATACACTCACACCACACTGTGTGTGTGTGTGTGTGTGTGTGTGTGTGTGTACGTGCGTACTTGCAACATACGCATGTGTGTGTGTGTGTATATATATATATACACCAGTGTAGCATCAACACATGTTTGAGGCCAAATAACTATATACCTGTCTCCGGGTGGAAATAGATGAAAGGGCAGAGCGCAGTGGCTCAAGGTGGCTTTACTCTGCAACCAGAGTGGATCTTGATGCCCTTTAGACTCTGGACCAGCAGTGACGCACACGCTTGTCTGTCAGTCTCCTGTTGCTTGTTAGACACTGAGTGCACGCACGTTCCAGGGGACTTCACTCAGAAAGGTGTGCAAGGCACTGGGGTGGTGGAGGAGCGGTGTTGTCGATGAGATGGAAATCCAAATCAGTTCAATCCCACATTTGAATCTCTTTTTTGAGTTAGAGATATTTATAGGTTTTTCTCTCTTTATATTAAGCTTAGCTTACAACATAACGCATTTTATATTGTTACTCAATGCAAGAATGATTTAATTTTAGGTTTTTAGGAAAACAAACATACTTTTTACAAATTCCTGCGATTATTTTTTATAGTGGTTCTTTTTACGTTGGGGTAGGAGTTTTATTTTATTTTAAATCTTCATATTTGCAATATATGTATTTACATTGCCATCACGTTCTTTATCTAATTCTCTTGTTAGGGAGTTTTTAATTCGTTCAAGCCGGTTGTTCATGAGCCCAAAACCAAGTATAAAAGAATGCAGTCACGCGTGTTGTCTGAGTGTTTTACAAACCGAAGTTTAGTTCTACCGCCTCCCGAGTTTTTGTACGAGAGAAGTCGTTAACTTGTGCAACTCGCAGTGATTGAGGAGAGGTTCAGACTTTCGCCATCTTTGCCTGTAAGGCTGTGTGCTATTGATGGACCCTACGGTCATTCAGTACAACGAGTGGAATCACTTTTGCTGGGTTTTCTAACAAACTGGATCTGCAACAAATTTTAAAGTGCATTTTCACGTGAAAGTGTGAGTGTCGTTTTTCAAGGATATTTTCGCCTCAAATGACTGAGAGTGACGTTTCTACGATATTTTTACGTCAAGTGTTCCAGAGTGATCAAATAAATGACTTAGAATGACGTGTTTGTAAGATACATATTGAGGGTGACGCGTTTCTAAGCTAAATGACTGAGAGTAACGTATTTATAAGATAAAAGACTGAGAATGTATTTCTAAGGTGCTTGACTGAGTGACGTGTATATAAGATACATGATGGAGATTGGTGTGTTTCTAAGATAAATGGCTGACGTGTTTCTAAGATACGTGATTGAGAGTGACGTATTGCGAAGATATTTTCTGTTACCGGAAGGCGTACGTGAAAATCCCACACGGCCTTGCATGCCATTGGCGAGGGCCGTGATATGCTAACTGAGGGCTGGAGTTTTAACGTCTGCTACCAACATTTGTTGATTTCGCATACATGGACACTTTTTAAAAAAAAAAAGAATGAGAGGCCGAGTAACCTTGATAGAATTAGAAGCAAATTTTTGACTGCTATCATGTGTGTGTGTATGTGGTGCCGACTTTAACAAATGTCACATACGCGTTTTGAGCGCGTCACCACTCTTTGACGTCATTCATCCTGTTGCCATGAGGTTTGGGAAGCGGCAGTTGAGATTTTAACCCTTTCAGTCGCTTAAAGCGCAGATTTAGATTTCAAGTTGATATAATTAGTTGTTTATTTTGGTGAAGCTTATGTGTATTTTTAATTTTGAAATACAAGTCTCTTAATTCATTAAAGCACAAAGATTGTCAATAGACTATACACAGAAACTCAGGCCTACCAGCTTTATTTATATTCGGAAGAAATAGCACGTAACAGGAGGAAATGGTTGTGCCAACTTGATTCCACAGAACATGCGCTGCAATCTTTAAGTTATTAATCCATGTTATTCGACCAAGCGGACGTTTTCCACATATCACTTTGGGAGGAGATAGAAATCGAGCCTGACCTTGATGACGAAGGGAAATGGCGAACTGATTAGATTAAAAAAAAAAAATTCCAAGAAAACATAATTTTTAACGATGACTGACTGAGCACACGTAGCCGTTGGCTTATTTGTTGTTACCTTTTGAGTTTTGTTGCGCTCTTTATGACTGCGCATTATTCGAGTGACCGAACTGCAAGTGCATTTTGCAGTGGATTAATTAATTGAAATGTTTCTTTTTTTTTTTTTTTAAGCCACCCAATCACTTAGTTAAAAGTCTTTGTATGTGAGATTTAAATAAAGCCCCGATGTTAACCTTTGCGGCTCGAAATAAGTTAATGGAATTGAAAAGTTTACTTTATATTTATCAGAAACTTTGTAACAACGAGTCTCGGTTTTACAAACTCGTCGCTTTCTTACGCTTCTGCAGAAGAGTTCGTGAGTCAAGTTCAAGGTCAGAACCAATTCCCGCATATCTTACGCTTATAATTGGGTGGATGTGTGCTTTACTTGCTAGAGATAACAGTCAAAGAGATGCTATCACAGAGGGCACTTTAAAAAAAAAAATTATCTTTCAGGCAGTGCTAATGATCGTCGAGGTTTAAGCGTGTGAATGCATTTCACGTACTTTGCTGACCGGGCTTTCGCAAAAAGTTATGATTGGTTGAAAATATTTTACCAGTTGCACGCAAGCGCATGGATTGCGACAGCCCTCTGCCTATAATTACAATGGGAGGGGGGTCATTTGCCGATCATTTTCACAAGAGAATTTTCGTTCGTCTTCATTATTAACTGTAACACCACAGTGGTCATTAAAACATTTCGTCATACTTAATTCAAATTAATAATAGTTTGAAGCTGTCGGTAGAGGGAGTATTATTTTCAAACTAACATTTCGAACAAAGTATCTGTAATAATAAATGTTTTCCAAAATAATTTTCTCTGTAACATGTAAATGTCATACTTTTCTGACAGTTTGCTTTCTGGCTTTCATCTGGAGATGTTGGTCATGTTGAAAATGTGAGGGTAACAATCTTTAAAAAATAAATACATCGCTGCTGATTATTTGGCACAAAAACCAACAAACCGACTGAATAATGCAATGCCGCCATCCTTGAGGTACAAGAATCTACCACCCAACCCCGGCCACATACACACACACACACACACACACGCACACAACCTCGTCCTTGCATAATATATAATATTTTGTGAAAAGTCTAATTTTGAAAAAAAATAGTTCAGTGTTTAGAAAGTAAGAAGTGGCTAAAAACAGTTTGAAAACAGTCTGTATTATTTTCAAAATCGTGCCAGACACCCTAAGCGTTTACCAGTACTCCACGTATTCACATAACTTCGTTAAGTTCACGGTTATATTGATTGTCGGGAAATGTGTGAATTCCTTATGGATCATTCGCATTCCTCTTGATTTCTTTATTAATTATGATTAGTGATATAGATTTATCGCCCTTTACAAAGGAAGGTAAATCCATTGTGTGCCCGCTATGGTCCAGAGATTCTAATTTGTCCAATGTACAAGGAGAACAATAATTTCTATATTGTCCATTGGGAAGTGAAGAATGTAATTTCTTTAGTAATACACATTCCATACACTCACACACACACAACCACGCACGCACACAAATACACTCACGCACACTATATGGAGGACAGAAGTGTAGTTCTGCTTATGACGAAACGAATGTAGGCCTTTGGGCTCGTCCCGATTATTCTGTCTCTCGGCTGCTTCCGTCTGTTCCTCTCTGCAGCTGGAACGTCGCCACTTCTCATTCCACGCGTTTCAAACCAATCTATGTCTGTACGGAGATAATTTTGCAAAACAATTTTCTCTGCTTACCTAATCAGCCGCGTAGCTTTGGTCACGTGACTGGAAATTGTGTACGCGGATCTTTATGTCAGCTAGTTTGCCAAGTCAAAATGTGACCAGTGTAAAATTTGCTTAATTATTACTTTTTTAAAATTTTATTGCAGCGTTGCTTTTCTTGTAAACAACAATTACCAGCAAAGGTTTTGTATTATAATCTTGATTATTTAAATTCTTGGTGGTGATCATGGTTGTGCAATTCCCCCTTCTCCAGAGCTTGCGTGGGGCTTTTCGTCTCGACCATAATAAAAAAATAAAGATGGGTCAGTATTAGACAGGGGGTTAATTCTTGCTGCAACCGTTGCTTTATAGTTTGAGCCTTAAAGACTATGTATATGATCATGATGAGTTTTTTCTTTAAGAGCGTTTTTATAATATTTATTACTAAAGACATCACGAACAAACGCTATTTATACATTCAACTTTGAATCATTTTATGGGGAATTCCACTCTTTGAGTGCTAAGTGCATAGGGGCCTGTATTGCCACCATTCTACTCCCACGTCTCTTCACACAAACTCAAACACACAGCCCCCCCCCCCCCCGACACTTGCATAAACAACACCAGATTCCCGCGTCGTAGTTCTCTGTTCTGCTGCTGTTGAGTGTAGTCGCCGCTATTCATGACTTTCTGCAAGTGTTAAATTTTTAATAAGAATGATCAATTCAGACATTCATTATAAATCAAGGAGCCCACGGCTCTGACTGTTAGCTGCAATCGATTATATCATTAGATTAATTTCAGTTATGAACAGTTTTGGGGTAGGACTGTTCTGCGACAAGGTTTATTGAGCCAGTTTGTTGCAGGACGGAAATGCGTCAAGATAGGTCATAGTTGACGCGGCAGTATGTGGTCGAAGTTATGACTAATCGGCAACGACACTTTGATCTCACTCACTCACTCACTCCACTGGAATATATGCGTTGCGTTTAGTGTACGAGTTGTGTCGAATGTGCACGGACACTCCGACAAGTGTTCGCGCGAATTACCCTGCGTCTGCTGCAGGCCTGTTCATTTTTTGGCCAGACGATCTGCAGCACAACCGCCTGTTGCAGTGAATGCTTTATTTACGGGAAGAGACGGAGTTAGCTTACGAGATAAGCGGATTGTAGAAAGCAGCGCACGCGCAGTCGGAAATATCGTGGTCCTGGGAAGAGTTCAATTGTAGGCCACGTGTTTTTGCCCCGCTGCCTTTTATTTGTCAGTGACAAGTTTTAGTGCGATGGGTCACTCGCTGTCTCTTGCAGACACACTTTTCACATACCTCTTTAACGCACGCATGCACGCAGACAGTCGCACTTTCACTACAATAACTGTCAGCATTATTATATTTTTTGTTTGTTAACAAAATGAAAATAAAATCCTACAAATCAGTTGCTATCTGTACCAAGTGCAATTAGGCAAGTCTTCAACTGGCAGTATCATCATGTTTATGCGGTGTTCACACTGCCAGTAAGCCGACATGCTAGCGATGTGGGCAGTCCTTGAAGTGTTGTGGTTTTCCCCACTGCCAGTAAGCCGACATGCTAGCGATGTGGGCAGTCCTTGAAGTGTTGTGGTGTTAGCACTGCCAGTAAGCCGACATGCTAGTGATGTGGGCACTCTTCGAAATGGTGTGAAACTCCTCAAACTTTATGATAGCAAATTTGCCTGTCCCTATTTTTGGAGGTTTAATTATTATATTATGTTGCAATGTTATCTTGACCAGACCTTGGGTACTGCATATGACGACATTTTTGTAATGCCAGAGCTAAATAATAGCCTTAGGCGATGTTGAGCCATTGTGCTTGCTGATGTAAACCAAATCAGTTCTAGGCAGATGAGTAGTTTTGCTGAGTAATGGCTTGATACCTACTCATAACAACTTCATCCATTGGGAATGGATTGAAAGTTACCTGTAGGAAGAATCAATTGATCTAGTCACTCTGAAATTTTGTCATAGTCCGGTCGTGAAAGGAAATCGTTAGCTTATGGTGAGTTAACTGACTGATAGATAGAGAATGGACTTGGAAAGATTTTGTGCATTTCTTGCTATTGATTTATGATTATGTAATTTAATTTGGAGATGCTTTACACATTTAAACTATTATTTCTACATTTGTAATTCAAAATATTTTATGTATAGTTTGCTAAAATGTGACGTTGTCCCTAGTGGAGAGGAGATTTTAATTCAAGCTGTTTTATATATAGTTTGTTAAAACATTGACATTGTCCCTAGTGGAGAGGAGATTTTAATTCAAGATATTTTATATATAGTTTGCTAAAAAATTGCTAATACATTGGCATTGTTCCTAATGGAAATGACATTCATAAATTTAATCATGTTATATATTATTCTTGTGGATTTTGATATTATGCTATATTTTTATGCCACAGGTATCAGGCTAATAATATTGTTGCAGGATTTGTAAGTTTGAGAGTGTATGAGGAGAGAAAGATGTATAAAGACGATTTAGATCTGAAACTTGGACTTGTTGTTCATTTGACTTTTGCAGAAAGTTTGTTGCCTCGGGGTTTTTATTATCTTTTGTGGTAACCTGGTATTTGCATCAGACTGCAGTGACTACTGCCCTCTACTGGATCACATTGGTGTGTATGTCCAACATTGCTAATGAACTTATTAGCAAATGAGTTGCTGGAAGTTGACTTCCGTGAATTCCAATCTAGAGCCAATATGGCGAAAACTGGGCTTGAGTTTGGTCTTGAGAGTTCATGCAAGATTCTATAACAGTCTCTACAATATGGTTTGAGAGTGCACATGAGATTCTGGAACAATCTGTGTAACCTGCCTAGAGTAGACCCATTAACAATAAAGTGAGCTTATGGCATTGTTGCAACAGTGATGGTTGATGTTATAATAAGGTTATAGCACATTAACAATCATTATCTCTGTAAACTCCATTTTTATTTCTGTGATAAGAATTAGATCCTTGATTTAGATTGTCAGGGTAAAGACAATAAGCTGCTGACGTTTATTGGAACTTTATTTTGATGTAATGATGTTTTTTTCCAACTGTATTTGGATTTATGCATATTCAGTTGTTAATTTAATAAATGTATTGTTAAATTTATTATACTTCTTGCACATACTGTCACAAGATGTGTTGGAGCGATAGTGGGTGGATGAGGGCTCATTAAGACAGATTTTTATTACTCCTTCAATAAGACGTTTCTACCTATGGAGATATTATGTGACAGTAAAATGTCTATCTTATTACTGTAGGAAAAAGTAGAGTTTTGTGACACCCCTATAATCATCCGAGTGAGAGACATTGGTGGTGTCTTATGGGAGAATTATTAATAACCATAAATTAAGATACTCAGTGACTTGTATTTAGTTATGAGTTATTAATTAATAATAATCAAAGCCAATAGTCGCAGACTTTAATTAGTACTTGGGTACTTTGGCAGTGTCGTAGAATAGTTATTCCCCACTTTAGTCTTTCACACAACAAAATCAGTCCAAGATTATTGACACCCATTTATCATCAGCACAGCTGACTGGATTTATTGTATTTGTTAAATACTCTACTTGATTTTATTGGCCTGTAATAAAAGCTGTCCTAATTTCTTAACAATTTACGGTATTTAGCAATATTGGCCATTGTAAACCAATAATCTCATCTGTTGACCACACGGCACACATCACGTGACTCTCGAGGTTTTCGTTGCGATTAGATGGCATACTATAACTTTTCGTGCGACTGTTCCATTAGAACATGCTTACGTCACCAAAATTTGTTGAACTGTGTAACTAAGTTTCAAAATATGCGGACAAGAAAAAAAAAATGAATCGCATAAATGTAAGCAGGTCAACAACATCCATTTTAACTCAGACAGTTATCGAAAATGATACAATGGTAGAAAGCTGAACTTTTACTAGATGGTGTTATCAGCAACACGCACCCACTTCTGCGAGTGAGATTGTGCCCTAACCAGAGACACAGAACTCTTGCAATTATCACCATGTCCTGGATTTGGGAATCCGAGTGCTTGTCGAGAGCTGTCCGAGGGCGTAAATAGTTTGGATAATGTGGCCATGGTTCTCTGCTCAGATAGATCAGGTAGGCACCCAGGGTAGTAGATAGGAGATGAATAGATAAGTGTGAAATTTAATGTGACACTGCGCGCGGCGTAATTCCACGGCACTGCATTTTGATTTGTTGATTAAATAGGAATTTTAGTGAGATAAATTAATGATTTGTGGTATTTTCTAAAAGCAAAACTAAAACAAACAACATTATAAGTTCAGTTTGAAAATAAGGAAGATGGACACGAGATATCGCGACCTTTCACCATTTGTTTTAAAATAATTTGCTAAAATAATTAAATTTAGAATGCTGACTGAAAACTCATAAAGAGCACTGCTTTGGTTAAATATACCCTTATTTAAATAAATCTTACTGATATATTTTGATGAAAGCTATTGTATATTTACTTACTGAATTAATTTAAATTAACAAATAAATAAACAAAATAACGAACCCCCGTCCATTCCGCTTTCTTAAGCAAAGGAATACATTATTTAAAAAATAATCTCCAAAGAAGTTGTCATGATGGTGTATATGTTTGTATCAGCATGTGTTTATGTGTGGATGTATATATATATATATACCCCTCCCCAACACACGTTAGTATTATATATATATATGTATATACACACACACACACTGTACACGAGAATGGTCAATATCATTACTCCAGTGAAAACCTATCTGTGGCTTCCTGCATCAGTAAGCTCCCACGTAATTATTTGGGTTCAAAACATTTAATTTATTTAGTCAAAAGTAAAGTAGAGAAGGTTTGAAACCAAAATGCGAGAGAATCCAAGACCAAAGGAACCCAAGAGCCAAAGGTAGATTTGAGCACTAAGTGACATAAATCCTGCTAACGGGGCCAGGGTTTGCAATGCTTTGGCTTGTAATATACCCCATCTCCGGACAAATAAAGCGCCCTCATCCCTACAAGAAAACTAGAAGCAAAACTGCTTTTTGAATGACCTTAAAAGTACACAATGCTACAACACACACTTTCGTGGTCTTGGTGGAATATTTTCTACTTATAGGTTTGAACACGCTGACCCCATGCACGTGCGCATTCTTCCACAGACGAGGTGTCCAGACCATAATCTGGCATTTCTTCTCCCCCCCTCCCTTTTCTTCCACCTCCAGTGCTGAAAGTTCTCTCGATCAGCGTTCAAGGCTGCGTTCATTATTTTGTGACTCTTGAGTTCACTGGGTTAGATTATTTATAAACACTTTATGAGTCTTTTCGGTATCAGGGTTCAGATGATAAATGTGTTCTTTGTCCGATTTCAAATTATACTAGTGCCTGGACACATTCTGAGCCTGCTAAGTGTCTGTATTCAGATTATAAATTTGTTCATTGTCTGTTAGTTTCATAATGGGGTTCCAACTCACGATGTTCACTTTCAGTAAATGACTTTTTTTTGTGCTTACGTAACCACTGATGGGAGCAGCTAAGGGTACTTTGTTGTCAGACAAAACGGCGATTAAGAAATTAAATCCATAGTTAAATGAAACACAAATATTACCTCATTATCTCCCCTCCCATGCCCGCCGCCCCCCCCCCCTCCGCCCAACACAAGTTAGCTATAGCTATATAAAACAGTGGATGCTTTGCCACTTTTGTCTCACCCCCTCTCCAAACGCGAAAGCGGCGTAAGCCGGAAACGTCCCCTACTTGGCCAACCACTTTCTCCTTGTTATTATGCTTTCAGTGCTAACAAGTAGCATTTGGTTTTATACAGAATTGTGCCATTGTAGTCAGGACCGTCTTAACAGCA
Source organism: Sinotaia quadrata (assembly GCA_028829895.1). NCBI lineage: Eukaryota > Metazoa > Mollusca > Gastropoda > Architaenioglossa > Viviparidae > Sinotaia > Sinotaia quadrata. Next base: position 13,519,521 of record CM054182.1, read on the forward strand.
TTACAGGCCCTCGGCCACAGCAGTGTACTTGGGCCCCTACCTACACAACCACTCAGGAATAAAAATTGACAAGTCACCACATACATAGATTAATTAGCATAACCCCCCTCGGGCAACTGCCCAGCGTGTCCATGCGTTAAGACGGCACTGGCTGTAGTTCCAAAAAACTGCCACGTCTCCGCATGTTTTAAATCGCTACCGCCTTGGCAGTTTTCTTCCCACGCACACCTGATACAGTGTGTCGACCAGCGGCTATCTAGGAAGCTGAATACTAGTTGTACACGAGGCGATTTCTATCTCTCCCCCTCCCTCCCCGCCCGACTGGGTTTCGTTCAGATTATATTAAGGGCGATTTCTACCCACTGTCTTTAGAAAGGTGCCTGACGAGTTAAGTCCCGGTGATTGAGTAAGCTGGATTAATACCCGCTGCCAGCGTTAGCCGATTGGTCCTGATGGCGTTTAGCTGGTGGAAGTGAAAAGTGTTTCCAGCGGAGAGCGGTGTAAACATTTCTGTTTGAGGACACACACTCTCACAATGTCATCTGTTGCAATCCATTGTCACTATTATAACCCGGTGTCACTGTTTCCTTCACAAGTTCTTCACACAGGCATATGCTGGAGGGAATAGATTCAGGTTGTCGATTAGAAATTGTCCAGTTAGTTACGACACAGACAGAACGGGTAGTGCTCCAAGATAGAGCACCTTGTCCAGTTAGTAATGACACATTCAGATCTGGTCACACGCCAAGATAGAGCACCTTGTCCAGTTAGTAATGACACATTCAGATCTGGTCACACGCCAAGATAGAGCATCTATTATCTCAAAAATAGATATTGCGACACCGGATACGACCATTTACCCGCTAACGAGTTGAGTGCAAACTCGTCAATTTAGCTGTGTGGAACTAAATTTTATCCGCCCTGAAACGTTGCTTAGTCAGTGGGCTCCGTTATGTGTGGCACTAAATTACCGGCTAAAGAAATTGACGCCCATCCTTGGAAATGTATCATACCACCCATGACCTTTTTTACAAAAATACATACAACTGCATTCGCTGACAGTTCTTTTTTCTATTTTTGTCTCTATTCAGCCGAAATGTGTGAGTGTGTTATTTTCAATATATATATATGTGTATAAAGATAGTATTAATTTGGCTCTGTACTGGAGCTACATTTGCAAGCTGGAATATGTTTTAGCATTTTCTTGTCGGTTTATTAATGAGATGTAATTCCAGACGAAATGCCGCGAGTAATGCGGTCGCAAGGACTATGCTTCCGTTTGTTTGTTTTTTTTATTACTTTTGTTCGTTCACCATTGTCCACATCAAACTGTTTATTATTATTATTATTGACAAATCTGAAAGCATATTTCTTTGGAGTTGGAGTATGGTACTGTTATTCGAGTGGTAGCAAATTACGTTAGGTTGGTTGATTGATTTCTGCTTATGCGTCCAGTTTCCAATGTTCGTTGTTGTCGAAGGGCAGACTACTCTAGTGACGAAAGCCGATGAGCCTTGTTATCTTTGTCGACCCGTGACGTTCAGCTCTTAAAAACATCTGTTGTTCATTTTATAGGCATTTCGAACATAAACGGAGAGCTCTGATTTCTTTCAGAAATATTTCGAATTTTAATACCGAAATAAATGCATTTTAACAACAAATCAATGAAAGTTTACGTTTTACAGTCTTGATTTAAGAATGGAAATTACTACTTTTTATTAATCAGAGAAATTGCGACCTAAATTCCATTTCACTGTAGATATTTATATAATTTATGATTTATTTTACAGAGCAGCTCTGCGTATGCGCGCTTTATAGTAGTACAGTAGACTCGCTGACCTGTTGACCTAGAAAGCTCGCCCACGCTCAAGGGCTGTTGCGTAACATTGGCTATTGCTGTAGGGGGGGACAGCAGTGATGGATCTAGGCATTCAGGCTCAGCAACACTGGCTTGTCGCAAGATGGGTTCTTTGCGTTTTATTTATCGGCACTAAGGCGCTTGCAAGGATAGATAATCCGTCAGGGGACTTGGTTCGGTGCACTTATCGTCTTTGTTTCCAGACTAGCCAGAGCATTAGTCACGATCCCCGAATCGAAAGAAAACCACTGGAATTAATGGTAGAGTGTGCTGGAGGGTGGGGGGTGTCCTAGTTAGGTTCAGCATCACCAGACACCTCTTCCTCGTCGGTGCAGACCATTTTGAGAGCGGAATGACGTCATCATCATCATTATCATCATTCTAATTTTCATAATCAGCAGAAGTATGGCTCTAGTCCACAACAGCTACAGGCTTTGTAATTATTAAACATGGCGTTTTTGGCAGAAACTGTTAAGACCAGGTACTAAGAATGATACGAGAGCCCACAAGATTTGAACCTTACTTCAGAAACTGTTAAGACCAGGTACTAAGAATGATACGAGAGCCCACAAGATTTGAACCTTACTTCAGGTGCGTTGTGGAGCACACGTATGTGCACACAATTTTACGGTGAAATGAATCATGAGGACCACAGAGGTAAATTGCCCTACGTTTATACGCAGCCATAGTGTAACAAATGACAATGACTGAAGATGTGTATAATCGTATTTATTATAAATGCAGCAACACACTGTAACAGAACCATATTGACTTAACTCAAAATACAGCCATAATGCCCCATGAATCGCACTGATAGCAGAAATCATCATGTGAGCACTATTTCTTATCACTGTTAATGCCCTGTTATTTTTTATTTTTTTTTATAGATTTAATGCCCTGTTATTTTTTTAGATTTAAAGTAGTATCGCGCTCACACAAGTATGTTTTAATTTAAATATTAAATCAGATAAAAGTACGCGCCATTTCCAATTTTATTATTTTTTTCCCTCAGAGGTTTTTCAAAGCACAGTTCCGATTTCCTTTTATTTATTTATGTATTGGCTTTGTAAATTTAACTAAATTTGTCTTCCAGCCCATTTCGCCTCGCATATTTCTAAAATTTTAACTTCTGTAATATTTTAGTATTATTAAGATGTAGTTATGTTAAAAAACCAAAACACCTACGCCCGCACGCACATTGCGAAATTAAGCAATAATCAGACGAACTCTGCAAATAGTAAAAATTATTAAGAATCAAACACCAAGTCAGAAGTGCATTTGTTGTGATATAATTATGAATGTTAGAAAATCAAATATATAATTTTTATTTTTAATCATTTGACGCAGCAATTCTCATGACTTTCGGAATAATCAGAGAATAGTGCAAGATATAGCGTTGGACCTAAACAGCTTCATGAGCACTTATGCACTTCTCGCCTCGTATGTTGAGATGTTTTCTATGTTCTAAGGAACCTGCCGTTATTTTGTGGAGTGTAGACCGGCGCTTTTTGCACTTAGTGAACTTGACTTCCGCCCACTTATTGAAAGCAAGAGTATTGCAACAGTTTGGATCTTCAGCAACTTTGGATTTTAAAAAAAAAGTTATATTGCCGCCCCCAGAAAGGACGGATAACTGTTGAATGAAGAGAAGACAGGCGTGGTGTTAAGTTTCCACGCACACCACACTGATCTTATCAGTCTTATCTTCTCTCTGCCTCCGTCTGTCTATCCATTCATCACAACTACATCTCTCTGTTAATGTATCTGCCCACCTGTCCGTGTGTGCGTGTCCGTTTATTTATCTAATCACCCTGTTCTATCTTCCTATCTCTCTTACTGTTTATCTCTCTATCATTCTAACCAGACCCCCCTCCGCCTGCCTTGTCTGTCTAGATTATAACGTACGCTCGTTGGGCCATTATTAATGACAGTCGTCTATCGTATGCTTCCAGACAAGTGGCATTGAAAATAGTTTGAAGTATAACAGACGTCACGTTGCATGAGAATGTGACAAAGACATTAGTTGCATCTGCAGGCGGCAGCTTTCAATTGGCCTTGAGAACCAATCGATAGGTATGAGTCATCTAGCGGAGGCAAACCCAGGGCTGGTGCCAGCAGAGAGGGTGTTTTCAGGATCCAGGCTTTTCTAGTGCCAGTGTAGCGTTCATGAAGACTAGATATGTAACGCCGCTCTTATTTAACCAATATAGATAACCACTGTTCTTATAGGACTTAAGTAGCAGACTTTTTCTCTCCTTTCGCCGTCGTCAGTGGATTATCGGCTCTTGTCTTGTCTTATTTTTTTTTTTTTGCGCGCGCTTCCCAGGAGGCAAAAACAACAACGACAGATGTCAGTACCTTCGCGCCAAAGTATGTTGTCAACAGGCTGCGGTCCACCACGGTGCTAGCAGTGTTTGCCATGGATCTCCGACACTGTTGAACAATGTTCTGGTTTACTTAAGTGGTGCTTTTGTTTAAGTGAGGTGAAGTGCTCCCTTCAGAGTTAATTTAAAAAAAAAAAAAAGTCAGTCACACGGCTGTAGCTGCTGTGCTTTTAACGCCTTGTTTTACTTGGCGCGAACGGCCACGCTAGCCCTCAGTAAATAAATCTGACGTGTTGACACACACGTGAACAATTGAGACAGAAAGGTGAGAGATGTCCAAGTCCGCAGTTGTTATCGCTCCCTTCTTGAGACGAACATGTTGGTCATGCTGCTTCCAGTCGATTAGTCGTCAGCAACTTTGATAGTGACATCCAGCGTACATTTTTTTGTTTTGTTTTTTGTTGTCGGTGACATCCTGCTTACGTCATTTAAAGTTTGGCGATAATGTCCAGCGTACGTCATTTAAAGTTTGGCGATAACGTCCAGCGTACGTCATTTAAAGTTTGGCGATAACGTCCAGCGTACGTCATTTAAAGTTTGGCGATAACGTCCAGCGTACGTCATTTAAAGTTTGGCGATAACTTTCCAGCACACTTCATTGATATCATCGATGATTTTGACAAACTGAGGGATCTCTCTCTTCTCCCCCCCCCCCCACATCATTTTCTTGACAGTTTAAAACAGTTACTGATCGTGTTAATGTGAAGCTCAGTTTATTTATTTAAAAAGATATTAGCAATACAACTTTTGAATTTAAAAAGACAAAAGTAAAGATTTGAGCCGCAGAAGATACCTTCGGGAACATCGCCAACCTGTGATTTCATGTTGTAGACGTTTTCTGATTTTTGAAGAAAGTTTTCCAACTCGGATCGTTCAAGATTTAATTTAGATAAAAAGGAATTAGATTACCTTGGCAGAACAATGCCACGACTTAACGATTTTGTTGCTGGCTTTGGATTGTCTAATATATAAACTGAACACAAAGTAAACGTTTACAAAAAGTACCGTCAACTTTGGTTATTTTCTTCCCATCTACTTCAAGTGTTTGATGATTTTGTGAACGGATCTTTTTCATCTGCTAGGGACTTTAACCTGAGTACAACAAACAAAATGAACAACTGAAACGGCCAGATTTTGCTTTAGAAAAAAATTTATTTACTGTGCTTCAGAGAGATAACACCTCATGCACCTGATTTCAGCGTGAAGCTGTCCAGCCTTACTTTCTCTTGTTTTACTTGTCTGTTCCAAACACTCTCGAACTTTGCACACCTTTTGGGCGCGTTCAGGTGGAGTTAAAATCGCGACCATAGCTGTGTTCAGGTAGAGAACCTGCTATATGGGTTTATTCCAATTATAAAAAAGTCAAAACAAGGAAAACACACAATAATGAAAAGTATATTAATATAGTAAGACTCATGAGGTTTGTTGTTGTCGGTAAAAGTTTGGCTTATTCAGCAAAGAAGGATTCACTCAGGATGACCAGCAAAATAGCTTGAGGACATATTTGAGAACAGCAGGCTGTGACCACGTGATCCTTGAGAACAACAGGCTTTAACCACGTGACCATTTAGAACACTCATCACTACTTACCCACGTGAAAACAACACTTTTTTCCCTCTCCAACTTCTAGGCCTTTCGCGATGGCAACAGGTCAGGCGCCGGTTGACAAAGTTGGCTACGACAGCCAGCGTTTGTCGTGTTGTGTCCGGAAATTGTTGGAAGTCACGTGCTGTTTCAGACAGTGTTTAATGGTAAGAAATTTCGAAAGTAATTTCTCGACGTCTTAAATTTAAATGATTTATTTTAATTTTATTCCATTAACAAAAATAATTTCGGGACATAGTCATTGAGGGTGTATACATTAATACGCTGTTATTGTGTGTTATTAGAACGTGCACGCACGCACAATGAATAATTTGGCGGTTACGTGTAGCATGTTTTGCACAAGTATTGATTATAACATTAATGAAAAAGTCTTGAGTTGATAACAGGATAACATTAGTGGAAAAGTATTTGAGTTCATTACATGAGTATTGATAATATTAATGAACAAGTCTTGAGTTTATTACACAAGTTATGAAAATAGCAATAATGAAAAAGTCTTGAGTTGATTCAATAATTTTAATATACCCCATATATGTTTGTGGTATGAACTATGATGCTTCTATCGCTCACAACTCTGGTAGTTGTCTCCCGTTCACTTTGTTTGTTTGTAGAATTGTGCTTTTCTTTACCTAAATGTTTGTATCTAATTCGACTGAGGCACGTAATCGTGTTTTCCTCCCTTTAGTTGGGTTGTGGGCTTGGGTCAGCATTGAATAATTACATTCCGAGATATTTTTTTTATTATTATTATTACATTTTAAAAAAACACGACTTGTTTCTCATGACGCCTAGTCGCTAACAGCCCTCGCCATGTGCCGTGATTGGCAGAAACTGAATACAGCAAATGGTTCTCAATTGCCACCGTTGTGTGAAAGAGTTTAACGTTTTCGTCTCTTACTGCGTTCAGTTAGCTCTTCCTGCGCTCCTATTACGTTATGTTGTTGAAAAGTTTTTTTAGACTCGCAGTAGGGGTTCTTGCCTAAGTGGAGTAGTCTGCCAGAAGTTTCCGCGCTATCGTATGTTTTGATGGCCTTGTGCAGAGTATTCCTGTAAATTGTTCTTGGATCGCGGCACTGGACCCCTACCCCCCCCCCTCTAAAAAATTCAGAGGGTATACTCTAATTGAAGTCAGTGTCCATTTCAAATAACAAACATAGATTAATTACGAATAGATGCATTGATTTTTATTGAAGTTTGTGTCCATTTCATTTGGTACAAATTACATAGATTAATTACGAATAGATGTATTGATTTGTATTGATTAGCAGCACGTCCACAGGCTGATGCTTCATCCACAATAGCAATGTCCACTGGACAAAAGCACAACGACGTATTGTGATTTTAAAATAAGGGGCTTTCTCGACGTATTGTATCCGGTCGTCTGTGATTGTAACACGTCATTATTTGCATTTTGCGTACGCGTCTTTCATCTTCGACAGCAGGCGTGCGTCAAACGTCGGTCTTATTGAATGGATCCAGCATCTGTGTGACTGTATAAGATCTACACGTGTGTGTATGACTGTACAGGGTCCACATCGGTATGACTATATAAGATCTACACGTGTGTGTATGATTGTACAGGGTCCACATCGGTATGACTGTATAAGATCTACACGTGTGTGTATGATTGTACAGGGTCCACATCGGTATGACTGTATAAGATCTACACGTGTGTGTATGACTGTACAGGGTCCACATCGGTATGACTGTATAAGATCTACACGTGTGTGTATGATTGTACAGGGTCCACATCGGTATGACTGTATAAGATCTACACGTGTGTGTATGATTGTACAGGGTCCACATCGGTATGACTGTATAAGATCTACACGTGTGTGTATGACTGTACAGGGTCCACATCGGTATGACTGTATAAGATCTACACGTGTGTGTATGATTGTACAGGGTCCACATCGGTATGACTGTATAAGATCTACACGTGTGTGTATGATTGTACAGGGTCCACATCGGTATGACTGTATAAGATCTACACGTGTGTGTATGATTGTACAGGGTCCACATCGGTATGACTATATAAGATCTACACGTGTGTGTATGACTGTACAGGGTCCACATCGGTATGACTGTATAAGATCTACACGTGTGTGTATGGTTGTACAGGGTCCACATCGGTATGACTGTATAAGATCTACACGTGTGTGTATGATTGTACAGGGTCCACATCGGTATGACTGTATAAGATCAACACGTGTGTGTATTATTGTACAGAGTCTACATCTGTGAGACTGTATAAGATCTGCACATTGCGTGTTTGTACAGGGTGTACATCTGTGAGACTGTATAATATCTGCACATTGCGTGTTTGTACAGGGTCTACATCTGCGTGATTGTATGATACATAGCATTGCATCTCCTTGGTTGCGTAACGACCTTGAATTTGTAGATCTTGATTTCTCTAAGAGATATCAACAGGTATTTAGAATACATGCGGTTTGGACTGACAAATGATCTACTTTCACACACGTGCTTTTCCCTCTAAAATTTAAATTTTAATGTCGTTGAGGACAGGCTTAAGAAACATAAATAAAAAAGTAATAAATCTTATCACCGTATGTAATCGAAATAACAAATGTGTTATGATCGTGTTATAAATAGTTAACATGTAATCTGATATATATATATAGAAAGAGAGTTAACGAACTTGTTTCGTTTGTTGATGAGGGATGGAGATAACGAAGGAGGAAAACAGCGATGCCACAGCACGCGGAGAGCTGAAACACGAAGAGTCAAACTGATATGGCTGCGCAAGTCATGACTAACAGTAACACATTGCTCTGTCGTGTTCTGTAATCGATTGACTCTCACTACCAGCCCTTAGAATGAGCCATCGAATATATTTCATACCTACAGGTTAAAAAAAAATCACATGATGCCCATACCATGAACTTCCATGTGTGACATAAGCGTTCAGATTACTGATTCAGCTCCTTCCTTCTCCCTCCCCCACCCCAAACGCACAAACACCTCCATCTCTAGCGTTCAGTGCAAATACTTATTGTAATCGATACAGAGGAAAACATTCATGCATGTGAATCAGCTATCACAATTTGTATACTCTACAGCCATTGGGAATTCTCTGTGTTGTGGTGGAATAGACCTCGTCACTAGGGTCCGTTTCGTTCCGCTTCACGCAGTGGATAATGCGAGTATCTTTCCATCTGATTATGTATAGGATAATAACACCGCAGTAGCAATTGCTCACTTACTGAGATCGTATTCCCAATTATAAACATAGGATGATAAAAAGTTTCAACTTAAATTGTATCGTTATGGCTTCTTTAGTTAAATCTGCTTGGCATGTCTGTAATCAGCATACACACATATATATAATAAAGTATACATAATTTTCCTAAACAATATTTATTTTGTTTCTTTCCAGCCCACTATATTTGGAACAGTTACGCAAGACAAAACGCCCACTGCTGAGGATAAGGCCAAGGTATTTGTCTGTTATTACTTTTTTATGTGTTTTTATGATTGTCTCTTTTCGTGTGTTTTGCATTTTCAGAAACTGGTCGTTACCATAGGGATGTTGTGATCACAATACATTAACATACATAAATAAACAATAATACAAAGATAAACCGTTCTCGTTGGAACGCTTTTTTTTTGTAAATGCAATGCGTTTGTGTGTGTGTGATCACTCTCTTGCTTGGGCAGTAACGTCACTCTCTCGCTTGTTCGGAAACGTCATACTCTGCGTCACTCTCGTCTATTCACTAGCGTGCTTAGCTCAGCATGGTGAAGCCAGGAGGCAGTTTACCTTTTAATTCGGATTCCAGTATGCACCATTCGCTCCCTAACCTAGTGCTTGACGTATCGCCAGTATGCTGATGAATTGTCATAGCGCAGCATTTGTATTACGCCTGATGTTACTGTGTCTTTTACTTTCATTCGTCAACTTTACGTCCTTCTTCCCCTTACTCAGTAACGTCAGAATAGATTTGTCTCCCTTTTACTCTCTCTTGCTCACTAATTTCAGATTTGTCTCTCTTTTACTCTCTTGCTCAATAACGCCAGACTTGCCTCTCTTGCTCACTAACTCCGGGCTTGCTTCTCTTTCACTCTCTTGCTCAGTAATGTCAGACTTGCTCACTCTCTGCTAGTTTAGGTTCTTCAAGCGTGGTATCTCCCTCACTGTAGTTAAAGTATCATCAGGTTTGACGTCACTCTTTCCCTATCTCCCCATCCTCCCATCCCCCCATCCTGTCTCATGCTTAGCATGGCCTTTACTATCGCTCGTAACACGACCTTCTATACTCGCTAAGTTCTTTACCCATAGCACGACCTGCTAAGTTCTTTACCCATAGCACGACCTCCTATATTCGCCAAGTTCTTTACCCATAGCACGACCTCCTATATTCGCTAAGTTCTTTACCCATAGCACGACCTGCTAAGTTCTTTACCCATAGCACGACCTCCTATATTCGCTAAGTTCTTTACCCATAGCACGACCTGCTAAGTTCTTTACCCATAACACGACCTTCTATACTCGCTAAGTTCTTTACCCATAACACGACCTCCTATATTCGCTAAGTTCTTTACCCATAGCACGACCTGCTAAGTTCTTTACCCATAACACGACCTCCTATATTCGCTAAGTTCTTTACCCATAACACGACCTCCTATATTCGCTAAGTTCTTTACCCATAACACCCTCCTTCACTCAGTAATATGCCCATATTATTTCCTTTACTCCTTTAGCTATAGAGGTCATGTTATGAGTAAAGCCTACTCACTGTTGGGCTTTACTCATAGCGTGACCCCTGTAGCTTACTTGGGGTCAGGCTCAACTCTCCCTACAACACTGCGATAGATATGAAGGATTTCGCCCTCACAGCAGGGTACTTTTAAGGGGTCGTCATCTTTAAAACGCTGAACAAAGAAACGTTCTTTTAACATGCAGCATTCTCGACCACAATAAGTTTCCAAGTACAGCCTGTCCCGTTCCATCTGCCACTCTCATTACCTAGTCAGCGCTTTGAGCTTATAATCACAACGGGCATTCATTGGATGTGGACCTATTGACAGACCGATCTTTGTGTAGAAATATCCTAGGCGGTTTATCCGAGAAAACTTTAGAATTCCCTATTCATCTTCAGTCAACAACAGACTTGAAGTGGATTGGGGAAATTTGTCGAAATCTTACTAGAAAAGCTGCCGTTTGCTATTCATAGCCCTTCACCACGTCACTATCGGCAACTATTCATAGCAGGGACATGCATTCACGTATATATATGGACACAGCCTTCATAATACGTCACATACTGACGGCCATATATATGCGCGTCCATTGTCTTTGTTTAATCGCTCATACTGCGAAACCCGCACTACATAAATAGCCTAATTATTAAACAGCTTGATTAGTCACGCCGATTTCCCGATTTAGATCACGGCGCCATCGATTGGGTTACGACGCCTACACAGTAACACCGATGCCTTACTGTGGGCCGCTTGTTTGAGGGTCATTGTCAGAGAGCCTACAACGTCTTCCGCTGACCTTGGCGTTTCCGTTGACTGATTGCTCTGCACACGACACTTGGCAGTTCTAGCATCTTAAGTGTTTCTCGTACTATCATTCACTTGTTTACAAATCTCCGGAAGCGAGAGAGAGGGGGGGGGGGCGGGGTAATTGGAGCAAATGCCCTACTTGGGAGTTCCATTTCTAAGTTTGTTTGCGGTGACGGGTTTACGGGGAACTTCACACTTATTTTTAACTTACTTTTTTTTTTTTTAAAGTAAAATTTCTTCCGCGTAACCTCGTTGGATAAGAGCTGTCGCCGTTAGTTAAATGCGAGAGCGTGTGTTGATTGGTGTACATTTCTCAACCGTCTCTCGATCTGACCAAGACGAACTGGTCACTTCACAACACGATGAAAGTACAGGGCATGCTTAAGGTAAGGCCGAGCCATGACGCTTGTTTGTGCACTCCGATGTGTTCAGAACTCGTAGGCCTACATTGAACACTTAAGTTCACTTTGATTTTCAGCACGCTAAATATAAACTTAGGTTGAATGCTAGAGGGCATCAGTCAGAACGGCTGAATCAGTCAATCTTTGTGGCCGTTAGTTAGAATTCGGCGTTTCGGGCTAAATGTGGTGAATACTTGTTTTGGCTTTTTGAACTTCGTTATTGGGTCTCGTACACCGATGTATAGTGTCTGAATCTCAACATTTGTTTCGTCTGTGTGCTTGTTTGTTGCGGTGCTGCAAGCAGTCGATAAAACCTTTAACAGAAATCTCCGTTTGGCAGTTTGTTGAAGACAAGTAGACGGAATCGCGCGGATTCGAACCAGGCATTGCAATGGAGTACACAGATTCGCTTCGCGGGCATTTGGAATTTTAAATTACGTCATTAGAAAGTCACCATGACCTAGGAGAGTTTTGTAACGGCGACCAGTGTAAGCATCAAGCCGCAAGGGAGTCTACTCTAAGGGATGGTCGGGCCGGTACTCTTAATCTCTAGAAACAAAAGCACCGACAAGTTAACAAACCACTTGAAACTAAAATGAAAATTTAACTCCAGTCTCGATTGAACTAGCCCAGGGAGTTGTACAGTATGTAGGGTCGGTGCGCTTTCAGTTTTGATGGCTTAAAAAAGAAAGAAAAGAACGAAACAAAAGCCTACAACGTCATCGGAAGTATATACACCCCGTCGAAATGTACAGTTAGCAAAATGGTGTAGATGTAATTAGTTCACGCGTTGGTTCGCTTCTGTTAGTTTCTTTGTGTTGGTTTATGTGTTGGTTTGATTGTGTATGTTTATTTGCGCTAGTTTTTTGTGCTGGTTTATTTATGTTAGTTTATTTGTATTAATTTATTCGTGTCACTTGTTTGTGTTTATATTTACCCCAAGATTGGCCTGGTTTGCATGAAGTATGATGTGAAATATTTTTTTAGAATATATAACTATCATAACGCAAAATCCTATTCTTTGGTTTGTTTTGATTATTTTTTCTTGAGTTTTAACTTTATGATTTATTTCTTTTTTTCTCCCGTATTATGAATTATATAATTCCCCGTGTCGAAAGTGAAATGAAACTTAGTACTCGGTCTCCCCCCCAAAAAAAAAAAAAAAAAAAGGAGAGAAAAGAGTTGTTGGGGAAGTTATAACTTAAGTAGATGTAACGGTTTGGAGGAAATAAAGAGTAAACCTGGCAAAACAAAACGCCTGACTACGAATATTGTAAACTTCTAGTTCATATTGGTCTTGGTTTCATGGCAACAGTGGTCCATTGGTCTTAGTTTTTGTCCTCGCTGTCACTCTCCTTCCCTTCTTCCCTCCCCCCATTCAAAAGTACGCAAATTTTATCACACCACCGCCATTAATAGTTTTGAAAGCTTGTCATTGACCGGGAACTCCCATGAAGACTGCAATGTGGAATCCGCTTGTAAAATTCTCACTGACATTAATAGTAGGCTGAAAGCTTTGAATCCGTTAACGTTACTGCCGAAAGTGACGTCAGTGAAATTCTCGTTATGTAACTCTCGTATCTAACTCTAAGAGTTAAAGCTGATATTGCTATTCGTAACACACACGCACGCTCGTGACATAATAGAACAACAGTTTGAAATACGCGGATTTCATATTGCATTGGAATATTTTGAAATCTGTACGCGACATAGTGCACTAAATTCGTTAGATCGTTGAATATATTTAAAATCTTTGTCCGCGCTCCTCCGATTGTGCCTCGCTAGAATTCCGGCCTGGCGTGCCAATCATTTCTGCGACCAGGCACTCTAGCCAAAGAAAGTAGTTGTCGAAATTCGAGTAAAGGGCATGCGTGTTAGGGTACCCGTCATCGTGGCGATGGATGTTGCTGTTGCCAGCTCAGTGTATTTTTTCTTTCTTTCACAAACACTTTCACAGCATAAATAGCTTTATTTGACTAAATGTGAATTGTGGTCAGATAAAGACCAAGTTATTCAAATAAAATTGTTTGACCAAATACCTTTCCTGAAGAGCTTCCTAACAATTATGACAGAATTATTTTCATATCAAGAGGTAAACTAGGGGACAGACTGAAAACATTCTTTTGTAGCCTTTTCCAGTGTCGACTTTAGAAAATATAAAGACAGCCATGCCATTAATGCTCAAATCATTGTCAACATAGAAGTTTAGAATTTATTGGTTAATGGTAAAAACCTTTTGCATTTTCATGTTTGCTAAAGGCCTTATAACTGTCTGAAATGTAAATCCTGCACAGTGATAACATGGTATGATAAATCGATGCTGCTTCTGTAAAATAATTGTTAACCGTGCGTAAATCACAAATTGTTAAATTAACACTGAAAGACCAAAAAAAATAAATAAAAGAAGAATATCTAAGATTAAAAAGACATTACTATTAAACCCACACAGAAAATAACCTAAATAGGGAGACTTTTTGAAACATATTATTTTCCTCATACGTTTGCAATATAATAATACTTTATCAAAAATCTGCAGCAAGAATCGGGAACGTTTGATCTCCATTTCCGTGGGATGCTTAAACCCCTTATAACATCTCCCAGCCCCTTATAACATCTCCCAGATTGGTTGTAATACGTGTGACTGGAAGGGTACCAAAGGAATGTAGTCTGAAAACTTAATTGGGCAAATAACTTCTCGGAATGTATTTGGGCAAATAACTTCATTTGACACCCCACCCCACCCCCTTCCCACACCCACCCACAAAGTTATTTGGTAAAAACCATCATTTAGCCAAATATAACTGTCTTATTTGACCATGTTCATTTATTGACATTTTAGTTAAATAAAGCAACGTGCTAAACCGCGCTTCATTATAGTTATCTGTCGCGTGATGCGTTTTAACGCCTGGTTTTTTTGGGCAGATGTTTTCGGATTTCAGAAATGCTGCACACAGCAGCGTGGGCTGTAAGCTTTTGTCATTTGAAATAGGTCAGTCAGCTGTTATTAGTGCTGCAGTCCATACTTGACGATGACTTCGTTAGATTTCGAACCAATCAAACTAGCCTGTATATTTAAACATTTGACCCTGCCCGCGTTCCCGTCACGTGGTTATTTTTATCTGATTCCGGGTTTTTGACGACATAATGAAACGACTAGGCCGGCATATTTTTACGATTTAATAAAAATGCGTAAAGTTATTTTACCGAAAGTTCATTTATTAAAGAAACAAAACCCTTTTCCCGGGAATAACCCCCCCCCCCCGAAATAACCACACCCGTTTTAAATCTGCCATAGTCAAAGTGTATGCCTATAATATGCATTTTCAGCGTGTTGTCGTTGCCACTTTAGCAAATTATCTATGCTGGTCTTAAATGATCATTTTAGTTTAAGTTTCTGTTAAAAAATTAATTTAGTTACACTGACTAAACCAAGAACACCAGCTTTGGCGTATTAGCAAAGTTTCTGTTTGCGCAGCAATTAGTTTGGCAGGAAAACCTGCTGCCGATATTGTTTTTGGCTTTTATCTCTAGGCTCCTCCCACAGACTTCTCCACCCGTGAGCTGAAGTGTCACACTGTTGCCATGAAACTGATTAATGCAATGCACTTCCTGTAAAGCGCTGTTCCTGCTGGTGCAGCTTGCCGGGTGCATTGCAATGACTCGCACTTTTCTGGCAATGTTGCTGTATTTTTAACTTTTGTTTGCACACGTCTATATTTGTTTTTGACATATGTGTTCAAGAGAGAAAAAGAGAGATTTTATTGGTCATTTAGTCTGATCTCGATTTTTTTGGACATAAAGATTATAAACATGAATTGCTTAGGGAATAGTATAATTTGCACATAATACTTTCTGACTTTAGAGATTAACTCTTTCACTTTAATTTCTGTCCCCTCTTCCCTCCCTTCATACACCAATGACGTAACAGAGGGGCCCCAGGTCACTGAAGAGACCTGTGAGATTGAAAGAGGAGTTATAATTGTTGAACACCTAGAGTCGGTTATTTTTTAAAAGATGTGTGTGTGTGTGTTTGAGAGAGATAGATAGAGAGATTTTTTGTATCTTGTTTGTATTGTATTTAAAATGTTAAGATTTAATTTTTTTGCTTTGCATGCTTTTGTGCATTGTAGATTAATTTGAGTGTAGATGCTTTATTTCTATGTAATGCAGAACTGAAGTTTTGAATGCAAGTTTTTACTTGTGCGCACAGTTACACTCACAGATGGTTTATTTACTGCAAAGAATGTAAATAACTGTGACTAGATTAATTTGCTGGTACAAAAACCTGTCCTTACTATTTACATTTAATAGACATAAGCAGTGATGAACTGCCTTTAGCATTATGTCACAAAGTGGAGAAATAAAAGTGCTCGTGCACTAAACAGTGATCACTTGTTTTCGAGATGTGACATGCAGTTGCTTGATAGCATCAAAATGAACAAGAGATACAAGCGATTATTTCAATCGACATTTTATGACAGTAGAAGAGATTTGTCGACTGATAATGTGAATAATAATATGGAAATGATGTCCTTTCAGATAATGATCAGTTCAAAAATTATTTGTTGTTTTCAGCAGCGACAGAGTGTTGGCCCACAGATGCTAAGCCTGTCACAGATGTTTGACATGGCAGGCTCCGGCTATTTGGGACAGCATGAGAGATTTACCCAAGACCAGGTATGTTTGTTACAGAGTGTAACATGATGTACCATACTGTATCTAATCTTTATATTTTTACTCACCCCCTAAGACTGACCTCTTAAAGATAATAATATCAGAGTTTTATTTATTTTTGGGGGGGGATTAAAAGTGTTTATAGAGGTTTACATTTAAAAAGAAAATCACAGAAAATGTATTTTACAAGAAACTTTAACAGGTACATGTTGCTTTGACATGAATTGAAAAGTTATAGTTATGTTGCTTTGACATGAATTGAAAAGTTATAGTTATGTTGCTTCGACATGAATTGAAAAGTTATAGTTATTTTCATGTTGGTTAAAACTTTATTGTTGTTTAGTATATCATTTATATGCTCATATGGAGAGTGAACAATTCTTCATTATTGTTAGCCTGGTTACCTAGGGAGTGAATAAGGCTATTATGTAGACTGTAGAGTATGCTCATAGAAAGACTGAATAAGCCTATAGTATTGTTGAGTGTGGTAATAAAGAGTGAACAAGCCTTTATTAATATTTAAAGTTTGGTCATTTATAGTGAGCTTTCCTATCAACATTGTATGGTAATAACTTTCTTTTATTGCACACAGAGCATTCTCTGTTGTGTTTCACAATAACAGTACTCTGTTTTACCACAGAATGAGGGGGAGTACCCCCACCCCCACTTCTTTTCCCTCCCTTCGACCATCCTCACCAGACTTCAAATCCTGCTGTTATGAAAAGTGTCAGAAACTGCATGTGCTGGAAAAGCCAGATACAAAGAGGGTTTTCTTTCTTGAAGGACCCAGACTCCTTGCTAAAACTGTAGTCAACTGATGCTGAGATATAAGATATTGTGACATGATAAGTATCTACTTAGGCGCCAACTTAGTTTTGTCTCTGTCAGAATATTTGGGGGATGGAGTTATCCTACATGATGCATGTAATGTAACCAGCTTTGGGGGAAATGAAGGTTAGATCTTCTTACCACCCTTGCACTGAAGGATAGGGGGTGTTTCTCACAGAGCCAGTCACTCTGCTATTAGTGTTTGTAGATTGTGGAAATGGAACACTGCCCCTGTGTAGTTGCACTGATTCTTATTATATCCATGGTTGTCAGCAGGAAATGCATTAATTTTGTTCTCTCCGTCATCCTCAGAGAAGAAACAATGCACATGTATTAGCAAAATCTTATGCAGTCATAAAATTATGTTATCTAGCAGCAACCACATTTTGATATTAATTTTCTAGAGTGTTTGCTTGATTTGGGCTTCAAACTTTCATTTCATTGATGTACATGTATTTAAAAATAAATAAAATACATACACTAACAAAAAAAATTTTAATAAGAAACACATGCCTATATTCATTTATATTAAAATATATTCTAATTTAAACTAGATTCAGAGTTGAATAATTTTAATTGCGAGCACCTTTTTACGAATTATTAATATGTTAGATTTTAAAGATAAATATTTCAGTGATAGATTTCTTTTGCATTTTAAGTTTACACAGTGGTAAGTCACAGTAAAAAGTATTTTTTAAATATTAGTTTCTAACAATTTCCTATAGTAAATATATCAGTAAGATTCCTTATAAAATTTATATGGTTGCTAGTTGTCATTTACAGTATTTAAAAATTTGATATATATGAAAAAGAACTTTGAACTAGTTTCAATTTTGGCATACTGTACTTCACTTTCACACGCCCACTTCACTTCCTGTTTACTTCGCATAAACTCCTCCATTGTTTTTCCACATTGTCATACAGGCCAACACAAATGAAGTGTCCACGTATACATATTGATAACTTATTCCCATGAAATTTGTCTGTCTTTCTTATTTCCTAGATTTCGCCACCACCACCACACACACACACACACACACACACACACACACACACACACACACACACACATATATTAATGGCTTGTTTAAATTCAAAACCTATCAAGGCATCTCCAGCTTTTTCATGTAGCAGATCTCTTGCTTGTCTGAAACTGAAAGACGACTAAAGCTTTAAATCAAAGACTTAAGTTGATGCACGCATTGTATAAATTTAAAGCATACCAGATATTTCACTTGAACCAGCATTTTTTTGGTGTTATTTTTAGGCTTTGATTTTTCAAAATGGGAACCTTGCTTCTGGATCTTTGGAATCACTGATTCGACATTTAGTACCAACTGGCGACTACTATCCTGATGTAAGTTGAGGTTAATTTCTGGCAACATACAGGGGATAAGTATTTTGTGTTATATATAGTTAATTCCTGTTAACTTAATGAGTTTTGTTGTGCAGATTTTTTTTTCTTTTTCATTTATAAAAATTGACAACTCAACTGTTATAAAGTATCCAAATCTGACTTAAAAACTGAATTAATGAAAGTCTGGTTTTAGATTGTTTGTATGAAACTGAAACATTGTCAAGAAAAGTTACTTACCTTTAATATAGTAGTAATTTTATATTACTTTATTAGTTCCTGATTGTCTACATCTGTTGCACAAACAAAACAACTTTCTATTTGGTTCAGTTGATGCGGCGTTGATCATCCAAACTTTTGTTTTTTCTCTTCTTGTCATCTTCTCTGACTCCATCCTTCTTCCTTATTTCCTTTCTTTCTCACAGTTGTGCACACGCACGCACGCACACACACACACACACACACACACACACACACAATCACACACACACACATAGGCACACACACCATAAAAACATTCTCTTGCATACTGTAATTCAAGTTGTGAATCCTAATTCTGGTATCAGCTGATTTTAAGCATTTTTTTTCCCCACAAGTGTATTGACCCCCCCCCCCCACTTACTAGATTTGCGTAAATAGCCTATGAGGTGATGTTCAGGGTAAAATTGTGCCACACTTTATTATGGTAATCTATGTTTACTTGTCTCTGCACTTTTACCCCCTGACACACTGGAAAAGAGTGATTAGAGAGCTTATAATCTATCCTTTCCTCACTTGCATAAACAGTAAGCTTTAAGTTCATTTGGCAGGCCACACACAGAGTTCAAATTCCATATTTTGTTTAGACAAGGCAAGTTGAGTTTCTTACTTAAAATGACTTTCTGTTGCTGATTAGTGTATATATAATTTATGTGCTTGTGACATAGCTTGTAGAAAACCAGTATTTTGACATTCTTTCTCGACATCAAGTTGTTCATGGCCAATAATGTTTTTAATGTATCTCTACATTTGTGTGTGGTGTGTGTGTGTGTGTGTTTGAAGGATCATTCTCATTCTTGCTGAGCTGAAGATATTTATTTGTTTGCTTGTTTACAGAGAACATATATCTTTGCATTCTTGCTGAGTTCAAGACTGTTCATTCGACCTCATAAATTATTTGTGGAGGTATGCAAGGTAAGTTTGCACTGTGGATTGGCAAAGATAACAACCTCACACAAGCAGCAGTAAACGCTCTTTTATAGCTCCCTTCTGTCAAAGGTGACTGAGTAATTTTTCTTTAACAAGCATTGTTTTCATTGTGTTTAAGAATAAGTGCATCTGAATCTTACACAAAGCTTAACAGCCATGAAATTCATGTTTTGCTGGTTCAAATTTTTAATTTCAATTCCTTTCCCTCATTTGTATCAAGATCATGTTAGTCATATAGCAAGCAAACAGTCTTCATTCTAGTTAATGTTTCAATTTATTTTTGTTAAACAAATAAGTTTAGAGAAAAGAAATATATTTACTGATTTTTGCCAGAAAATACAATTGCAGCACCAATCAGCAGTTTTAGTTTAAATTAATTGTTAATTAATTTTAATTAATTGTTCACTTTTCAGTTGTGCTTTGCCCAGCAAAATCTCAGTCATGATCCCATTGACAGAGCTTCTCTTGGTAAATTTGGACCCAATATTGTCCGCCTCCTGAGGTATGTAGGATAATTTGAAAAAGCTGTTAAAGAGCAAACAAGTTTTTATACATTTAATGAATTTAACAGCTGTTCTTTAAATTAATAGTGGTAGTGACAAAGAGTAAATCTGGGAGAAATAACTTTGCAGAACTTGTTTTAATACCACTTGTTCAATTTTATTAATCTTTGTTGATTTTAGCTGATTATATATTAATTTAAAATCAGATCATATTAATTGATTATATTAATTTAAATTCAGAGCATAAAAATAAATGTTTTAAATATGGGTACTTAAGGGGTTAAATAAAGTTTTCAAAAATTTATAATGAATTACATTATGTGTCTTGAAAGATCTGCTTACTAGAATTAAATATCTGTGTTTGGTCTCATATTTGAGTGTATGCTGTGTGTGGTATATACATTTTATCATTGCTTTTGGCATTGATTAAAACAATTTTTTTGATAGCGAATGGACAGAACTTTTCCCTTATGACTTCCGTGATGATCGAACAATGATACCCATGAGAGAATTGACACAACGTGTCATGGCCATCTATCCTGAGCTTCGAAAGGACATTAGTGCACTGATATACACCTTGTTGAAACGAGTGAGTTAATATTAGAACTCCTATCACATGTGCTTAATAATGTGACTTTTTTTTTAGACCCTACCCCCTTCAGACACAAGAAAAAAAAATCCATTTTACTAAAATAATCGAAATTGATAAATTTCGTTTAAACTAAAAAGACCTAGTTGCTGAATATTGACCATAATTCATAATGTGTGTAGTTTGCATTGATTGTATTGTTCCTTTTATTCATTTATTTATTTATTTGTGCACTGAAGAAATTGCATTAAATAACTTATACATCTTTACTGGACTGCACCATATATTTTCTGTTAAGGTACACTTTCATTCTTACAATTAACCTTACGAATAACCATGTCTGCCCTCTGCATTGAAATGCTGATTATATTTTTCAGCTTGCTCGACTGGATACCTATGAAAACATGTTGTCAAGGATTGCTACAGCAACATACCAGAGAGCTATCTCACAAGTTGTTCCTGTTGTAAGTTTTCAGCTTAAGAATTATGGAATACTGTTAATTTACAGCATATAATATTGTTAACTTACAGTGTTATTATTTAATACTGTTAACTTAAAGTGTATAATTTGGAAATCATTTGATAATTCTTAATACTGTTAACTTTTACAATTTATGATTGTGCCAATTTACTTTTTTTTAATGATGTTAAAAGTTTATAACACTTAAAAATATTTCCTTACTTATATCTTCTTTCATGTTTGTTGTAAAGTACAAATGTTAACACTTAACTGAATATTTACTTATAGACCATCTTGCGATTTGATCTTATTCTGGATTGAATTTGATAAAATTGTGTACACCATCCACAGTATTATATAGAAAATGAGTTTCAGATTTTATAAAATTATGTACACCATTTATGATATTATATAGAAAATGAGTTTCTTAAACTTTATAAAATTATGTACTCCATGCACGATATTATATAGAAAATGATTTTTTCAAACTTTATAGAATTATGTATACATATTGCGATATTATGTAGAAAATGAATTACATGTACTTAAACCATATAAAATTATGCACACTAGTTGCAGTATTATGCAGTGAATAAATTAATCAAATGCAGCAAACACATAAAAATTTGATTGGAAGCAAGTAGGTAGTTTATTATCTCGAGTCCATAATGAGAACCGACTGTTTTGCTTTAGTCATCGCTGCAAATAGTGTAACATGTTAATGTTTTGAAATCCTTTCTTCAAAATTTAGAGAAACTACAAATTACCAGCAGTTGGGAAATATTTGAGAAAATAATCTAAAGTCTTAGATTATTTTCTCAGATATTTCCCAAGTCTTAGTAGTGAAGAATCTCCCCTCCCCGCTGCCCTCCCAGAATAGGGTTTGCCCTCTTGTTCTATGTGTGTTAAAGTGAGCTGGCTATTTGAGAGCTGGAGAGGAAACCCTTCATTCACTTGTCCTTAGCTTGTTAAGCATGGAGTACTTCCTGTATTGAAATGACTCCTCTACTCGTTAAGAGTCTATCTGCCTTTGTCGGAATCAGTACATCTTGACAGGAAAGGGTTTGTTCTGTGTATTTCTCATGTGAGAATTTTTTCTTTCTGCACTGTAACCTACCCTATAATGTTTTAGCGATTTCAAGAAGATACAGAGTGTGTTCTGGTTTTTTTCTTCTTTCTTTTTATTCAGTATGTAGATTGTTTGCAATACATCTTTAGAGACTGTTAATAATATTTTACAGCACAACATTTCTGAAGTCAGGATATTTTTCTATTAGCAGTTATATTGCTTCTAGGTGTACTGATACTCTCCTTTTGATTGAAGTTTGTACAAATTAATTTCTGTATGGACTGAGCTTTCTTCGTGAGTGAACTAGTACAAATTAATTACAATATGGACTGAGCTGTCCTTGTTATTGAACTAGTAGAAATTAATTACAGTATGTTCTGATGTTTCTTTCATTGGTGAATTAGTATATTTTAATTACAATTTCCTTTCTCGGTGTACCAGTGCAGATTAACTACAGTTTTGAAGATAAATGCTCACTCTTTATACTTTCAGACTTTTTCTTTTATAATGGAAATTTATCAGTCTAACTTCATCTTCAATAATAATTCTAAATTTTGTCTGAAAAAAACATTTTTTTAGTGATGTATATTTAAAATTTTGATTTCTGTTAATTAATTATTACTTTGCATTTTATTAGGTATTAAAAAAAATTTAAGGTTCATTTAAGTTTATTTTGTTTAGAATTTTTTTCTCTCATTACCTGTTGTTACAGACCGACATCTTGGAAGTTTGTCCATCTCCTGCTATGCTGGCACAGCAGTTAACACACATTGAGTTGGTAAGTGTGTCTTAAGAAGAATGAATAGTTATAGTTGAGTTGGTGTGTCTTAAGAATGAATAGTTATAGTTGAGTTGATGTGTCCTAAGAATGAATAATTATAGTTGAGTTGGTAAGTGTGTCTTAAGATTGAATAGTTATAGTTGAGTTGGTAAGTGTCCTAAGAATGAACACTTATAGTCACTAGAAAAGGAAAACATAACTCTTAGCTTTTCTTTCCTGTTAAATTTTTAATTGTTGATTTAAAAAAAAATGGTTATCAATATATGTAAGAAGGTCAATAAATTTATTAAATCAACATTCAAATATACAACATCTGAATATAATTAAAGAGCATTGACATTTACATCAATTCACAACAATGTTCGATTAACGCTGGACAATCATTCAGTTTATCCTAGCATAGACATTAGCAGTCAATTAACATAATCATGTTCATATATATCATCACGGATTTGAGAGTACAGTTTCAGAGACATTTTGTCAACCCAAATTGTTTACTCCTACTCTGACACTTACAAAAAATACCATCTTAAGAAGTGCCCAAGATCAGGTCACTTTGACGATTTAACAATTTATATAACAATTATGTTTAGAAATAGGGATAGGCAAATTTACTCTGCCACACCTAGAAACCTGTTTAATACTCCTTTTAATTATTTTCTTTAATGAGATTTGGATTTAAAATAACTGTTTTACAAAGGAATATTATTTACTTAAAAAATAATGCTTAAAGCAATAAAAGGACCATGTGAAGTTCCAATAAATTAATTTTTTACCAGGAGCGGCTCTGTATGATTGGCCCAGAGGAGTTTGTTCAGACTTTCTGTAAAGACAGAATCGACCTGGAGGTAAACATTTTCAATTTTTCTTTTAAATTAAATTTGAACAAACTATATCTTCCAATGGTTGTTAATAAACTATAAATATCTGAATAAACTTTAATCAGATTGTCTGGTTTAATCTTTTAACATTATCTGCATGACATCTTAGTAATTTCAACAAAATAGGATCTGAAAATTTATTGCTGAAAACTGACTTTTTTCATGGTCTAATGAATATCTGAAACTGATTTAATATCCAACAACATCAGTATCCAACAGATAAATGACATACAGACAAATATGTATCTCTTACATCTGAAAACTTAATTACATCTTTGTGTAAACAGTGGTTTATTTTATTTGTTCTGGATTACAGCAACTGTCTTATGAGGAATGTCATGAATTGAAAGTCACTCAGAACCTCCAAACCTATGTTCACTGGTTCAATCGCCTCAGTTATGTTGTGGCCACAGAAGTTTGCTCTGTGAGTAAACTGATTTTTAGTCTAATTTTTCGTTGTTCACAATAGAGATTGTTTTAGTTGCTAATTTGACATTGTTAGCTGTGTCATTGTTTGTATTATTGTGTTCTGGCATGTTTGTCTTTAATGTGCCCATCTCAACCAACCTATTCCTGTAATTTTAGATTTTTTTGTTGAAAAAGAAAATAACTCAAACAAATTAATTCATTGTAAAAGTGTCTAGCAAAGTAACAGTTCCTCAGGGAGAATAAACCTTCATGCTATAACATTTGCCTTGAAAAATTAAAACTTCAGTGTCAGAAGATTTTTAATACTGTTTTATTGTTGCAGTGAATCTTAATACTGCTTAACAACTTTATGTGAACGAAATCTAGAATGCATCTTTTTAATTCCTTTACCACTTTTTAAAGCATTGAGCATTACAAGGTTTATTTTTCACAATGTTGTTTTGGACTTGACCACATTGTTCATTTTTCAAAATGTTGTTTTAGACTTGACCTCAGTTTATTTTTCATAATGTTGGTTTAGACTTGACCTCAGTTTATTTTTCATAATGTTGTTTTAGACTTGACCTCAGTTTATTTTTCATAATGTTTTTAGACTTGACCTCATAGTTTTATTTTTTATGTATTTGCAGCATCTGAAGAAGAAGAACCGTGTAAAAATGTTGGAGTATTTTATTGATGTTGCCAAGGAGTGTATTAATTTGGGCAACTTCAATTCCTTGATGGCCATAATTGGTAAGCCCTTTTCATGTCTAATTTAAAAAAAAAATGTTTAATTGCTGTATTCTATATTGTGCAGTAACATACAGTGTTAATGTTACTCATTAACTTGGTCAGTTTTTCTATATTACACATAAACCAAAGATGTATTAATTTCATTTTTTTTAATCAAATCATAATGTATTTCAGTCTAACTGTACATAGCATTTGGCATTATACCCAGACTTTTCTAAATTCTTTTATAAGAAAGTTAAATTTTAAAATATGTCCATGCTAACTACATGTTTTCTTTGGTTATAAAAGAAAGAAAATCTTAGTGTTAGTCTGTTTTATGGTTTTGATATATGTTTTCATTTCCTCTCGGGTAATACATTTGTTAACATACTATACATGTTCCCTCCCTTATTCTTGTGTTCATTTTTTTAAAAATCCACATTTATTCAAAATGTATGTCTGCAAATCCCCTTTTTTTTGTTGGGAGTGTTTGTTGTCATTCTGCATTTGGGTTTATAATTTTGTTAAAATAACTTTATTTTTCTTATATGTGTTCAGCAACTTTTTTTTGATTTTGGGTGGGGAGGTATAATAATAATGTCTAAATATTGTCCAGAGCTTAGTGGTTTAATTAGCAAATGCGTTATTTTATCATTATTATTATTGTAAATACTTAAACATTATAAGGCATAAATATACAAATCATGATTTATAAATCTCTTGTATTAAGACTAATTTCCAAGTTTATTTATTTTCTGCAGCTGGCTTGAATCTGAATCCTGTTGCCAGATTGAAAAAGACGGTGAGTACTGTGAATAATCAGAAATAACATAAGTGTATAGAGAAATGTGTAGCACATATTTATTTTAAAACAATAAGTATTCTTCAGTATCGTAGTAAAATGAAATATAAATTTTTATTCCCATGAAGCTGACTTTAGAAGACAGCAATGTTATTTTTTAATTCTTGTATTTGTTTAGTCTAAAGTCTTAGTTGAATGTTATTTATATTGTTTATATTTCTTCTTTTTAGTGGGCCAAGGTGAACAGAGCAAAGTTTGATATTCTTGAGGTAAGCTGTCAATCTTTTTTTATATATATATTTTTCTTTTCTTTTAACACTAGAATACTAAATGAGTGTGATATACACATTTTAAATTTCTGCATTGAATTATTTTAAGAAACCTTTGCCCATTGAAACCTTTGAAGTAAAAATTACAAGATCTACACTGGTTTTTTTCTTTTAGTATCAAAATAGTTTATACTATTTTATCCTTCTGTTTACAGCATCAGATGGATCCCTCCAATAATTTTGGAAGTTACAGATCTTGTCTTAGAGCAGCCATGTGGCGTTCTCAGTGTGCAGCCAATGACAAAGAGCGGGTAAGTACTTAATTCCAGCCGAAATCTATAAGAGCAATTAAAAAAAAAATCTGTGTTTTGATACCCAAGACCGCATGTGAAATATGATTCTTAAGGTCTTTTGGTGAACGATAATAACCAGCCTGTTTACTGATAAGAATTATGGGATATATTCTGGGAATTCCTTATTTCCAAATGACATAACAAAGTGATCTTCTCAAATTAAACTAGTTTATCGTATTAGGTGTAATTGTGGGATGTACTAAATGATGACATTTATGTTTCCTTCGTACAAATAATGAAACATCCGCAATCATATTACCTTATAAATCTAATTAGTTTTTCACTCATTAAAAGTACTGTTGATTTTTGACTTATTACATTTGGTCCTTGGTGTTCCATGAGTTAAAATTTTAATGTTCTGGATATCCACATATTTTATGTCAACCTTGTTGATCCTAGAAGTCACCACTGTGAAATTTTACCTGAATCTGTGAGATTTGTCTATAGGCCCCCCAAAACATTTACTGAATGAGCTAGCAAAAGAACTTACTTCTTATCTCGTTAGTTTCTCATTTCAATGATTTCATACTCTGCACCACTTTTGTGATCTTACACATTTAGAGATGATTTGTGAATAAATATTGTAATAATTCAAAAATTGTATAGAGATTTTACTTTACATTTGCCTATTCCAGTGTTTAAATTGGATCTTGAACATTCAACTTAAAAAAAAATAGGGTTGCTAATTAAGCACCTTTTTGATTCACCTTTCTATTGAAAATATGTAAGAGTAGTCAGATTTATCACATTAAGAGATTAATCAAGGCTCATTTGGGAAACTAAAATAATAAAGTTTGAGAAAATCTTAATATATTTTACTCACAGAAGGACCTGTTTATTTATTTATATCAATATTTTTTCAGGTTGTGATTCCATTCTTCAGTCTCTTTGTGAAGGACCTCTACTTCCTAAATGAGGGTTGTAGCAGTTGTCAACAAGATGGCAGTGTAAATTTCGAGGTATGTTCATATGTTGCCTGTTATCAATTTTACATTGCAGTTTTAGAAGCTTTAATTAATTATTTGTAAATTTTAGATTTATTGTAGTGCATGCTTTATTGCATATCCTTGAAATGTTATCTCAAGGTCATTATACTTTGATGGTAGGAAATCACTAACATTCTCTCTTTTCTTTGCTGGATTTCATTCCTAATCTTTTTTTTTTTAATTTTTATTTTTTTACAGAAATGCTGGCTGCTTGCCAAACAGATTTCAGATTTCATGGCTTGGCAACAAGTTGAGGTAAATGGTCCTAAAGTCTGTAGTTAACAATTTAAGCAAAGTGTTTTGTTTTGCTAGTGTATTATAAAAAAACAACAGCATTAATTCAATTTTGTACATGAAGTAACAGTTTTACCATTATGTTTTGAATTGCTGCTATAAGAACATGTCTGCAGTAATTATGCTTGATTGCATCCTCCTGCTAATGTATTATAAGAAAATGTCTTATAAAATGTATATGTAGTAACAGTTAAATAAAAATATATGCAAATATGTACATGTAGTGACAGTTAAATGATAACGTATCTTTGAAAGATTAATTATAACACCGTTGCAATGCATAGATGTCTGTTTTGTTTATGTAACTTATATATATAAACAATTCTCTTTTTTACTAGTGTCCATACGAGAAAAAGGATGATGTGGTCAATTACTTATTGACATTACCCATTTACTCTGAAAAAAGTAAGTTTAGATATGTATTTAAAAAGTGCACATCTTTCTATTTTTAAACTGTGAACTCCTATTAAACAAATGTAATCTGCTTTTGCACTGAGAAGTAACCAGTTAATCTAGTTCTCCTAAATACTTTATCTTGTAATCCATTAAGATTTTCACTTACTTTTTTTCCCCCTTTAAATTTGTTGGATTAAAATATTTTAAAGCAAAATATGAATTCAAAATTATTTAGGCCTCTTAATATTAATTTTAAAAATTTTGAATTATGTTAAAAGTACATTGCAGAAAACTATTCTTTAACATAGATTACATTATCATGTTGTGCTATTCTTTGTGAATTGTCTCTTGTATAAAAAGAAAATTTCTGTTATTACTAAATGGGTAGTTATTCTGGTTTCAGCTCTCTCTTTAGCATCATATGAATGTGAGTCTCCTGAGAATAGCTTTGAAAAGGAAAGGCACAAAACTTTAAAGTAAGTCTACGACTTATATATTTTATACATATATTGTTTTAATTCACAATAAAGTTTATTTTTTATCCTTAACCCAGTCATTCTAAAATGAACATTTTTAAGCTTTGAAACTACATGATAACAAGTTAAAAGTACAATAAGATATGCTCCAGATCACAAATGGTTTATCAGAATGATTAACTACATGTGCTTGAACCCAATTTTTTTCTCACTAGGTTCAGATAATTCATTGTAACAGATTTGAATACTACTTGTAAAATTATTTCATTTGATGTTAATTAGTCAAGCTTGTTTTATATATAGTATATGTTACTTTGTATTCTTGTTTGTTTTGTTTTCTTCTCTGATTCATCATTTTGTGTAAATTAATTTTATTTTAGGGCGCAGGCTGGTTTGTGACAAAGCACCAGCTGGCTCTTGACAGCCAGACGCAAAAGATATCGGTGGACATCAGGTGAAAACTGTCTCTGAGCATTGGTAACAAATTTCACAGGATCAAGTCTCATTTTGTTGCACACAACTCTGAACATTGGTAACAAATTTCACAGGACCAAGTCTCATTTTGTTGCACACAACTCTGGCAGTGAGGACATGAATGAAACTTTTTCACTGAGTCTAGTAGGGGCAGTCACTCATGGTTTCTAGACATGCCTGCAAGATCACCTCTCTTGTGCAAACATGAGCCAAGACTCTTTAGTATCTGCCATTGATTGATTTCTATGGTACCTAAAGGAATTCACTGATGGCCTTCAGCATTGATACTTGCTTTAAAAAACAAACAAACTATAAACAGAAATTGTTCTACCAGGATCATACATGGATGTGCATTTCATTCTTTGTTGGACTAAGCAGAAAAATCATGCACACAGTCAGGTGTATCTCTGGTAACACAGTTAAATTATCATCGAAAATGTCAAGCATTCCATGACGACGGAACATTGGGAATTAAAGTTTGAGAAAAACTTATAGGTACCACTGGTGAGCTCTGTCCTCATTTTCACTTTAGTGGTGGCAGATGCTGATTGGTAGGAAGAGTGAAGTTGGTAATACAATGGTGCTGTGCAAATACCGTAAAACTTGTAGATGGTTTCTTATTCACCAACTAGTGACATTAAATTCAGATTGCTAAAGTCCTGAAAACTGAACATATATCTTTTTAAAAAAAATGTCAGATAAACAGGAAACCATGCAAATGAACCATTTTATATAAAACAGAGAAGAGATACTGCATCTTCATTCAGTTCTGTTATTTGTTTTGAGATTTCAAAATTAATAGACTTGCGAACTATGTTGACAGTGAAGCTATAGTAATAGAAATTGCCAGCAGACTATTCTACCAGTCTGAAACATTGTTTGTGCTATGTTGACTTTGGTGATTGTCAGAGAAGGAGCATACACATATCTTGCTAATTTCTTCATGTAGACCTTTTCACTTGGGAACAAAAGCATGTGTAGGCTATGATGCTAAACTGCTTCATCATATTTTCCTATATGAACTCCTGCCAACAATGAGCAAAACTTTCCTGGACTTTGATGTCAACCTGCTGTGTGACACATTTTCAGGTGGACTCCTGTCAACCAACAAGTCTTTATACTATCACCAAGCTTCATTTCTTGTTTGGATTCCATGTACTGGCAACCAGGAACAAAAACACATGCATTTGTCAATTTCCTGTTTCTTGTTTCCTGTGGACATTTTGCCAACCATAATAAACAGTACACATATGGATTGAGATGCCAACCTGTCATAATTTCAAATGGCTTGTGATGTCAGCATATTTTGTATTTTATTTTTTTTTAATGGATTTTCTGCCTGGAAACAAAAGCATGTGCCAGCTTTGCTGTTTGTTTTTCAGTGGACTTCTGTCAGACAGAAACACAAGCACACTTGGCTTTTGGTGCCAGTCTGCTTTTGTGTCATATTGTCACATGGACTCCAACTAGTCAGGAGTAAAAAGTACACATGCACAATGATGCTAACATTTCGGTCTTTTGCTTGTCAGAAGCAAGCACACGATAGACTGTGATGCCACCTTGGTCTGTTTCTTGTTCCTATATGGTCTTACTAGTCAGCAGCAAAACATATAGTTACAGATATTCTTGCATTGTCAAGAACAAAACACATAGTTGATACAGAGCTTGAATTATCAGGAAATAAATAAATAATATATGCTTATTAATGTTACAAATTGAAGCCAGTGGAAATAAAACAAATGTCATTCCTTAAAATATTTAGGATGTTCTTTAAATTTTTATAACATTTCAGTATTTATGATTAGATGGTAACGTAGTTGCGGCTGGCCGCAACTCTATCATGACCAATGTGGCAAGTTCCTCTATTCCATTGTCTTTTAATCTCTCGTCCTGTTGACATGGACACAGTGTAAACTGACTGTTAATTGGCACCAAAATTGCAGCACTGTAGTATTCAATTTACATTGTTTTAGCCAAGATTAGTTCATAATTAAAATTATTGTCAGTGCAAATTTGACAACTAATCTTTAGCATAAAGTAAGCATTTTAGGTTACAACAATTAACTTTACATTTAAATCAATGCCAGTAAAAAAAAAGTTTGATTAAAGATCATTTAGTGGATATAAGCTTTATAGTTGACTCATTATTATTTATTTTACTGACAATTAATGTACAGTTGATGTCATTGAAAATTAGCAATTGTTACACTTTAAAGCTAATTTTGCACTGATTTATTTAATATTTGTCACCCAGGTTTTGATGCTGATTTTCTTTCCAATATAATATCTGGTCATATCTTTTATTTAAATTATTCCTAGCATTTAAATCATTAATAATTTTTACTGATTCATATAGAATGCAGTGCACATAACTTGTACATTGCTTTAGCACTAATTTGCTATGCACAGGTCTGCCTGGCCAGTCCCACAAAAACTCACATTTAATAGTTATTGAAGTGACTAAGTGCATAATCAGCACATGCATAAGTAAAAGCGGTCCAAAGCCTCCATTGATGCTGTACTGTTCACATAAATTAATAAGTAATTAAATATCTCAAGCATATATTTTTGAAGAGTCTTAACAATTACATAATAATTAATCTAAAATATTTTTAAAAGACCAACTTCCAAATACAGTAAGAAATCTGTAAAGCTAAAACAAAATTTTAAAAAAATTGAAAAAAAAAAAGTTTATCTATACAGGTAGCTTTTTTAAAGTCCACATCCTTTGTGAAAATAAATGTTTGACAAAGTGTTTTAGTGATAAGATTTCACCACACTTCCAGCAATTTAACTGACATTTAAAGGAACTGTTTGATGGGACCCTAGCATTATCACTGTACACAGTAAGTGCTTATGAAAAAATATATATGGAATGATAACTGTATGTATATATATATATATATATATATATACAAATCTGTACTTTATAATTGAGCAGTTTTGTCATATCAGTGTTGTGAAGCTTGCAATTTTATGAATTTTATTTGAGATTTCTCATTATTGACTCCATTTCCTTCAATGTTTTGCCAGTTATATTGTTATTTAAATTGATGGGAAACAGAAACACAAAAGTATTTAATGTACACCACTTAATTTATTTTTGTAATGCTTCTGTGAAGCACTGAGCCTATTATTTACACAAATTTTATTAATGAACAAGTAGAAATATGAGTTTCTGTGAATAGCATATCATGTGACAATTGATAATTGCTTAATAATAAACTCTTTCTATATGTATATTACTATATGTGGTAAATATAAGTAATGTTATTATATATTTTATAAAAATTATGTGAGTTGTGTATATTTTATCAATTTCTGAGCATTTAAAAATACTGACATTTCTTGTTCACAATTTGTAGTCACAATGTTGTTTTAAGTTGGATTTTTTATTGTGTGGCCATTATTGTTTAAGATGTAGTTTATATTTTTTATTTAAATGGTATGATGACAAAGCACAACAGTGTTAAAGCAGAGTGAGGTTTTGTTGTGAGTGTGTGTGTGTGTTCACGTGTGTATTCATTAATAAAAATAAAATAAAATGTTGTGTACTGGGGTAGATTCTTTTAGAAACAATATCATTATAGATTTACTGCAGCATTACTTGTGTGTTGTATATCTGGTAAAACTAGTTGCTCGAGAACAGCACTGTAGGAAAGATTGAACATCTATTTCTCTTCATTTTTTCCAGAAACTTAAAAGAGCCTTTATCACACGCATTCAGCAGTTTATAAGGAGCTGTAATTGCCACTGCTTTGATTTATTGATATCCAGAAATCTGTTGCCACAAATCAGAATAGAAAAAAATATTAGTTGCCAATTAAACTCGGAAAGCCCCCCCCCAAAAAAAAAAAAAAAAAAAAAATATATAATAATGTTGCAGTTAAATCTCGTTCACCTTTGTTATTTCTTGTTGCTTACATAAAGAAACAATACTTTAATTTTGGCCTTAGTAACAGAATGCACATAAAGCATAAAAATATAATGGCTTTCATTAAAACTCAGAAACTCTCAGCATTACTCTCAGCATTAAACAGTAAGAATTTGTTGTTGATTATATGCTTTTAGAATGTATATTATTTCATGTTTAAAATAAACATAATATTTATTTTTGTACGAGCCAGTAGTTAATTAATCTGGAAAAAATTAGAGTTAAAGTAGGCCTATTTAATGGTCTAAACAAAAAAAGAAAAGAACCTTGAATATTTAATCTGTATTAAAATAATTATTTTATGATGAGAGCTGTTTTTAAAGAGTGTTGACCCCATGTTTCAAAATGGCAAAGGTAATTGAACTTAAAACTTTCTTAAATATAAATGTATGTACATGCTTGCACAAGTTCGGGGCTTTGGGTTGAAAGAGCGTTCATTGTATTTAAATGAGGCTTTTCTCAAACTCTGTACATAGTCTTTTGCTGCATCGTTTTTTAAATTTATTTTGGGGGTAAAGAAATACATTGCAATCTTCTAACAACTGAGAAAAACTGTGTATGTGAGAGAGAGGCTGTGCAGGGAGAGTGAAATGTAACTGAGAAAAATCCAAAAGAATTACTAAGTTATGGTTGCTGTAAGCTCTGTGTGTGGTGTGGTGATTGTATATAATAAACAGTAAATTTACAGAACATACTCTTGTCTATTTGTTTTTGTGTATTTTAAATGGTAGGCTAGTTTGTTTTTGCAGATTTCTATTTTACTGCATTCTATGTATCCACATTACTACAAAGGATAAGTCAGATATTCTAAACCTAGCATAAATTTCACTTCTAAATTTCTGCTGTTTAGAAAAATTTGAACCCCAACTAGATTTTTCTCTCTTCTCAATTAAGAACACGAGACAGCTTAAGAAAAGCTTATTGTACTTTGCACCACACTGTTCTCTTGCTCACCACAACTTCTTATTTTATATTTTAGTTTGCATGCACTCACCAAAAACCTTTCTTCGACTATAAAGTTGTAAACAGCTGTGCTTCTAAATTATTTGTTTCAAATGAAATCATTCCTGTGTGCTTGTTATCAGATTTTTTCCGCACTCCATCCCACTTTCATCTTATTTCTTTCTGGAAAAGTGCCTTTGTCAACTTAAAAAATTCTCTTATTCTTTTTTCTGTAAATATTTTGTTGCACATACAAATTGTCTCTAGACACTAAATAATCCAATTTACATAATGATCTCACCATGATTTTAAAAAAATGAAAAATCAGTGTCCTTTCCTCTTCTCAAAAGCTAGTTTCCTAGCATAACTTGATTATTTTCCAAGGGGCCATATTCATTCAGTGCATCATTCAATGCTTTTCACTGATCCTATCATAACTTGACCATTTTCGTTAATTCAAGAAGTCTTTTGATGTTTCACACTTTTTTATTGTTCCCTGCCTTAACTTGACCATTCTCATTAATTCATCCCATATTCCACAATATTAAGTAAATAAAATTTTAAAATAAAGATTTATTATGATTATGATTTATTAAGTGCAATGGCATTAAGTCCAGGTAAATAAAAAAAAAAAAATGCAATAAAATGTCCTGGGTAATAATACTAATGAAAATTTATTCCAATGCATTTGTACAGTCAAAAAGCAAACAACTCATTTATACTTATTTGAAAAATTTACAAAAAATGTTTTAAAAAATCTGTAAAAAATAACGCTCAGTTGTATGCACACTAAACTCCTAAAAAAACACCCACCCACCCCAAATGTGGAAATTGAGAGAGGTCTTTGAACAGTGGAGATCAGGAAGGCAACATATTCAAATTGATCAGATGTCGCATTGTAGGCCGGCCATGTGGACAATTCTGTAAAAGGAAAAGAAAGTTCAGAAATAAGTAAGACCAAGTGTGGAAAAAATATGAGGTCAAACAGAACTGCAATAACAAATGTACATGTTCTGGTAAATTTTAAATAATAAAATAAAGTCTCACTACTGCATAAGATTGCAACCTCGTTGAAACCATGTACAGCAGCCTGGCAAATGACATCACTAAATAAGGTAAGTGAAAATGAAACTGGTTTGATGCTCATTCTGGTATAGTAAGTCTTTGAGTGGGTGAACTTCAGTGCATTTGGGTGCACACGAAGTCCTTCCTCCACAAAAAAAAAAAAAAAAAAGAAGGAAAAAAAAAAAGAGACCTCCAATGAAAACAAACAAACATAGAAAAAACAACAACCTACAAATAAACCATGAGGAAATTGGACAGCTAGTAAACTTGCATTCAGGTTTTAAGTTCAAGTCCAGCCCACTTAGAATTGCAAAACTAGGAAAAGCAATTTGAAAAAAAACCCACCTCCATTCTTAGTGAGATTCTTCAGACACTAAGGCTTAATTAAACATTTGGAAAGAGACTACCAATAATTAACCTCACCATCTTAATCTAAGAATTAAAGAACAAAAGCTTAATTCTGAAACAACAGCAAAAACCCAACAAATTTACAATTGATTCAACTGTTCTCCTTGGTAAGTGCTCTTTAAATATATAAACAAGTACAGACTTACGGAACCATTGCAGGATATACATATATTTGGAAGGAAATGTGTGTGAGATGTAACTTTTGTCAACTTTTTTTTTGTTGCTTAGACATGCAAGAATTGTAATTTTATATTTTGTAAAACTCCATGATTAATAGCTGGTAAACAATTCTTTCCTGATTGCAACTAATCATTTCCTCTGTAATTCTATGAATACTTAAATAATGGGGAAAAGTATTTTTGAAGCTTAAGTAAGTCTTCATTTTGGAGTATTTAGGAAGTCCACCAACAAATATTATTTATGCTTAAGAAAGCAGTAAGAGAACATGGGCAAGAGTAGAGTGGCTGCCAGTGTCAGATACAGAAAGCAAGCTTTAATTATCTCCTCTTGGGAATTTGTTTGAAACTTGTTCATGCTCTTTGGTGAGCAAAGATTGACAAAGTGAAAGTTTGTACTCTAAATATAAGCATCTTGCAGTGCATATGATCCTAGAACAGATGTAAATCTTGTAGTGTGTTTGTCTGTGATTCTAGAACAGCTGTAAACCTTGCAGTGCACTGTCTCTGTTAGAAAGTATGATCCTAGAACAGATGTAAATCTTGCAGTGCGTTGTCTGTGGGGAGTATGGTCCTAGAACAGATGTAAATCTTCAAGCGTGTTGTCTGTGGGAAGTATGATCCTAGGACAGCTGTAAATCTTGTAAAGGATGTCTTCCCAGGCAGGGTTGCTGATTGAGGAACGCTGACTGAGAGCTTGGTCCAGCAAAAGTAGCTACCAATAAATAGCACAGAGTCTGGAATAATGGCATTAAGCCTTGGGTCAGGACAGCCAAAATTGAGTCAAAGCTTCTGTGTACTTATATGCAGGATGTGTTCAAGTATGAACTCTAGAACAGAAACTATTGTAATATATTTATAGATCCACTTAAAGTGATGCAATTTCCTGTCTACGAGTCGTAGTCATATGTTATACTGTTTCATTCTGCAGTGAGATATAATGATGATGCCACCTGACATTGTAGACTTGCATATCAAATATCGATACACAAGATTGAATTATTTAATAAAATTATCAGCTCAAGCTAGCATGCACAATAACATTATAACATTAACTAAGACAACAACACAGAGTATTTGCAAACACTCTTAGAGTAAATAACTTACTAATCAGTAAAATTCAATATCAACTCTTATAACGGTCTATAAAAACAATTTACAATAAGTTCAACAGAAAAGAAATGCTTTTATCATAATGAAGAAGATGAGATTTTTTAAACCAAAGTACCCCACGACACTGACAAAGACACTGCTAACATGGTCATTCTTTTTAATAACTTTTATCATGAAAGAAATACATATTTGTAGTAATGCATGTAGTGTTGCAAGGTGTTATAATACAACAGCTTCTTAATGTGGACTGTGGACACTTAGCTGCATGACGAGATTATGCTTTAATTCTCAGTATCTAACACAGCGGTGCACAAACCGCGGCCCGCATGCGGCTTGAGACAGGGCTCTATGCGGCCCCCGGAGGACTTTTGGATGTTACCATTATTACGAATGTAAAGCATATTATTTCATTATTTATGTTGTTTTTTTCTACTGAGCCATACATGTGGCAGCCCTCCACGCACTATCAATTGGAAATTTGGCCCTCTGGCCTACAAAGTTTGTGCACCCCTGATCTAACAGGATGTGTACAGCCATACATGCAAAACAGTACAAGAAAGTAACATTAACAATAAAATAAATAAAAATGCTTGTACTTACCCAGGGTTGCTCTATTTCTCCCATATGACAAAGAAGCTGCAAAACCATGAAAAAATCCATGACAATATAGAGTTGTTTATTAGTTTAGAGTCATCTACTGTGTTACAATTTGAAGATTTTCATCACTTCAGTTTCTAAGAAATGATCATGACACTATGATGACAAGTTACTTTAACTAAAAAAAACACCCTGTTAACACAGGTACTGAATCTGCAGTGAAAATTACATGATGTGTATGCTATGTTGAGAAGGCTAGGTTAAATCCACTTTAAAGTGTCTATCTGCATTTTTGTTCAAGCTGTGGGGTTTCTGTACAAATCCTTGATTCAAATGTGTTTAATCTAAATGTGCGGGCACAATGGCACTGTCAGGTAAAAACATAAGTTAACATTAAAACCTACTTTTTTCATTTCGGTGTAGCTGAGAGCAGTGCCGATCATTACAGATTTTCGACAGGCCCTGGAAGCGAACATCATTCTAACCCGTGATGGCCTACACATAACTCCCTGAAACAAACAATATATAAGTCAATAAATATTTTGTTTTATAATTTTATAACAAGCATTGTCAAATGTGTCTTTCAAAGGGAATGAAAAGAGGTCAAAGTGTAACTGCAAAAGTGTGTGGAAAAAGTTTCATCTTTCCACACATTTGTAAGTTAATTTCAGGAAAATAAATTGAATCTGTAAAGAATTAAAAAAAATGCAACCCTGCATCAACACTTGCATTCACAAATATGTAAAATATGTGCAAAATAAAAAAAGAATTGAGGATTTAGTAGTGAATATCAAATGAACATAAAATAATCCATTTACAGCTACTTATAACATTAACTTTCACATTTTGTTCTTATGGCACTCATTTTCATGTAGTACTCACATATTTTTTCACTTTTATGTAGCATTCACTTGTACATATAGTTCTTGTAGCTTTCACATTCACACTTAGTTTGTGTAACAATCACTTTTACATTTTGTTCTTGTGGGCTTTGAAACTGAACTGTATACTGACACTCAAGAAAGGTCTCTATTGGCTGAAGAATAAAAAGAATTTCTCAACAAAAATATGACCTCTAGTGAGAAAGGCTTCTATCCTAAATATCATTAAGTCCAGTTTTTGAAATCTGTTAATGGTTATGTAGTAATGAATAGCTAGGGATAAGATAAAACTATGGTGATGACTTTATAAATCATGAATAGAAATAATTCATTGTCAGCATAATTGACAGGCAGAAGCCCCCCCCCCCCAAAAAAAAAAAAAAAAAAAAAAATCACAATATGTACTGTAACAGATAAACTTACAGGTGAATCTGTTAGCATGAAGATTAGTTCTTCGATGTCTGCAGAAGAAAAGAGAAGACAATGCTATTACAAGAAGCAGTGTGTGCATACATATGTAATAAAAAATAAAATGCACAATTTCAACAACAGTCCTTGAATGATATCTGGAGGCATAAATAGTAGTAAGGTTTGTCAATATCTCAGAACTAAAGCCAGAATCTCTGTAGGTATAATAGTAGTAAGGTTATGCCAAAACTTCAAAACTATAGCCAGAATCTCTGTAGGTATAAATAGTAGTAAGGTTATGCCAAAACCTCAGAACTAAAACCAGAATCTCTGTAGGTATGATAGTAGTAAGGTTATGCCAAATCTTCAGAACTAAAGCCACTTTCTTTAACTGTTAAAGATTTGAAACACAACAATCAAATACAGCAAAGAAAATTTATCACACAAAAAATATCTGCACACACTCTCTCTCTATATATACAAACAGCCCATGACAGCATAAAAATAAATAATAAAATTAAAATGTTATGTGAGAACACAGAAAGGTAGTCTTAATCATTACTGCAAGTCTGTAACTGAAAAGAAAATAGAGATAACATTTTTTTAAGAATTGTTTTGAAGGTCTCATTTTAATTCAACTTCAGCAGATTGTTTTATTTCAATTGCCTGATGTTTTTTCCCCTTGTAATTTGTTTTTATTTCTCACCTTCTTTGCCAAAGTTCCAGTTCTTGCTTAGAGGTGTTGAAATGAGTTTGACTCTCTGAGTTGGAGGGGCTGGAACAGGTTAATCAGGTTAATGCACTGAAAATCTCTTTCCAAAGTTTTTCTTTTACTAGTCCTTAAAATGGAATTATTTTGAACAACAAATTTTAAATGGAACCCTTTTAATCTAACCTAATTTAAATAAAATGAAATACAATGTATACGGACTTTCAATTCTTAATAATAATTAAATCTAAACTTTAAAAAAAAAAGAACGATCTTAGATTTCTCCACCTGACCACAACTCCATCCCGAGAGTACTGAAAGTGTCAGATATCTATATCACTTTTGTTTATAACTGAAATAAAGAAATGTCATTAAATCAAGTGATATAGTCAAAATTGAAACAAATAAAAACACACTCTTTATTTATTGTTTGAATTATTACAGTCAGAATTAAACTTGTGATGATTGTTACAACATACAGAAAGGTGTTGTATTTGAAAAGCCCCTCACAGCTACCAAAAACCCAAAACCCTAAATTTTCATAAAATTCAAATAAACAGACCTTCTTTATGAATAACAAAATCAAAACCATTTTTCTTGAAGATGTGAAGATTGTCAACTAAGATGGTTTCATTACTGGCAGTGAGTTCAAGGCATTGTGGTCTGGACAAAAAAAGAAAAGTATATATATATATATATATATAATTATAACAGGCTAAAACCATGTATATTTAATAAATGTTTAGGAAAGGCTCTCTTGAAAAACTATCCTATATGCCAGATATCAAAAGTACAGAAAAATTAAATGCAGAACCTGCACACGAAGTTCAGTTAATTCCATTGCAAAGTATCATAAAATCAAAGCAAAAAAACAAAACAATATTTTTCATGTCTTTTCTTTCCCTATTATTTGCTACAAATGACAAAAACAAAATTTGTTTTCAATCAACTGTAAATTTTAGTTTCAATCAACTGTAAATTTTAGTTTCACAGTTACATGGTCTACAGAAAGATCAAGGTCACTTAAATTTGGTTGGCAAGTCAGACCATTTCTTTCTAATTCTGTGCCCTAAAGTACTCTCAAAAGCCGATCTAATGTAATTATTATAAGTAAGATGTAATTTGTGTATATAAATGAGGTGTTATTCAATTAATATGTGTGAAAAGTGATTTACTTTGCTTATTGAAGGAATCAACATAATAACTGTAGTACTTTTTTCTCTTATTTAAAATTCTTTCACAAAATGTCAAGCCATATTAAAAGTGCTTAATTTCTTACTTTAGGTAGGATCAATGCAAGATGCAAGCCAAAGTGTTAAAAATTCAAAGAGGACACATATATTTAAAAACTTCACTGAAATACTTTTGTTCTGGCAAACAATTTAATTTAATTTAATTTATTTAAAACCAAACTTTAACTGGGTGGAACAAAACATTGCAAATGTACAAAAGATGGGAGCTTTTTTGAGCGTGAAATATAAACAAATGTACAAAAGATGGTGGCTGTATTGAGCGTGAAATATAAACAAGTGTACCAAACAAGAGAGCTCCAGCGATCTCACCGGATAAGCTGCTGCATCTGCAGGATGGTATTTTTTTGTAGCATTTCAAAATTGTACTTTTCATCAGTGGCATGCTGATCCACAATAAAAAGATCTTGACCATTCCTGGCAATGATGAAACCAAGGTTGAACTGCAACCCAATAGCCATGAACAGTTCTATAAAATACAAACTGTTCAACCCCAAATGTGAAATATACATATATGTAGTAAAAATAGTAATATGGGTTACATCTGTAACAACAAAGCAAAGTGTTGAGCAGATGGCCAATTTACATAGCTAATATCACTAATTCTGAAATTCTGCTAGAGATAAGGTTAAATAAAATTTTGACTGATGCCAATTAAAGGTAATTTTTAATATAAATTTTTAAAAAATTCACTTTAAATATAATTAAATATGATCATGTTCAGAGGTTGTTAATATATTGATACAAAATCATGTGCAATTTGACCTCTAAACAATTCTGAATTCAGAAGAAAGACACTAAGCTAAAAGATGTGGCATGTTTATTACATGTGGTAGAAGTTTTATACAACCAGCTCAAATGTACATGTATTCAGTTGCATAATATTATGAAAATGTAATGTTTATTTCTACTTTTAAGAAACATCAATTTGTTGTAAACACACACACACACAAGCTGTACAAATCATGTCTTCCTACAAACTAACAGTATGACTTTTTTCATGACAGCACTGTAACCATGTTAAAGAAGTAAGAATTAACAGTCTGATTTTCTTCAGGGGGGAGGAATTCTCTTTTATTAGCCTGTAAATGAGACTGATAGAATAGAGATGCCACTGTTCAAATGAGATGTCCCATTCCCCCCAAAAAATTACAGTAAAAAGATGGTTCTAACCAAATGTTATCTCAATGAAATATACAAATTCTAACTGACAAGAAAAGATCTATACCTTTTCCCTGCAGATGTTTAAACTAAAATAAAAAGAGCCCCCCCCCAAAAAAAATCCTTTTTATTTATCATTATAAGCACCCCCAAATCACAGACATAACAAAATCCCTCCCACCTTTTGTCACTTATGTTGCACATATATAAGCTTTGAAAGTTGGTGTAAACAGATTTTTTTTCCTTTTGTTACCATCTGATCAATCTCTTCTTCATTTCATTAGAGACTAGTAGTGTTGAAATGTTATAAACATATTTTGCTGTTTGTTGTGGTACTAATATTATCCCATCATCAATAAATTACAACTACAGATACAAACATTTTTTTTTTACCTGTTCAACTAGGCAGGTCTGTCACAATTCTACAAGTTCAACAGTTAATATATATATGTCCCTTGGGCAGTCATATTTGTGACATCTTTCACATTTATTTTAAGTACTTATAAAAAGAGTTAAAAAAAATTAACTGGTATCGATTTCTGAAAGACTACTGTTATTTAATTAAAATGCAAAAATATGCGGCTTCATACTCTTAAAAACAGTCTTGTAAAGAGTGCTAATGACTGAGAGAACAGTAATTGAAATTGGACCAACAACAGTGTTAGAGCCTTCCCCTCCAATCTCCACCATCTGCATACCCAAACTTTATATCAAAGGGAACTAACTGGGAGATTATGCTGCTATGAGTGAAAACAGACATTCATTTTTTGATTGACCATGCCAAAAGTGAGGCACTTTTAGATATGAAATCTGAAGTTTTGCAAAATAGGCACAACGCTAGCAATACAGTAATTTTTAACAGTACAATTTATTAATAAAAAGCAAAGATTACACCCATATTAAACAATGTGCTACTAAAGATTTACAGTTTGCTTTAATCATTTCTGAAGCTGCTTTGATATTTGGTTTACTAAAGTGGTTGCTAACAAGGTTTACAGAAAGAACACTGTGTTCAGTGTTAAGGCGACTCCAATACTTGATTTACTAAAGGTGTTCATCAACAAAATGCACAGATCTCTAGGATAAGTGTTAGGGCTGCTCTGATACCTGGCTTATTAAGGGAGTTCTTCAAAAAGGATCATTCGCTCTTGGAATAGTTTCTTCTGTAGGTATGTGACCTAATTTCAATCAAAATTAATTCAATATAAAGGTGATTTCTAATTTAGTAATTTATGAACAATAATATCACATAAATGTAGATTTCAAAGTTATTTCACCAATTCGCACCAAAAAAGGTACAAAAAACCCCCAAAGATATAATTAATAAACATTGCATATGGGAAAAAAAATGTCAACTTAAAAAACACCAAGTAAACAATTTTGTAATAATTTATAAAAATGTGAAGTATCAAAACTCACCTGTCCCAAAACTTCCATATTTGCAAACATGTCTTTACTGAAACAAAGAAAGAAATTTTACTAAAGCAAATGAATAAAATGTATTCTATTATAGTAGTGGTAAAAATTCAATGGAATTACGTCCTAACCATTACTAAACTGTTCACATAGTTACATGTAGATGATAAATAAATATTACTATATTTCACAATTACAGAATATTTTAAAAATTAAATACAGTGGATCCTCGATTAATGAGCCAGAGGTTCCACAGAGTCACTCATTTATTAAATCATGTGAATAATTTTAATTTAAGACTGTTGCTCACAGAATTTTTACTAGTTTATAGAACTGAAAGTCCTTACAGGAGGTAACTTGTTAACTGCCCATTAATCGAGGTTCTACTGTATTTACTTTTATAAAAACTTATGTTTCAACTTTCCCTGCTTTTATTTTATTATTATTTCTAATCACTTAGGATCAACTAGTTATTCTAATTTCTTCAAGTCTAGGAACCTGACAAAAATATGGCTGGAATCTCAGAATGAACTATGATGGAAAAGATTATAGGCAGTCATAATTTACTAATATATATTTTATTTTAATTTGAAATTTAAAGAGTTAAGATTCAAACATTTTTTTTTTTTAATTTAAAATTACTACCTAGTTAAGTAGTTTATTTACCTTACACTCTGAAAGAATAGCAGCAGATGCCACGATTATGTAAATAGTAACAATAAAAATTAGGAAGACTTGATACAGCATAAAACATTATAACAGTTATGTGCTTGACAATAATATTTAATAATGGATAACAACCACAAGATCCTTGTACAAGCACATAAGCACATAATAAAAACAAAATTAATATATCGACAAAATAATATATCATATATGTAATAACTATTGTATTGTCAACATCTCACATCCCCAAACCATAACTAGAATAAATTCACAAATGTAAGCTTCGAAAGACCCCACCACCAAATTCCCCAATTACTCCATGAAATAATGATATAAAGTTTAGTAAATGCAGAAAACAATTTCTTCTTCCATTAAAAAATAAATCATGTTATTAAGGCTATTTTAAGAAAAATAATTCAATTTTTCAAAAATTCAATATTCAATTTTATTTTTATTTTTTACTAAGTACTATTACAGATGATTAAACAAATGTATACGTTGCCCCTGATTATCTACTGATACTCATCAAAATCATCTCCTGTCACTCATGACAGTCTCCTTAGAAACTCAGTGACACATGATTATAAAAGTGGTTGTTTATTTAGTCAGTCAAGTGCATTCAGCATAACCGTAGGAGCCATTTAAAGTGCTTGCCTAATTTCTCTCCGCAGTTCAGCTTCAGCATTTTCATTGTCAGTTGGACTGATCTTGGCTCGGAAACATCCAGGTAATTCCCTCTTTGTTTCCAATGAAGCTGTAAATCATCATTAAAAAAACAAAAACAAAGCAAACTACCTCAGTAACCGCTGAGT
The DNA here is from genome assembly GCA_028829895.1 of Sinotaia quadrata. Taxonomy (NCBI): domain Eukaryota; kingdom Metazoa; phylum Mollusca; class Gastropoda; order Architaenioglossa; family Viviparidae; genus Sinotaia; species Sinotaia quadrata. Next base: position 13,564,356 of record CM054182.1, read on the forward strand.
CTATGGCTGACACTATTGATTTCTCTGTACTATAAACAATATTTTACATTAGGGGATACTTTTGATACTTTAAATTTACAATGTAAATATTAAACATATTATTACTAGTAACTTAATATATTCTTGATTGATATTTCTCCCTAAAATATGACATTATTTTCATGACATAAATCCAATTTTACTGTAAATTTAGTAAATTGCTGTAAATGATAATTAACACAGAAGCAAACATAAAATTAAAAAAAAAAAAAAGCAAAAGAAAAAAACCTACTTTTATATTACTGGATTTTCATCAAATATAATCTTTAATAAAGAACATTCAAATTTGTGATTTCTTCTTTAAAACTAACTATATAAATAACTAAATAAAATCTAGCAAAAGTATACTTACATGAACACACATCAAATCTACTAGTATAATCAACAAAACAAACACAGTGCATTTACTCAAAAACGTAACACTAGAACAGGACATTAAGTGATTATTAATTAAATACCATTCTTTGTTAAATGTTTTAATTTCAATTCTGCTTAAAATATTACTTCTATTACTTGTTTTAATATATTACTAACTATAATAAAAAACAACAACATTATTTTATCTGAGTTTGAAATCAAATTTGGTAAATGAGCTTAAATTGTACAGAATATTATAGATGAGTTGGAAAGTATACGAACTTAACTCCTGACTTAAAACAACTTTGTTTAATTTTATGGAAACAAAATTTAGAAACAAATCTATTGTCAACAATTTTATTATAACTTACAAGACATCTTTCGAGAAGTAAGACATTTTTGCAGCTTCTGAAATGAAAAAGCAATTTCTGTTTCTTCTGCGTATACCTTTTTACCAGCATCCTGCAAAACAATAGTTTATTCTGTTTACAAAATGATGACAATACAAAACTTATTATTATAGTATATATTATATACCATTAATAGTTAAATATTACTATTTCATTAAAATGTACACTACCACAGAAGTTGTATAGATATATCATCACAAACTAGAATATATGCCACTACTCCTATAAAACTAACTTGATAACATGCTTAATCTTAGAATGTATGCCATTACACCTATAAAACTAACTTGATTAACATGCTTAATCTTAGAAAAGCTCTACATAAAGTACACAAGACTTTAACATACAAACCACCGCTTAAATACATAAATAACACTTATTTTTTAAAATCCCCCAAAACTTGATTGTACTAGATTTCACTTAATACTTATTCATTATTCCACAGAAGAACCTAACTTTGAAAATGAAATCACAGAAACTAAGAAAGGCTACAACATTTCTGTAACTATCAAATCTTTCACTTTTCTATCAATTTTGCAGGTTCTCAAAAGTAGTCTACAATTGCTAACTGCAAACATTAACTTAATATGTTAACTCAATTAGGTTGATAAAAATGTTACTTAATTTACTTTTAAACAGATTTTAGGAGTTTGTTAAAAGTACATAATAAATAACAGACAAATAAAACCTGACTTCATTTACTTTGAGAGTAATGCCTGGGTGGCCCAATCCTAAAACCGACCCAGTTACAGCAACATGTTAATAATACTTGCAATTTACATTTCATACTACTTACATTCTAAAATACAACAAATTTCAATTATTAAAATATAAAATTTTATAATATGCAAACATATTTTCACAAACATTTTCTTTGCTGATGTGTTTACACATCATAAACATTTTTTGGGGGGAGGGGATTGGATGGGTGGGTGAAAGCTTACTGTAGTGATGGCAAATTACTGTGAAAATAACATTAACAGCAAGAAAAAAATATTAAAATGCATACAGTATAAATTATATATGTATACATGTTATTGTTATATATGTCAATACAAAGAAATAAATAAGAACTACTTCTTTGTTTTCACTGATGATGATACAGTGCTCATTCATATAATGAAAGCCAACATGGCCTACCTCAATATGTGCTGATTTAAAACATCTGCACCAAGAACAAAAATCATCACACTAGTCAAAATGACAGTATCATCTCATCCTTTCTTCGCAAGAAGCTAAAATTAATAACCAATGTGCAATAAGCATTAATAATTTTCAATACTGTTTCAATTGCAATGGAACCACCACCAAAATGAAAAACTGAGGATGACACAAACCAGCACAACATATGCATCTTATGGTAGGGATAAACAAGACTTCTAAGTTAGTGACATCCAAAAGAACAAGAGATCAGAGGTGTAAAGTTTTACATCAACAGGAAGAGATTCAAACCTTGCTTTTATACAATGAAGAGATCTCTTAGGTAGGAATAAAACCCTGGACGCACAAGAAGAAAGATGATAAAATATTCCGTGCTGTTACTATATTTAAAAACTAGAAATAAAATGAAAAGCCAAATTAAAACAATTCAATCAATGAAAATATGAACGAACTAAAGATACTCACAAATTCTGTAAAGGTAACAGAGAGAGATGGATTTTGACTTCTAGGCTGGCAACTTTTTGTTTCATCTTCCACCAAATACGAATCTTCACCTACAGCACAATCAATACCGACACCCCAGGACTGAGACCTCTGCACATCACAAGCAGGTGAAGGTGCAAAATCTGTCAATAAATCTGTGTCTGCACAGCAATTTGTTCTGATATATTCTTGAGAACAGCTTTCAACATTACTAGACAACAATGTCTTTGGTAATGAAGAGATTCCAGATGTCCTTGGCAATGAAGAGATTCTTTTCTTTAAATTTTTACAATCTGTTTGGAGGTCATTATTTTCTGGTTTGATGTCTGTCATAGCTGTAAGCTGTGGTTCTAGGTTTACACGATTTTGATCAGTTTCACTGTGACTATTGCATACTCTGAGAACTGTTGATGAAATGTCTGTGTAATTTTCTGAAAATTTTTCACAAGCACTACCTGTCAAGGATGAGCTCACATCTAAATCATTGGTATCCAAAGAGTATGTTGATGCGTCAGCAATAAATTTTTTATCTTCATTTGTCGAGGAACACTCTTGAGTAGCTGGACTACTATCAGAAAGCACATCTCCCTCAATAGAATCTATTGATGGATCAAAACTCTTTGGGGACAATCTAGATGCTCCAAGGTCTGCAGCTATTGACCTCAGCTGTTTCTTGGATGGAGAAGAATATGCAGAAAGAAATCGTGTAATTGAGCCAGGATCTGGAAGCTTGGCAGGACTGGAGTTGGAATTTGTCCTGGGAGCACTGCAACTTTTGGAGAGGAAACCATCCAATTTTCTTTCTGAGAATGTGAAAAAAAAGATAATTTATCTTTAAAATATAATTTACATAAAGGACAAACAATACAGAGAAACAGTTTCAAGCAGACTTAGACAATACATAAACAGTATACAATAGACTTTAATATCAATGAGGTAAAAAAGCGAATTTAATAAACAAAATTAAATTAAAAAGCTCTTGATCAACCTGCTCCAAGAGAAATATTCTACAGGAAAAATTATCACTTAAGAGCCAGAAAATTAATATGCTTTCAGATGTATTTAAGGGATCATGTAAAAAAAATTAAATTGTTAAAAGCAACAATTTTACTCACGCTTATCAGGATATGCTGAACTCTTTTCCAATGGGCTCTTAAGGTCATTTTTATCAAAAGCACTTGAAAATGATCGCTTAAGTCTGGCCAAGGAACTCAGCATCATATCCTATACAAAAACAGACAAGATCACTTAAGTGTGGCCAAAGAATGCAGCATCATATCCTATACAAAAACAGACAAGATCACTAAAGTGTGGCCGAAGAATGCAGCATCATATCCTATACAAAAACAGACAAGATCAGTTAAGTGTGGCCAATGAATGCAACATCATATCCTATACAAAAAGAGACAAGATCACTTACATGTGGCCAAGGAATGCAACATCATATCCTATACAAAAATAGACAAGTCGGGCCAAGGAACTCAGCACAATATCCTATATATAAAGAGACAATGGTCACTGAATTCTGGTCAAGGAATTTCAATAACATATCCTATACAAAGACAATGATCTGATCAAGTGTGGCCAAGGAATTCAGCATCATATCTTATACATAAACAGAGAATGATTGCTTAAGTCTGGCCAAGGAACTCAGCATAATATCCTAAACATAAATAGACAATGATTGCTTAAGTCTGGCCAAGGAACTCAGCATAATATCCTAAACATAAATAGACAATGATTGCTTAAGTCTGGCCAAGGAACTCAGCATAATATCCTATGCATAAGACAATTATCCCTAAGGCCTGTTCAAGAAACTCTGGGCCTTATCCTATATATAAGTAGATAATGATCATTTAAATCATTTAAAAAACTCAAGACCATATTCTACATACATTAACAATGATTTCTTCAGTAACTGATGGGCATTATGACTGACATATCTACCCTAAAGATATTTGTACAATGTACCTATATGATTATTTTCTGCTGTTAGAAATCTATAAGTCACGTGTTCAGATGATTGTTCTGTACTGCTGACTACATATCCATCCAAAAAGAGTTTGTCTGGGAAATGCATACTGGTGTAGCTGTAAAGTCTGTGTCTGGTAAAATGCATACTGGTGTAGCTGTAAAGTCTGTGTCTGGTAAAATGCATACTGGTGTAGCTGTAAAGTCTGTGTCTGGTAAAATGCATACTGGTGTAGCTGTAAAGTCTGTGTCTGGTAAAATGCATACTGGTGTAGCTGTAAAGTCTGTTTGGGAAATGCATAATGGTGTAACTGTAAAGTCTGAACCTGGTAAAATGCATACTGATGTAGCTGTAAGTCTGTGTCTGGGAAATGCATACTGGTGGTAAAGTCTGTGCCTGGTAAAATGCATACTGGTGTAGCTGTAAAGTATGGGTCTAGGAAATGCATACTGGTGTAGCTGTAAAGTCTGTGCCTGGTAAAATGCATACTGGTGCATCTATAACCGTTCACAATGTACATAATTTAAACAGCATATACTGCTGATTTACTAACATCAATGTACATAATTTAAACAGCATAAACTGCTGATTTACTAACATCAATGTACATAATTTAAACAACACATACTGCTGATTTACTAACATCAATATACATAATTTAAACAACACATACTGCTGATTTACTAACATCAATGTACATAATTTAAACAGCATAAACTGCTGATTTACTAACATCAATAACTGAAGAAAAAAGAAAGTACAGCTAAAAATAACACACCTTATTTTCAGGTGAAGATGCATTCTTCAAACTGCAAAATGAAGGCACCAAATTTAAATTATTCAATTCTTCAGGAAGAGAAAATATTTAATTATTATTAAACAATTATTTATTTGATCTTAAAAGCCTTGACAGCAGACAACTAGATGACTGGCTGCAAAGTATGTGATCTTGGTTCCTATGAAAAGAAGCATGCAAAGGATGTAATTCTATTACTTTCTGAATCCTTGTATTATAATTATCTAGCACTATTTTCACTTTTCTTAACTGCTTAAGGTCTTTACTTCTGTTTTAAACAAAAATAAAGTATATATATATAAGTTCTGTTATATATTTTACTATTCATATGCATTTTAACAAAATGTTATTTCACATAATATGTATACATAAACTTTGAATACTATTACAAAGAGATATACATGTAATTAGAATGTACATAAAGTTATTTCCCATTTTGTAACTCCTTATGCACGTTTTCCTTAAGTTCAGTAAGGCCTCTTACATTCATTTAAAATCTGTTGTTTGTTCATTTAAGTTTGTATATTAGTCTGCTGGTTATTATTTCATGGAGTAATATTTTTAAAAAGGTAAGGAAAACATTTTAAAACTCTTTTGTGTTATTATTATGTTTAATTCTATATAAATTTATTGTTACAGTTGATTGCTGTTTTTCATTATGTTATGTCATACTAGTACTGTTTATACAAAGCTATGCAGTAAACTTTTTCGTAATAATTACAGATAAAGTATAAAAATAAAATTGAATGCCCGAGAATATATTTTTTATGTCACTTTAGTGGTTAGCCACATAAATCCATTAAATATTATATGCTTTATTTTAACAAGATGGTGACATAGCTAAAAAATTAATAAATATATGCTTTATTTTTACAAGATAGTGCCATAGTGAAGAAATGAATAAATATATAGTTTATTTTTTGCAAAATGGTAGTGTAGTTAAGAGGCTAATATATCTTTTAACAAGAGCACATTAACTTACAGTGAAAAAAATGAAAACTATTTGAAAATACTTGGAATTAATCAGTAGTATATATCACAATCGTCAAATATATTTTAACACAAAATTATTCTTTATAATTTTGCTTAAATTTCTGCATTAGGTTCAGAGTTTGCTCATATTTTTAAACATCCAATTAATTTTTCTTATATATTATATTTAAGTGTCTATATTAAATGGCAAGTGCAACAATCAGGGTTAGCATAAACAAAAAGTTTCTTTCAAAACATAGAGAGCCTGTCTTCACACACTGCACACTACTATATAAATACACATCAATTCAATATTCATGTTTCACCTGCTATCTTCAAAACCAATGGAGTCTGCTGAAATCTTGTCAAGAATGATGGCTTCACTTTTCTTCAGAGTACTGTCTTTTATTGAATGATTCACTGCAGCAGAAGTAATGTTCAAATTAAGCACACATTTAAAAAAAACAATGCCTTTTACTAATGTTTATTATTCAAATTAATACAATGGACATCTGATTTGTGATACTGATCCATTCCAGAAACCCCATCTTATCATTCAATATATTGTAATGTGAACCAAATAATAATGCGTCATAAAGATTTTTTTTTTTATCATACAGTAAACCTTGTTTTATTATGGGGTCCATTGTAAAGTGATCTGATTACAGTATGGGTCAATCTTAAAGCTGAACCACTGTACTTTATAAAGTAATGCTATTTAATAATTTAATAATAATTTTCAAATTCAACACAATTTATCAAACATTATGGATGTCTGCAACTTGCTTGTGTACATATATAGTTTATATGTTTGATGAGAACGAGAACCTCAGATGACATAAAATGATGTCCGATTCCTATGTCTCAGTGGCACATGTCTATTCACAAACTTCATACAACAATCCATTAACTAATGTTTAATGTTTAAATTAAACACTTTCCATAAAACAATGCCATTTGCTAATGTCTAATAATCAAATAAAATACCTGCTTGTTAAAACCCTGCCATTTACTACTGCAGAATATTTACATATGCCTTGACAAAATCATGCCTTTATTACGGCAGAATATTTACTTATGCCTTTACAAACCATGCCATTTACTACTGCAGAATATTTTAAGACTCATCGTGATTTATCACAATTTACTGTGCTTGGATTTGTAGAAATGTAATTAATAATAATTAAAAAATTATGCAGTGTTGAATAAAGCTTTTCAACAAAACGTATTTAAAACATTTTAAGAATATCTGATTAACACAAATAGATAATAAAATACACTAACTCAGGGAACATAATACCAGTAACAATAAATAACAACTGTTCTTATGAAAGAATGACCATCCATCTACTAATGGAAAATAATAATAATAATAATTCCAGTAATCTACTCACCTGAAAGCAATGGTATTATGTTCATACTGTAAACAGATGTTGTTGGTTCATAAATGCGAATCAGGGAAAACTAAAATAATAAACAATTCAACAAGGCATTGTAATTTTTGAAACAATTTCATTTGATTTAAAAGTAGTAAACATTTTCCTATATTACTAAATAATCTAAACTTGACAGTTAACACAACAGTATTTAAGTTGACTACATTATAATAATAAAAACTAAATTGAAACAAAGTTGACATTATGACAACAAAAGTAAGTAGTATGTCAAACAGAACAAGTAACAACAACAACAACAAAAATCTAGATGACATCTGGTTTAGAAAAAGAAGAGATATAGCAATGCACACAATCATTAGTTACAGCACTGACATGGAGAGTAAAAAACAACAGAAACTGCCAGTCATGAACATTCTCATAGAATAACTGTTGGATGAATTAATCATCATAAAGAAAGTGAAAGTTTAAAATATAAGTAAGAAAAGGCAGATTATATATAATTTATGTTTATTACCTTAATTGTTGCCAGCAGCAATTTCTCTCTTTCCATAAATATCTGACGCTTATCTGGTGTAACGTTGATGTCTACTGATTCTGTACAAAATTAAACATAAAACAACCTTCAACATACAATCTGCTGCTGTTAGGAAATCAATCTGGTGATGATAACACCTGTCTTCGAATGAATAAACAACTACCAGAACAAATACTTAAGACTGAAACAAAAGCTTACAACTATACTGGTGAGGTAGGTGGCCAACCAATAGTATAAAAAGTAAGAAATTTGGGGTAAAGATGGCATCAAGAAACAATCTAAAATATGCGCACTTACCACATTTTGCAAATTACAAATTGAGTAAAACTAAATGCTTGAAAGAAATCACTCACAAAAGAAGGGTTAGACATAAACTTTATTTCTTAAGGCAATTTCTTTTACTGTTCTGCGCATTGAGCATGCATGCATATGTGTATTCTTAATTCTTCAGAAAAAGAAAACAACTTATGCTCTTTATGACACATTTTATTTTCCATATGCAGCTGCATTAAGATTATAAAATTATGCCTGTGAATGATCCTAAAGCTCCACTTCCCTGCTTGCTTGGCATTTCATAGCAAAATTTATGTTTTATGTCAACCAAGGCAGACAATATTCTTTTCATGTTTAGCCCAGTTTTTTCTTTTAACAAGAAATAATGCTTAACCAATTAAAGACAGTAAGGAGAGTTTAGAATCTAATTTGAATTATAGTGGTAATCATAATTTGAAGTAATTGTAATCTGAATTAAATTTGATGTAATTAGATCTAAGGAACAAGCTCTTTAAGATAGAATTTATGAAATGCATTGGGCTTTTATGATTACACCTGATACAAAATGCATTGGGTTTTTGTGATATCATCTGATCCAAATATCTATTTCTTAAGCTTGCTCTCAGAATTTGCAAGATGTCTGAACAATATTTACCCTGGCTTTTAAATTTACTTGCATTACTTGATTCAGAACCATCACCACCACCCTCTATATTCAAATGAACGATAATGATTGATGAACAGCCAAAATAACAGTAACAAACAATGATTGATCAACAGTCAAAATAACAGTAACAAATAATGATTGATCAACTGTCAAAATAACAACAACAAATAATGATTGATCAACAGTCAAAATAACAACAACAAACAATGATTGATCAACAGTTAAAATAACAGTAACAAACAATGAACACATAAGATGCCATAAAAATGTTGCTTACCTTTGTCCATTGACACAAGCAACACAAGAAAAGGATACTGGTGACGATTGTAGGTGTGGTAGACTTCATTCACTGTCTTTAAAATCTGTGTAAGTTGACAAAAGCAACTTCATGGCTTGAAAAAAAATATGCTATGTGATGCAGTAAATTTGCCTACCTTATTTTAAAACTTAATGTTATATAAATTGCTAAATTGTTGAACTTGGGCACTCCTTATGATATATTTTTTGGAGTAAACACTGGCATTGAGAATATGCTAGAAATTTCTGATGCAATGCAAACCAGTTCCAACTAGATAAGTAGTTTTTATTACCCAATGGTTAAGATTTATGAGAACGAGACCAGCCAATGGGATGAGATCAAAAGTCTATCTGCTGTAGAGAATTCTATTGTCTAATCACTTGAATTTAGTGTGGCAAGAAGCTTGGTCTTGAAAGGCGGCTGTAAGCTTAATGGTGAGTTAACTGACTGATTGAGAGAGAATGGACTTAGAAATATTTTGAGCTTTTTTGCTAAAGATGTGTTACACTTGTGTTTACGTAGATATGTATTGTGAGTAGAATATAATTTCTACAAACTGTGAACTATAATGCTTATATGTAGTATGCTAAACACTTGAAATTGTTTCTAGTGAACCTGTTCATAAACTATTATGCTGTATGCATGTATCAGGCTAATAAAAACTGTGGCAGGAAACTGTAAGTTGAGACTTGAATGTAAGAAAAAATGGAGTTAAAAAAGGAATAAACTGGAAACTTAGCATTTGTTCCCTGATTATACTTTTACAGGGACAAAGCAGCCTTTCCTTGTGTTATCTGAATCTTCTAGTTTACTGATTATAAACTGCTATGATCTTGGTAGATGTGAAAAGCCTCTACTGCAGTATGCTAATTTTAACTGAAATACATATAGATTTTTGTAATCAAATACTATATGTAAGTTAATTTTAACACTGAAATACATACAGATTTTTGTAATCAAATACTAAATGTAAGATGAAGCGCTATACTAATCAAATCAAGTAAACAGAAAGAAAAAAATGTCGAAATGTCTTGTAAACAATAATAATATTATTCATTACTGCAGTGACTGAATGTAAATGTAGCAGACAGACAATTAGTTAAGAAAGAAAATCCCAAGAAAAGAATAAAACAGAACTGACAGCACATCTTGTCAGTAACCCTACAATTTAGGACTAAAACTGACAGTACATCCTGTCAGTGACCCTACAATTTAGGATTGAAAATGCCACATTTTGTCAGTGACTACAATTTAGGACTAAAAAGCCACATCTTGTCAGTGACCCTGCTGTTTAGGATTAAAACACTGCATCTTGTAACCAGACCTAAACACCAGAACTAAAACAGCCAGAATTTGTAAAATAAATACATTCCTCTATGAATGACAAAAACATTTATTTATCTTAACAGAAAAAGAACTAATTGAGTTAGGCAGATATCCAATCACATATTCATCTTATTCAATTTTCCTAGAAAATATTATTTGCACTGAGGACGTTTTTAAAAGCAGCATTAACTCAAAACTACTTATGACAACTGAGAAAGTGAAAGGTATACAAAAAAAACCAAACAGCTATGTGTGCTGACTCTCAAAGTTGGGGGAGAAAAAGCACAGGTTAATGACATGTACTCAGTTATATGCAATTACATGTACATTATTAAGAGACATCTGGAAATCTGGTAGCCACTACTGTCGATCTATTTCTGTTATAGATAAATACAATTAAAAAAAGCTGAATTTTGTACAAGAAAATCCACTTTTATATGCTGCAGTTCAGGCAGTCTAAATTTTTACAGAAAATATCTCACATACAGAGTTAATCTCCATCAATATTGGCACCAGCCAAGAGGTGAAACTGTCAAAGAGCTACAGCTTATATTATTTATGATTTAAAAAAAATTTAAACGAACCTTTGTTGCATCACAAGGCCGTCGATTGATGAAAACAAATTGGCGATCTGTACTGCTACGTCCAAGTCCATGTTCACATTTAGAAATAAATCCATCAATGCTACAAAGATAAAAATATATGTATGAAAGATAGTAAACAAAGCAGTTTGGCTGATCTCATGCAAGTCAGTTACCAACATGTTCAAAGTCAGGATTATCAAATTTTACAAGAGTGGGTAATCAATATTTTAAAGCCAGGATTACAAACATTTAAAAAAAATAGATTCATTAATATTTGAAAACAAGGTTACTAACATTATAATATAAAAAATCACCAACATTTTGAAACAATCAACGCAGAGAAATTCTAACAGAGTAAGGAGGAAGGCCCCACAGGAACTCTACAGAAACTAAGAACATCAAGAAGATGAAAAGTTTCCACGCAATTCCTGTGGGGAAAAGAAGTGATCGCTACAACAACAACAACAACAACATCAGTATAACAAAGTCCTTGCACATTTGTCCAAGCTCTACTAAAAATGTTCGGTTACCATACACATCATAAGGGCTAATCATATCAAAATTAGATAAATATAAAGATCTACTGAATAGTAATTAACTTACCTAAAGAAGCTTGACTGAGAGTCATCAAAACTGATCCCGAAGTCTGAGCACACACTCTCGTCCGGAGAGTGCTGTTGGAATGGAAGCAGACTTTGCAGCTGGAAAATAAAGTGCTGGACAGTAATAATTTTCTACCCCAAAATAATGTAGTTTTCTACACAGCTGGAAAAATAAAGTGCCAGACAGTAATAATTTACTACCCCAAAATAATGTAGTTTTCTACACAGCTGGAAAAATAAATTGCCAGACAGTAATAATTTTCTATCCCCAAAATAATGTAGTTTTCTACACAGCTGGAAAAATAAATTGCCAGACAGTAATAATTTTCTATCCCCAAATAATGTAGTTTTCTACACAACTGGAAAAAAAAAAATTAAAGTGCCAGTCAGTATTAATTTTTTACCCCCCAAAATAATATAGTTTCTACACAATGATGCAAAACTGGAAAGTCAACAACACCCTTATGGAAATTCACAAGATAATACTGCAAGGTGTACTGCTGTACAAGACAGGCTGCAAAGTCAGACAGAATATTAAAGTCAATATTGAATTTTGCAGTGGAATTTATTGCCAATTAGCATACACAAGAACCATTTGTGTTGCCTAAACATTACATAATTTGCTGTCTACACTGTGCACTACAACTGAAACAAAACGACACAAACTAAACTGACAAGCAATCTGTTTGACAAATTCTTTTCTCAGTCAATTAAATTAAAATATAGGGAAATATGTGTAGTCAAAATTTTGATAAATTTGTGAACAATATTCAGCTATCAATATAAGAATGATGAACAGAATTCAAAAATATATTTTCAAAACAGAAAATTACAAGTGATTTTAGCCATTTGTTATTAGAACTCCCTTTCCCTAATAATATGTCTTCAATTTATTCTTTTTCTGTCACCATTTGAAAATAAAGAATACAGGTTTGTCATCTTTTAGTTTGTTTGGAAAAAAGCCTTCCCAGAAATAAAATTAAAAATTAATAAAACAGTAAGGTATTTCAAGATACATGTAATTAAAGCGTGAATGAATTTTTATTTAGCAAATTAACATAAATTTATTTGTAAAATGAAGTTTGGTGTCTCAATTAACATCTTCTGTGTGATTATCAAAGAAGTTAAATTAGAAAAATACTAGCTTCCACCAATCATTTTACCTGCTTTGGACCAAAAATGTTCTAGTTTCCACCAATTATTTTACCTGCTTTGGACCAAAATGTGGGCAATGTTCTAGTTTCCATCAATTATTTTACCTGCTTTGGACCAAAAATGTTGGCAATGTTCTCTTTGATCGCTGAATTCCCATTGGTAGCCACTATTGTCGATCTATTTCTGTTATAGATAAATACAATTAAAAAAAGCTGAATTTTGTACAAGAAAATCCACTTTTATATGCTGCAGTTCAGGCAGTCTAAATTTTTATTAATTTTTCAAAAATAAAATTAAAATATCAGATAAAGACTATTAATTAATGCACGAACATGAATTCACATTAGTTAAAAGTTTCAATTTAAAATAAAGAAATACAATGTCCCTAGAATTATATTTATAATAACTTTAAGGATATAGCCACAAACGTTCTCATGCAGTGATTGGTCAATGGTAACATTACAGTAATCAAAGGCTTTCGCCTTGGTTCATGAATTTAACATACAGTACATTTCATAAGATTTTAAATAAAATCATATAACATGTCCATGAAACAAACTCTTTTCTAACAAAACCGAACACATAATATTGAAAATAAAATATCATTAAGACTCAAAGAGAAAAGAGAGAATAACACAATATTAAAACAAATAGACTACTATATTTTTACTCTACAATCTAAAAGATTATTATCTACCCTTTGCCACTCTGATTAGAACATGTAATGCGGACACCAGTGTGAATGAGACAGTAAGCATTCAGGACTTGAACCATCTTCCCAAACTCTCGTTTCAAATTGTTCTGGAATTCACGATGGCGTACTGGTAATGTATGAAATAAGTTCTGTACAATGATGGTTGTTCCACGCTGCACAAAATCAATAACATGATTTAACAGGGCAAAGCCCAAGGAATTATCAGCACTTCTATTTCCTACACTTAAAAATGACAGAATTATTGAAGTGTACATTTTTATAGAAAAGTATATTAACTATTAAATAGTTTTCACTGAGTCAGATTTACTGTTACGATTCTCTAGTAGCAAGACTTTGGAGCTCTTTCACTTCTTGTTTTTCAAACAGGCCACTTAGAAACATATACAGTGCTAGGGGTTCCCTAAACCATGCCTTTGCTTGTATCTTGCTAACCTCTTGCAAAAAAGCTACTGACTGCCTGCCTGCCTGGCCGTCTGTATATCTATCTATCTATCTAGCTAGCTATCACATTAAAATAATAAGTGGTAATATCTGCATTCACTACAAATTAACTAATTCCTAATTATTTCTTTCACAATTATTTCTGACTAATTTTGTGAGTGCGTTTCTTCAGTTATTAGACAATATCCCACAAGCATGTCACAATCAGCGGAACAGAGACAACTCTAACATTATCTTAACCTTTGGGATTCTCATATGCATGAGTCTCTATTACTATTAGTTGTCCACACTATAACCAAGCTCAAAAGTACATCATTTAGTATAAAGGATATACAGCACTCAACTTATTTTAGCTCCTTTAGTGAGATAAGAATGAGGAGAGGTTTTAGCTACGATAGTCATACAAGATTCACATCGTCATTTATCTATGTAATTATTATATGAAAATCAAATAATCCACACAGATAACTTAGGAAAAATAAAGAATAAAACAAAACAGAAAAACTCCTCAGGCTGATCGTCCAGAAATGAGAAAATAAGAAACAGTTTTGGCCCTCTCTACACTCCCCTAAGAAATAACACACCGACAAGCAATAAAAAGGAATTTAAAAAATATAACTGGACTAAAAGTAATGTGATACAAACAGTGAATGAGTATTAGAATTTGCATTCTTTTTCCACATAAAGCTTTAAAAAATTACTATTGTGGAATGTTAAGGAAAAGGGTTGTAGTTAACATCAGAGATATAAAATAAAATAGAAAAACCAACGAAAAAGCTATGTCTAAATATATCTTAAGCAAACAATACAACAATGATTTAATTTTAAGAGCTTATAATTATATGTATGCACGGTAATTATTTATGATGCTTATTAATTATCTGTGAAATTTTCGGTTGCATAAATATACACGTACAATATAAATTATGATCTAGTAACAAAATTAATTTAAATAACAATAATGACTCTATCTAAACATACTTAAGTCTTAAGTCAGTAGACTGTGATGTGACATAACTCATAGTTATTAATGGATTTAAATCGTTCACAAAATGATTTTAAATTTGTCTTCTGAGTTAAAAATTCTACCGTCATCTTTTTCTTTATCACTCTTTCTAAGCTTTTTTATGTACACTGCTATGAGCTTCTCAGCAATTATTTTCACAGCAATAACTCCATCAAAACTAATTCAAGATTCTCTTGTATCATCTGTGGTCACAATAAATAGTGAATTTAAAAAAAAATGACTGGTTCAGCAAATTAGCTGGTATGCATTAATGAAAAAGAAGTCTGTGTATCAAAATTTCAGTGAAATGGCATGTGTCACTAATTATCATTGATAACAACATATAATTTACCATTTTGCAATAACTTAATGTGACATTACATTTTAAATAACCATAACCAAATATACTACATATGTAAATTGTACCAGCCAAATAAATGGCTTTACATTTTTTAAATCTCTTCCCTCCCCCCAAAAATCCCCCCCCCCCCCAAGAAAAATGGAAAATGGACCTCAACAAACCAAATTCAAACAGTGTGAGATATTTACTTACCTGACGAGGTACTGGTGTTTTACACAGAATTCTACCATTCCCATCAAACTCTAGCTTAGTTCCTACTGATGCCAAATCATGACGAGTCATTATTGTCAATTTACTGCAACATGAATAAAAGGCATAATCTTTGTACTGGGTTGCCAAGAGAAGTTTTCATTTTGCAAATATTAGATTATATTTAAATATTATTATTTAATAAATATATTTAAATATTATTTTAATCCTACATCATTAAAAAAATCAGAAAAATTACAATACTATGAAATAAACTTGTGATTGTCTACTGGGTTGTCAAGAGAAGTTTTCATTTTGCAAATATTAGATTATATTGAAATATTATTATTTAATAAATATATTTAAATATTATTTTAATCCTACATCATTAAAAAATTCAGAAAAAATTACAATACTATGAAATGAACATGTGATTGTCTACATTTAACAGCACCTCTATTTAAAAGAGGAACTGCCATATGACTCAATGAAACCTATGAAATAAACATGTGATTGTCAACATTTAACAACAGCACCTCTATTTAAAAGAGGAACTTCCATATGACTCAATGAAACCCACAAAAAGTTATAAAAATCTACAGAAATAATGCAGTGTTATCTAAACCATACAACAAATATGAGAATGTAGAATTTAGTGTTTTTTAAAAAGTGAATCTTTTTCATTAACTCTGACAGGAAATCACTGTTCACTTTAAACCACAATAGAACCTGTAATGTTTAATAACAAAAACAGAAAAAATAAATACCTTTGCAATATAAAGTATATTAATTTAACTTTGAAAAAATAAATATCCCCATCCCATCAATTTTCTTATGTAATGTCAGCAAATATTTGTTTCCTTCCTTCAACAAAGTAGCTTATCCCACAAAATGCTGAAGAAATTTCAATTATGTGATTATTTTCTCAAACAGTTTAGAAATATGCTATAGAAGAATACTTTCAAAAACTTTTATCAATTTTTAAATTACATGTGTGGAGTCAATTAAATATAGGTTATGCCACCAAAAGACCTAACATTTGATTATTTGACTCCTTCAATGAATGCAATCAGTTAGCGATTCATTTTGAACATGCACTTTTCATAACTAGGCAGCGATCTCAAAAACCCAGCCCCTTGCTACACAATCCTGCCGTGGAAAAATTAAAAAAATATATTATGTAAAGAAGGATATGCTATGATTATTAAAAAAATCATTTCTGCATCAAATATTCAGAAGGTTATGTGAAGTGCTCGATAGGATCCAAAGAAAATCAATACTGCATTTTTAGGCCTACTATTCCGAAGCTATGGAGGAAAATGTTTCAAGTAACAAACATTAATCTATGCAATAACAACTTGGATGATTAGCTTGACAGTATACCTATCATACATTAATCACTTCTTGATATTTAAAAATCCATATTGGCAAAATGTGGCTAAAATTACATTCTAAATATGTTAATATTACACTACTAGCAATTGTGATAAAGCCAATAATCAAGTGAACTACGAAGGTTGCAATCATATTCAACAGCCTCAAACCACCAAATATAAGAATATATGATACAATATTTCAATAGCAAACTTATTTCTGCTGGACTTCTTATAATTAATTATATTTAATTATAATTTAATTATAATTGTGATTCAATTCCTGCATATGCATATTCTTGAATTCTCAATATTAGCCAAAACAACAAATCTCATATGACATGATTCATAAATAACGTTTTTTGTGAAAACTCTACATTCTTTTTTTGTTATTCTTAAAAAAGAAAATGACTTACCTTAGAGCACAGAGAGAGCTCAGTGCTTCCCCTCTAAACCCAAAAGTCGTAACATTTGTAAGATCACTAAAATCTGTCAGCTTAGAAGTATGGTGTTTCAGTGCTGGGCAATAGAATAAATGAATCAGAAAGAAAAAAACTGATAAAAGTAACAATTTACCTTGTGTGCAAATATTAATTAATTTTGCAAATATTATATATGTATAATTTTTAAAAAGCATATTTGACAGCTGCTCAAACTAAAATGTTCTGCTTTTTTTTTTTTGTCTTCAAAATTAAACATATTTTTAATTCAATTAAACAGAAGTAAAAAAAAATCCCTTCAGCTGTTAAATGCAGATTGCATTAAAAATGCTATATAAACAAGGGAGAGTGTATTTCCGATGCAGTATGTAAAATAAGTTTAACTGGTAAATCTCTGACTAGAATTTTGTTCTAGTCCTACTCAAATAAAAAGTAGCTGCCTTAAAAAAAAAATCTGCTGAAATAACATGAACACAATTCTGTACTGGAAAGTGCATACAAATGATGTATTTCTGTGAATGTAATAAACGCACAATACTACATAAATATGTAATTAATAACTGAAATAAATCAAAATACAAGGAGTTAAGTCCACACCTCAGCTTAACTCAGGTATTACAATAAAAGAGCAAAGCAAAGAAGTGGTTACTGAGTCAATTCAAGTCAAAACAGAAACAAATCTGTGTAGCAATAAAAAAATAAGTCTTCATTTATACAATTACAGTGAATGTAGACCAAATAAGTGACTCAACAAAGGAGTAAACTGATAAAGAATATTCTGTTTATTTCAGTGAACAAACTTGAATACTCAACACTTTTAAACAGTCCATATTAGTACCAGTCCAGATTTGGGTGAACTGAGTAGGAATTAAAATAAGATGAATGAAAAGTAATTATTTAAAATATGCTTTTCAATAATGACAATACAAACTGGTCAATGACTGTTTCACAATTAAAGTGTAAATTACATTTTTTTAAACTGCCTTCAGTCACCACAACACTGTCAATTTTATGCCAATATGATAGCTATCATCTTCAATTTAAATGCAAGAAATGACTGCTCTACATTGTGGCTCTAAAGTATGCTTCACTATTAAAGTATTATCTAATAAAAGTGACCAACAACAAATAATGACATAACCATGCTAGATAAGAAGAAAAATGTTTTACACAAAATTATAATATACAACATTTTTTTTTATTGTTTTTAGTTTTCAATCTGCAACTTGATATAAAATAAATAATTTAAAAGTTATCTATTAAAACTGCAACAAAAATGTTTCTTTCATGTTTTACTTTTATCCAAATAAAAACGTCTACAAATATAATAATATTTTAATTACTAGTGCAGTTAAAAAAATAAGGTTTTGATTTTAAAATGTATTCTTTCTTTAAAGTGAAAATAAAAGAAAAGAGTAATTATAAATAAGCAAACTTAAACATTATATTCTATTATCCAAAATAACAAAAGCAGAACACAACAAATGAATTACTAGCCTGCTAATCAGACTGAACTGAGATTTATTTGTCCAGCTAAGGTGCTGCCTTTAGGCTTTAGGTGGCTGGTCCAAACAGCGCCTCAAGACTTCTCAATGATGGGTTTTAACAAGAAAAATATCCCCCAAATGTTTTAAACAAATAAACAAAAACAAATAAAGAGCGTTTTGCATTACTTTTATAAAGAAAAACCAATGCTGTTTCCCTTCTTGTGGACATGAGTGGGTAAAGGTGGGTAAAGTTGGGTAAAGTCGGAAGTAAAAAGACTGATGTCATGTCTCACATGGAGCTATGTTCTAAAGATAGCATTTAAAATCCAATACCATGCATAGTCAAAGTTAACATAAATCTGCAATTTTTCAAAATGAAATGGTTCCTGCAGTTTTGGAAAGGATCATGGTTTCTTTGCATGAGTACCAGAATAGTTGGCTTATGTTCTTATTAAGAAAAATATCTAGATTTAAACAAATCAGAATCACAATTGGCATGGCAAGATCTGAAAAATGTAAGAGATCTGCGAACAGAAATGCATAAGTTGTGATTTAACTGTATAGCTTTTGTACCATAAGTGCTGTTTTTGCATTTGGTTAGGTGTCATCTGAGTTATAATATTTATAATGATACATATAAATGTATTATAAACATATTCTCCCATTTTCATGTCACAAAATACAAATATAACAAGCCACAGAGTGTGGGAATGGTATAATAAACTTACTCAATCCTTCAAAATTTTCTTCTTGTACTCCTGAGCCATTGTCTGAAACTTCAATGCTCTCACTTCCATACTCTTTAAGCTTGATTTCTACCAAAACAAAATACACAAGACTTACTTCTTATATTTATAAAGCTTATAAAATGATCATTCTAATAAAACTATATGAAAATTAAAAAAGTGAAATACTTATCAAAATTTAAGAAATATATGACTAAAACAATGTATGTGAAACAGGACATGAATCATGAGGAACAAATATAACATCACACTCCCAAGTATGATGATACAGGAATGCAAAATTATATTAGATGTAATAGTTAAAGATATGTCATCCCACCAATAGGATACAAATAGGTATCCCATATGGCATTACACAGGGAAATACAAAGTGTAAAAGCCAGATATAGCTTCATGGACAGAAATACCCAGATGTAACATTGATTGTAACATTCATGATATACCTAAATGTAAAATGGGATATGATGTTACACATGGAAAATCCCAGAGAAGGGTAAAACTTGATATTATATCATTATCAACATTATGAAAATAATCAGATAAAAATCAAAGATAATGTCATATGTGGGTATGAACTAGATGTAAAATTTGATATAATATTACACTTACAGGCACAAATTTAACTTTAGGTAAAACTGGAAATAATATTAAGCCCATTAATGAAACCAAAAATACACATATAAATATAATTATTATTTCACTCGTATATAGCACTTTAGCAGTAGAAAAGAGTGTTTATTAGTAAAGTCACAAAGAATGTACTCGATAGTTGTGTGTTTCAGTAAATGCCAGAAAAAACAAAATTGTCTCCATAATTAATTAATTGAGAAAAATCACTTAATTATACAGAGAATATAAATGAGTGAAAATTAAAATGAGTTTTATTAAATCTCTGATTTTACTTAGTGAGTTAGTCATATATAAATTCAGTTATTAAAATAAACCATATCTGAAAGTGAAAGAAGTGACAATTTTACATTTTAATTTACTTAAAATTTTCTATGAAAATATAACTTTATAAGGATTCACAAGCTGTTGATGAATTAGGAATATTTACTCACCCCTTACTTTTGTAAATTCCAGCAGTGTAAAAGATTTTCATACTGAAAACAAGCAAGCGTTTACACTCTCTATACTTACCTACAGTATTTGCTCCAGCATCTATGCTGTTTTCAACAAGTTCTTTCACAGCGGTAGCTAAAGTCAACACAACCTGTCCGGAACAAATCCTGTGCACTGATCCACGGTCAATTGCCTGGATAGACCCCGCTTCTTTTACTGTTTTTGATCTGAAATTGGTTTTAAACTAAATATTCACTAATTCAATTGTAACAGTTCTGTTACCTCAATAACTGTCAAATCTATTACATATATTGAATTCTAGGTTAATTAAATATATGATGCTCCCCAAGATTCGTACTGTTAACAATGGGAAAAAAATCATTATTATTAAATATTAAAATTAAAATTTATCAAAAACAGTTACTGGGCACTCACAAGGGAAATGCATAATTACTTTTTTTTATACGATGACCATGATAAAAAAAAAAATCATTAACCTCTCTGCTGTACATGCCACTAGTGCAATATCAAGCATTAATAAACGTACTTTTGTTAAACCAGAATGTATTAAATTCAGATTTACAACTATGTTTTCATTGGACTTGGAGATCAATGTTAATAAAATGTGTATCACACCAAAAAAATATATATCAGTAATATATCATATAAATAATTCAAATGTCTCATTAACATATACAGTAATATAAATTACAAGAAAGCCATAATATTTAGTAACAAAACATATAAATTATAATTTATAACTTAAACATAAACAAGGTTTAAATATAGGCCTGTCTAATAGTAATACTTCAAAATTCCATGCTGCATCAATACTAATGCTTAAAACAAGTAAACAGTTACAAAGCAATATTTTATTAGGCAAAATATATTGTATATTTAAATTATCTTTTTTCCAGAACACCTATTGGGTTCTTCGTCTAGGTCAAAATCATTGCACATTTCGCTCGAGGAATTTTTTTCTGCGGCCATAATTAAATGCTACTTCCCGCGTTTAAGGGATACTTACTGAGTAAGGGAAATTATCAATAGTATTTTCAATTTTCAATAGAAAATATGATTGCATAAGTCTAGTATGTGTCTAGTGATAAGGAATAAAACTATATTATTTTATTTTTATTAAAGTTATCAACTGGACATGTAAAGAAAAAAATAAATTTTCAATTTCGTAACAAATGATGAAATAAGTATTACTCCCCTTGAATTATCGTCTGCTACGTTTTTTTACAAGCGTTTTACCATTTCCTGTATACATTTTATTATTTTAAGTTTCTGTAAGTCTCCTTTTCTGCCCCCCTCCCCTTCGATGTGTGTGTAATGTATAGTGTTGAACTGAAAGTAGAATAACGTCTTTTGTTGTTGTTTTTTTTTTTTTTTTTTTTTTTTTTTTAAGGGGCTCCCAAGTTTTGCGGAGCTTTCTGCGTAAAACAGCCTTGCGTACGTCTCTCTCTCTGTTTTGTGTGTGTGTGCGTGCGTGAGCGTGAGCTGAATCATTCAGCTTTCCGCTTTAGCCCTGCCCTAATAGTTGGAAACGCTAATTCATTATAGGCCTATAGTAATTCAATATTCTGTTTCCTTAATTGTGCACGTTTACGTGCTTGTGAGTGGATTTTTTCATACAATGAAAAAATTCCCCTCCCCCTTTAGATGTGCTCGATACTGTGCAATTCTTTTGGTGTGGGTCGGGACCCCAGATTATAGTGAGGGGAACAATGTCCTTCTAGTTTATGGAGCTAAGTCCGAGAACATATTAAGACGAAAGCCCCCACGCATATTCTAAAGAGGAAGGAAGATAACGGAATCACCATCACCATTATAAGCCCTGGAAGTGTGCTTTTACTACAGAGTGATATTACTCTTAAGTAATAACTGTAAAAATATATCACACTCTAAGTAATAACTGTAATATATGATATTAATGTAGTGACATTCATTGAAAAGTGGTATACTAATGCAACAAGAAAATATATACTACAACTTGATGATGTACAGTCCTCTTTGCTTGTTTTAGTTTTAGTTTTAGTTTTTGGTTGTTCTTATTTTCTTTTTGCAACAAATTATATGGAATTCCTAAAACTCAGGATAGTCATTTATGCTTCATATTTTAATAATTACTACTTTATATTTTAATAACTTGTTTAGGCTAAGTATACAGTATAGTATAATGTAAGTTAATATAATATAATATTAATATAATGAATGTCAGTTTTGTCTCTCACACGACAAAGTCCAAATGAAAAACCCAAAAACCCGATCTGAAATGTGTGTGTGTGTGTGTGTGTGTGTGTGTGTGTGTG
Source organism: Sinotaia quadrata (assembly GCA_028829895.1). Lineage (NCBI taxonomy): Eukaryota > Metazoa > Mollusca > Gastropoda > Architaenioglossa > Viviparidae > Sinotaia > Sinotaia quadrata. The sequence continues at coordinate 13,587,518 of CM054182.1, forward strand.
GTGTGTGAAGGCATTTCCTCTGTCACAATTGAAAAGTTTCGCACGCAATGATTTGGTGGGCCCCTGCTTTTGGTGGTGGGCCCTTGCTCTTGGTGGGCCCCTAGGCTTCAGCCTAGTCAGCCGTAGGAATAATGCAGCACTGAACAGCATTAACTACGGTAAACTGCACACAAATAACATTCTGTAATCCATATTTAGAACTTTTGACAATACTATCGAAATAACTGCACGTGGTAAACGGACAAACATTTGGTTAATTCAATCTAAAAAAAAAAATAAAAAAAATACGATAGTATCCTCATGACCACGCGCTATATTTCCGAGAACACGAACGAAAGGGCGGACAAAGGGAGAGAACTTCGCTTGCACACCATTTTGAGCGGGAGTATATCCCCATGAATACTAGAAACTGCATTCACACGCATTTGTGTGTCGCTGTATGCCTGAACGTGCATGCATAAGTGTGTGCGTGTATACCTGCATATGCGTGTGTTAGGGTTACGGTAGGTTTAATGCACACATGACAAGGAAGGAAATTGCTCTGTAATCGATATTTACAAAGAATCGAGACTTCCTAAACAACTGTGTGACAGAGTAAATTTGCCTCTCCCTATTTTTATATAAATCGCTAAATTGTCAGAATGACCCGACCTTGGGCACTTCTTATGGTATTATTTTGAAAATGAAGTCCACACTTAAAGAAATTCGTGTCTAAAATCCTTGTACAAATTTTCATCAACATTGACAAATACAAAACTCCCCATCTCAGGTACATAGATAGCTAGAGTAGTATTTTGAGTGAAATTCAGAGTTGTAAGTTTGTCACTTGTACTCTTTTCAACAAATAGTTAATGTATTTCGTTCATAAAATATAAATGTATTTCTCCGTTTCATATTTTGTAAGCACAGAAGAGCATTCTTATGGTGTATTTTGATTCAATAGGGGGCGCTGCATGATTTGACGTAGAACATATTTCAGACGTGACGTAGGTAGTGAGTCACTTATAGAATTCCATGTACCAGGAATTTTGTAAAATATATATGATGTTGGGGTTGTAATTGTAGTTTTTTTCATGCAATATACTTTCAATTTTTCATGATTTCATTCAATAAGAGAGCACCACAAAACGTAATGATTGTAATATTATTCAGCTGAGGCTGAGAGAATTCATTCAATTAAAATCTTGTAATCGACAAACTGGTAGAGAAAGCAGATAAATTATTAAAGGAAGGATAAGCTTGTTCCAGCTTAGTCTGGCTCTTATGAAACAAGCATTGTGTTCTTGCAAGAAATATTGGCAGCACCCTTTTTTTTATTTCTACCTTAGTTCCACTGATGTTCTACTATGCCTCAAACTGTTTCTAACTCCCACTTCAATCCATTCTTTTGAGATAACTTCAATCGTCTTACCAAGACCACGCTACGTATGCACACAGAACAAGATCAACACATCGGGGTTTTTTTTTTTTTTTTTTTTTGTTTGTTTTTACGTCACTGCTCGCTCGCTGAACACAATCTGGAAATTAGGATCAAAATATAATTTTGAACAACCATCTTACTCTTCCCTTTTTACTTCATAACATGTGACACATCATGTCATAATATGTGACACATCATGGATTTCATTACGGTTAGATTGACAAGTTAGTGTAAGCCTCACGGGAATCAAACTGCGGGGCAGTAAACAACATTGCTACAAAACATTAAAGGACATTTTGCCTGGGCTGTCACATAATTCAAATTTCTTCTCCAAACAGTGACAGAAAGTAATAATGTTTTTGAAATTCGTCCGTGTTATGTGTTTATGCAACGTCTATATTTTTATTTATTTTATTCAATGTTACATATTCTATGTGTATGATAAATTTGATTCTACATTGTTAACAGTAAATTATACCTTTTTCACCTGTAGGTGTAATTTCAGAATTCGTATCAGGCCCAAGGTGAACATTTTTCTTGCTAATCTGATGAAGGTGCATAAGGAAAGCCCTGATAACATGGTTGCTATAAATATTATAGAGGATGACACCACCTCTGTATCCAATTCTGAATGAGTACCACACCCAGGCTTAACAGATGCTAAAACTATTAATGACCCATTGTGAACCCACGACTAAAAGACTGTAATGCTTCACAGTTATGGAGTGTGATTAAAGAGACTTGCAATGTTTTTACCAATAAAATTGCAAACATGATTCTGTGCAAATTTACAATTGCATTGCAGGATCATTATCCAGTCCTCAAGAAACCGTACTTTTTACCTTATGATAAATGGGATTCTGTTTAAGCAGGAAATCAACTCTATGCTAGCCTTAAGTATGATAGTAAAAGGTAAAATCTCCGTATAGTAATCCTATAGTACTAGTAAAAAAGAAAGATGACACACACCGATTTTGCGTGAACTACTGACAACTAAATGAGTCAGTCATTTTTACAAATGAACAAATGCGTGAACCAAAGCATCTCAACTCAGTGGAGCTAAATATTTTCCTTAGCTTGAACTTGTAAACGGCTTTTGGCAAATTCCAGTCAGTGAGGCAGACAAGCCGACGTCAGAGTTTAGAACACCTGATGGCAAATATCAAGGGTGGGTGATGCCGTTTGGTATCCTCACAGTGCCAGCAGTTTTCACCAAGATGATGAGATTGCTCCTTGACCCACTGTATCTAATTTCATGGATGATGTAATAGTGGCTACCCAGACTCTAAAGAAACACATGCGATTGTTCCGGAAGTAGTTCCAGCATTTGAGAGAGTGTAACCTTACTGCTAGACCAGCCAAATATATTTTGGGATATTTTAAACTCGAATATTTGGGACACACAGTAGGGCAAGGTCTCTTGTAGCTGGAAGCTTCGAAGGTGAATAAACTTGAGGAGACGGTGAGACCACTCTCGAAGACGATCTGCAATTGGCCCAAAATTTCAAGCCCAAATTCAATGCTATCGCCAAGCCACTCATTGATTTGAGAAGGAAGGGCAGTCCAGTCCAGACACACTGATCTGGAGTGAGGAGTGTTAAACCAGATTTACCAGTTTTATGGTCTGTCACGAGCTCCTGTCCTTCACCTTACCAGGTTTTGATAAAATAGTTGTACTCTGAACTGATGTGTGGTATGTAGGGCTAAATGCCGTGCTTTTCGATTTTGTATATCCAGTAGCTCACACCTGGCATACATTAAATGTGGCTGAACAAAATTATTCAACTTCAGAGAAAAAGTGTCACGTAATTTCAGTCCAGAAATTGGACGCCTACCAATTTGGCAAACATTTTGTCATTTAGACAGATCATCAACCTCTAGACTAAAGCAAACAGGCATTTGATTAGATGGTCGTTACTATAACATCAGTGTAGGTAAGCTGATGAAGTCATCATAGGCACTGATAATGTATGAGCCGACTAGTAGAAAGTGAAGGATAAAGATTACAGTGTGTGTATCTCCTTGTAAACTGCTGCGAGTCCCTTGTTTATAAACTTGTATTCCCTCTGCTGTAGAGAGAAGGAAGACATTTAACCAGAGTTCGTCTGTATGGTGCTAACATATTCTCTCTCTCTCTGTCTGTCTGTCTGTCTGTCTGTCTGTCTGTCTATCTATCTATACACTGTATTATAGTCCACTATCATAAGATGAAAAATATAATGATAAATAATATATGTATATGATTTGCGTTTGTATTTCCTTACGAGTAGAGACATAACGGATCATGTCTCTACCTTATAAGAAAAGGAAATTATAGTGATTTTTCGTGATAAATTGTGTTCATATCCCTTTAAGTGTGGAGGCACAAACTGGTCATGTTCCAACTTAAAATGAGAGAAATTAACATGTTGCTTGATACTCAGTGATTATTGAGGCATATTGAATTATTAATCTTTTATTTCTAAACCGTATTGAATTAATTATTCTTATATCTTAAACTGGCATATTGCTTTTGTCTTGTAAATTGACTGATAAAGAAAGAATGGACTTAGAAATATTTTCTATATGCTTGCTATTGATCTATGATTTGAATTGGAGAATGCTTTATGACTGTATCCAATATTGTCATCGAACGTATCAGTAAACTTTCTTGCTGAATTATACCTATGAACTTGATTATCTGTATATAGTTAATTTGACTACTGATGTCTATGTTAGGATGAACTGAATGAGTGTCTAACTTTTAATCAAACATTGGTGTGAAGGGATGGGAATTTTCAATGCTCTTTTGATTATATTCATATGTTGTTTATTTGATTGTTGTTTTATTAAATTTATTGTTAAATTTATTAACCTACTTGCCAATATGTTAAAACGTATGTTGGAGTAATAGTGGATTAATGGGTGTCAGGCGAAAGCAAAACTTAGCCCGGCATCACTCCATAAACATTTAAAAATTAAAATAATAAAATGTAGATACATGAGAGGTATAGGAACCATAGCATAAAATATACGTTTAAGGCACTTAACCAAGACACTAATTACAAGACTGACCAGCCACTCCAAGACATTAGCAGGACGTTAGAGTTATACAAGACTGACCACCCAGGGGTAGGGCACAGGAAACGGTTAGGGATCAAAGGTCACTTGTAGCTAACTGATAGGAGGGATGGATAGTCTCACACTGAGCTATGGGCCAGAATACAGGAAGCGGTCGGGGGATCAAAGGGGCACTCTTAGCTAACAGTAGAGGGAAGGGTTAGTTTCAAAGAAATACCAGGAATACTGGAAAGCCTTTATATAAGTCGGGCCCAGTCAATTCTCTTCACTGGCTCAGAACAAACCGAGTTTTAAAACACGCAGGAGCAGTCCCAGAGATTTCATCTGGTAACATTTTAGAAGTGAGAAAATTTCTAAGTCAGAAAGACTAATCCTTGAGTGTACTGCACTCCAACCAGATGACGTTGGGTTCATTCGGTTTCGGAACGTGAAAGGTATGTGTGGCTAATCTTAATTTTGTAAAACTTAGTAAATATAATAATAGGATGTGTGAAGATGATTTATGTATTCTAACTAAACCTTTCTTTCAGAGTAGTGCCAATGTGCTCAGGGAAGTAGTAGCCCTGGCACCTAAATATTTTAATTCTGTAATTAGCAGTTACTTACACTGCCTTAATTACATTTCAGAACCAGAGAAACAGTAATCAGAGGAAGAGAATCTATAAACAGTAACTAGAGAGAGAGTAGTTACAAAGAGTATCTACAAACAGAAGCTAGGACCAAATCCGGGTCAGAGAGCAGACGACGTATATTCTGCTGGTTGTTGTTCACGCAGAGTGAAAAGGGACGGAGCCACTATTCAAGGGCCTGCCGTCGGGGAACGCATGCGCGACGGGGATTCAACGCTGTGTTGACCTTTGTCCCAGCCGTTGAGCTAAGTATAGAAACATAAACATTGAGCAGAAGTGCATAATAGTGTATCGGAACTGAAATACAGAAAAAGGAACGATTTGGGGAAAGGAAAACGGACGCTAAAATCATTTCATTAAGAGGGGCTAGTATTTTCCCTGAATTAGTTATAGGACTTATATTTTGTAATTATTTTGACCAACATTGTTAACTGTTCTTCTCTTGTTATTTTCTTTATTCTATTTTCTTTTATTGTTATATAAAGTTATTGTTAAATTTTCATTAGTGTTGTCAAATTTATTGTCATTCTTGTCTAGTATGATTTTATAATTGTTATCGTCACGTCCGTCTAACGTCTGTCTTGAGTCTGTCTTTTGTCTTATCTGTCTGTCTGTCTTATCTGTGAGGAATCGTTTCCTCTGGGGGCTCAATACGAGTTACCGGAAGTGACGTCCTCAGCTTGTTGTCCGTCCTAGATACCCGTATTTAGGGGGGGTACCAACAATGGGAGCTCGTCAAATGTAAATGAAAGACAAATTTTATTTCTTCTTTAGTAAGAAAATTCCATCTGTAAAAACATTATGCGACAGTAAGACGTGTCTTATTATTGTAAGTACTACGACATCCTTATAATCCGCTAAATGAAAGATATCTTGGTCTTGTGGGAGAATTATTAATAACTATAAATTAAGATTCTCGATCACTTGTAATTATTTATGTGTTATTAATTAATAAATAATATTCATAACGAGTGAAGCCTGCCCGGAGGTGTCACAATACGTATGGTTCCTATATCTAGGTTAACTTGTCTCTAAACTACAGATTCTTGCATTGTATGCAATGTTCCCTCTAAGGTGTGCGGCGGCGCAGGTCATTAGAAAATGCCGTACAGCAATTTCAAAATTCCGCGTTCAAGTTTTGTCAGCAACTCAAACAACCGCCAGGAAAACTATTAGAAGGAACGTTGATTGTAGGTATATTTCTATATCTATGTTCACTTGTCTCTAATGTACAGCTACCTGTCCTTTATGTATGATTCTGATATCTACTTCACACCTCTCTTACCCATAGCCTTTTTATACATATGATATCTAGGTTAACATATCTCTTACCTAGACCTACCTGCCTTGTATATATGCACAGTCACTTTTCATAACAGTCTCTGGGAAGTACACAATGACATCTTGTTTAACCTTGACCTGAAATACATGCGCTATAAAATACATAGGTGTTGCTGAACATCCAGGCGCCAGTGATTTCTGTGAAACATTCTACTTTGCAAGAAACATAAGTATTTTTTATCACAAAGCGCTACAGTAACCATAAGTGTGTCACCCAAACTACTGCCAAATTGAAGCGCTATAAAACCAATAAATAATGTCCAATTTCAAACACTATAGTCCCCACAGTGTAGTCACACTTCCAATACTATATTGTCCAAACGTGTTGCTGAACATCATTCGCTAAAGTGCCCATAAAATGTGATCAAAGTTCAAACACTATAGGACCCACAAAATGTGATCAAAGTTCAAACACTATAGGACCCATAAAATGTGATCAAAGTTCAAACACTATAGGACCCATAAAATGTGATCAAAGTTCAAACACTATAAGACCCATAAAATGTGATCAAAGTTCAAACACTATAGGACCCATAAAATGTGATCAAAGTTCAAACACTATAAGACCCATAAAATGTGATCAAAGTTCAAACACTGTAGGACCCATAAAATGTGATCAAAGTTCAAACACTATAAGACCCATAAAATGTGATCAAAGTTCAAACACTATAGGACCCATAAGTAGCGCCAAACTGCCTATAAGTATTGTCAAACTTCAAGCACTATAATACCCATAACTTTTATCAAACTTCAAGCACTATAATACTCGTAGGCATTGTCAAACTTCAAGTACTATAGTACCCACAAGTATTGTAAAACTTGAAGCACTATAGTATTCATAACATTTATCAAACTTCAAGCGCTATAGTACCCATAGATTGATCAAACTTCAAGCATTATAGTACCCATAAGTATTGTCAAATTTCAATCGCTATAGTACCCATAAGTATTGTCAAATTTCAATCGCTATAGTACCCATAAGTATTGTCAAACTTCAAGCACTAAAGTACCCATAAGTATTGTCAAATTTCAATCGCTATAGTACCTAAGTATTGTCAAACTTCAAGCACTATACTACCCATAAGTATTGTCAAATTTCAATCGCTATAGTACCCATAAATATTGTCAAACTTCAAGCACTATAGTACCCATAAGTATTGTCAAATTTCAATCACTATAGTACCCTAAAGTGTTGTCTGCTCCTAAACTTCAAACTCTATAGTACCTATACGTGATTTTAAATTTCAAGTTCTATAATAAAGGAAACAACCTTCAGAAAGCATTATGCCTGTCCAACGCAGTAGCTGAATAGGTTTTAAAGGTTGTCCATAATCAGACATAAATATTTAAAGTCACAATGCAATTTAAAGAAGTGTGATGACGCAGCTTAATCAAGTAAGTCGCGACTTAATGAGCCTTATTGAGATGACACGCATTATCTTGCACTATTCTGGATTCACGATTAAGGAATTAGATTTGTTCTTAATTATAAATTTAAGGTAAAAATTCTCTAAATAATTTATTTCTGTTCTTACTCTAAGAGCGATGCATTTCACTAGTGACAGAGAGAAAAGTCTGACAGACCTTGACAGATTAATTGGCATCTATCCGAAACATCGAAGGATATACAAGCAATAATTTACAATTAGAATTTTACAGCAACTTTAGACATTTTATCGTCTGCCACATCCATTTTGATACCAGAATAATTCCAGATGCACATTATACTTGAATGTAAATATTGTTTCTCTACATCAATCTGGATAGAGACAAAGCAAAATGCCAGATTGTTGGTTACAGATAATTAAAACTGTTTTCTATGAACACGATCATGTACATAAAAACTGTTTGCTATGAACACGATCATGTACATAAAATCTGTTTGCTATGCACACGATCATGTACATAAAAACTGTTTGCTATGCACACGATCATGTACATAAAAACTGTTTGTTATGCACACGATCATGTACATAAAAACTGTTTGTTATGCACACGATCATATACATGTTCAGAAAGAACTATACTCGAGAATATCAATTAGCACACTTGGGATTACTCCTCCATCTCTCGGAAGCCCAAGATACTGGCTGGATGTATAACCATTTATCTCCATTACTTTTCTGTTACAGGACTGTGACTTAAATCAGCAGGGATATATCAATATGTAATTTAATATTTCAATCAAACTTAGTTACTCTGTAAACCAAAAGACATTGTACAAAACCAATATGGTGTGCTTTGAACACCTACACATGCTGAAAAATAGAATTTGAACTATTACCCTTGGCACTCAACAGTCCGGTAGGTATTCAAATAGACTGTCAGATGAAAGAGCAGACATACATATAGATAGATAGATAGACAAACAGATAAACAGACATACAGATAGATAAATAGACAGACAGACAGACAGATAGATAGATAGAGAGAGAGAGAGAGAGAGAGAGAGAGAGAGAGAGAGAGAGAGAGAGAGAGAGAGAGAGAGAGAGAGAGAGAGAAAGAGATTACTTTTTAATTTGTTCGCTTTATCTTTATTGAATATATTTTCCTGTTCTCTTATAGGTTTCTTATAGACGTTCTTAAGTATACTGTACAAAGCCTTTCGTCATATAGACGTTCTTAAGTATACTGTACAAAGCCTTTCGTCATATAGACGTTCTTAAGTATACTGTACAAAGCCTTTCGTCAAGCTTGCTTGATTTTAATGTTTTCTTAACCTTTCGACATTACTCTTTCATTGCTGACACTATGGATCAAACAAAATCGCCCTTCCATTATTAGCAGTCTGTTTGCTTTAAACATACTATCATAGGCTCGTCTTCCTTTAGCTGTGCACAAATAAAGATTTTCAATGCTGCATCAGAAACACATGCAATCTTCCCCCTTCTCCTCATTTCATGGAGCGCTAACCTTTCACAAAATTTCTCCAACATAATGTTCACACAGACAGACTAACCTTCACAAAACCCCTCCGACATAACGTTCACACAGACAGACCAACCTTCACAAAACCCCTCCAACATAATGTTCAGAGTTTCATCTTACCCTCTGCCACACGTCTCTTTCTTTTGACCTACTGACCTCTGCTACTGAATGAAATGTGTTTACTGCAGGTTGTTATGGCTTGTGTCGAGTTTCAACCCGTTGTCTGCTAGTAAGCTTGTTTGAGAAAAAATCTATTGAAACTCCAAAGCGTCAGCACTTAATCGTTAACGCCATGTCACCGTCAATAAAGCATAGGAACTTGCTCTCTGTGACACCGTTACAACACCCATTAACGCAGTGCGGTCCTAAAACGTTACATATATTTAACATTTCTTTACCAAAGCCATTGACTTATTTACTTTTGATCTCTTATTCACTTTCTCATTCTCGTCAAAATCAAACATGTCAGGTACTTTAACATCTCAACAAACATTATATTCTCCGGTGCCATCATTGATGTCCTTACAATCAATGACATAAGTGGGCATTCACACAAGTCAGTTAGCAAGAGTATGCATTCTTCCAACAAGGAAAGGGTATTCACACAAGTCAGTTAGCAAGAGTATGCATTCTTCCAGCAAGGAAAGGGTATTCACACAAGTCAGTTAGCAAGAGTATGCATTCTTCCAGCAAGGAAAGGGACATAACTATAACCTTTGTTTACATAATTGGGAGAGCCTTGCGACGGCAATTACGCTATTAAGTATTTTTTAAAGTTACTACTAAACGTACTTTAGACAGTCCTAGGGTTAAAAAATAGGTATTTAATACATTTTTGCGAATGTAATATACCAATTACGTATACCAACTATATAATGTGTATAATGTATATATATCCCAGCTGTATATACCAAATATATATACCAACTATATACACCAAATATATATACCAACTAAGTTATACCAACTATATACACCAAATATATATACCAACTATATACACCAAATATATATACCAACTAAGTTATACCAACTATATACACCAAATATATACACTAAATATATATACCAACTAAGTTATACCAACTATATACACCAAATATATACACCAAATATATATACCAACTAAGTTATACCAACTATATACACCAAATATATACACTAAATATATATACCAACTAAGTTATACCAACTATATACACCAAATATATACACCAAATATATATACCAACTAAGTTATACCAACTATATACACCAACTATATACACCAAATATATATACCAACTAAGTTATACCAACTATATACACCAAATATATATACCAACTAAGTTATACCAACTATATACACCAAATATAATTTTCACGAACTGCCGTTACCCAAAAGTTTTCCATATAGATACACTTTATCAAATGATTCAATAAACCTTGCAAACACAATATCTGATATCTTGTCTACTAATAAAACAAGTTACACAGTTTCTACTTATATGTCTGACATCTGTTGACCAGTTTCAACATTTTCAAATTAAGTTTCCTTCTGTAACTATTCTCATTAGGCCCTGAAGAGTAGAAGTTTCAGCTTCATTTCTCCTCAACCCGTCATTTTTTTCTATTCGTTATCCTGACAATTACTTAATAGTGAAAACATTAATAAAATTAGCGATGTATGGGTAATTAGTGAATACTACTGTTGTTGGCATTGCTTTTGGCTTCATAGTTAAAACTTTAATTTAAACATACACGCCCGCACGCACGCACGCACGCACACATACACACACACATACACATACACATACACATACGCATACACATACACATACACACACATACACACACATACACATACACATACACACACATACACATACACATACATACACATACACACACATACACATACACATACACACACGCACACATACACACATACACACACATACACATACACACATACACATACACGTCATCAATCGATTTCCCGATCATCGTCTAAGTACACGTTGGCACCATTTTAGAATCTTCCGTTATTAAATGACGGTTAAATTTCTTCAACACAAGAAACGTCAGCTTTAGTACATTTGTGGTTTAGTACTAAAGAGAAGTGGAACTGGAGATTTTGGACATTCACAATTATAATGTTCTATAATCACTCGCCACAGACGATACTTTTGAGAGTCTGGTAGACAGACAATGAGTGACTGTTTTGAAAATGTAGCATACAAGATACAATCTTATTTCAATTCCTCTTGTCATTACGCCATTTAGTTAATGAATATGATTACAATTAATTAATTAATTATCCATTACTAATTACAAGTGATGAAAATTTTAATTTTATTTTATTAATGAAACTCCAGCAGACACCAGTCGCCTCTCTCACTTGGCGGATATACGGGCGCTGTAAATATTTCCTCTCTTCCATGAAATTAAGTTAAAATATTTACTGTAACACAATATTACATAAGTGGTAATCTTCTTACTAAAAGAGAAGATAAATCCGTCTTTAATCTACATTTAACGAGCCCACACCCAACCACTTTCCTCTCCAGCATAAAGTTATCAAAATGCATAAGGTCAATACATTTAACAATAAATTTATTAAATCAACTATGAAATATGCATACAAATATATGAATATAATCAAAAGAGCATTGATATTTATATCACTTATCACTTCACAACAATATTTAATTAAACGTTAGACACTCATTCAGTTAATCCTAGCATTGACATCAGCAGTCAAAATAGCAATTATAATTATAGATAATCAAATTCATAGATATACTTCAACATAGAAAATAATGAGAGTGTAATTTCGGAGAGATAATTATAGTCAATGTGCATAACCTTTTCAATGACGGCAGCAGTCACTACCATGCGTTCACAATCATGCTGTTTGTAACATGTAATTTTCTTTCTTATTAGGTGACAATCCAAGGCACCCTTTCTAGGCAACTTACACAACTGTTCCAGAATCTTCAAAGCACTCACAAGCACACCAGGGAGAATCATCCAGAACTTCACTGAGCTACCAAAGCACATCACACAAAGTGTTCTAGAATGCGTGTGCTACTCAGCACACCATGAGAGATGTTCAAGAAACTTTCATGAATTCTTGAGACCAGACTCAAGCCTCAATTTTCGCCATATTGGCTTTGATTGGAATTCACAGGAACCAATTTACAGCAACACATTTACTGATAATGTCGATGACAACAATAGATACACACACCAATGTGATCTAGTAGAGTACAGTAGTCATAGCAGTCTGAAACGGCTACAAGGTTATTAAAAATAAAAATGGTGTGCTCCTCTCTGCAAAAGTCAAAATTTCCAGCATATTTCATCTTTAAACCCCTTTCTCTCTTACATACATTTTCAACTTACAAGTCCTACAATGATATTCGTTAGCCCAATACTCATGCAACATAAGAAATTTAGCATCAATCAAAATTCACAAGTATAATGTACAACATAATCAAATTAGTGAACAGAGAAATAATGGTTCAATAACATAAGCATTCTCCAATTCAAATTATATATCAATAGCAAGCATGTACAAATATTTCTAAGTCCATTCTATTTCTAAGTACAAATATTTATAAGTCCACCAGTCAGTTAACATAGTATAAGCTAATGAAAACCTTTATGACCGGACTTGAGTTATGTCAAAATCAAAATGATTAGATTATAGAATGTATTTCAACAAAATAACTTTAAGTCCATCCCCATTGGATGGAGTTGTTAAGAAGAAGTTTGAGACTATTAGTCAAAGTAATTACTCTTCCACAAGGAACTGGTTTTGGATATCATCAACAAGTTCCTGCATATTCTCCACCTGACTAGTTTACTCCAACTTTAGCACTTATAAAAATACCATCATCAGAAGTGCCCAAGGTCAGGTCATGTTAACATTGGCAACAAATATACAAGTTTATAAATAGGGATAGGCAAATTTACTCTACCAGAATTATATTAATAGTTAAAATGTCATGATTATGTGCATACATAGTGTTTGTAGTTAGTATCATGGTTATGTGCATACATAGTGTTAATACTTAAAATGTTGTGATTATGAACATACATAATATTAGTAGCTAAAATGTAATGATTATATCCATACATAGTATCAGTGGTGCATTTAAGTAAATTTGCCTTATCCCTATTTTTAACACTTAATTGCTATATAAACTGTTAAATTATCAGAGTATCCCAACTAGGGACACTCCTTATGATGGTATTTTGTAAGTGTCAGAGTTGGAAGTAAACAATCCAAGTTGAGAATGTGCTAGAAATTGCTAATGTAATGCAAACTAGTTCAACTGGGTGATTAGTTTTATTTATCCAATGGTTATAATTTACAGACAAGGAGACTGGCTGATATCTAAGAGTTTACCTGCTGTAGAGAAAGCTATTGTCTTTTCACTTGAATTTGAAGTGGCAAAGAAGTCCGGTCTTGAAAGGCAGCCGTTAGCTTAATGGGACAAGCAGCCTTTTCTATATATACGATTTGAACCTCCTGGTTTGCTAATTGTTAACTGCTATGACTGAGCGTGATAGAGGCAGGATGCAATGTAAAACCCATTCAGCGTCTTTGGGATGAAATGGGCCGTGGCCCTTGGGCAGGCTTAGTTTTAGCATGTTTGACATTCTAATTTTTACCAATCAGTCTGGATTAAACATGTGTTCTTAAATTAATCAATATGTCTACAAAAATTAGTAATTTAAATTTTAAAAATCCATTAATTAGTACAGTTGGTTTTAATTTTTTAGCATAATGACCCATTCAATTATCGTTTAGCGTGACGCTGAACGGGGGGGAGAGAGAGAGAGAGAGAGAGAGAGAGAGAGAGAGAGAGAGAGAGAGAGAGAGAGAGAGAGAGAGAGAGAGAGAGAGAAAGAACAACAGTTCACAAACATTCTACAACATGAAAGAGAAACACATGAAGAACTGACAATTGTATTGTGACAATGAACTTATGACTTTGATACGAAAGTGCACAAAAGATTATTGTGACAATTGCCTAGACAAGGTTATGTACAAACTATTATCATTATAATCTCTATAAATCCATTCCTGTTCTCTGATAAGAATGACCCTGTAATTTATATTCACACTAATCTGCTGAATTGTTTGCAGGTTTTTGAATTGAATGAATTTGCTGAATTTTTTTTTTTAAAAAGGTCTTGCATAGAACAGCACACACAAATAAAGAACAGATGACGTATATTAGAAACAATCCAAGTCAAGTGGAATTACATGATGGATACATCATTTACATACTGTAAAAATATTGCGTGTAGCGTATGTGGGTACTCTAAGGATATGATGGTTATTTTATAGGATATGAATATGAGAAGAAGAGTGTTAATGTCGAGATATAGACAATGCTTGTGCGAGGTCATAGAAATATAGTGTGTTGGAGTCATGGAAGCATAGCGCTGTTTTGCCACATTGTGCTTGATTCTGTGGAGAACAGACAGTCATTATAGAGAATGGAACAGAGGAATGGTGCTTTGAATGTTATGGGCTCTTGGTTGTTATGTTTTGACTAGTCACGAGTCTCTACAGCAAAGTGATGAACCGATGAGAAGAGTTTAAGACTGCTTTAAGTAATAGTCTTGACGTCACTTGGGGGACATATAAAACATATTGTGGCTTCGACTGAGTAGATGCGGAAAGAGTGAATTTACATCAAAATTAAATATGTTGTGTATTTATATCAACACTAAATATGTTGTGTATTTATATCAACACTAAATATGTTGTGTATTTATATCAACACTAAATATGTTGTGTATTTATATCAACACTAAATATGTTGTGTATTTATATCAACACTAAATATGTTGTGTATTTATATCAACACTAAATATGTTGTGTATTTATATTAACATTAAATATGTTGTGTATTTATATCAACACTAAATATGTTGTGTATTTATATTAACACTAAATATGTTGTGTATTTATATCAACACTAAATATATTGTGCATTTATATCAACACTAAATATATTGTGCATTTATATCAACACTAAATATGTTGTGTATTTATATCAACACTAAATATATTGTATATTTATATCAACACTAAATATGTTGTGTATTTATATCAACACTAAATATATTGTGCATTTATATCAACACTAAATATGTTGTGTTGTGTGTATATGTATCTACTATTATTGTGAACTAGTGTGTGTTTAAGTAGATAATATGATTGTAAACAGATTATATGATTATCATCTAATGTGTTTAACAGAAGATAATATGATTGTAATCTATTGTAGTATCTACTATGATTGTAATCTATTGTGTGTATAAGTATCTACTATGATTGTAATCTATTGTGTGTATAAGTATCTACTATGATTGTGAACTATTGTGTGTATAAGTATCTACTATGATTGTGAACTATTGTGTGTATAAGTATCTACTATGATTGTGAACTATTGTGTGTATATACATATCTTTATGATTATGAATTACTGTGCGTATAAATATCTTATATGATTATGAATTACTGTGTGTATAAATATCTTATATGATTATGAATTACTGTGCGTATAAATATCTTATATGATTATGAATTACTGTGTGTATAAATATCTTATATGATTATGAATTACTGTGTGTATAAGCAGATAATATGATTGTTGTCTATCGTGTATATCAGTAGATATATTCGGGAACAGGCATGTCTTTAAAGTTTTAAAATTACAAGGAACCCTGGCGCGATGTTGTATATCTATTTATCTACGTTTTAAGTTTAAAAAATGGACTCTGAAAATGTCTAGTATTTTTATTTTTTTTTAAAAACCCACCGAATGGGTTAATTAAGTTATACTCTTAGAAAATATACTAATGTTCGTTTTACACTTTTATCAATAAAATCTTAAATAACCGTTCCCCTCAGTCAAATATAGGACATTGGTCGCTCGCGAGAGCCTCAAGGTCAATTCGATACGAGTGACATTATTAACAAATCTTCTAAATGCAGTTTACGATTTATGCTATCATACTGATAGTGAAAAAAAAAAGAAGATAAACCTTGAAGAAAATAGTAGTGTCTAAAATGCGAGAAATATTACATAAAATTGAAATGGATATGTACTGTCATGAATAAAGGTTTATATAACATTTTCTTGAGATAAATGTGTTTTTAATTTAGCTTTAACATTATGCATTACATTCTCTTATAGGTGTGCCTTTTTATCTTTAAAGTTATGTATCTCATTTTCTTAAGATAGATATGTTTTTAATTTTAAATCTACATATTGCATTTTCTTAAGATTGATGCAGATTTTAATACTGGCTGGCCGCTTCTGCAGTTCAGTCGTAAAGTTTGATGCGTATTCTTAAATAGATGTGTAATTTTATTTTAATATTTATGACTAGTTTTATTAACCATATTTTCTTAATATAGATGTGATGATCAAGGGGAAGAGGTTATCGTTTATGACTAGTCTTATCTGCCATATTTTCTTAATATAGTTGTGATGTTTGGAGGAGAGAGTTTACCGCTTATGAAGCCTCTCTTTTAGGTAGATTTTCATTTTTATAACACATATTTAATGATATATTTTCATTTAATAATTCTTATTGACACATTTATTGTTTCTTGTTAGTACAGACGTATTTATATGTTTTTCATTGTATGATCTGTTCATACTTTTGTGTTGTGTTTCATTATTATAAATGTGTAATTCAGTGATTAAAATTGTTGTTGCTGTTTACAAACTTATAGTATCGTTTACTTTATCATTAGAATAAATGTGTTCTTCTTTATTATAGATGTTTAATTCAATTTTGTAATTAGTCGTACTAAATTCGTTAGTCTCTAACACGTCTTATAGACTTTATTATTATAGATCTATTTATAGGATTTATATTATATACTTTTTTATTTATATGATTTATATTACATATTTCTTTTATACTTTATTATTATAGAGTTATTTATAGGATTTATACTATAGACTTTTTTATTACTTTATTATTATAGTTATTTATTTATTTATAGGATTTATATTATAGACTTCTTTTTTTACTTTATTATTATAGAGTTATTTATAAGATTTATATTTTAGACTTTTTTATTTATATGATTTATATTATATACTTCTTTTTATACTTTATTATTATAGAGTTATTTATAGGATTTATATTATAGACTTTTTTATTACTTTATTATTATAGTTATTTATTTATTTATAGGATTTATATTATAGACTTCTTTTTATACTTTATTATTATAGAGTTATTTATAGGATTTATATTAAAGACTTCTTTCTATACTTTATTATTATAGAGTTATTTATAGGATTTATATCATCGACTTCTTAATATACTTTATTGTTATAAATTTCGTAATATCTTTTATTATTGCAGAATTATTTGTAGACTATTATTTTAGTCTTATCTATAGTCTTTGTTGTTGTAGATTTATTTATAGATAATTATTTGTCCATCCATCTGTAAGACATTTCTGCCATCTAGCATTTTAAAAAAATTACAATTAGTTACGCATTTTGCATATAATTATTCTACTATCAGACCACCATTTACAAATAAGTACACAAGTTATTTATGTTTCTTTTTCCTGGCAACTACTATTTCAAAATAATTAAATCTGTTACATACAATTCTTTCTTGGGCTACTATTTCACAATAATTAATCCTGTTACATATAATTCTTTCCTGCAAAATTATAATTTTCAATGATTACATGCGTTAATTAACTATATCTTTCCTGCAAAATAAATCTTTTATTATAATATAAATAAATAATAAATAAAATAGGTTTGTCTATGTGGCGTTGTACAAATGTACCAGATAAAGGCCATCTCTATTATACTTTGATCAGTGTGCTAACAATAGGAAGCGTTTACACGGATCAGTGAATTGAATAATGTAGCTCTTACACGGATCATGGACTGAATAGCATAACTCTTACACGAATCATTGAGCTGAATAAAATTCGTCATCTGAATAATGTAGATCTTACACGGATCAGTGAACTGAAAAATGTAGCTTTTGTACGGATCAGTGAGCTGAATAAAATAGCTCTTTCACTGAAACGTGAATAGAATAATGAGCTTATATCGATCAGTGAGCTGAATAAGATAGCTCCTTCATTGAAAAGTGATGAGAATAATGAGCTTATATCGATCACGATCAGTGAGCTGCGTACAGTAGTGTGGAAGAGTAAATTTGCCCATCCCTCTTTCTAAACTTAATAATTATATATTTGTTGCCAATGAAAACGTGACTCTACCTTAGGCATTATGACGGTATTTTTTGTAAGTGTCAGAGTTGGAGTAAACAAGTTAGGTAAAGAATATTCTAGAATTTGCTGATGCAATCCAAACCATTTCTAACTGGATGTGTGTTGTTTTTCTGACTAATAGTCTCACACTTGTTCATAACAAATTCAACAAATGGGAATGGACTGAAAGTTACTTTGTTGAAGAAGTCCTATATTATAATCACTTTTATTTTACACAAGTTTGGTCATAAAGGCGATCGTTAGCTTATGAAAGTAGTGCACCTTTTATTCTTTGATTTACAACCCTGTATCAGCTTCAGACGACAGTGCTCTACGGGACTATATTGGTGTGTGTATCCAATGTTGTCGTCGAATTTATCAGTAAACATATTGCTGTAAGTTGTTTCCTGTTAATT
Source organism: Sinotaia quadrata (assembly GCA_028829895.1). Lineage (NCBI taxonomy): Eukaryota > Metazoa > Mollusca > Gastropoda > Architaenioglossa > Viviparidae > Sinotaia > Sinotaia quadrata. Next base: position 13,606,583 of record CM054182.1, read on the forward strand.
CCATTTGAGAGCCAATATAGTGAAACTTGAGGCTTGAGTTTAGTCTCGAGAAATCATGAAAGTTTCTTGAACATTCCTCATGGTGTGTTGAGTAGAGCAAATGAAGATTTCAGAACATTCCTCCTGCGGTTCTTTGATAACATATGTGAAATTCTGGATGATTCACCATGGTGTGATTGTGAGCACATCAAAGATTCTGGAACAGTTGAGTAATGTGCTTAGAAGTGGTGCTTTGGACTGTCATCTAATAAGAAAGAAAGCGACTTGTTGCAAATCGTGGGATTGTCAACACGTGATAGTAAGAGCAGCCATCAATGAAAAGGTTCTATACCTTGACTATACTTTTCTTTCTAAAACTCAACTCCACTCTCATTTCTGTGATGAATTATATCTATGGACTTGATTATATATATGTTAAGCTGACTGCTGATATCTATGCTAGGAAAAACTGAATGTCTAACGTAACGAAACAGTGTTGTGAAGTGATGAAAATGTTTAATGCTCTTTTGATTATATTCATAGTTGTATACTTGATTATTGATTTAATAAATTCATTGTTAAATTTATTTACCTTATTGCACATATATTAAACCTTATGTTATAATAATAGAGGGTGGATGGGGGCTCGTTAAATATAAATAAAAGACGGAATTTTACTGCTCCTTTAGTAAGAGGAGCGACAGTAATAAGTCTGTCTTATAATTGTGTAAAGAGTAGAGTTTTACGTCATCTTTACAATCTGCCAAGTGAGAGATATGCTGGTCTTGTGGGAGAATGATTAATAACTATACATTAAGGTTCTTGATCCCGTGTAATTAGTTGTGTTATTAATTAACAAATAATAACCATAACGAGTGAAGGGTTTCTCCAGTGGTGTCACAGGTAGTTTTTTCATTGAGTAGTAAGATGAAAAGCCCAGAGATGTCACAGGTAGTTTTTTCATTGAGTAGTAAGATGAAAAGCCCAGTGATATCACAGGTAGTTTTTTCATTGAGTAGTAAGATGAAAAGCCCAGAGATGTCACAGGTAGTTTTTTCATTGAGTAGTAAGATGAAAAGCCCAGAGATGTCACAGGTAGTTTTTTCATTGAGTAGTAAGATGAAAAGCCCAGTGGTGTCACTGGTAGTTTTTTCATTGAGTAGTAAGATGAAAAGCCCAGAGATGTCACAGGTAGCTTTTTCATTGAGTAGTAAGATGAAAAGGGCAGAGATGTCACAGGTAGTTTTTTCATTGAGTAGTAAGATGAAAAGGGCAGAGATGTCACTGGTAGTTTTTTCATTGAGTAGTAAGATGAAAAGGGCAGTGGTGTCACTGGTAGTTTTTTCATTGAGTAGTAAGATGAAAAGGGCAGAGGTGTCACAGGTAGCTTTTTCATTGAGTAGTAAGATGAAAAGGGCTTTTACAATGGTGAGTGTGCTAAATAAAGTAGCTCTTACACATGTCAGTGAGCTGAATTTAGTGGTTCTTACATTGAATGGTGAACTCAAAACGGTAGCTCTTACACTGATCAGTGGTTAAATAAAATAAGTTCTTACATTAGTTAGTGAACTGAGTAAGGTAGCCCTTACATAGATAAATGAATAAGATCACCGAGGTGAATAAGACTTGCAGTGATGAGTAAAGTGAATGAGGTAACTCTTATACTCGTAAGTGCGTTAATAAGGAAGCGTTAACATTTAACTGTGAGCAGATAACGATAGTTCTTACACTGATCAGTGAGTTGAATAAAGTAGCGCTAGGACTGATCAGTGAGCTGAATAAGTTTTACATTGCTCAGTGAATTGAGTAAGAAAGCTCTTTCATTGATCAATGAATTAAATAAGATAGTTCTTATGATGTGAGTACATTAGGCCTTGCATTGACCAGTGAGTTAAGTAAAGTAGTTCTTAAACTGATCAGTAAGGTGATTGCGTTGGGTCTTACATTGGTCAGTGAATTGGGCAAAGTAGCTCTTACACTAGTCAGTGATTTAGTGATTTGAAAAAGTAGCTTCAAGTGATCAGTGAATAGAAAGTGCAGCTCTTACACTGATCAGTGAATTAATTAAAGCAGCTCTTGACGTCACATAATCTCCAGCTCTTACACTGATCAGGGAATTAATTAAAGTAGCTCTTGACGTCACATAATCTCCAGCTCTTACACTGATCAGGGAATTAATTAAAGTAGCTCTTGACGTCACATAATCTCCAGCTCTTATTACACTGATGAGTGAATTAATTAAAGTAGCTCTTGACGTCACACAATCTCTGACAACGATCACAACATTTTTGCAATTGATATTAAAGTTAGCCATCCTTACGAGAATTAATTACTAGCATATTATTGTTTATATATTTGCTTGTCGGTATTTAAAAAGTACAACATTTATAACGAAAATAATTGTCAGATACGTTCCTAACTGAGTTTTAGTTTATTTACAATATTTATGTAGTGCTTTCTTTCTAGTATAGTGTATAAATCAATCGTAATTGCTTTCTTCTGTTTTAATTCGGTCATTATTTATTACTTCTAGGCTATTTGTGGTTCATGTGTAAAAAATTTCATTGATGTTTCAACATCAATTTTCTATACGATTTTTATTACATGACATTAAGGAGTAAACCCTGTTAATTTTCTCTTTGTGAAATGACTATCATACAAAGTTCAAGACAAGGTATGCTGGAATATGTGTCCAGGAAAAGGAAATGTACCAGTACACTTATATCAGTTTTGTTCTTTATCTCTAATAAATCACAGTAGCCCTTTTCAGCCGGAAGAAAGCAGTCAGCGGGTTGCGTTTGAGACCCTTGCCCTAACCCTAGCTGACTTTTCCTACAGACCGACCCCGCCAACAGGCGCTCGCTGACAGAGGGAGGAAAAAAAAAGACGAAAAGGCGAATGCTATTAAGGTCACAGTGTTTCTGTCATAAACTTGTTCTGTGAATAAATTGTAGGACGAAGATGGCAGGTGCAAAGAAGACTTTGTTTTTAACGTAATACAATCTTCTACTGTACTGTTACATACACATCTGTACAGCTAATACGGGCGTAAGGGAACTCTGACATCTACCTTGTACAGAACATTAAATAATTACTGAAATAGAAGCTACATGTACACATCTATTTGTGTATTTATTAAGAAAATAACTTAGTTTTAAAAGATGAAATGTTTTATTTATCATTGTAAGACTGTGGTAATGCATTTATACAGCGAAACAAACGTATACATGTATGTCGTATGTGAATAAATGTATGAGTGTGTATGAGTGTGTTTGTGTGTGTGTTTGTGTGTGTGTGTGTGTGTGTGTGTGTGTGTGTGTGTGTGTCTGCACGCACGCGCGCAATAGATCATACGTGTACGTGTGTAATTTTAAGGTGTGTACAAATCAATTCATGTATATGTCCCACAATTAGGTGTTTTGAGGGTTACGTAGATGTAGTCGCTTTCTCTGGTCAGTCCATATTTTGTGTCCAGTGATGTACGATTGGGGGATCAGCTATTCTAATGATTGTAGTAAAATTATCTTGTAGGTTGTCATTGCCAGTCACAGCTGTAGGCATAAATTAAGCGCAGTCAGTCATTTCAAGAGTATCTCACGTGTAGGCCATGAATTAGGTGCAGTCAGTCATTGCAAAATTCAAATGACCAGGGCTCGAAAGGTCAGATAAGAGGTCAGTATTTCTGAAGGTCATAAAATGAAGTTGTAATGTCACTTAATCTTTGTAATATGGCCAAGGCCTGGAGTATCATGTCGTTCGACCTACCAGTCATGGAAATAGACAGGGGTTAGATGCCAAATTATAAGTGCACAAAATGATGATATCATAGTTGTGCAGTCCGTTAGCCATTATAATACACAGATGCCTAGGGCCGAAACATGCAGTTGTAAGATCTATCATTCTTTGCGAAAGTTGTTTAAGGCAGAACACACTGCTCTAGGCTCCGTCAGACATTGTGATAATCAAATGTACAAGGCCGGAGCAAAGTACGGTTTTTGTTCATCAGTCAGTAAATCCATTTCAAGGGGCCCGTGACAAGAACAGTACGTTTTGTCATGTTCATCAGTCAATAAATCCAACTCAAGGGCCCCGTGACAAGAAAATTACTTTTGTTATGTTCATCAGTCAGTAAATCATATTCGTGATGCCGGAGATATGACTGAGATGCGAAGTCATCAATAAAAGAGATGCTGAATGAGATAAACGAGATGTAGAATCTATCACTGTAACGGGCAATTGTACAAAGCTGTAATTTTACTGACTAGGAAAGACCTGGATAATACTGAGTAAGGACACAGTTTGCTAATGAGGAAAGACCTGGATATCACCTCAATACAATGGGTAATGAGCACAAATTTAGCCAATGAGGAATGACCTAGACATCACCTCAATACAATGTGTAAAGAACACGAATTTTGATAATGAGGCAAAGACCTGGATAGATCCTCAATACATTTTTGTAAAGAACAATAATTTTGCTAATGAAGAATGATCTGGATAGTGCCCCAGCGCTACATGTAAAACGGCAGTAATTTTCCTGAGACTGACAAGACGCGGATAGCATCTCAATACTAGGTAGAAAGTACAGTTAGACGGAACGTGACGAGTAAAGCGGAACAGTATTGCAGTGCTACGTGTGAAGCGCGTGCAGTGCACGCGTAAGATTGCATGCGGGAACAAGCATTGAGTGCACACTGTGAGAGCCAGCACGTAAGCACACGTGTGGACGTGCCGCGAGGACCATACAAAGACATTTTTTACATCGATCCTTGCTGTCCTTATCGCCCTGGGAATGACACATTAACCGCTTTGCCTTTCAGTGCTCGGCATTCCGTGTGCCTTTCATTGATAACTGAGCGGACGGCGGACTCTTTGGCAGTGTAAGCGAGTATTAATTTTGTGGGAACAATCGTTGGGATAGCTAACTTCAACGTGGGTGTCATTTAAGTTCGCCATTGGCATAAGACTAGTCTACTGAGCAATTGGACTCAACTAAGCAAAAAGGTAAGTTAAAAGGAGCGCTTGGTGAATATCATTTATGTAGACATACTAATTGTAAAAGGGACCATTCATTTAGTATTGTGTAGACATACTATTTGTAAAAGGGTTAATTTATTTAGTATCATTGTGTAGACATAATTTTCGTAAAAGGAGTGAGCCACTTGTTTTACACCATAAATGCTGACAATATTTATTTTCAAGGGGCAACTTGTAGAGCATCTTATGTAGACATAATATTTCTTTTCAAATAATTTCTTTTCAAAATATTTCAAATTCTTGAAGAGTATCAAATGAATGTAGATATAAAATTTGTTAAAGGGACCATTTGTAGAGTTTCTTATGCAGAAATATTTGTTAAAGGGGCCACTTGTACAGTATCTAATGTAGAAATATTTGTTAAAGGAGTAAATTGTTAACTTATGTTAACTTATGTAACCATGCAGACATAGTATTTGTTAGAGGAGTCACTTTTCTAGTATCGCATGTAGACATAATTGTTGAAGGAGTAAATTGTTAGAGTAACTTATGTAGACATAATATTTGTTAAAGGAGTAATTTTTCTAGTAGCGCACGTAGACATATTTGTTAAAAGGGCAAAATATGTTTTATCTAATGTAGACACGATATGAAATAAATGTAGACCTACACGTCTGTGATACTGGGTACGTAATAATACAATTTCTTTTACTTCATTTAGGCAGACACAAAATATTTTAATTTAATTATTAATACTAATTTACAACAACATAGGGTACACAAGAAAAATCGCTCATTTAGTAGTAAACTTTTAAATGTAGTGTTTACACTGCAATAAAATATCTATTTCATAATTATTAAGTACTAATATTATATATGACACGTCCCGAATGATGAGTGGTAATATCAAGCATTTGCACAATAGATAGATAGACAGGTAGGTAGGTAGATAGATAGACAGGTAGGTAGGTAGATAGATAGACAGGTAGGTAGGTAGATAGACAGACAGTTAGCTAGGTAGGTAGATAGATAGATAGATCACTGACCTGATATTCTGAATGTTGATTTATGTTATGAATTATCTTGGTGGCTTTCTTCGTATTCTTTTTACTATTATCATTAAATATAATGCAAAAAAAAAAAAAACCCTGAACAATTTGAAACGTTTTGAATTACTTTGGATTCCATCGTCCTTGAATAGATTTCTGCTCATTGTGATGTGTACATTAATGATTTGTTCCAATGGTACTATACATATAACCGTTTCTGGGTTCTAACATTCAACAGCACCTATTGTTTCTAGACCTTGACGCTATAAGCAACGTGTCAACTGTATTTCATTAGGTCTTGAATTATTGCTTTCATTCTTTTCATCAGCGCAGTATTGTTAATTCATTGGCCGTGCCGTCAATAGATTGGGATTAGAAACAACATTTATAAAGCGCTCGACTTCTCTCGGCATTGGAGTTTTAATATTCAGGGGAAAAAAGAAACAAACATGGGAGATACCAGAGAAATGTGAACTTTCAAAAGGTCAGATGATATTACCTTGCGGTCAAAAGTTCAGGAGAATACTTGGCTGTACAATCAGAATTACTAGATATACACTCAGAGTCTAAGTTTTGTACAATCATAATCCTAGAATGTTTATTCAAATAGCAAAATGTACAGTTAGATTACTGGGCTGCACAATTTGAATACTGGATGTGCAATCAGAATTATAAGCTGTGCAATCAGAATTATAAGCTGTGCAATCAGAATTATAAGCTGTGCAATCAGAATTATAAGCTGTGCAATCAGAAGTCACTACATTCAGAATTATAAGCTCGTTATGATTATTATTTATTAATTAATAATACATAACTAATTACAAGTGATCCATAATCTTTATTTAAAGTTATTAATAATTCTCCCACAAGACCAACAGGTCTCTCATTTGGCGGATTATAAGGGTGTCGTAATACTCTAATCTTATGCAAAAATAAGGTAGACTTTTACTGTTGCATAATGTTCTGCAGGTGGAAACTTCTTAGGGAGTAATAAAAATATGTCTTTTATTTATATTTAATGAGCCCCCCCCATCCATCCAACATAAGTTTTAAAATATGTGCAAGAAGGTTAATAATTTATAATAATAAATAAATAACAATTATTAACAATAAATTTATTAAATAACAATCAAATTCAAATATACAACCTATGAATATAATCAAAAGAGCGTCGACATTTACGTCACTTCACAACAATGTTTGATTAACGATAGACACTAATTGAGTTTATTCTAGCATAGACATCAGCAGTCAAATTAACGTATATATGATCAAGTTCAAGGATGTAATTCATCACAGAAATGAGAGCGAAGATTTTGAGAGACATTTAATGTCAATGTACATAACCTATTCATTTTTGGAACAAGTCACCGTCTTTCTTATTTAGATGATGGTACACCTTCTAGGCACATTACAGAATTGTTTCAGAATCTTCGGTGCACTCACTATCACATGCTAGGTTTTATTTAATGACCCTGTCACAATATCAGATTCAAAATTATAATTGTAAATTTATTATATTAGATCTAATACTGACAACAGTCCATGCACCTAATCTATCCTTCAATCTTTATGTCAGACCTGTTCTTTGGGACCCTTATTGTCTAACATAGCAACATATGAATTAGCTAAGTGCTTTTGAGTTGGCAACATTATCTTTCCCTTTCATTAATTATGACTTATATAACATCCACATATTTCCAGCTCAGATCCCCCCCCCCCAGCCAACACTTCTCGGTCACACTAACAATTAACTAAAGTGTGGGTTTAAGACAACAAGAACAAAGATTTAATAATAACAAGAAAAAGAAAACAATAGCATTCGATTTCTAAAAAACACAGGTCAACTGAGACTCTCCATTTACTGTCCCAACTTTAGCAGTTGTTTATGTGGTTATTGTCCTTCTGGTTGATTATAGATTGTGTGACTTGAGATCACTTAGCTCTGTTGTCGTTGATAGATGTGAACCTGTCATGTCGTTCTACTCACAAAATGCCTTCTTGTGTATTTTGACAATGTCCAAAGACCACGTGACAACCATCAGCCTGCAGCTAGTGTCAGGTGTGCATTTCAGAGCAAATACGTGGATCAGTTCAGCAGAAAATCATGACGATAAGGAACAAAAAGGGACAGCACTCTTGGAAACTTGTGAAACCTTACCTACAGTTTTAAACCCTTCATGGATGGCACAGGAAAAGTGCATAAGAATATGTGGGTCTAAAAGCAACATATATATATGAATAACTCTGGGTCAAACTACAAGTTCTCTCGCATCATTGAATGGAGTGCAAATTTCCATATAAGGGCATCCTGTATCCTGTCAACATTCGCCCACTCTTACTGTTCCCCCCCCCCCTTTCTATACATTTCCATTGCCCACACATGATCAATGAACTTGATCTCAATCCTTTACTCTGTGTAGTGTATGTCGGTATGGCAGATTCATAAATGGTCATGCAGAGGTCAGCCTTAACTAGTCACTATCAATTACTAATAATTAATATAGAAAAAGAAATAATAGTAACACAAAATTTGCTCCCTGGTTCAACCATCACACTCACAAAGCATACCAGGGAGAATCATCCAGAACTTTGCATGCACTATCAATGCACAGCAGGCAGAGTGTTCTAGAATCTTCCTTTGTACTACTTAAGTACACTACAGTGAATGTTCAAAGTAATCCTTGTGAATTCTTGACACCAACCCAAGCCTCAATTTTTGCCATATTGTCTCTCGAATGGAATTCACTGGAATCAACTTACAGCAACACATTTACCGATAAGTTCAATGACAGTGTGGGATTCACACAACAACGTGATCCGATAGAGAACAGTGGATTCACACAACAATGTGATCCGATAGAGAACAGTGGATTCACACAACAATGTGATCCGATAGAGAACAGTGGATTCACACAACAACGTGATCCAATAAAGAACAGTAGTCACTGTAGTCTGAAGTGGGTACAGGACTATGAAATAAAAAAGGCATGCTCCATTCTGCATAAGTCAAATTAAGGCATATATAGATATCAGGCATATTTCATCTCTAAACTTCTTTCTTTACAGTAAGAAGACTAGATAGAATGATAAAAATATATAATCAGAATTACAAGCTGCACAATCAGTAAACTGTACAACCAGAATTACAAGCTGTACAATCAAATTGATAACCAGAATTATAAGCTGTATAAACCTAAATGATAAACTGTAAAATCAGAATGATAAACTATAATATAAAGTTGGTCATTCGGTGCACTAATGTGTGCAGTCATGTAATTTTATTGAGCATCATAAATTTAAACTGCTCTAAGAAAATGCAAAGTTCCATATTATAAAGAATTTATGATTCACGAATATCAATCTTACTGAGGGAAATGGGTTTTGAAAGCTCATCTGAATTCAACACTTGAGTCTAAATTACTCATTTACACAACTCCATTATCAAATATGAGTACACGCTTAATTAGTGCGAGCTTGCTGTCCTTTGGTTGATTGTTTGACTTTCTTTTGCTATACAGAGTTTCAAACGTCTTGATGTTTGACTTCATTATGATGCACGGCGACTTCTGTTCTAACTCGAAAAGTAAATATTCAAAATCTCACTAGTCAGAACAGAAACTCGTGGTAAACCATGAATTCATGAATCCACCACTAGTGAACGCTAGTATCTACGCAAGAGATAGGCAAACGATTGGGGGCAGAGATTAACTGACAAAACTATTATACTGTGAGATTGCAATATTTTCAGCACAGGGAGACAGATCGTATTTAACGAAATCCAAAAGACTTGGAGAACATCAAATAATATCTAACCAGACAAATGAATTTGAGACAATGTGACCAAAACAGTACATACCAACAAGATGGCACGACGTTTAGTCATGAAACCAGATAGTAGGACAAAACGAAATAATTTTGAGACAAAATCCAGAGACTATGACACTTAAACGAAACGACCATGAGACTAAAACAGTGACGAGAGACAAAATAATCAAACAGTATCCGACAACAAGACGAAACGATTTTGAGACATGAAGACAAGGAATACAACAAGACGGAACGATTTTGAGACACGAAAAGAAGTGGTAAAACAAAAAGACGAAACGATTTTGAGATACGAAGACCAGGAATATAACAAGACGGAATAATTTCGACATAAAAACCAGTGGTGTAACAACAAGACGAAGACCAGTAGTATAACAAGACGGAACAATTTTGAGACAAAGAACAGCTTGTATGACAACAATTCAGGACGGAACAACTCTGAGAAATAAAGACCTAACAGTGTCTGACAAGATGGAACATCTTTGAGATTCTAAGAACAGATAGTATTAAAACAAAACTTGTTCTAGGTACAATGGTGTTTGTAGGTTCACAAAAGAAAATGACGAACATATTTAATTGATAAAGACTTTTCCAGTAAGCAAGGAAAAATGGTCCAAAATAACACGGTGCATATTTTCTTATCGAATTTGGAGTAAGAGTTTTGTAAAGGAAGAGACTGAGCTTCTGTGACGAAATTTGATGAGGCAATAAGTGTATCGAGCGTGTGTGACGTCATTAGTGGCTGTCCCTTATGAAATCACTGTACCAAACTGTGGGTAGGATGTATTTTGTATATAAGACCTACCAACTCGCAGTTTCTTTATACGTACTTATTTTGACCTTTGGAAACTCGTCATAAATCATGCGTTGGAGGAAATGATGACATAAAACGCAGAATCTTTTGTCGTATGTGCCTCTCAAACAGCTTTGCGAGCGCCGGTTGGGAGGGTTGGGCTTGCTTGCACACAGAGCTAGAGTGAGTGAACTGTTCCGGTGACAGTAGCGTAAACTCTAACTCTACTTGGATACATGCCAAGCGAATTTATGTTTCTCAGTGCAAGCTGATGCAATATCCGTGGCCGCAAACATTTCTCTAGCAGACGCACACGGTTTAGGCTCACACTAGCACACGATTTAGGCTCTCACCAGCACAAGATTTGCCACAGACTTGGAATACATATAGGCCTCCTGCATATACTGAGGATCTTTCGCAATTTGATAAACATTTTTTTGAATGTGTATGTTTATAAGGTATGTGCTTTGTAGCTTTATGATCTTAATGTTACTTCGTCTAGGGTACGTACTTGTGTTTGCCGTTTGAGTTGTGCTTTCATATCTACCAGATGCCATTAATGAAAATTAATACGTGTGCTCTTTATTATTATTTTAGATGGTATTTTTACCAGAATATGTTAGTAAGTTAGAGTTAAAATAGAACTGGCTCTTATCTAGCATGTGTACGAAAGATTTGTGTTATTTTCAGAATTGTAGCTCATGTAGTCTACAAAAGATTCATGTAATTCACAGAATTGAGCAAATAAACAAAAGACTTGTATTTTAAGAACAATAGCACAAATACAAAAGATTCGCATTATTGTCAGGTAACAGATTCATGTTATTGTCAAAACAGTAGTACTTAGAGGAAAGAATCATGTTATTGTCAAAATGGTAGTGCATATAGGAAATATTCATGTTATAGTTGGGACAGCAGTACATCTTGAAAAGATTTATGTTGTTGTCAGGACAGTAGTACAATATGAAAAGATTTATGTTGTTGTCAAAACGATAGTACATATAGAAAAGATTCGTGTTGTTGTCAGGACAATAGTACATATGGAAAAGATTCATGTTGTCAAAACTGTGGTACATATAGAAAAGATTCATGTTATTTTCGGGACAGTAGTGCATATAGAAAAGATTTATGTTGTTGTCATGACAGTAATACATGTAGGAATGATTCGAATTTTGTTGTCAAAACAGTAGTACACATAGAAAAGATTAATGTTGTTGCCAGGTCAGTAATACATATAGAAACGATTTCTGTTATTGTTAAACATTAGTACATGTACAAAAGATTCGTGTTGTCAGAATTGTAGTACATGTATATAAGATTCATGTTATTGTCAGAATAGCAGTAACTGTACAAAAGATATATGTTAAATAATATGTTAAATAGTAAATGTACACAATATTTAAAAACAATATTGTTATAATGATTAATGGTATATATACAAACGTTTTCTGATATTGTCAGAACATGCTAAATAGTATATATAAAAGAGATTTGTATTATTATCAGAACACGTTAAGCATTATATGTACAAAATATTCTTGAATTGTCAGAGTAAATTGAATAGTATAATTATTGGTTAAAACAATTAGTATAAGGTGTATTAAATATTAAAAATACCCTGTGTAGTTAACTACTGTGTCAGGGCCTAATGTGATTTCAGCAACGTAGTACCACATATAGGCCTCGAGATCGTCAGAAAAATAGCTCTACCATATAACGACAAGGCCGTCTTAACAGCACTATAGGCTGCCCACGGGCAAATCAATGTACTGGGGCTCCTACCTACACACCCACTCAAAGAAATATAAAAATGTAAATGGTCGATAAAATGTACGTATGTTCGTGAGGCCCCGGGCAACTCCCAGCGTTACGGCACTCTATACAGAGGTTGTCAGAAAAAATAGCTTTACCGCATATCGAGGGACTAATGTGTTGTCAGACAATTGGAAGTCAAAGGGCCTATGTAGAGAGTCTAGCGTTTTGTAAGAATACAGCTACGTTGTATCAACAGCGTTGTCCTATTGTGTCCTTAGAACGGTAGCAATGCATTTTAGGGGGTGGGAAGCTAGTGTGTTCTCAGAATTATACAATTATATGTACAATGCTCAAATAACTTAAAAATAATACATACAGTATATATATGAAAAACTAGAATAAGTGTACAGTTCCGCCAAGAGGCTGACCTTATCTTGACCTTCACTTGTGAACAATTTTGTCAGGAACTGTAAAACGCTAACCTTCTGTTTAACAGATGTGAGCAGTCTTGTCGGAAACATTGTTATGTAACTATTCTTTCTCAAACATAACAAATGTAAATTTATTTGCAACGTAATATAAATAAATAATAAACTGCCTCTCTTGATGAATATTCAACAATAAATAATTGTTTTTGTTTTATGTTTGTAATTCAGCAGACTCCTTCAGATGATATTGTTTCTCTTTATATTTCATCCGGCACGTTATGATATTTGTTGTACATTATATTTCATCCGGCACGTTATGATTTTGTTTTACATTATATTTCAGCTGACACGTTATGATATTTGTTTTACATTATATTTCAGCTGACACGTTATGATATTTGTTGTACATTATATTTCAGCTGACACGTTATGATATTTGTTGTACATTATATTTCAGCTGACACGTTATGATATTTGTTGTACATTATATTTCAGCTGACACGTTATGATATTTGTTGTACATTATATTTCAGCTGACACGTTATGATATTTGTTGTACATTATATTTCAGCTGACACGTTATGATATTTGTTTTGCGTTTCAGCTGATACGTTATATTTGTTTCTTTTTTCATCTAACACATTATGATATTTGTTTCATTTGACATTTCAGCTGACACAAAATGTATTGGCCTGATACCCATGAAAACGAGCTTGGCGAGCAAAATCCCAAAGTGCGACAGTGTTGCCGGTATGTTTTTAAATGTCTATTGATATAATATAAACTACAAATAATAAATAAACAAGAGAAACGGAGTTGCCGCTTAATATAAATAGTAAATGATAAAGAGCAAAGGAACAAGAGTAAAGCAATAAAAGTAAAGAATAAATGATAAATAACATTGAATAAGGGAAAAGTGAAAAAAGTAAAAAATAAAGAGAAAAGGAACGAGAGCAAAGAATAAGAGCAGAGGACGAAGATAAAGGAATAAGAGTAAATGATAAAGTTCAAATGATAAAGAGTTAAATATAAAGAGCAAAAAGTAAATGACAAAGATCAAATGATAAAGAGTTAAATATAAAGAGCAAAGAGTAAATGACAAAGATCAAATGATAAAGAGTTAAATATAAAGAGCAAAGAGTAAATGACAAAGATCAAATGATAAAGAGTTAAATATAAAGAGCAAAGAGTAAATGATAAAGAGTTAAAGAGCAAAGAGTAAATGACAAAGATCAAATGATAAAGAGTTAAATATAAAGAGCAAAGAGTAAATGATAAAGAGTTAAATATAAAGAGCAAAGAGTAAATGACAAAGAACAAACGATTAAGAAGAAGGAGTAGCGAAAGGATAACAGATCACAAATATAGTGTGAGAAATAAAAGATGAAAAATAAAAATAAATTACAGAATGGTTTGGAAAGGTTTATGGTCAACCAGCACCTTATTTTAGGGTTTTCTTTTAATTCACTTTTAATTAATTACTGATACTATAACAACTTCTGAAACTATAATTATGTGGATTTGTTGCAAAATGCTTAATGAAGCCTTTCAGTATTAGAACACACAGGTTATAAGTATAGTGACCTGATTTTCGAGATTCTCAAGCTGTAGTTTGTATTATACATTTTATGTCACGGTGATACAATATTCTTGTATAAATTGTTTTGTAACAAAATATCATGCTTATTTTGTTTTTGTTGTTGTTTTATATATATATCGACGGCTAATTTATACTAATTTAATTCAGCACTCTTCTTTAAATAAGTCTAAGTTTCTACTGTTACTAATTTAATTCAGGACCCACCCTTTAATAAGTTTAAGTGCTTGAATTATTGCGTTATCGCACAAAGGCAAAGACGTTCTTGCTACAAGCGCCGTTTGAATGTTCTAAGTACTGGAGAGAGCTTTGCTGAGCTAACACGAGAGAGCACTTTTGTTTGCATCAACAGTCTTGTTTTTAAACAAATTCTCGCGCGAAAATTATAAGTAAAATATCCTGCAGCAGTTAGAGCTTTATACTTTCGGACAAAAGATAATTATTTGCGGGAAATAAATGTCCTGTGGAAATGTTGGCATATATGTATAGACTGCTTCTTTCGTGTAATATTTGCCTGAATAGACTACTTCTTTCGTGTAGTATTTGCCTGAATAGACTATTTCTTTAGTGTAGCATTTGCCTGAATAGACTACTTTAGTGTAGTATTTTGCCTGAATAGACTACTTCTTTAGTGTAGTATTTTGCCTGAATAGACTGCTTTTAACTGACTAAATTGTTTCCCAAAAGTGTTTAATCATTTTAGTGTAGTTTTTTGCCTGAATAGACTACTTCTTTTAAGCGACTGTAAATTGTTTCCCAAATGAATAGGGTTCAGAAGTGTCGAGAACACAAGTGCAGAAACGCCACGTTATGCGTGACAAATATGCAAACTGCCAAACCATAAAATTCAAACAAGTGTGAAAGCATGAACAAAATCTCAAAGTGTAAATAAACAATTGCTATAAGTGTAAGAAATTGCAAATGAAAGAATGCGTTCTTATTTCTTTAACAATGAACGAGCATTAACTATAAAGAAGGTGTGTGTGTGTGTGTGTGTGTGTGTGTGTGTGTGTGTGTGTGTGTGTGTGTGTGTGTGTGTCTGTGTGTGTGTGGGGGGGGACGTAGTTAGTATTTACAGATCAATTCTGAAAGTAGGCCGTTTCGCGTCTGACCACACACATAACTATCATTGTTTACATTTATTAGCAAAGCTGAATACAAACAAACAAAAGTCATAAATGTTTTCTTGTTTTGCTAGAAAAGATTTTAAAAAACGAAACAGTTTGTGGCCTATTGTGTAATACATATATATTTTGTTTCACTGAAATTTCAGGCCACATCGTTTTAATTTTCAAGGACCACGTGACCTACAGCAGAATGTTGATTTGTCGGTCACTCGCACATTATATCAGCACGTGATTGGTGACCATCAAGGACAGCTGGTCCTGAAGCCTTCTGATCATAATCTAATCATACAGCAGCTTGGCCATATTCTAACCATAAAGCATCTTGGCCATATTCTAAGCATGCAGAAGTTCTTTGAGATTACATCCATTCCTTGGCCTCATGCAAGTACCGGCTGAGATAACCATTTGTCAAAGATCCAAACGCATGTTCTAATATTCTACTTGTAATGCATAAGCATCTGACTTTATTAAAAGTTCATAATTAACTCTGTTATTTTAGACTAAAAGGAATAATCCAGTAATATATTGATCTGTTACTGCGAACTTTCATACAAATGTCTTTCGTACTATATTGACAAACGTGTAATACTGGCTATTTTGATATTTTCATAATCAGTGAACGATTTTTCCAACAAAGATCTATTTTATCCCTGTGTTATTTACTTACTGTAAAAAATACGCTATTTCGTTTAATATTTTAACCTGATCTGTATCCAGTGCCTTTAATTTTTTTTTTATTTTACTATCTTAGATATAATTAACATAAGCATTGAATATATTCTAAAAGCTTATTAGTGAAGAAATAAATGAATATTATATGTTTTACACGAGTGTCATTTTCTTTTGAACTTCTGTAATTTTATGTTAAAATATATTTTAATTAGCATGAAAACACAGCAGCATCACTTACAAAGTTTGATATTTTATAATTTACATACACCAAATTTTGAAAATGACTGTTATATGCAGCAAAGTTTGAAAATTTATCAGTCATGCACGAGATTTGATAATTTGTATCACAAGTAACAAAATTTGATATTTTATAAGTCATGTACAACAAAATATGATAATTTATTAATCCTCTACAGTAAAGTTTGATACTTGTATAGTGTACAGTAACACTATTTTATACTTGTAAATTTACATAAATTTTGATAATTCTTAAGTCATAGAAAGTACGGATATAATAAATTTAGTTACAATATCGTTTGAATACATTTAAATAATTAATTTGATTTTATGTTCAGTAATCATTACTATCCTGATTGGATGTTAAGTAATAATTTACTATCCTGACTGGATGTTCAGTAATCATTACTATCATGATTGCATGTTAAGTAATTATTACTATCCTGATTGGATGTTAAATAATTATTACTATCCTGATTGCATGTTAAGTAATTATTACTATCCTGATTGCATGTTAAATAATTATTACTATCTTGATTGGATGTTAAATAATTATTACTATATTAATTTGATGATAATTAATGATTACTATCTTGACTGGATGTTAAGTAATGATTGCTTTACTGATTTGATGTTAAGTAATGATTACTATACTGTTCAGATGTTAAGTAATGATTACTGTACTAATTAGATGTTAAATAATGATTACTATACTGCTTGGATGTTAAGTATTGATTACTATATGATTGGATGTTAAGTAATGACTATTACAATTGTGTGAGGCCCAGAACTGAATTGATTCATTAAGAAATGGTTACTTCATATGTACTAAATGGATACTCGAAATAATGATATATGTGTATTAAGTACAGGACTGAATGGATATTTGAAATAATAATTATTCAGTTTGTATTTGATACAGTATAGAATGGTTTAAATGTTACTGGTTAGAGCCTTTGTATTTGGTCCAGTATAGAATGGTTTAAATGTTACTGGTTAGAGCCTTTGTATTTGGTACAGCAGTACCTGATGAATTACATACTATTATCACATAGATTAAGGGTGGATTGCATCTGTTAAGTAAGGGTGATATGTACTGTGCATATTATTATTATTTTGTATTTTGTTGGTATATATTCAGTATTGGTTGCATGTTTTAGTTACAGAACTCATTACATGCATTCTATGCAGAGCTCATCATACGCATTAGGTGCAAAAATGATTACATGCGCTAGATGTAGAATTAATTATATACATTATTATATGCATTATATGATGAACTTATTACATACAATAGCTGCAGAACTGATTACAACCATTAAGTGTAATACAATAAATGCAGAACTGATTAGATGTATTTTGCACTATATTGATTACTTGCACATAATATGTTTACTGATTACATATATTTTGCACTAATCACACATTATTCTATACTGATTTTATATACACGATACATTTTCTGAACTGAATGTATTAGGTATTATTTTAGATAATGTTTGAGCCTATAAGATTCTGTTGGTACTGTCTTGACGAGGTGAGGTTAGGGTTAATGTATTACTATTAGTACTGTACTGTCTTCAATGTATTAATAGTTTTAAAATCTGCATATTAGACTATGAAATGTATGTACTAGGTTGTGTATTCTGAAACAGATTAACACATTACGTGCTACATTCATTCACTACGATATTGAAATGTTCTAAATTTTACACATGAAATATAGATTACCTTAAGTAAACAGTTATCATTTCATAAAATATTAATTGATTTAAACATATTCATATTTCAATGTATAAATTATTCATGAAATTCTGATTGAATACAACACCATTTTATTGCAATGTAGAACATGCTCATATTATATTGCTTACATAGTGAACATATTGTTTTTATTGTAGAAGTTCTTTGTTAAAACAGTAGATAAATAATATACAACTCATTTGTGAAATATTCATTACATCCAGAAGACATTGATTTTAATGTAAAAGTTTTCTGTGGAATATTAAGAACATGCTAAAGTTATTGATTGTAATGCAGAATTTATATATGGAATAATTAAAATATACAGAATTATTAACAACAAGAAAGAAATAAAATTTATGCATTGCTGACATGTATAGTAATTATTGTTGAACATAGAATACATATACAGTGTAATATATATTGTTTTGCTCTTGTGTATAAATGAATTCATTTGAAAATACTGTTATTGCTTTAGTTAGATCTTGGAGTAAATACTTCAAGGCTCCTCGTCATTTAGAAGGTATCAATTACTTATCCGTCATACATTGGTAACATAAAGAAGAAAATGATTACAGTAGAAAATGTCTTAATATATTAGTAATATAAAGAAGGAATTGAGTATAGTGGATTGTCATAATATGTTGGTAATATAAAGAAGGAATTGAGTATAGTGGAATTGTCATAATATGTAGGTAATACGAAGAATTTGAGTACCATGGACATGTCCGTATTTGCATTATATTTTGTAAACTTTTCTTTACAATCATTTAATTCTCATGCTAAGTTATTGATTACATGTAATTATATATATATATATATTTATTTTTAATGAATATTAATTTCCTTTAGAAGATACTAAATTTGTATGGACTGTTTATTTTAAACAGAATATTATACTAGTAATTCAACTATCATTCATTACAACTAATATTTCCCTTCAACTTTCAAGTCGTGTGAAACAATGACACTGAATTTAATTGTACGTACAAACTTCTACTTCTTATAAACAAGGAATGCAGTGTTCTTTTTATACTGGGTATTTATCACTGTCACTAGGCAACCACATTTAAGAAAATTTATTGTGTGCAACATGCTTCATTAAACTTCATAAATGAGTCACTTCATTATTGTAATGTGGAATAATATTTTAATCCAGAAATAAGAAATGAACAATCATTTACTGGAAACTAACCCCCCAATTTTTCTGATAATCATGAAAGTAAGCATTCTTTCAATGTTATTACAATCGTTTGAGTCCTGAAATAATTAATACATTATTATAGAAAGAGAGCATTCCATTGAAGTTTGAAATAATTATGTAATGTCTAAAGCATGTAACTCAATTCTATAATTGTCGAAATGTAATGTTACAAGAAAATCACCTGTATTGCACAAGTTGATATCATGCATTCTGCGAATTCTTGCAATGAAGTAAAAATGCTGGAAAAACGATCATATAAAAAATGATGACAGTAATTGTATGTATAAAATAATATAACATATACATATATATATATATCATTCTCTAAACAAATGTAAATTCTTTACAATGACCTTGAGAAAGGATTAATATTAAAAATAATCCCAGTAATCCATGCATAAAGTGTGCCTACATAAATCATCGTCTAAACTTCAGAAGATATATTGGAAATACTGCTTTAGTACCTTTGTATTGTACAATGCATTGTAAATACTGCTTTAGTAATTGTTTGTATTGTGCAATGCATTGTAAATACTGCTTTAGTACACGTTTGTATTGTACAATGCTTTGTAAATATTGCTTTAGTTGTATTGTAGAATGCATTGTAAATATTGCTTTAGTACTTGTTTGTATTGTGCAATGCATTGTAAATACTGCTTTAGTACGTGTGTTTGTATTGTACAATGCATTGTAAATACTGCTTTAGTACTTGTTTGTATTGTACAATGCATTGTAAATACTGCTTTAGTACTTGCTTGTATTGTACAATGCATTGTAAATATTGCTTTAGTACTTGTTTGTATTGTACAATGCATTGTAAATATTGCTTTAGTACTTGTTTGTATTGTACAATGCATTGTAAATACTGCTTTAGTACTTGTTTGTAATCGTTCGGTGGAATACAATTCCAGGACACTCAGTAAAGGCTTTGAAGAAATAAATGTGTACATAAAAGTAATTTAACAAAACCTATTTATTAAAACTTAAATACTAGTCTATGAATCAAGACTGTAAACTCGTGTGCATTTATTATATAAAACTTTTTTTAAAAGTAGGAGTTAACTTTCTTGAGTTATCCTCCTTTGATTTCCTTTGGCAAAACCAGACTTGCATCTCATTCCGAGTAGTTTTAATTAAATAAAATTTAAATATTTCAAATGTTTGTGACTAATTTATGGGAATTTATATTGTCATAATGTCTGTGCCTGCCTGTAAGTATAAATAATATTATGTAACACTATTGGGTATTTCCTTCTCAGTGTGAATATATATTATGTACATACATTTCACTAAATGAAATAATTTTCATCTAGAGATTATAATATAATGTAAAAGTGTACATAATATAAATTGTTCGATGTATAACTTATTGTATTTGAGTATGATAAATATGGAAAATACACTCTAAATAGTAACTTTTAACCAAGCCAAACGATCAAAACACACAGTTCCAAGAACATAATAATAAACCACTGTACACACATAACAATCACACACACACACACGCACGCACGCACGCACGTCTCTAATTCAGTTGAACTTATAGATTAATATTGTTAGTGTCAGGGTCATAGTTTGCATAATTTAGGAGCAATGATTGTGTTCACTTGATTCATCAAAATAAACGTACAAGTATAATGAGTTTGCTTTGAATGAATTTATTTTATTATACATGTACTGTGCCAGAAAGTGTACATAGTTTTATATTTTTAGTGCTGTCATTGTAAATGTATGTTTTTGCCATGAGTGAGCAACCTTAGTGCTATCATTGTAAATGTATGTTTTTGCCATGAGTGAGAGCAACCTTAGTGCTATCATTGTAAATGTATGTTTTTGCCATGAGTGAGAGCAACCTTAGTGCTATCATTGTAAATGCATGTTTTTGCCATGAGTGAGCAACCTTAGTGCTGTCATTGTAAATGTATGTTTTTGCCATGAGTGAGCAGCCTTAGTGCTGTCATTGTAAATGTATGTTTTTGCCATGAGTGAGCAACCTTAGTGCCATCATTGTAAATGTACATGTATGTTGTTTTTGCCATGAGTGAGCAACCTTAGTGCTGTCATTGTAAACGTATGTTTTTGCCATGAGTGAGCAACCTTAGTGCCATCATTGTAAATGTACATGTATGTTGTTTTTGCCATGAGTGAGCAATCTTAATGTTGTCATTGTAAATGTATATGTATGTTGTTTTTGCCATGAGTGAGTGCATTTAGAGGCCTAATTGGTACATTAACGTATTTTAGTGCTATCTTTGGTAAATGTTAGTTACGCAGGGAATTCGTATATTTAGTAATTGTGATGTTATTTATAGTTTTTCTGTATTCTGAGAATTCGTTTTGTTTAATGACTGTGGCTTTTCATTAAATTAGGAGGCTGACGTTAGTTGTATCATAAAGAATTCATAATATATGTATATTTTAGGGCTGTTTTAATCCAACGACTTCATGTAAGCATTCTTCAAACTAAGGTTGACAATAAAACGACTGTCTCCTGTGACAACTTCCTGTAAAACTGTCAAGCAGTCTCGCGTAACGCAGCCTTATATCAAGTTATGTTAACTTAGATCAGGCAGTCTGGCGTAAAACAGCCTTGTATCAAGTTATGTTGACTTAGATCAGGCAGTCTGGCGTAAAACAGCCTTGTATCAAGTTATGTTGACTTAAGTCAGGCAGTGCGGCTAACACAGCCTTGCATCAAGTTATGTTGACTTAGGTCAGGCAGTGCGGCTAACACAGTCTTGCATCAAGTTATGTTGACTTAGGTCAGGCAGTGCGGCTAACACAGCCTTGCATCAAGTTATGTTGATTTAGGTCAGACAGTCTGGCGTGTCAGCATCATGAAACAACTGATGTTGCCTATGTCTTAGGTCAGTCTCTAGTGACAGCGCCCTATAACAACTTATCTTCACTCTGACCTAAGCCGGAGAATCTCGCGTGACAGTCGCTTAATGATAACTTATATAGATTTTGACTTAGTTCTCGCATGACAGTCGCCTTATGATAACTTATGCAGACTCTGACTTAGTCTTGCGTGACATTCTGTTGACTCAGTCTCGTGTGACAGTCGCTTTATAATAACTTATGTTGACTCAGACTTAGTCTCGCATGACAGTCTGTTGACTCAGACTTAGTCTCGTGTGACAGTCGCTTTATAATAACTTATGTTGACTCAGACTTAGTCTCGCGTGACAGTCTGTTGACTCAGACTTAGTCTCGCATGACAGCGGCTATAACAACTTACGCTAGCTCTGATTTAAGTTAGTCTCACGTGACAGCACTCTATATCTATGTTGCCTGTCATTTCAGTTAGACAGGCCACGCAACATAGGCCAGACAGTCTTGCGGAATAATATCCCAGTGGTGAAGTTATTTAGATTACTCAACCTTGCTTGACAACTTCCTATTGCAATCCCGTGTGTCAGCGTCCTTTAGTGCTGTCTAAAACATTTAATGATTGGGCTGCCTTTGCCAACGAATGCTAACTAATTACGTTAGACAGTCTTGCGTGAAAGGGAGGCAACTGGTGACTGATGTAGATAGGTAGACGTAAAGGTGTTCTTTAGTAATGTGCTGACTGGTTAAGGTCAGATAACCTAGCACGACTATTGATCTCAACTGATCAATGATTCTAAATTTGTAAACAGCATGATGCAAAACGATTATCAAGACAAGCAAATAATAATATTATATATTAGGGGAGGGAGAATTAACTGTTTCGCAGCATGTATCAGTTACAAATTTAACGACTTAGGTTAACTGCTATCCTTGTTGATTAATACATAACGAAGTAAAGAAATGCTAATTTAAGCGTCCATATTTACTACTATTGAGTTTTAGCACGCCTGGCCATGCACCCAAAGACAGATATTTTGTTAGTAAAGCTGTATGTAGTTATGCCCACACGAATACATTCATTAATAGTTATGCCCACACGAATACATTCATTAATAGTTATGCCCACACGAATACATTCATTAATAGTTATGCCCACACGAATACATTCATTAATAGTTATGCCCCACACGAATACATTCATTAATAGTTATGCCCACACGAATACATTCATTAATAGTTATGCCCACACGAATACATTCATTAATAGTTATGCCCACACGAATACATTCATTAATAGTTATGCCCACACGAATACATTCATTAATAGTTATGCTGGTAAGGCCTTCCTTCAGAAGGATAGCATGAATGGGGGCAGAGATGAATAAACACTATACAATAAATTCTCTAAGATGATGCCAATTAAAAAGAAATAATGAACTCAACTCGTACTCACTTATACAGCTTGACTGTTGTAAATCTCTTTGGTCTACAATTTCTTCTGAACAAACACCAAAAAGTTCCAAACATTGCAGTTACGATTATTTTTAATATACCCAAAACCGATCATGTGACCCAGTTTCTCCATAATCCACACTGACAATGTGTTCACAGCAGAATACAACGCAAGCTCTCTTCTCTCTGTTAAGCCTACAGACTCGCTCTAGCACTAAATACTTGACTGATCTCATGTATGTATGTTAATTTCTGCTAGAAACTTGTCTTTATCGTCACACAAATACTTTTCAAACATTCCGAATAGTTCAATGGTTTTTGATGGCGAGCCTACTAGAAGTGTACTTGTGTTTATCATGGTCAGTCGACAAGAAATTTATGTTTTTTGGCTTATCAAGGTCAGTCAAAAAGAAATGTACTGCTTTTCGGCTTAACATAGTCAGTCATAAAGAAATGTACTGCATTTCGGCTTAACATAGTCAGCCAT
Source organism: Sinotaia quadrata (assembly GCA_028829895.1). Lineage (NCBI taxonomy): Eukaryota > Metazoa > Mollusca > Gastropoda > Architaenioglossa > Viviparidae > Sinotaia > Sinotaia quadrata. Next base: position 13,630,746 of record CM054182.1, read on the forward strand.
AAAGAAATGTACTGCATTTCGGCTTAACATAGTCAGTCATAAAGAAATGTACAGCTTTTCGGCTTAACATAGTCAGTCATAAAGAAATGTAGTGCACTTCGGCTGAGATATGAAAAGATAGTAGTCATTTTCAAAAGGCTTAATCTCCATTAACAAGAACAGTACTATCTCTGCAGTTAATTCTAAATGTTCATTTGTAAATTCATTTTATTTATTTTTATTTTTCAATTTACATTATATTTTTATATTTGTCAATTTCACCATTTTCCGATATTTTTGTTTTAAAAATATATATACAGAAGTAATTCCTATAAAGATCTGTTTCTTTTTTTTAAGCATGTAATTATTTCAAATCAATAATAATAATAATAATAACAGTAATAATAATAATAATAATAATAATAATAATAATAATAATTCAGACTGAAAATTCAAGTTGCTTCATAGATACATACAAGAAAAACAACTAAAAGAGTCTATACTCTATTAAGAATACTAGTGTAGTCTTAATGTTGTGCGTTTTTAAAAACGATTAGAATACTTTAGTATTGTGTGTCTTTAAAGAAGATTAGAGAAGTTTTAGTATAGTGTATCTTTAAAGAAGATTAGAGAAGTTTTAGTATAGTGTGTCTTTAAAGAAGATTAGAGAAGTTTTAGTATAGTGTGTCTTTAAAGAAGATTAGAGAAGTTTTAGTATAGTGTATCTTTAAAGAAGATTAGAGTAGTTTTAGTATTGTGTGTCTTTAAAGAAGATTAGAAAAGTTTTAGTATAGTGTATCTTTAAAGAAGATTAGAGTAGTTTTAGTATTGTGTATCTTTAAAGAAGATTAAAGTAGTTTTAATGTTGTGTGTTTTTAAAGATTAGTTTTAGTATTGTTTGCCTTTAAAGAAGATTAGAGTAGTTTTAGTATTGTGTATCTTTAAAGAAGATTAAAGTAGTTTTAATGTTGTGTGTTTTTAAAGATTAGTTTTAGTATTGTTTGCCTTTAAAGAAGATTAGAGTAGTTTTAGTATAGTGTATCTTTAAATAAGATTAGAGTAGTTTTAGTATAGTGTATCTTTAAAGAAGATTAGAGTAGTTTTAGTATAGTGTATCTTTAAAGAAGATTAGAGTAGTTTTAGTATTGTGTATCTTTAAAGAAGATTAAAGTAGTTTTAATGTTGTGTGATTTTAAAGATTAGTTTTAGTATTGTTTGCCTTTAAAGAAGATTAGAGTAGTTTTAGTATTGTGTATCTTTAAGGAAGATTAATGTTAGTGTTGTGTTTCTTTAAAGAATCTTAACATTTCACGTAGCATTTATTTCGTTCTAAATGATGAACTGTAATGCTCTTTGTATTAATATTATTGAAATCTGCAATAAAATTTGTATTTGTAAAGAACAGTCTGTGCAGGCTGACTCTAATCAACTTTAGTCCATTTCAGAGTCAAAAATATTTGACCAAACTGTAGTATTACTATGGCATATTCTTTTAAACATAGATTTGGTTTACATCTATTGTGACAATTATGAAAGCTGTTTTGTAGGTTTTTTAATTCTTTAACTCAGCCATGGTCTCAATCCACACTTAGGTGAACTCTTCACAGGTATATTAATCTGTCCGATGTGAGTGAGTGTGACTCTACCTGTCTTTTAATCTGTCTGATGTGATTGAGTGTGACTCTACCTGTCTTTTAATCTGTTTGATGTGATTGAGTGTGACTGTACCTGTCTTGTAATCTGTCTGATGTGATTGAGTGTGACTCTACCTGTCTTTTAATCTGTCTGATGTGATTGAGTGTGTGTACCTGCCTTTCAATCTGTCTGATGTGATTTAGTGTGACTGTAACTATCTTTCAATCTGTCTGATGTGATTGATTGTAACCGTACCTGTCTTTCAATCTGTCTGATGTGAATGATTGTAACCGTACCTGTCTTTCAATCTGTCTGGTGAGACTGAGGATGAGCCCTTTACCTATTATTAATCTGATGTAACTAAGGGGGAGCCACGTATCTGTTATTAAATCTGGTGTGACTGAAGATGAGCCTTATAACTGACTGTCAATTTGTCTGATGTGGCTGAGAGAAGGAGTGAAAGCCCTTTACCTATCTGCCAATCAATCGGATATGATTAAGTTGAATTGCAGAAAAGAGCGAAGAAAATCATACGAAAGAACAGCAGAGAATAGTTGTCGAATAAATTTAAAATGGCAAAATAAAGAGAACTAGATGGGTAAAGTTTCCAAAGTAGATACAAACCCATTTATAATCAAACGTTTTACAAGTGTTGATGCTTTGATGGCCATAAAAGAGATATTTCATTGGTTTACGACCACTTGAGCTAAGAATGGATGGAATCCGGACAATGAATACTGTAGTATTTTGCTGACCACCCCAACTCCAAAACAAACATTGTTAGTAAATATGAGCTTGCGCCTCCAGTGACAAACTAGATTAGTTGTTAGTGCGCACCAGTAAAGTTTCATTATCGTATTACACATTTCTATATCAACAAGTCTTGTATTTCTATTTTGCAATGTCAACAAGTCTCGTATTTCTATTTTGCAATGTCAACAAGTCTTGTATTTCTATTTTGCAATGTCAACAAGTCTCGGTATTTCTATTTTGCAATGTCAACAAGTCTCGGTATTTCTATTTTGCAATGTCAACAAGTCTCGGTATTTCTATTTTGCAATGTCAACAAGTCTCGTATTTCTATTTTGCAATGTCAACAAGTCTCGTATTTCTATTTTGCAATGTCAACAAGTCTCGTATTTCTATTTTGCAATGTCAACAAGTCTCGTATTTCCATTTTGCAATGTTAGCATTGTTGCTATTCTTCTGTTTTAGTACATTATCGTGCTGGTCGTGTTTATATTCTCTTTAGTTATATTTACTTTGATTTTAAAATTTAGTGTTATAGTCCTCGCTTATTCTCTAATGATAACGTCTGTACCATTAATCTTGTCTTCTAAGACTTTTATTTATCCATCCGCCCATTGAGCCACTCATGAATCCATCATTCGTCCGTCCATCCATATATTCACTCAGTCAAAAATCAACAATTTTAGAGAATTTTATTGAAATAAAATTTAACGAAGAAACACTAACCATAGTTTTAACTAGATTTTAAAACGTGTTTGTAAACAAAGACTGTTTTTGTAAATGAATGTGTACGTGAATTCCAAATTCAGAAATTAAAAATACCCCGATAAGTACGACGTTCATGCCTGTGCTATGAGCACGCAACAGTTGTAAAGTCCAAGATGAGAAGTAGCTTGTTTCGTAGAGACAAATTTCTAAAGGCAAATGATGACACAGAGACCATTAAATCTCGCTCAGAGTCCTAAACTCTCGTTCTCAGCCCCAACGTCTTGCTCATGATCCTAAATTCTTGCTCTAGGCTTAACTTCTCGTTCTCAGCTCTGATGTCTTGCTCATGGTCCTAAATACTTGCTCCGTGTCTTAGTATCTTCTTCAGGGTCCTATTTTTACCATCAAACGTTTTACGGTTACTGGTACAGAGATGGTCTTGAATGAAAGATTTCATTCTTTTATGTTCTACTTCAAAGTATAACTTTGTCGGGAAATAGTACTCCATATTTATTTACTATATAGGAAATAGAACATTCCCAGAAAATATTCTAACTATGTCCTATACATGAAATAAATATTTGAAAGAAAATGGTATTAGTTATGTCCTATATCTGAAATAGCTTGTATGGATAGTAATATAAAGATAGTAATATTCTAATTCGAAAATAGAAATGTACAAAAATAAATACGAAAAGAGAGACTGTAATCAATATGTTAAATAAGAGAAATAAATATATCAACAAAGTTGACAAAATAGATACATAATAATATGTATAAATTCATAACACTTTAGAAACTCAAATATTCTATGTATACACAATTTTCGATCGCTTGTTAAATACAACGATTACACAATATTAAATATGGGCTTGTGTTCGATAAACTGAAATTTAAAGACGATGTAAAAGCAATAAATGTTTTGTATTCAATGAACCTAATCTTACGGTATACTTTAAATTTCATAATATATAGATAAATATACATCAAATTTCATATAGGTAAATATTTTGATACAGAGTTAAATAGACATAAAGCTCAGTTGAAAAGTAATTTTGCCCTAACATCTTTAAGGCTCGACTAAAGTAATGGAATAGAATAATTATTGTTAAAACACGTTTTCGTTAAATACCCGCCGTATTTCGATGTTGAAGGAAGTTGTGACTGAGTTGGACTTAGTGGAAACTGGTAGGCCTCATACTAAGACATGACTTAGTGGAAACTGGTAGACCTCATACTAAGACATGACTTAGTGGAAACTGGTAGGCCTCATACTAAGACATGACTTAGTGGAAACTGGTAGACCTCATACTAAGACATGACTTAGTGGAAACTGGTAGGCCTCATGCTAAGACATGACTTAGTGGAAACTGGTAGGCCTCATGCTAAGACATGACTTAGTGGAAACTGGTAGGCCTCATACTAAGACATGACTTAGTGGAAACTGGTAGGCCTCATGCTAAGACATGACTTAGTGGAAACTGGTAGGCCTCATGCTAAGACATGACTTAGTGGAAACTGGTAGGCCTCGTGCTAAGACATGACTTAGTGGAAACTGGTAGACCTCTTACTAAGACATGACTTAGTGGAAACTGGTAGACCTCATACTAAGACATGACTTAGTGGAAACTGGTAGACCTCTTACTAAGACATGACTTAGTGGAAACTGGTAGGCCTCGTGCTAAGACATGACTTAGTGGAAACTGGTAGACCTCATACTAAGACATGACTTAGTGGAAACTGGTAGACCTCTTACTAAGACATGACTTAGTGGAAACTGGTAGACCTCATACTAAGACATGACTTAGTGGAAACTGGTAGACCTCTTACTAAGACATGACTTAGTGGAAACTGGTAGGCCTCATACTAAGACATGACTTAGTGGAAACTGGTAGACCTCATGCTAAGACATGACTTAGTGGAAACTGGTAGGCCTCGTGCTAAGACATGACTTAGTGGAAACTGGTAGGCCTCGTGCTAAGACATGACTTAGTGGAAACTGGTAGGCCTCATACTAAGACATGACTTAGTGGAAACTGGTAGACCTCATGCTAAGACATGACTTAGTGGAAACTGGTAGACCTCATGCTAAGACATGACTTAGTGGAAACTGGTAGGCCTCATGCTACAACATGACTTAGTGGAAACTGGTAGGCCTCATGCTACGAAATGCAGTCGGTTTGATATCAGTATTATAATTTTCAATATATCTATTTTCGATTTGCTGATGACGTCAAAACGTAGCCGATTAAGGTACGAGTCCACCGTACTCATTTGATTGATAACTTGACTGATAACTTGATTGATAACTTGATTGATAACTGGATTGATAACTTGATTGATAACTGGATTGATAACTTGATTGATAACTGGATTGATAACTTGATTGATAACTGGATAACAATCAGTAGCTTGGAAACAATCAGACGGAAAGTGGAAATAAATTAGGAAAGTCAACAATTAGTAAGAAGGTCATTATCAATTCGAAGGTTGAAACATGGAGATGATTGTATTTTAGACAGTGCGAACTATTCACGAATTAAACAGAACGATTAATTTGTTTTGCCTGTGTACACCAACAAAGTGTACAGGAAAATACCCTTTTTCGATTACGGAAGAGAGTTTCATTTCGAAAACCTTTCTACTTTGAAGATAAATACGTTCCAATGACATATTCTGTATACAGAAGAACAGCTATAAAGATGAACACGTGAAACTAAATTAAATAAATAAAATATCTTCGATCTCTATGAAAAATCAAATATAATTATTTATTTATAAACTCACAAGTAGGTAGACACCCACCCCTACACCCCCCACTCCTTGAAACACGTATACACATATCACTTTGACACTCGAATTCCAGAAATAGGATATTAACACAAAGATGATCCACTGAATGAAGCACTAAAGATAAGTGGATTATACCATATATCACTTTGACACTCGAACTCCAGAAATAGGATATTAACACAAAGATGATCCACTGAATGAAGCAATAAAGATAAGTGGATTATACCAACCACACAAAGACACTAAGAATCCTGGATGAAAACAACAAAACAGGTACTAGCAAATAACTGGAACCAAAATCCTGTTCACGGCCAGTATGTGTGACAAGAAGACGAAGCATCAACAAAACAACCAACTTACAAGTTATCGAAAGAGGCAGATTTGAAAGCAGAAACTAAAGCACTCCCAACAACTGCTAAATATTAAGCACTACACCTGATATCACAGTAAACAAAATCATGAATAAATCATATGATTCCAAATGCAGACTCTGCATAAATCATGAATGAAACAACAGAAGATCTACTCTCTGGGTGTCATTTTCTAACTGGGACAGAGTACACCACATGACCACAAAACAAAGTGGCAAAAATCATACACAGAAACCTCTGTGAGAGCTATTGATGTTGGAACCAGAAGTCGTCACCGAGACAGAAAAGTAAAACTAGTGTGGAACTTCGAGATAAGAACAGAACAAGTGATTCACGAGCGAATACCAGACTTTGTAGTTCTCAATAAGTCTAACAGAACAAGTGATTCACGAGCGAATACCAGACTTTGTAGTTCTCAATAAGTTCTAACAGAACAAGTGATTCACGAGCGAATACCAGACTTTGTAGTTCTCAATAAGTCTAACAGAACAAGTGATTCACGAGCGAATACCAGACTTTGTAGTTCTCAATAAGTCTAACAGAACAAGTGATTCACGAGCGAATACCAGACTTTGAAGTTCTCAATAAGTCTAACAGAACAAGTGATTCACGAGCGAATACCAGACTTTGTAGTTCTCAATAAGTTCTAACAGAACAAGTGATTCACGAGCGAATACCAGACTTTGTAGTTCTCAATAAGTCTAACAGAACATTTAGTGATAAAAACAGAACAAGTGATTCACGAGCGAATACCAGACTTTGTAGTTCTCAATAAGTCTAACAGAACAAGTGATTCACGAGCGAATACCAGACTTTGTAGTTCTCAATAAGTCTAACAGAACAAGTGATTCACGAGCGAATACCAGACTTTGAAGTTCTCAATAAGTCTAACAGAACAAGTGATTCACGAGCGAATACCAGACTTTGTAGTTCTCAATAAGTCTAACAGAACAAGTGATTCACGAGCGAATACCAGACTTTGTAGTTCTCAATAAGTTCTAACAGAACAAGTGATTCACGAGCGAATACCAGACTTTGTAGTTCTCAATAAGTTCTAACAGAACAAGTGATTCACGAGCGAATACCAGACTTTGTAGTTCTCAATAAGTCTAACAGAACATTTAGTGATAAAAACAGAACAAGTGATTCACGAGCGAATACCAGACTTTGTAGTTCTCAATAAGTCTAACAGAACAAGTGATTCACGAGCGAATACCAGACTTTGTAGTTCTCAATAAGTCTAACAGAACATCATCAATCATCGATTTCGATGTTCCAAATGGTGCAAACATAAAAAAAGATAAAAGATACAAAAAAATTAAAATACCAGAATATCTCTGATTAGAAACCCAAAGACTGTGGAATGTACAAGCAGAAATGATAAATGTTTATTATAGTAGCCTTGGGGAATGTAACATTTAAACTGGAAGGCTATCTGAATGAACTACCTGGAAACGTCAGATTCGCCCCACTGCTAAAAGCAGCGCTTTTCGGAAGTGCCAATATCCTCTGTAAAACATTCGATCTCCAAGATTCTTCGTAAAAAGCCGAGACCAACATTCGCGAAAAAGGAATAATGCAAATGATTTTAAATATTGTTAAAATAGTGGATAAGTATAATTTAAGTATCACGAACAAATAATAAAAACACATACATTAAATACACGCACCTACACATACACACACATTGAACAATGTATAAACTGAAATACATGCACGCGCACGCACGAACACACAGACACATACATTGTTTAAACTAAAACACGCATACACTAATACTGGACAATGAAGAGTTTTAAATACGCACACACATATTAAACAATGCATGCACTTAAACACGCGCACACATATTAAACACGCACACAAATACGCATTGAACAATGCATGCACTTAAACACGCATGCACTAAAATATAACGCATACATTGAATAATATATTTTAGTTATAGCTAAAAGTACACCCGCTTATATTTGTAAATAAGATCTAATCAAGTAATACACAAGTGTTTATGAAATTTTATTGGCATGAGAATTAATATTACTCAAGTCTATGACGTGACAAGAGGTACCTCCTCACCAGTAAATTAATTCTTAAATTAAGGTTCTCGATGTTGAAAACAAAGGAAAATACTGAATCTTACTCGTCTTACCGATGATTTCTTCAGGAGTGATTTCTAGTCAGTTCTTGACATTTAACTCAATGCTTAGATGTTCAGTTATGTGACTAAAGACCAAGATGAAGCACTCTTCTGCGCATGCGTAACTGCGCCCTAAATGTTAGTTGTGTTATACGAGGTTGCACACCCTGACACTGGGTGAAGTTCGATTCATGAAAATTATATACGAAGAGGTTAATCAGTTTTCACAAACTCTTTTCATTATTGATGATTGTCTGATTTTCCTAGATCAACTATTGATTATCGAGATATCAGAGTGAGGTTTTGGTCTTAGAATCTTTGAACAGAACGCGTTCACTTGTGTTAAATGCCAATATGTTTTGCATTTTATTACTTGAGTGAAATTCCTTTCCATTTTTCGACTTATTCAGGCAAAACGCCCACACCATCAATCGCCAACCAGTATGCAGTTCTAACCGCCTAGCCAGTTTCCAGTTACCATGACTACTAGGTGCTAGTCACTTGTCTACCTAATTCCGAACATTGACTTCCTGTGTCGTACGCCATCCATCATCTGTAATTTGTTACATATGTAGGGATTTTACATCGAAGATGTAGCAGTCTACGAAGGTTCAAACCCATCGCAGACAGTATATTAGTGTTTGTTAAATCTCTTTAGTGATTAGATGTAGTTATAACATTGGGAACCCATCAGACTAAATACCATCTACATTTTGTTATCTGCAGTTTTTGTTACTTTATGTAAAGTGTTCTTGACAAGGTCACTGCGACCTATTCACGTTGCTTTAATTTACGGCGGATGTGATAGGGTTGTATCGATTGACATCTGGTGAATGTGATGTGACGTGTGGACTGTCAAGTGGAATAATTAAATGATAGAATTATTAATTATTAAACTAACAATACTTCCTCTCTCACGACACAGAGCCAGTACATATCTGCTCGTGACTGACCAAACTGATTTGCAAATAATTGTCTGAAAAGTAAAATAAATACTTTAAAAACGTTATTAGTACAGACATACTTCTCAACACACATTTATAACTTCCGTTCCAGGTTGACCACGTTATCTTGTAATAATTTTATTTCTTCAAACTTTTAAAGCCCCAATAAATGTCAGCAAAAGAAAACAAACATTTGAATTTATTAACCAATAAAAATTCCAATTTATTCGATCAATGTCTACTTGTTTCAGCAATTTAAATTTGAGTTTAATCAGGTATGAGATGAAGATAAGAAAAACACAAAGAAAAGCAATGGAAATGTATATGGATCTAATTAATTACTTATTGATAAACATGAAAGTCTTTATCATGCACCAAAGTTTATTTTAATATCAAACAACAGTAACAACTACTCATTGCCTTTAATTTTTATTATCAACAAGATGCTTATAGAATAGCTTCCACCACCCAATTTAATAAAAAATATATATTTAATTTCGGGAAAACAATAAATAATCGTAATACGTAAAACTATATACGACAACCAAAAAAAATCAAAATAAGATAAACGAACGCACCTATAGCGAAAGCAAAGATTAAAACATCTAAAGATTTTTTATCATTTATGTGGAAAAAAATTAAAATGAAATAAACAAAATTTATGAGAAAGCTGGAATATAATTTCACTTAAGCAAACAAAATGTTTCGCAAAGAAAAGATAGATAGATAGATAGATAGATAGATAGATAGATAGATAGATAGAGAGAGAGAGAGAGAGAGAGAGAGAGAGAGAGAGATCTGCTACACATATACAATAGAGCATAGATATTGAAATTTTGTAAGAAATAAAATTATACAGAAATCAAACTATAGAAAGTGAAGTTTATTTGTGTGCAATACACTAAAATCAAAATTAAAAAATGAGATTAATTTTTGTATTTCCTCGGCAATTGTGATACCTTAGAGACCTAAGTACTATCGCCAAACTGATCAACTCCATTACTAGAGTCTTCATCCCCATACCTTAGAGACCTAAGTACTATCGCCAAACTGATCAACTCCATTACTAGAGTCTTCATCCCCATACCTTAGAGACCTAAGTACTATCGCCAAACTGATCAACTCCATTACTAGAGTCTTCATCCCCATACCTTAGAGACCTAAGTACTATCGCCAAACTGATCAACTCCATTACTAGAGTCTTCATCCCCATACCTTAGATACCTAAGTACTATTGCCAAACTGATCAACTCCATTACTAGAGTCTTCATCCCCATACCTTAGAGACCTAAGTACTATCGCCAAACTGATCAACTCCATTACTAGTCTTCATCCCCATACCTTAGAGACCTAAGTACTATCGCCAAACTGATCAACTCCATTACTAGAGTCTTCATCCCCATACCTTAGAGACCTAAGTACTATCGCCAAACTGATCAACTCCATTACTAGAGTCTTCATCCCCATACCTTAGATACCTAAGTACTATTGCCAAACTGATCAACTCCATTACTAGAGTCTTCATCCCCATACCTTAGAGACCTAAGTACTATCGCCAAACTGATCAACTCCATTACTAGAGTCTTCATCCCCATACCTTAGAGACCTAAGTACTATCGCCAAACTGATCAACTCCATTACTAGAGTCTTCATCCCCATACCTTAGAGACCTAAGTACTATCGCCAAACTGATCAACTCCATTACTAGTCTTCATCCCCATACCTTAGAGACCTAAGTACTATCGCCAAACTGATCAACTCCATTACTAGAGTCTTCATCCCCATACATCATTAGGTAATGAAAGCTGGGTTGTTTTTGCCAGGCAAGTTCAAGTCCTTCTTTGCCGATTAGTGGACCAATGCATCCAATGTTAATTGTCTTTGTGATAAATGTAATACTAAATTGTATACGGAAGCATACTTTTAATTTTACAATGTCGATGTCATAAAGTATTAGACACATTTTGCCAATGACGGGTACTCCAAAACACAATGGAGGTATGTCGATGTCTGTAATGAAACAAAATTATATTCAAATATTAATCATGCACATTAGTGCCATTTGTATGCAGACACAAATTTTACATACAATCAAAGTAAATTATTTTCTTACATAATAAACATGTTTGAAAGAGTTCTTGTATCTACTGTATTACACTTATAATTACTTTACTATTAGCAATCTGCTGCATTCAGACTCATGGTATTGAGAGTTAAGGCTTCTATCTATCTATCTATCTATCTATCTATCTATCTATCTATCTATCTATCTATCTATCTATCTATCTATCTATCTATCTATCTATCTATCTGTCTGTCTGTCTGTCTGTCTGTCTATCTATCTATCTATCTATCTATCTATCTATCTATCTATCTATCTATCTATCTATCTATCTATCTATCTATCTATCTGTCTGTCTGTCTGTCTGTCTGTCTATCTATCTGTCAGTCTATCTATCTATCTATCTATCTATCTATCTATCTATCTATCTATCTATCTATCCGTCCACCCATCCTTCCATCCGTCCGTCCATTCATCATTCCATCCAGTGCTTAATGCAGATTTGTAAAGCTAAGTGATTCACATATATATTCCTATAACTTTTCATTTGAAATAAAGTACGTAATATTGATGTTACAGGAACTTTCCATACAAAGTCAAGTAGTTAAATTAGACGTTCAGATACTTTCTTATAATGATATAAAATAGTATATCATTAAGACATTAGTAATGCTTATTAAACAGTAATATGCAATCATTACTTACATGTGTAAGGAAGATTATATTTCTTTATCCTCGAGTGTGATATATCTTAAGACTTTACTCAGATTATATTTCTTTATCCTAGAGTGTGATATATCTTAAGACTTTACTCAGATTATATTTCTTTATCCTAGAGTGTGATATATCTTAAGACTTTACACAGATTATATTTCTTTATCCTAGAGTGTAATATATCTTAAGACTTTACTCAGATAATACTAGATTTAGGCTCGTATTTTGATTTTTAAAATTTATTTATTATTTTATTAATAAATATGTTGATCTCACATTTAACGTAGCATACACATGTAGCTCATGTCATAATACAGATACAAAGATTGTAAAGTTAAACTTTCAAAAGTACTCATTTGGATTAATTTATATAGTAACAATAGTAAAAGTTCTTAATACTATGCCACACTATGGTTAATTTATAAATATAGTTCACAATAAGTGTGCATTGAAAAGTTCACAATACTATGCCACACGACTAGGGTTAATTTGGAAATATTGTTCAGAATAAGTATGTATTGAAAAGTTCTTAATTCTATGGATTTCAGACTTTTCCTCACTTGTGATATCAGTTTGATGGAATTTATTATCATCAAATGCGGATGAAACTTGAAACCCATTGTTTGAAGCCAGCTTGTGGACTGAGACAGAGACTGCAAAACATCGAATAGAAAGATGTAATAATAAAACGTGACATCGTCAACAAAATAATAGACATAATATAAAAAATCAGTCATCTTCAGCAAACACTAAGATATAATAATAAAATGACGTACATCTTCAAAAAAGAGAAATAAATATAGTATAAAAAATGTCAAACATCTTAACAAAAAGAAACATATTAAAAATATACATCTTCAACAAACAGAAAGCACATTTACCAACAGTAATGGAAAATATACATATTTAATTTTTTTAAAATGAATAGGTGTTCCCTACATAACAAAAGAAAAAATATTACTACTCGAATTTACCAGCGTGTAAATTACTCATAATTTAAAATAAAGAACAATTTATTATCGTCTTCTTTATTTACAATTTAGATGGGCGAGTTAATTTTGAATCATAATTACTCAACATTTGAAGAGTAAAATGATAGATCAGCCAGTGATATTAAACAAACACATATTAGATCTCTTGTAATAATTTAATAACTTACATTATTTGCTTTAAATTTTCCTCAATGACAGCAGTCTTATTTGCAGAGGAGTAAACGATTTCAAAATCATGAACGAATTAATGTACGTTAATAAAAAAAAAATCAATAGACATTAGTTTATGAGGTCAATCAAAACGTATGTTTATACTTTGATTCTAGCAAGTTTTAAAAATGGTTTAATTCAAATAAAATTACATCTACATTCATTCTTAATGGCGAAGTGAAATGAAATCTAGGTCAAACAAAGTTTGTGAACGAGATTTGCCCCGTTACTATGATACACAATACCCAGGCTTGTGGTAAAAGCAAACAGAAGTGACGTCATCCAAGGGGTCAAACGGCACCCAATTTAATTTTCTCTGGTACTTCATTTACGTTTGATCCAATTAGTATTGATGACAGTGAAAGTTCAACTGTTAGTAGTTCGCATACCATTTCTAATGATGATGGAGAACAGAGAAAACAAAAACTGATGAAGACCATATCTAGTTAATTATTATATTTTTAAATATAAGTATAATCAGCTTACTACATACCTCAAGTTTGTACAATTGTAGTCATCATTAACTTTACAGACACAAAATATTATTAAAATTAGTTGTGTAAGGTTTTTATATGAATGTGGATAGCTTTTCTTAAAAGTGCAGATTTGAATTGTCATCATATATAATATAATATATTATAATACAATATACATACATACATACATACATACATACATACATACATATTAAGTGTACTACTGATATTTATTACTTTTAGTGATAGTATTAACGATATATACTAATATATTAACATTTAGATAATATTATTTTATTATTTCTTTGAAATAAGTGATTATCAGTCTGTATATAATTTTAAAATATTTTACTTACTATCGATGAACAATATAAAGAATAGCACTAGTCATATTTTAAATGAATGATTATTATTCACATACAAATATACATAATTTTTAATTACTTGACTTACTGGTAGAGATCATATGTTTGCATATTTTTGCATTAATATCTGTATTAGTGTTGTGTGTATTTATATTTGGTTTTAATTACTATTTTAGTATTGTAAATCTAAAGCTATTTTAGTATTGTAAATCTAAAACTTTAAAAGTAACAATTAACTGACAGTGTTCTATTAATGTAATAGTTGAACAGTCTAATTAAACTTAAATATATCAATTGTTGCTTATTAATATTACAATTATTATTTTATTGTGTATATCTGATCTAACAATCTCGTACAGTTACAACTACAAAAGAATGGCTAGAATTAAAGGGGAAAAATCCAATTTTGCATCATACTAATTTTTGGTATAATTAGTGCAACAAAATTCTATATTTATGCTAAAATATAAACATAAATTGTAGAGTAAATATTTAATTATGATCAAGTTATTTCAACTATTCGTTTGTAAACAAATAGTTATGGCTGAAGCACAATAATGAGTATCGAATGCCTTCTAATGGATTTACCAACTAAAGTTAATAGCAGAAAATAAAGAACAGTTTTTATCCTGGTAGTGGCTAGAGTAAAATGATTATCTATTCAAATAATTTGTCATATACATTTGTGTTATGAATAGTTTTAAAAGTAATGCTACAGTATATAAAGTAAAATATTAAGATGCTCTTAACACACACTCACCTTCTGATGTAATAAAATTCATTCATTTAAATGCAGATTTAAAGATGATAATAAGGGATTGATGAATATATATTTAATATATGTATGTGTGCTGCCTACATCACCAGTTAATTGTTACGATTTTTATTAATTAATAATCCATAACTAATTAAAAGTGATGAGAATCTTAATTCATGTTATTAATAATTCTCCAGAAGTCACCACTCATCTCTCTCATTTGTCAAATATGTTTAAATTGTAAACGTTTAATATTTTTCAGAACATTAAAAACAAACATTTAACGTCTCATAATATTACATTAGGTGCAAAACGTATTACTAAAGGAGAAGACAAATCCGCATTTAATTATATTTAGCGAGCCCCCATCCACCCACTTTCTTCTCCAACATACGTTTATCAATATGTGTAATGAAAAAGATTACTAGACATCAATATTTCAATGATACCACATTTCAACAATTAAAATATCCTAAAATTCAATTCAACACTTTAGAGACAATACAAATCACATGATGCTTTTTATCAGAGAACAGAAATGAAATTATTAGAGATAAGTGATAATACTTTGTACATAACCTGGTTTAGGCACTGTATTAATAGTCTTTCACAAGCTTTTTGTAACAATCCTCAAATTTATTGTTCACATTACTACTGTCAATTCCATATGATTCATATTAGCAAGATAGAAAATTGATTCACTGCTATTCTCTAGGGGCTAAACTGGGCGCTCCTTTGCTGTATATTCTCAATCAAGCAGAACACAGTTGTAGCAATTTCCAGTAACTTCCTCGTACCAGAAATTACTCAATGTAGTCAGCATACTTTGCCACCATACATCAATGGAGTGAAGTGTATTCTTTACTCCTACACACTACTTTAGATTATTCCCACCTCTACTAAAGTCATAGTGGTTTACAATCAATAACCATGGTATTCAGATAACACAAGAAAAGGCTGCTTTGTCCCTGTAAAAATATAATCAGGAAACAAATGTTATGTTTCCAGTACATCCCTTTTTTTAACTCCATTCTTTTTTACATTCAAATATCAACCTACTGCTTCCTGCAACAGGTTTTATTAGACCAATGCATACATACAGCATAATACATAATACATAGTGTTATCAGAGGATTCACTAGAAACAATGTCAAGTGTTTAGCATACCACATAAAAGCATCATAGTTCACAATTTGTAGAAATAATAATCTATTCATATAATTCATATCTATTTAAAACGCATATATAACACATGAATAAAAAAATACACAAAATATTTCTAAGTTCATTCTTTCTCAATCAGTCATTTAACTCACCATTAAGCTAACAGCTGCCTTTCAGTCTCATGACCAGACGTTTTGTGTAACACACTAAATTTAAGTGATTAGACAATAGAATTCTCTACAGCTTGTTAACTTTTGATCTCTGCCTATTGACTGGTCTCGTAACACATAAGGCACTTACACTCAGTCGTGACCGAAATACCAAGTAAACACAAATACCTATTCATGAAGGGAATAACACATAAACACTTACACTCTGTCGTGACCGAAATACCAAGTATATACAAATACGTATTAAACATTAAGGGAATAACACATAAACACTTACACTCAATCGTGAAGGAAATAAAACAAAACACTTTCGCTCAGTCGTGACGGAACTAACACATAAATACTTACACTCAGTCGTGACGGAACTAACACATAAATACTTACACTCAGTCATGACGGAACTAATACATAAATACTTACACTCAGTCGTGACGGAACTAACACATAAATACTTACACTCAGTCGTGACATTGTCTACGGAGATAGTAGAACTGCACTTGCAAGGCTCAGTAGGAGATGTGCACTTACATCCGGGACTGTCAATTTTGACGACCACGTTACGGTTTTCAGAATAAAAAGTTGAATCTAAGAAATTTAGAATTCAAAATTTCACTTACATAAGAACTAGAGATCTGTGATGGAGAGAGAAAGAAAGAGAGAGAGAGAGAGAGAGAGAGAGAGAGAGAGAGAGAGAGAGAGAGAAAGGGGTGTTTGAGATTTAAAAAAGTACACTTCTTAGAATCAATTACGTTTTATTTTATTTTTACATTTGAAGTCTCAAAAATGAATTTCTTATTTGAAAAATAAAATTAACGTTATTTATCTGTACCTGTCACTTGCATGAAACAATATTGCACACATACAAGAATTCATTCCTGATTTTTCCAAAGCATGATAACACAGGAGTGTTCATAAGAGAGTAATATTTGATACCAAAGCATGATAATACAGGAGTGTTCATAATAGAGTAATATTTGATACCAAAGCATGATAATACAGGAGTGTTCATAATAGAGTAATATTTGATACTAAAGCATGATAATACAGGAGTGTTCATAAGAGAGTAATATTTGATACTAAAGCATGATAACACAGGAGTGTTCATAAGAGAGTAATATTTGATACTAAAGCATGATAACACAGGAGTGTTCATAAGAGAGTAATATTTGATACTAAAGCATGATAACACAGGAGTGTTCATAAGAGAGTAATATTTGATACTAAAGCATGATAACACAGGAGTGTTCATAAGAGAGTAATATTTGATACTAAAGCATGATAACACAGGAGTGTTCATAAGAGAGTAATATTTGATACTAAAGCATGATAACACAGGAGTGTTCATAAGAGAGTAATATTTGATACTAAAGCATGATAATACAGGAGTGTTCATAAGAGAGTAATATTTGATACTAAAGCATGATAATACAGGAGTGTTCATAAGAGAGTAATATTTGAAACTAAACAAATATGTAAAGTAATTGTAAATCCATTAGGGAACAATGAATTGTGGGTACCATTAAACATAAACACATAAAGTAATTAGAAATTCATATGCATTGTTGATACTAAACCTAATATAAAAATATAAAATAATATGAAAATAAAAATAAATATGTAAATTGATTAAAAGATCCTAAGACACTGATGTAGCTTAGTTGTCACTAAACATAATAAAGACCAAGTGATAGGACAGCTTTTTAATGGGATTGTCACTAAATAATAAAGACCAAGTGATAGGACAGCTATTTAATGGGATTGTTAATAAATAATAAAGACCAAGTGATATGACAGCTATTTAATGGGATTGTCACTAAATAATAAAGACCAATAGATAGGACAGCTATTTAATGGAATTGTCACTAAATAATAAAGACCAAGTGATAGGACAGCTATTTAATGGGATTGTCACTAAATAATAAAGAGCAAGTGATAGGACAGCTATTTAATGGAATTGTCACTAAATAATAAAGAGCAAGTGATAGGACAGCTATTTAATGGAATTGTCACTAAATAATAAAGAGCAAGTGATATGACAGCTATTTAATGGGATTGTCACTAAATAATAATGAAAAAATTAAAGATAGGATGCATTATGGGTACGACTTGATAAGGCTGCGATAGAATAGGGGTTCACTGAACATAATAATGACGGATATGACAGCGACGTAACGGGTGCCACTATGACCTGTATTCCAGCAATGCACCCGATTGGATCAACTGGTGTCGTGAAAAAGTACGTCACATACTATGCCCTCGACTGACAGGTGTCACTAAACACAATACAAAGTAATAGTTACCTTGAGATGTTTCATTTTGATGAAACTCTGTGACCTGAGCGAGAACAACATGTTGGGTAGCATCAACTAGAATCATAGCATTCGGACAGAACACTATTAACAGCAAAACAGTGTAGAGTGCCATTTTGATCTAAAAAGAAAATTAACGTGAAGTTTTATTTTCAGCTACACAAAAACAAAAATATATAAAAGAAATGAACTAGCTTTGCTTTTATTTTATTTGACAATATATAAAATGTTGTTAATGATTCAGCAACTGTTAATAAGAGCTCGCGTTTGAAACGAAATGTTTATTCGTGAGTCGAAAAAGTTAGATGTGTTAATTTGCCACACATGAATTAATATTAGAGAGTATGGATGGGTAGCATTGACACCCATCTGAAAGTGTTATATTTCCCATGGAGTCGGCAGTAAAATGTATATTCTCAAAATAAATGTCAGTAAAACCTGACACTTCGTAGAGATCTGCAGACGTCAGTAAAACATGACATTTCGTACAGATGTAAGATATCAGTTAAACCTAATGCTTCGTATAGACCTGCAGACGTCAGTAAAACCTGACACTTCGTAGAGATCTGCAGACGTCAGTAAAACATGATATTTCGTACAGATGATCAGTAAAACCTAACGCTTCGTATAGACCTGCAGATGTCAGCAAAACATGACGCTTCGTATAGACCTGCAGATGTCAGCAAAACATGACGCTTCGCATTGACCTGCAGATGTCAGCAAAGAGTTGTACACTTATCCTCAAAGTAAATACAGCGATTATGAGTTAAAATATAGAATCCCTAAGCAGACATCAACAATTACTATGGTCTTTGTGACCCCAGCAAAAATACTTTCTATCCTGTAATGAAATGAAGTATAAGGTAAAGTAGACAAATGATTACTTCAGTTCTAAAAATGAAGTAACTGACTTCAAGACTAAAAATGAAGTAACTGACTTCAAGACTAAAAATGAAGTAACTGACTTCAAGACTAAAAATGAAGTAATTGACTTCAAGACTAAAAATGAAGTAACTGACTTCAAGACTAAAAATGAAGTAACTGACTTCAAGACGTAGTTCTATACCTTTCTTCGACTTTCACCTCCGATGTTGGACTGCAAGAGTGGATAACTCCAAGTTGGACTGCAAGAGTGGATAACTCCAAGTTGGACTGCAAGAGTGGATAACTCCAAGTTGGACTGCAAGAGTGGATTACTCCAAGTTGGACTGCAAGAGTGGATTACTCCAAGTTGGACTGCAAGAGTGGATTACTCCAAGTTGGACTGCAAGAGTGGATTACTCCGATGTTGGACTGCAAGAGTGGATTACTCCGATGTTGGACTGCAAGAGTGGATTACTCCAAGTTGGACTGCAAGAGTGGATTACTCCAAGTTGGACTGCAAGAGTGGATTACTCCAAGTTGGACTGCAAGAGTGGATTACTCCAAGTTGGGATCGTTTGGGGTTTTTATATGTATCTGAAGAACCCAACAGAAAAACATTGGATGTGTAGTTAATCCTGTTTTTTACTTTGGTTAAGTCCGGGATTGCCTTATTTGGTAAAAGCTGACTGCTATTGAAAATAAATCAGCTAACACGGTACTGCATTATCTATGTAGCACATATCAAAATACCCGTTGTGGTTTGGGATGTATAATGTGCTAGGCTGAGAAATAACATCCTTGTAACCGAAATGTAATCAAAATACCCGCTGTGGTTTGGAATGTATAATGTGCTAGACTGAGAAATAACATCCTTGTAACCGAAATGTAATCAAAATACCCGCTGTGGTTTGGAATGTATAATGTGCTAGGCTGAGAAATAACATCCTTGTAACAGAAATGTAATCAAAATACCCGCTGTGGTTTGGAATGTATAATGTGCTAGACTGAGAAATAACATCCTTGTTACCGAAATGTAATATTCAGAAAAAATGTTTATATATGTAGTATGAAAACATGCAATACACACAAATTCTCAGTCAAATTTTAGCATAAGTTAGTGCAAAATATGAATTCATATGTACATTTCGTAGACCAATATTGTTGCAGTAAGTCATTCTCCTCTTGCATACTGACCTGATTTCCGTTTAATGTCCGCTCTCTGAGAAATATGAACGAATAAAAGAAATTAATGTTTAATGTTAGAGAATAATCTATAAATGCACAGTAATTGCAGAGTGACTGATTATTGAAACTGTAGGTGAATTAAAAGTTTAAACAAACACTAATGCTAGCTTTATTGGCAAGCAACAGTCATTAACTCCAAGATGTGAACTAATTTGTTTGGTAGAACAAATTGCTGAAAACACTTACTGACACAAGATCGTTACACTTCGCTGATTTTCATAATCTCTTTTTCTAAGCCCTAACAATTCGTTCATGGTCCTAACTTCTCTGAGCCCTAATGTGTCGTTCACGGTCCTAACTTCTCTGAGCCCTAATGTGTCGTTCACGGTCCTAACTTCTCTGAGCCCTAATGTGTCGTTCACGGTCCTAACTTCTCTGAGCCCTAATGTGTCGTTCACGGTCCTAACTTCTCTGAGCCCTATTGTGTAGTTCACGTTCCTAACTTCTCTGAGCCCTATTGTGTAGTTCACGGTCCTACTTCTCTGAGCCCTATTGTGTAGTTCACGGTCCTAACTTCTCTGAGCCCTAATGTGTCGTTCATGGTCCTAACTTCTCTGAGCCCTAATGTGTCGTTCATGGTCCTAACTTCTCTGAGCCCTAATGTGTCGTTCATGGTCCTAATCTTGTACTCTTATTCCTAAGGTGTCGCACAAAGACCTAACCTAACTCTTGTAAGACTTAATGTCTCTTTCATTTTCCTTGTCTTATACTCTAAATCTTAACGTCTCAGCCACAGTCCTAACCTCTCGTTGTATTACCACACACTTTAAACATTGTCCATTAGTTTCACATGGATGACAGAAGTCATCAGCGAATTAGTATTTTAATTTGTATATGCGATCATAACCAGACCAAAATGGTTTTCTTTCTTACTGAAAACAAAAGAGTGTAGTACAGCATACATAGACACTCAGACAGATGGATACGTGAGTGGGTGGGTTGGTATGTATGTAGGCAGATATATGATACATAGATAGACAACCAGGGAACGAGACAGACATATAAATAGACATATATATATAGATAGATAGGTCGGTAGATAGATAGACAAATAAATAGATAGATGGATAGGGAAGTGGACACGGAAAGTTTGGGCTACTGAGATCAATGGCATGAGATCAATTGCTTGCTTCTGAACCATCAACAGCAGGATTAACTATGTTGTTAATGACATTAAAGTCTGTACACCTAAAGAACATTTGTGAAAACTATTGCAAACAATGCTAATATGGTGTCATCAAAGTATGACGACCTAAAGAACACTCGATAAAACTATAACAAACAATCAAATGACGTCAAAGTATGACGACCTAAAGAACACTCATAAAATTATAACAAACAATCAAATGACGTCAAAGTATGACGACCTAAAGAACACTCGATAAAACTATAACAAACAATCAAATGACGTCAAAGTATGACGACCTAAAGAACATTCGATAAAACTATAACAAACAATCAAATGACGTCAAAGTATGACGACCTAAAGAACACTCGATAAAATTATAACAAACAATCAAATGACGTCAAAGTGTGACGACCTAAAGAACACTCGATAAAACTATAACAAACAATCAAATGACGTCAAAGTATGATGACCTAAAGAACACTCGATAAAACTATAACAAACAATCAAATGACAACCTAAAGAACACTCGAGAAAACTACTTCTAGGGCGTTAATGTGAAACAGCGTAAATCGTGGCCTACCATTAATGCAAAATGACAATTGTCAGGAGAAAATTTATTTAATTAATTACTGATATTAATGGAATGCCTGAATTTTGGAGTGTGGTGCATGCACGAGAATGAGTGTAGCTGTCACATGCTAACAAAATGTAACAAATTAAAGTCTAAATTGAGTCTGTTTTTGAGAATGAATGATTTACATAAATGTTCTGAGAATATTTAAGGCTTAAAGCTATCTCTGAGCGCTATTGAACGAAAGAATTATTTGCAAACCTCTAATGTATATGAGTTAGAAGCACACGAATTTCTTCTTCTTCTTCTTTTTTCTTTCTTTCTTTCTTTCTTTCTTTCTTTCTTTCTTTCTTTCTTTCTTTCTTTCTTTCTTTCTTTCTTTCTTTCTTTCTTTCTTCTTCTTCAACACTAATGAAACCTTCTTCACTAATGTCGGTAAGTTCTCCAGGGACAGGTACTGGAATTTCACCACAATGAGCTACGGACGACGTGCTGATTCAGGATCGGAATACATAAATATCAATTAGTAAAAAATTAGCTGATGTAAACGCTTCATAATTATGTATAAACAAATCATTTGTTTATTTAAGAAAGAATTTTACATCATATAAATAGAAAATACCCTTACATGTAAAAAAAACCCCAACCCTACGCCACAATAAAAACATCATGTGACAATAGATCAAAACGTTGACGTGATTGAACAACACCGATGTCATTTTTGGATCTAGCACAACAAAACTGTCCTAAATCCGTGAAAAAGAAAAACCCAACAAAAACCTTTACAACTAATTTGATGTTGGCCAGTGAAATAATACGAAAGTTGATAAACAAAAATATCAGTTTCTAACCTTCAAAGCTATAACATTATGTATGTTATTATTAGACCTAAGTAAGTTGAATAGAATAGAAAGTTTGAGGTTATTACTAAACAGTTTAATAGCAGAAGGTAGTATACACTGTCTAGTATAACAGGTTATTTCTATATTTCTTATTTACTGTCTTAAACAAGGAGATTTTATCATAATAACTCTGCAGATGTTTAGATCACATCTGCAGAGTTAGATATTGGTGTAGAGATATCATGTACTATTTTAATTGAAGTTAAAAGTTAGATATTCTCACAGAATCAATTGAATGTATTACACTGGGATATTAATATAAGAAACTTAAGCAAACTTTATTTGCTAGTAACATATAAAGACTGAAATTATTTTTTTTCATAATCGATTGCAGAGAAGAGAAGTTTCTGTGTATAATCCTTAATCTATTTAATAATTTTATATCGTTGTAAATTGTTTATTATTTCATAACTATTTTCTTTAAAAAATATAATTTCTGTCCATTGATTGCATAGGAAAATGACCAAACTAAAATCCCACACGTATTTATGTACTCTTAAAAATCCCTTAAAATGTGCAAATAATAAAAATACTACATAACCTATTGCTTTTCTGATCACAATTCACTGGTTTACATAAATGGATAAATAAATAATACACCGGATATAAACACAGATAATAGCTGAAAACAGTATGCAAAAGTCTAACCCACAATACAATTACCCCTGCAATATCACACGCAAAAGAATATAAATGCATGCATAAAACTTGGTAAACAAAGTACTAAATTTGTCTCCCCTTTTCTTAGTTGTTTTGTTTCTGTTTATTTCATAGCTTTTCTAAACGCAATATAATAATAGAATAGACCACACACTAGTTATGCTAAATAGCAAAACTATTTAATTTTTATAATAGTTTTGTTTTGCCCAAATGTTTTAAAGTCAGCACACTAGTTATGCTAAATAGTAAAACTATTTATTTTTATAATAGTTTTGTTTTGCCCAAATGTTTTAAAGTCAGCACACTAGTTATGCTAAATAGTAAAACTATTTATTTTTATAATAGTTTTGTTTTGCCCAAATGTTTTAAAGACAGCAGAGAGGGAGAGCATAACACTAATACATTGTATCTGCATTCTAAGACTTCCAGACACAGCATGGGACTACTTAATCTCCGGAATTAAAATGTATTTTTCTCGTATTTAATAAATGACTGGTCTAAAACGGAAAAAAAACAACTTTGGATCCTCCTTAGCAGTAGGCTGTTAGGTAGAAATTCTGGCCCGTTTTTCTAAAGCAGGTCAACACTTATACAAAATTAATGTATTTTCTTTTGACCTGTCAAGGAATGCACAAATGTGACGTCAATAACTCCACCATTCTCACTGCATTCAAGAAGTAAGAAATGTTCTCAAACCAACTTTTATGCAGTAAACATGCACATAACTATACGATGGGTTATTGCAGCAATGAATATTAGTATCATTCTTCTCATGCCCAACACCTATAGGCCCTCACCAACAACACTAATGTTGGTCTTTACTAGTAATATACATAACTAAAGATCAACTATACGGCTTGCCCCCACTGAATTCGATCACTAATGTTGGTCTTACAATAGTAATATACATAACTAAAGAACAACAATACAGCTTGCCCCCCCCCCTCCCTGAATTCGATCACTAATGTTGGTCATACACTAATCATATACATAACTAAAGATCAACTATATAGCTTGCCCCCATGGAATTTGTTCACACCTAATTAGGTAAATATAATAAAAGATTAGACAAACTGAAAAATGAATAGTCAACTTAATTGTAAATAGAGGTTAGGGAGAGAAATTGTATGAACATAATTGATATTGGAAGACACAAATGATTATGATGGACATTAGAAATATATACTTAATGTATGAAGTAAGTTTATTTTGACATCTTTGCAATCAACCTGCTTTTAACCATTAAATGGGCAGGTATAGAGGAGTTCTTACACCCCAGTAATTATGCATATAATTACACAATAATAGCCTATTTCTCTTAGAGCAATGCGTTTAGACAATCAAATGTAGTTTTGTATGTGTTTTTCTCTCAGAAAATATGCATTGGATAAGAATAAGGGGAGGATGATTCTTGTTATTATATGCCTATCGTTTGGTGTAGAGATATCAATATTGTTGTTCTGTTGGATTTGTCAACAGTTGCAATGTTTGGTCTTTAAAATGGAATTATAACATATACTCTTATTTCAAAATCCTACACTATTTTAACTTCTATTGCTTCTGGTATTTTGATTCTGCACTTGTCACATAGATTTCTCTGTAGTATTTTGCCACTTCATTATTTTTCTAATTTATTCTAATCAAGCTAGAGATTGACATCTGAATATCATGTGTTCTGTTGTTTCATCCATGCCATTGAAAAGCTGGCATTTGAGAGCCTTCAAAGTTTTCATGGCATTTGTCTGTGAGATTTTGTATTTAGTGCTTGATTTTGTGCAGAAATGACAGATGCTTTAGTTTGGTTTTTAAATTCACCTCTCTCTCTTTCTCTTTCTTTCAGACTTGTGTATATTGCTGCCTTGTTGATGTTTCATCTACTTTTCATGGATCTTGTCTAGGAAGGGGTTTGTTGATCCCCCATGTGATAATAACCATCTGAATGTACATATCAGTGTCCCATGTTTTCTGTTATCTTAGAAGAATTTATCATGACTTCTCCATCAATTGCATCGTTCAAAACAACCTTTGATAAATGGATTGCAGACATGGCACGACACAGTAAATTTACCTATCCATATTTCTACATTTGATGCCAATGTTAACATAACTCTACTTTGGGTACTGCTTATGATGATACTTTTGAAGTAAACAACACATGTGGAGAATGTGCTAGAAACTGGCTGAAGTAATCTAGGCCACTTCCAAATGGATGACTAATAGTCTCACACATGTTTATAACAAATTCATCCAATGGGGAAGGACCAAAAGTTATTTTGGTGAAGAAAGTCCATATTCTAATCGATTTGTATGACACCAACAGCATATTCTTCTTATTAATTAATTAACCATCCAAAACTAATTACAGGTGATGAGAATATTAATTTGTTTTATTAGTGATCCTCCAGCAGACACAACTTGTCTTTCTCACTTGGCAGATATATGGGTGCTGTAAACGTTTTCTCTCTTCCACAACATAAAACAAAATGTACGGTCACACAATGTTTCTATGAGTGGACAACGTTTTACTAAAGGAGAAGACAAATCCGTCCTTAATCTATATTTAGTGAGCCCCCCTCCCCATCACTAAATATAGATTATAGACAGATTTGTTCTCTTTTGGTAAGATGCTGCCCACCTATGGAAATATTGTGTGAAAGTGAATGCTTGTCTTTAATATTTAATAAAGAGAGAAAACGTTTACAGCACCGCATATCCGCCAAGTGAGAGACTAGTGGTGTCTTCTGGAGAATTATTAATAACATAAATTAAGATTCTCATCATTTGTAATTAGTTATGGATAATAAGAATGATAATCATATCCATAACTATGGTGGTGTTGTGTCACATATGGTATACACATTTAATGTTCTATATTTTGGTGGCATAATATGTTTTACTTTAGGATTTGTTTGGTTTGCTTTTCAAATCCTATATATTCTGTTGTTCACTGTGTCCTGTATGCATTTTTGAAGTATTGTCCTCTTTGCATGAAAGAAACCATGCACCTTTCCATATTGTAGGCTTTGAGTGAATGTGATTTTTCTTGTCAGGAACTTCAATGGAATTGACTTTTGATGCCTCCCAAAACATTTCAAGAACTCCATCTCAAATTAACATTTTTATGTCTTCCCACATTTTTCAAAACTTCATTTGAATTGGCAATTTGATGTCTTTTACACGTTTCAAGAATGTCATTTAAATTAACATTTTGAGGTTGTTTATATTTTGTTTTTACCAGACTTCTTGAGATCATTAATGTACAATAAGTAGCTAAATAATTTTCTTCTGTAATACCAGCATTTATCATGTAGACATGTCTACGTTTTCTTCTGTAATACCAACATTTATCATGTAGACATGTCTACGTTTTCTTCTGTAATACCAACATTTATCATGTAGATCTGTCTACGTTTTCTTTTTCTAATGCCAACATTTATCATGCAGTTAAGACTACGCCTCACCCATCTATTATTATATATCATGTGTCAAAGAGATAATGGTGCAGATTTTTACTCAGTGATTGCGATTTCTTACAAGACCACAATTACAGCGTCCATCATAATCAATAATTCCTGAAAAGAGCAAACATTTTTATTTCAATCTGTCGAGACTATTTTATTCCAGACAAATGTGGTAAATCATGCTTACGTCATTTACAAAGCATAAATGTTACCTAATGTCTGATAACTCATGTACGATAATCAAAAGATTTACAATAAGTGTTCTGACGATTTTAAATGTAAATTTATACCATTGAAAGCAAATGTCATAGTGACAGTCGAATACTATATGCATTGAAATAAATGAGATGAAAGAATCACAGGAAGACATTTTTTTCCATTTAGCATAATTTACACAATGATATCGGAACACCCCAACCAATATGCAACAAAAAGCTTTTATGTGCGAAGTTCACCACATGTTTGCATAATTTAATTTACAAACTTTTAAATAGATCAAGACATGTATTTAAAGTATTTCACGAGTTACTAGTTATTGCATGACATTAACAAAGCGATTCAGTGTTTATGTAGTGGGTGGTTGTTGATGAATACTACACAACTAAATGTTTGCATAGTGGCTGTGTATGTCTAAATGTTTGCATAGTGGCTGTGTATGTCTAAATGTTTGCATAGTCGCTGTGTATGTCTAAATGTTTTCACAGTAGCTGTGTATGTCTAAATGTTTGCATAGTGGCTGTGTCTGGCTGTGTATGTTTGCATAGTGGCAGTGTCTGGACGAGTAACATCAACAGTAGTCGAATAGATATATGTAAACTTCACTGTTCTAATATTAACACTTGTCATGTGGACATGTCAAAGCTCCACTTTTCTAAAATCAACACTTGTCATGTGGACATGTCAAATCTCCACTGTTCTAATATCAACACTTGTCACGTGGACATGTCAAAGCTCCACTGTTCTAAAATCAACATCTGTCACATGTAAATAACTAAGCCCCGCATTTAAATGAACTATTTCACTTTGATTTATATTATATAGATTTGCTCCAATGTTCTAATAACAACAGGTTTCACATAACTATGTCTATGCTTTATTGTTCTAATAGCAACAGCTGTCATATGGATATGTCCAAGCTCCAATGTTCTACTAACAAATGTTGTCTTATAGTTATGTCTAAGAATCTTTGTTCTAATGCCAACATGTTTCATAACGATAAGTCTAAAGCTCACTGTTCTCATATCAATTGTCGTAAAGATATGTCAAATCTACACTGTTCTGATCAGAATTGTCACACACACACACACACACACACACACACACACACACACACACACACACACACACACACATACCTACATCTGGCATTAGGCAGATTGCTTTAAAAACCAGCATTTTGTGGACCTCAGTGAATATATACAACCTTCAAAACTACATCCAAAATTCCTGTGAAAACTCACAGGAAAAACTATTTAATTATGACATTTAGTGATTTATGTCAAAGGTATTAAGATAAAAGTATGTAGAAAAAAATGTCAAAATGAGGCTTTATTTATCTGAATGAATAACAACATGCTTAGGCAAACGAATCTATGGTCTGCCTAATGTTGTGGGTTGACACAAGGCTGGTATTTAAGCATTTGTTCGGTCCATTCGGTCTGTGGGTAGGGTTTTATATATAATGTATATATATATGTTGGTACCCCCCTAAATACGGATATCTAGGACGGACAACAAGTTGAGGACGTCACTTCCGGTAACTCGTATTGAGCCCCCAGAGGAAACGATTCCTCACAGATAAGACAGGACAGACAGATAAGACAAAGACAGACTCAAGACAGATGTTAGACAGACGTGACGATAACAATTATAAACTCATACTAGACAAGAATGACAATGAATTGGACACAACACTAATGAAAATTTAACAATAACTTTATATAACAAATAAAAGAAAATAAAATAAAGAAAATAACAATCAAAGAAGAACAGTGAATACTGTTGGCTAAATTACAAAATATAAGTCCTAACTGATTCAGGGAAATGCTAGCCTCCCATAGTGATTGTGAAAGTGATTTTTAATGTCCGTTTCCTTTTCTAAATCGTTCTCTTATGCACTTCTGCTCAATGTTTATGTTTGCTATACTTAGCTCAAAGCTCGAGCAAAGGTCAACAAAGCGTCGAATTCTCGCCGCGCAAGCGTTCCACCACAAGGCCTCTGGTTACTGTTTGGTTCTGAAATTTAATTAAGGCAGTGTAAGTAACTGCTTGGCTACAGAATAAAAGTATTTAGGTGCCAGGGCTATTACTTCCCTGAGCACATTGGCACTAATCTGAAAGAAAGATGTAGTTAGAATACATAAATCATCCTCACACATCCTATTATTATTTTACTAAGTTTTACAAAATTTAAAGTCAGCCACACTGTCGCCGCTATACTCTGGGGTGACTTTGTAATAATGACTTATACCAACTATGTATAATTAGTTTTGATAAAAGACATCTACAAGTGCCGGTGCAGAGCATGGGTCACTGGTTAAATATGTATATCTGCAACTGTTACGCTGATATACTGGTACGTCGCCAATTTGGCTCCGCCCCCAACTCAGATTCAGCTGAGATTTAATGTTTATGAATAATATATATATAATGATTACAATTAACGAACAGAGGACAAGACGTACTCATTACATTATCACTTGAACTACGAAAATAACGATAGAACTAACAAACACGCGTTTTAAAATAATAACAAGAAATTTAATAAAAGAAAAAGTTAACAAGATTTAGAAAATTCAGTTCATCCTAAGCCAGTTCATTGGACTGAAGTCACTGTCTGAATAGGCACTTAGCTTAAGCACAGAAATGACGTCAGTCTTGTAGACTTGAATTTTCCAGTCAATAGATCGATCGACACGTCCCAATTCAGCCGGGACAAGTAGAACGGCCACACAGGCACAGCCACACAGGCAAACAACAGGCAGCTATAAACGAGCAGCCGAGAATACACAATAACAGAAAAAAAACCCTGCAACACAAACAATTGCAAAGCCTAAGTGTCCAGTCCAGTGCTCGATTAATAATTACTAAGTTTGGCATAGGCCTCTGAAAGGAAGAATATTAACATTTTCAAAATAAAACATAGTATATAACATCCTAATAAAACTTAACCATTCACACAAATACAAAGACGCTTTTACCTATATAGCCAGGGTTTTCTTCTCTCATATACGACCCAGTGTTGTTTTGGGCGGACTACCCTTTCAGTCGTCACCCTCAGACGATTTTTCAGGAAGTAGTGAAGATAACATTTTCACTGTGGTTTTTATTACCCTGCTTAGACCAGCTTCTGACCTGTTCAATTCATTAGCTCTAAGATGATTATGTCCCTCTAACAACTCTAACCACCCGCTAAGCGTACACACTGACCACACGCTGACCGCCTCGCTCGCAGACTTCAAACACCGCAGACATCAAACGCCAGTCCCTAAATCTTCCACACATGTCTCTCATTCGTTCCAGGGCTTCCCTTCTCTGTAAACAGGACGCAATACGCACTCATTCCACAAATGAAAATTTATATAAATATATATGTGGGAATATTTTCCCATCATACAACACACACATACCTTTCACGTTCCGAAACCGAATGAACCCAACGTCATCTGGTTGGAATGCAATACACTCAGGGATTAGTCTTTCTGACTTAGAAATTTTCCCACTGTTTTCTTCCAAAATGTTACCAGACGAAATCTCTAGGACTGCTCCTGCATGTTTTAAAACTCGGATTGTTATGAGCCAGTCCCGAGAATTCGTTCCTCCCGCTATATAAAGGCTTCCCAGTATTTCTGGTATTTCTTTGAAACTAACCCTTCCCTCTGCCATTAGCTAAGAGTGGCCCTTTGATCCCCCGACCGCTTCCTGTACCCTAGCCCATAGCTCAGTGTGAGTCTATCCATTCCCCCTACCAATTAGCTACAAGTGACCCTTTGATCCCCAACAGTTTCCTGCGCCCTGGCCCTGGGTGGTCAGTCTTGTATAATTCTAACATCCTGCTAATGTCTTGGAGTGGCTGGTCAGTCTTGTAATTTGTGTCTTGGTTGAATGCTTTGAATGTGTATTTTTGTGCTATGGTTCCTATACATCTTGTGTATCTATATTTTTTCTATTTTAATTTTTAAATGTTTATGGAGTGATGCCGGGCTAAGTTTTGTTTCGCCTGACAATATATTTCCGTTCATCTCTCTCTCTCTAACTATATCTGTCTCGGTTTGGCTTTGTATATTTTCCTATCCGACCACTCCTCTTCCCTTTGTACAATTTGTGTATATTTTCTGTTTAAAGTTTATAAGATTTAAATCATTTTAAATCTTGAATAAATGTAGACCATTCTAATTCCGATCTATTTTATTTTAACTGATATGTACACTTATCATTTAACTTCAAATAATTTTCAATAATATTTGCAGGACATCATGGTGCCAAGAGGACGGATCTGTAAATATTTATTTAAAATTCTCTTATTTTTTAATGCTAGTAATTTAATTGAGTATTATTTAACGTAAATGATGCTTTAAGTTATCTTAAGTTTAATTTTATATTATCCCTTTTTTCAAGTTTATATTTAATTTCTTTGTATTAGAATGAAATCAGTACTTATTTTACGTTTTCTAGTCTTCAACATTCTTTGCGTTTTTGTAATTTTACTATCTCTAGTCTTAGCCATTCTTTGTTTTTGTAATTTTACACTCTCTAGTATTAGCAATTCTGTATGATTTCGTAATTTTACGTTCTCTAGTCTTAGCCATTCTGTGTGATTTTGTAATTTTACACTCTCTAGTCTTAGCCATTCTGTGTGATTTCATAATTTTATGCTCTCTAGTCTTAGCCATTCTTTGTTTTTGTAATTTTACGCTCTCTAGTTTTAGCCATTCTGTGTGATTTCATAATTTTACGCTCTCTAGTCTTAGCCATTCTGTGTGATTTCGTAATTTTATGCTCTCTAGTCGTAGCAATTCTGTATGATTTCATAATTTTACGCTCTCTAGTCTTAGCCATTCTTTGTTTTTGTAATTTTACACTCTCTAGTCTTAGCCATTCTGTGTGATTTCGTAATTTTACGCTCTCTAGTGTTAGCCATTCTGTGTGATTTCGTAATTTTACGCTCTCTAGTCGTAGCAATTCTGTATGATTTCGTAATTTTACACTCTCTAGTCTTAGAAATTCTGATTGATTTCATAATTTTACGTTATCTAGTCTTAGCCATTCTGTGTTTTTGTAATTTTACGCTCTCTAATCTTAGCCATTCTGTGTGATTTCATAATTTTAAGCTCTCTAGTCTTAGCCATTCTTTGTTTTTGTAATTTTACGCTCTCTAGTCTTAGCCATTCTGTGTGATTTCATAATTTTACGCTCTCTAGTCTTAGCCATTCTGTGTGATTTCATAATTTTACGCTCTCTAGTCTTAGCCATTCTGTGTGATTTCATAATTTTACGCTCTCTAGTGTTAGCCATTCTGTGTGATTTCGTAATTTTACGTTCTCTAGTGTTAGCCATTCTGTGTGATTTCGTAATTTTACGCTCTCTAGTCGTAGCAATTCTGTATGATTTCATAATTTTACGCTCTCTAGTCTTAGCCATTCTTTGTTTTTGTAATTTTACGCTCTCTAGTGTTAGCCATTCTGTGTGATTTCGTAATTTTACGCTCTCTAGTGTTAGCCATTCTGTGTGATTTTGTAATTTTACGCTCTCTAGTCGTAGCAATTCTGTATGATTTCGTAATTTTACGCTCTCTAGTCTTAGAAATTCTGATTGATTTCATAATTTTATGCTCTCTAGTCTTAGCCATTCTGTGTGATTTCGTAATTTTACGCATTCTAGTCTTAGCCATTCTGTGTGATTTCGTAATTTTACGCTCTCTAGTCTTAGACATTCTTTGTGTTTTCATAATTTTAATGTTCTCTATTCTTAGAAATGCTTTGTGTTTTCGTAAGAAAATTAACTTTCTTTCACGATGTATTGTTAACAGATTTCCAGCGTCATGACCAGTAGCAAGAGGGTGTATCGCTTGTTTAGGGAAATGTAAACAATCACCAACCTACTGCTGTACGCCGCATAAGTGCATTTGTCGTGAAACTTACTTCCAGGGAAACCTCTGTCAGTGTGGTTAAGCGCCAAGTGCAATAATGTACACTTCATGATTTATCTGTTCTTTGCATTAAATGCATTTTTTCTTTTATCTAGATATATATTTCGACAGCTATTATTTCAGTGCAGATCATTTCATAAATGACGTCACACAAATTAACGTGTAAAGTGGGTCTAAATGACGTCACACAAAATAACGTGTAAAGTGGGTTTAAATGATGGTTTTGATCTTTGAGGTGCGTTAAAATTGTATCTATCAACTTTGTTCATTTTTAAATGTTCTATTTTGGGTTTTCTAGGAGATATTTTTCCCACGAACGTGGCTTACGTATTGAGAATAAAAGACATGCATTCATAATTTCATATGTAAATCGTTTTTGTTTTTATACTTTTGTAATAATTATAAGTACAAATTTTAGTTGATGTAAATATGCACGCTCTATAATTGTGTTAATGACGTCAACAGTGAGGATCTGGAAGGAACATTGGAACTATAGCGTAATGTATAGTGTTGCATTGTGCTTGTGCATCATTGTGGGTTTTTTTCCATTCACTTTTGTTGCAAAATAGTTCAATCTGTTTCTCGCTTTATAAAATCTTGTTACAGGTCAGAGAAATGTCTCATGATGGTATAACTAGTTTTCTGTTAAGCGAGCTTGTCACGAAAATCAAGGAAATATTAATTATTTTTTTCTCTCCCTCTAAGTAACTTCTAACTCAAAACTATGAACGAAATCGCTAAGTTAATTAAAAGAGGGACAGAGGTGAAAATGACCATGTTGCTCTTGTAGTTTGAAACAGAACATTTGAAGTATCTCGGCTTTGTAAGCAAATCAATGGTAGTCAATTGTGTGGTGTAAATTTATGTAAAATTATCTATCTTTACACTTTGTACATAGAAAATCAATGGTAGTCAATTTTGTGGTGTAAATTTATGTAAAAATATCTACTTTAACCTTTGTATAGCAAATGAATGGTAGTCAATTGTGTGGTGTAAATTTATGTAAAAATATCTAACTTTAACCTTTCAACAACGCTTCACAAGCCAAACATGGCAGCACGAATTGGGAATGATAACGATCTGACGTTTGTGTGACATCACAGAGACGTTGAACCAATGTTTCATTAGCAGTCTACAGGAATTTGACGATCAAAACGAGAAGAGTTTGGTTTTCAGCAATTACCAAGGCCATTACCTTACATTCAAACAAAATAATTTACGGTAAGTCACATGACCCACCAAGTCTTAGAATGAAAACATATTTACACAGCTAAATATTATTTGCATTTATTTCTCTCTGAGTACGCATATCGTTGTGGGGCAAAACCGTTTAGAAAGGCTTTCTTGTACTAAATGTGTCTATCCCACAACTGTAAGACTGATTATTGTATGATCCATGGCATCTGACCACATTTGTCTGTCTGATGTGTACCTGACCACATTAGTGTGACATATCTTTCTCATTTCAGATGACTGATCATATTCCAACCGACAACCGTTTGATCACAGCTGTTTTACTAATCACTTTCTGACCAATTGTAACTGATTAGCCTACTTTTAACTGTTTGACAATACAAGACTGCATTTATTGTGCTATAGTTGTCTCACTGTCATTGTCTATGTTATTGATCTCTCTCTCTTTCTCTCTCTCTCTCTCTCTCTTGATCAAGTTTGATCAATTGTTTCCCCGTCACGGAAAAAAGGGAGGTAATCAGAAAATTAATTTTTATCCTCGATTATCTCCATTTGACCATCGCGCGACGCGACAGACGTTAGCAAGTGTCGTCTGCTAGCTAAATGACGTAATTAATTACGTGCACAGTCAGCGCGTTTGTTTCCATTTACTGTCAGGGTCTCTGCTTATTTTGTTTGCCTACACTGTCATCAAGTTTGTTAATTTCATGTTTCAAATATTTTCATAAAAATACATTTGATTAATTATTTGAGTTAGATGTTCAAAAATTGTGATTACAATATCTTGAAAATGTGTTTGATTTTTGATTTGTGAGTTTCGCAAGGTGTCAAATGACGTATTAGATACATCCCTTATTTGTTGGCATGCTACTGCTGAACCAACTGTTTCGTGTCGTGATCAGTTAGAAGTTCAGCCCCCTTATTTTGCCAAAACATTTAGAATAAATTTTGGTCGGTTGATCAACCGCGGTATTCAAAAAGAAAAGGTCGATGTACGGGAAAAGTTTTTGACGTCACTGGGACAGTGACAGCGGCTGCAGATCCAGGCAGCGAGATTGACAAACAGTTTTATTTTTATTTTTCTTCCCCCAAGTACGAGCCTCGTGACGTCTAATGACGTATATGATAAGACTGACAGTGTAATAAGATTGTAGGTCTTCAAATTACGTCACTCTTCAATTAGATCTCGCACGTGAAAGAAAGAAAAGAAGACTATGTATTGAGAAATGGTTCTATTTTTCTAACTTGTAGTACAGTTGCATTCTCCCTACTCGTTTAGACTGTTGAATTGAGTTGTCATCAATTTGGTCTGATGGTCTATGTATGTACCACAGTTTTTGGGAAGAAAAGAGAAAGAAAAAGAAATAATCTACAATCATATTTTTCTAACACAAATACTTTTTTCTTGTTGGTTGTTCACATATTTTGAACCTTTGCATTTTGATAGGCTAATGTTGTTCATATTCTGAGTTGATGTTACATTTTCATGAAGTTTCTCTAAGGTTTTTTTTTTTTTTTTTTTTTTAGGGACGTTCCCATAGGATGTCAATATTCGTTCATAGAACAGATTTTGGATTCCGTCAGTTATTCACTCATATTGATAAACCGTAATTTTAGTAAAGGTACTTCTGAAACAGTTTAGAGTGGATTAGTAGGTTTCAGTTTTCAAACTATTTTGAGAGCATATGCTCACCAGTTGGTTTTTATTGAAGTAAATCCAGTCTAGTTCCATGTAGAGGCACTGACCCGACAACACCGTGATTAATAGGTATAGTTGAATTTCTATATTAGTTTTTTTTTCTTTCTCTTCACTTGGATAGTAATGATAATTTTTATTCACAACAACAGTTAAATTTTTTTTCTCTCATTAGGTATAATTTTTGACATGTTAATGCTGCAAGTGCTTGACGTTGGCATTTTATTTTGTAGCTTCTCAGGCGATAATTTTTTCCAAGGAAATATTTTTCTCCATAAAAATAAATTTTGCTGATTTTTAAATTGACCTTCACCTTTTATAAGATTAAGGTCAATTTTTTTTAGGAAGGAGGTGTCAAGGGGGAAAAAAAGGGAGGTAATCAGAAAATTAATTTTTATCCTCGATTATATCCACTTGGGGCCATCGAGGGACGCAAAAAGTTAGCAAGTGTCGTCTGCTAGCTAAATGACGTAATTAATTACGTGCACAGTAAGCGCGTTTGTTTCCATTTACTGTCAGGGCGTCTGCTTATTTTGTTTGCCTACACTGTCATCAAGTTTGTTAATTTCATGTTTCAAATATTTTCATAAAAATACATTTGATTAATTATTTGAGTTAGATGTTCAAAAATTGTGATTACAATATCTTGAAAATGTGTTTGATTTTTATTATCAATTATTATTACAAATTTAATTAGGGACTATATATTACTAGATGGGCCAGCAACAAACCACCAAACGTCACAAGACAAAACCATGACCCAGGACCCTGCTTTTCTCACAATCACTTTTATTAATCATTGTAACTCTTTTCATTGTAACTTTAATTTATATAACTTTAAATTCACTAGTGCCAGGAGCGTCTGTGCACGACATGAATTTCCTTTGTAATTCAAATTATCGGGTGTAATTTTAATGTTACATTGTGAAGCGCTTTGCTGATTTGAATTGTTTCTTTGTATGAATTATAAATTTTAATGTTGTAAATATTTGGTAATTCGTACGTCACGTACAGTTAAATGTAACATACGTGAAATCATTTATATCTTCAAATATAAATTGTAAACGACGCGTTAGTCGAATTTCTAACTCAGTGCATTTAAATACGAACTGTGCTTAGGTTGGCGAACCTAAAACGCAGAAGGATCAAGGGAACATTCTTGTCTCCAGGTCGGTTCCTAGTTTCGATGCCTAGTTCCGAACTCCTAGAGTCGAGTTCTTCTCCGATTACAGTCCCACTGCCATTGGACACGTGTAGGTCTTCACACCCTTGTCTACACTTGCATTCTTCGTCTGGCTTGGTAACTGAGAGACAGTTTCTACCTATGCTGTGTGCATTTTGCTGGCGATGATTAAGTGAGGTGGACCAGTTTGGACTGGCCTTGGAAACCGCGTGGCGTCAAACGAAAGCTGTGATAGCTAACTGATCAAAAATCAGAGCAACTTTGTGGCAACTTTCTCGAACATTTAGAACAATTGATTTGGACTGTTAAGCACATATTTTCAGTCACGAGTAGAATTAGACTTCGCGGTCATATATTGATTATCTTGTTAATTGTTAAATCTTATTAAATCTTATTTTTAATTGTTAAACCTCTTCGTAGTAAATTTTTATGCATAATAGACCTAACTTTAAAACGTGGTTTGGATGGGGGCAGACTGAGCTGAATGACGTAATGAATGCATATTAATTAAGAGGAATTTAACGACTCCAAGCCAGCTTTTGTACGCAAGTTGTCAGTTTGTAAATCTGCCGTCTTCACTATAAAGACGCATTTTTAACGTTTAGTCGAATGATAATTTGGGCAACCAGTCTGTGTAGGATGTAGAGAAGGAGTTAATTTAATCTAAACATTTTAAGTTCCTTAAAATCCTATGCAGGGTCTATAAA
Source organism: Sinotaia quadrata (assembly GCA_028829895.1). NCBI lineage: Eukaryota > Metazoa > Mollusca > Gastropoda > Architaenioglossa > Viviparidae > Sinotaia > Sinotaia quadrata. The sequence goes on from CM054182.1 coordinate 13,669,042, forward strand.
GAAATACTGGAAACGTAACACTTTCTAATTAATGTATAATTTGTTTAAGAGATGGTAAGTCATATGGTGTTTGGAGAGTGTCAGGGTAGCCATCAATATTCAATACGTTTAGAGTTGTGTGTTATGTCAAAAAAACCCCACCCACTCTCTATAGTTCACAGTGGTAATTGTAATGAGATTGGCAAGTGACATCTTTGATGAAATTGATCAGTGATGCATCTAACGACCTGAGTGAGGTATATCTGTAATATGGCCCAATGATATATATATATCATTTGTCACAGAGATAATGGTGCAGATTTTTACTCAGTGATTGGGATTTCTTACAAGACCACAATTACAACGTCCATCATAATCAATAATTCCTGAAAAGAGCAAACATTTTTATTTCAATCTGTCGAGACTATTTTATTCCAGACAAATGTGGTAAATCATGCTTACGTCATTTACAAAACATAAATGTTACCTAATGTCTGATAACTCATGCACGATAATCAAAAGATTTACAATAAGTGTTCTGATGATTTTAAATGTAAATTTATACCATTGAAAGCAAATGTCATAGCGACAGTCGAATACTATATGCATTGAAATTTTAAAAGAAGAAAGAATCACAGGAAGACATTTTTCCCATTTAGCATAATTTACACAATGATATCGGAACACCCCAACCAATATGCAACAAAAAGCTTTTATGTGCGAAGTTCACCACATGTTTGCATAATTTAATTTACAAACTTTTAAATAGATCAAGACATGTATTTAAAGTATTTCCCGAGTTACTAGTTATTGCATGACATTAACAAAGCGATTCAGTGTTTATGTAGTGGGTGGTTGTTGATGAATACTACACAACTAAATGTTTGCGTAGTGACCATGACTGGAAGAGTAATGTATACATAAATGTTTTCATAGTGGCTGTTTCTGGAAGAGTAAAAATATATGACTAAATGTTTGCATTAGTGTCTGTGTCTGGACGAGTAATGTATGGCTAAATGTTTGCATTAGTGTTTGAGTCTGGGCGAGTAATGTATGGCTAAATGTTTGCATAGTGTCTGTGTCTGGAAACGTAATGTATGACTAAATGTTTGCATTAGTGTCTATGTCTGGAAACGTAATGTATGACTAAATGTTTGCATTAGTGTCTGTGTCTGGAAACGTAGTGTATGACTAAATGTTTGCATTAGTGTCTGTGTCTGGAAACGTAATATATGACTAAATGTTTGCATTAGTGTCTGTGTCTGGAAACGTAATGTATGACTAAATGTTTTCATGGTGTCTGCGTCTGGAAACGTAATGTATGACTAAATGTTTGCATTAGTGTCTGTGTCTGGAAACGTAATGTATGACTAAATGTTTTCATGGTGTCTGCGTCTGGATGAGTGCTGTATAATTAAATATATGCACAGTGGCTGTATCTCGATGAGGGCTGTATAGCTAAATATTTGCACAGCAGCTGCGTCTGAACGAGTAATATAAGGTTAACTGTCTGTGTCTGGAAGAGTAATGTGTAACTAAATGTTTAGTGGCTAGATAGTGGCTACGTATGTACCAATTATATATGGTGGCATACTGGCTGCGTCTGGAAGTATGCTGCATGCCTAGATGTATGCGTTGTGGTTGTGACTGGACGAGTAATGTATGTTTGCACTTTGGCTTCAACTAGACAAGTGCTATATGATTAAATTTATGTATAGTGTCTTCGTCTGGACGAGTGCTGTATGACTAAATGTATATATAGTGGCTATGTCTAGAAAAATAATGTATCGCTGCATAGTTGCTGCGTCTAGACTAGCACTATATGACTAAATGGCTACATAGTTGTTGCGTTTGGATGAGTTATGTAGGTTGCACAGTAGATGCGTATGGACGAGTAATGTATGGGTGCATAGTGGCTGGTCTGGACGAGTAATGTATGACTAAATGTATGTATAGTGGTTGTGTCTGGACGAGTTATGTATGTATAGTGGCTGTGTCTGGACGAGTTATGTGTGACTAAATGTATGTATAGTGGCTGTGTCTGGACGAGTTATGTATGTATAGTGGCTGTGTCTGAGCGAATAATTTATGGTGGCATATTGACTGGTCTGGACGAGTAATGTATGACTAAATGTATGTATAGTGGTTGTATCTGGACGAGTTATGTATGTATAGTGGCTGTGTCTGGACGAGTTATGTATGACTAAATGTATGTATAGTGGCTGTGTCTGGACGAGTTATGTATGGCTAAATGTATGTATAGTGGCTGTGTCTGGACGAGTAATGTATGACTAAATGTATGTATAGTGGTTGTGTCTGGACGAGTTATGTATGACTAAATGTATGTATAGTGGCTGTGTTTGGACGAGTTACGTATGACTAACTGTATGCACGGTGCCTGCGTTTGGACGAGTGCTTTACAGAGCCATGAGTATTTTGTAGAAGACACGTTAACAGCAAGGCGACGACAAATGCTAGACCAGTACCGATCCAGTGCAACATAAACGACCACTCGTACACTTGATTTGCAAATGGCGGACATGAAGGTGGGATTACTACCCTTGTTAAGAACTTGGTGTTGTCCAGGTCTCTGACGGCGATGAAAGAAATACCGCTCGCTATTCCGCACATGGCTTAATGAAATAAAGAAGTAAATTGTAAATTTTCCACTAGATGTGCACACATGGCTTAATGAAATAAAGAAGTAAATTATAAATTTTCCACTAGATGTGCACACATGGCTTAATGAAATAAAGAAGTAAATTATAAATTTTCCACTAGATGTGCAAACATGGCTTAACGAAATAAATAATTAGTTATATTTATTTCACTAGCTGTGCACACATGGCTTAATGAAATAAATATGTTATATATATATATACCACTAGCTGTGCACACTTGGCTTAATGAAATAAATTAGTTATATATATATATATACACCAATAACTGTGCCCACAATGCTTAATGAAATAAATTAGTTATACATATTTCACTAGCTGTGCACACATGGATTAATGAAATAAATTAGTTATATATATTTCACTAGCTGTGCACACATGGATTAATGAAATAAATTAGTTATATATATATATATATATATATATATATACCACTAGCTATGCACATAATGCTTAATGAAATAAATTAGTTATTTATATTTCACTAGCTGTGCACACTTGACTTAATGAAATAAATTAGTTATATATATTTCACTAGCTGTGCACATAATGCTTAATGAAATAAATTAGTTATTTATATTTCACTAGCTGTGCACACATGGTTTAATGAAATAAATAAATAAATTAGGAGATTCTCTTGCTAAGCTACACATAAATAAGCAAGCAAACACAAACATAATAAGTGAAATAAAAAGTCAAAGGTATAAATAAATATGAAAGTTTACAACAGTAACAATAACAACAATAACAAACAAATAAATATTTAAATAAATAAATTTTAAAATACCAATTTAGCTCTACGAAATGCCAAAAAAACCCAAGAGTTCTGTATTAATTAACAAAACTGAATACTGCAAAAAAAGAACGAAAAAAAAAAAGTAGAAATCCCACTTGTTCTGCCGCAAATGTTGAAAAATACACCTACTATTTTAATTTGAAAGTTAAAAGAGTCAATGTTGGCAAAAATCCCATGTACAAGTTAACCGTACCCACACCCTATACCTAACCACATTTATGCTTACGTTCTCAACATCACAATAAAAATAGCTAAATTAGAACGATAGGAAAGTTCGAAAGATGTTTTCTTGTATTATGAAAACACAAAGGAAACATATATATGAATAATATATGTATATAGTATATACATACAATACTGTAGAAATAATATGGATAATTTCGAAACTTAATTGTTATATGAATTGTGAAATGACAAAGTAACACGACCTCGGGCACTGCTTATGATGATAAATGTCAGAGTTGGAGTAAACACCTCAGGTGGAGAGTTCACTAGAACTTGTTAATGCAATTGAAAATGTCAGAAATGCAATTTTTAAATGTCAGTGTTGGAGTAAACAACTCAGGTGGAGAGTTCACTAGAACTTGCTGAATCAATTGAAAACCAGTTGCTATTGGAGGAGGAGTTTTTTGACTAATAGTCTCACACACGCTCATACCAAATTCATCCATTGGGGATGGACCGAAATTTAGTTTGTTGAAAAAGGTCATATATTTTAATCACTTAGATTTTGACGAAACTTGAGTCCGGTCATAAAGGCGATCATAAAACCTTGGATCTCCCAGAATCTTGGTAAGATTCCGAGACCTTGGATCACAACCGACAGTCAAAAACAGAAGTCGTGGAAAGAGGCTGAATAATAATAATAACCATTAACTAAAAGGCTCTCTGGTAATGAGCTCAAATTTGTTCAACATTGTCAAAATAATTGTCATTGTGTTGAAATTAGTAAATGTGGAAAACAATTGTTGAAAAAGTTGTTGAGCTTAGAACTTAATGGGAAATCGTACACTAAAACAGTCCCAGAAGAGATGTAGTTGACTAGTGAAAAGGATGCGAACCACATCTGCACAGTGAAGTTACAAGAATCATTGGGATCGTGTTCTGCTTGAAGAAGTGGACATGGTGAACAGAATGCTCAAGCAGTTCAAGAGGAAAGTGTGCATCATGTTTCCACGCATGTGGACGGGGATACATGTTGATAAGCAGGTATTGTGACATTGTTGCAAAAGCAAGTCAAAGCAGTAATTAATCCAGGTCAAGTAAAAGATTATAATAACCTACCTCTTATAACTCAATTTCTGTTCTTCGATAGGACTAACCTGTGATTTGTATTGACCTCTATTGTTGAATTGTAATTATTTTTTCTTATAGGAGAGAGAGAGAGAGAGAGAGAGAGAGAGAGAGAGAGAGAGAGAGAGAGAGAGAGAGAGAGAGAGAGAGAGAGAGAGAGAGAGAGAGAGAGAGAGAGAGAGAGAGAGAGAGAGAGAGAGAGAGAGAGAGTGTATAATGTAAAATTATCCGAATGTGAGTTTGTGGAATATTGATGTCAAGTCTATTTCATTGTAATTGTCATATTTGATTTTAAAAAAATATTATTGACCAGTACTAGCTACTGACACATGCCTAGCAATAACTAGCGAACGGCAAGTGACTTGTGCATAATACAATATACAACATTTTGCTAAACAACAGAAAAAACCTCGGTAATTATTTAATTTATTGTACAGATGTAAGTTATGTGTAAGCCAGTTGACGTTCGCCACTTGTCACCTGCTTAAGTGTCGTTTGCCACTTGTCGCCCGCTAAGTGTCACTCGCCACTTGTCGCCCGCCCACCTGTAGGGCCACCTATTGACCTTCTTACGCATATTGATATTGATAATCTTATGTTGGAGAAGGAAGTGGGTGGATGGGGGCTCTAAAAATATAGATTCAAGACGGATTTGTCTTCTTCAGTAAGAAGTTTTCCACTCACGGAAACATTATATGACGATAAATGTTGTTTTATGTTGTGAAATAGAGAAAACGTTTACAGCGCCAAAATACTGCCAAGTGAGATAGAGACTAGTGATGTCTGCTGGAGGATCATTAATAAAATAAATTAAGATTCTCATCACTTGCAATTAGTTATGAAAGATTAATTAATAAAAATAATTCTTTTCATTTACTAAAATGGCGTGCCCATCAAGGAAACTAAGTAAATATGTAAGTTAAAAAATGACAATAAATCAAGTACCTACTTAGGGATACATGTGCAAGTAAAATAATAAGTATTGAACATGAAACAGAGAACGTGTGTAAGATAGTAAATATGTGTATGCAAAATTGTAAGTAAATATGTATGAATGCAAGTACCTAGGAGAAAGGCCACGAAGTCCGAACACTTAAGGAAATTCACAAACCATTTGAAAATAATTAAGTCAACACTCATTTTAAAACTAACATTTAATGAAAACGTAACATGAACAAACTTTCAGAAAAATGTTATTTAAAACTCTCAACAGATGCAAAAGTTATTGACATTTTAAAAAACGACAAAATTTATTTGGAATTATAAATCAAATTTTAAAATCTGATCACTAAGGTTTATATTTCGTATACAATAACAAAACCTTGATTTCTTTAAAATTAAAATAAATTAAATAACATCTTCAAATTAACAACTTACAAATGCTATTAGGCAAGCAATATTAAAAATAATTAAACAAGTAAAAAAGATATCTCATGTATATTCACACATAAACGGATAAGACCTCTTGCTCTTCATAGACATTATTTTATTTTGTGAGGAAAAAATCCATCTGTTTAGAGTTTGCACAGTTTTAAGCCTTCTGCCTATATTTAAGGTGTTAGTGATTGCTTTTCGGTTTTATTGAACAAAACCTTGAAGTGGGTGGGGGTGTACAACAGCAAGATAATAACCTAGCCTAGTTAGCTGACTTTATCAATTTTCAGACTGGCCTACAATGATTACACTTGTATTTTTTTTCGCCTTCTGAAATGCCTGCACAGTCTTCTTGTACCCACTGCAAATAGACAGAACATTTTACCATGTTTTCGCTTTCTGAAATTTCTGCACAGACCTCGTGTGCCCACTGCAAACAGACATGACATTTTACCATGTTTTCGCTTTCTGAAACAGGGTCTTTAAGCGTTTAAAGAAAGTCACACCTAGAGGAGCGTATATTTAGTATGTGGAGGCAAGGACAGCAACACAATGTCATATTGTCATTAATCGATAGAATCAAGAGATCACGCATGCTATCCATATCCATCCATGATAAGAAGAAATTCTTAGTCAAGTGATGGATTTACGATGGCAACAAAGTGATGAAGCCAGGCAAGAAATGCGTCCTTACTCTTAGTTAGTGACACAGGCTTTACGATGGCAACAAAGTGATGAAGCCAGGCAAGAATTATGTTCTGATACGTTGTTAGTGATACAGCCTCCGATGGGTGCACCAGTGGCAAGTTCGGGACATTGTCACTTTCTTTTGAAAAGAATAAATGGAGATACAATGTGTCCGGCAGCATTGACACAGCAAACAACGGTAGTATTTGTGCCTCTTTCCCCACTAGACATGGCCCCAATGTGGTGTTTGCCTTTGAGGCTAAAAACCTTTTGGCAACGCTTCTGTACAGTTGACTCAGAGGTCTCGTCCGTATTGTAAATGTTTGATTCATTAAAGCCATTGTTTTCAATCTGTGTTTCATGGAGATAAAAAAACCTGCCTAGGCTGGTTGCACTGAAACCATAGGCTCTAGCGATGGACGTTGCCTCTGGTTGTCTCAGTGAAATCTCTGGGTACCCTTTCAAAAACAAAGAAAGACAACCTTTCCCGGAAGCCTTCTTTTCTGTGTTGAAAACATTTTTAAAACCAGTGACACCACATTGTGCCTGGTGACGCCAAGAACAAAGCCTCGCTTTTGATAATGTATTCAACTAGTTCTGTTTCTACAGAAGGTGGTAGTACAGGTAGGGGGGGGGGGTTCTTCCAAACTGCTTCTCGTCTTCTTTGGTATATTTATTCTTCCATTCAGTGTGGTCTTTTAATGTTGCTGTAGGGATTCCATACTGTCTTGCAGCTGCACGAAGTCTGTGCTTTTTCATTCTGACCGCCGATATAGCCACCACAAGGGACTGTGATGACCATTTAGCCCTGCAATACATAAATCATGGGACTGTGATGACCATTTAGCCCTGCAATACATAAATCATGGGACTGTGATGACTATTTAGCCCTGCAATACATAAATCATGGGGCTGTGATGACCATTTAACCCTGCAATACATAAATCAACCAAAATTATTTGATATTTTTAATGAATGGAATAACATTGTAATACTACTGTTTCTACTGCTGCCAATTTTGCTTTCAAAGCGATTAATAGGCCTATTTCTCTCGAGAATTTAAATTGTTTCTAGGCATATATGTAGCCTTTCTAGCAGGCCTATTTCTCTCGAGACTTACTAAATTGTTTCTAGGCCTATATGTAGCCTTTCTAGCAGGCCTATTTCTCTCGAGACTTACTACATTGTTTCTAGGCCTGTATGTAGCCTCTCTAGCAGGCCTATTTCTCTCGAGACTTATTAAATTGTTTCTAGGCCTATATCTAGCCCTACTAGCAGGCCTACATGAGAAAAAGAGTGTGAATTGTCTCTTTACAGAGCTGATTAATCCGAAGTGCAGTTTACACATTCCGAATCCTGTTCGGAATTAGATCTCGGTGTTCGGTATTTAAAATCTGTATGACTTTTCCTCAACACTTATTTTCATATACAATTAAATAATTTTAACCTAGTAACACGTTTTCTATTCACAAACAGGTTCTATTTTGCATTCCAAACAAAAAAACAAATGATGAACACCTACTTTACATAGCGACTACTACTAAGTTTCGACAGGAAAAAAAATAGCTATTAGACAGTAGTTAGAGGTTTTATTAAAAAAACGCTTACCGCTTTGGTGCCCAAATTTTGGCCGACATGCTACTTGGAATATATGCTTAGGAGGAAGTACTCTGTCGTTCGAAGAAAAAAGAAATTGGGTTGGGTTATTCCCCATTTTCGAGAAACGAACTGTTCTGAATTACCGGCCTTTGTTGCCCTCCCCAATTTTAGAAGTTAGAAATATGTGCACATGTAAAATGGTGTGTATATAAAATAACTGTATAATAAAATGCTATCCATACAACAAGTAAAGATGAGAAAGGGATAATACTGTAAGGTCGTAAGCTGTGTGTGTGTAATAAGAACTCTCACATTAACAAACATTTCTTGTACAAAAGCTAACACGTGATGAACTTGGAATATTTATGTAATACCAACGCTTATATTACTGTATACGTTATAGAAAAGCTAACACGTGATGAAGTTGGAATATGTATATAATACCAACGCTAACATAAACAAGTGATGACATATTATACATATAATAAAATTGTTACTTCAGTGGGTTTGTGTGGACTTAAGTAAAAATGCACTGGACAGGATTTTAACGGGGAACTCCATTATGCACTATATTATTTTCAGTGTTGGACTAATTCTTGACATAAGGAGAAGTATGACACTGGACTAATTCTTGACATAAGGAGAAGTATGACACTGGACTAATTCTTGACATAAGGAGAAGTATGACACTGGACTAATTCTTGACATAAAGAGAAGTATGACACTGGAATAATTCTTGACATAAGGAGAAGTATGACACTGGACTGGTTCTTGACATAAGGAGAAGTATGGCACTGGACTGGTTCTTGATATAAGGAGAAGTATGATACTGGACTGGTTCTTGACATAAGGAGAAGTATGACACTGGACTGGTTCTTGACATAAGGAGAAGTATGACACTGGACTGGTTCTTGACATGAGGAGAAGTATGACACATACTAATTTTTGACATGAGGTAAAGTATATCATTGGACTAAACGTTTTCTCTCTAAACTTTTTCTCTCTTCCATAACATTAAAGACAAACAATACTTCCGTAGTTGGAAAACTTCTTACTAAAGGAAAAGATACATCCAACTTTTAATCTATATTTAGCAAGCCCCCATCTTGCCACTCCAAATTCAAAGTAATTAGACAATAGAATTCTTTACAGCAGGTAAACTTTTGATCTTTGCCCATTGGCTGGTCTCGTTCTAATAAATCTTAAGCATTGGTTAATTAAACTACTCGTCCACCTAAAACCGTTTTAGATTACATCAGCAAGTATAGCATATTCATTACCTGAGTTGTTTACTTCCAACTTTGAAACTTAAAATTATCAGCACAAGCAGTGCCCAAGGTCGGGTCACTTTGACCTTTAACACTTTATATAACAATTAAGTTTAGAAAAGGGATAGGCAACTTTACTCTGCCACAAACAGCACTAGTAAATATATGTGCTACACACATATTATTAAGTGATCATATCAATAAGAAAATTACTTTAAAAACATGGAAATAGGTTTAACTCACTGGCCAACAACATAATGAAGATACATCCAAGAAAGAGACTTGATCTGTGCACTGCGTCACAGCGACCAGGCAAGATTCCACACAAAAGTGACAATATGGCCGACAACTGAGCCACTGCTGCCGCAATAGCACACCCCACAACTGTTCGAGAGAGATCTACAACATGCATGTTACACACACAACTCATACGTATACTCATAGATGTAAATGTACATACATAGATATCACAAAGTTACTTATGTAAATGTTCATACACAGATCTCACATAGCTACATTTATAAATATACATACACAATTTATACCCCACCCACACACCCATAAATATTTTTACATTTGTAAATGCATTTACACACACACACACACACACACACACACACACACACACATACACACACACACACACACACACACATATATGCATTAATTATATATGTAACGTACATACATGCTCACATACATATTTAAACACGTTAATGCAAATGCACATGTTTAGATATATGAAATATGTCACTGTATATGTGAGCATATTAAACATATAGTAATCCACCATTTAGCTTTATGATATATCTAATCATTCATCAAGTGAGCATATTAAACATATAGTAATCCACCATTTAGCTTTATGATATATCTAATCATTCACATATAAGAATTGTTAAACATCGATTATTCATCATGTAGCTAATTTAAATATATATTCAATCACCAAGAAACTTTATTAAACACAAATGCATTACCAGCAATGAGCATGGAATCATTAAACAAGTTTACATTAATAAGCATTCTATCACTCACCAAATAAGTTTAATTCAATATTTAATGATTCATCAAGTAAGCTTAATTCAATATCTAATCATTCATCAAGTAAGCTTAATTAAATATTTAATGATTCATCAAGTAAGCTTAATTAAATATTTAATGAATGATTCATCAAGTAAGCTTAATTCAATATCTAATCATTCATCAAGTAAGCTTAATTCAATATCTAGTCATTCACCAAGTAAGATTAATTTAATATATCTAAGTCACAAAAAACATCTTGGCTTCATCCTCGACTGCAATATCGTGCGTCAATCCTCACCGTACTATTTTTGGTAGCACCAGAGAAGGGAGATAATCGTGTATTTTACACATTTGCGTTACGTACACCGGAATTAATTTGATCGATGTTTAACAATTCTTATATGTGAATGATTAGATATTTCATAAAGCTAAATGGTGAATTAGTATATGTTTAATATGCTAACTTGATGAATGATTAGATATTTCATAAAGCTAAATGGTGAATTAGTATATATTTAATATGCTAACTTGATGAATGATTAGATATTTAACGTGCTTACATGGCGAATTATTTGATGTTTAATAATACTTACTCAAAGAATGAATAAATATTTAATAATGTAACAGGTGAACGATCGTATGCTTAATAAAACCTAACGAATACTGATGTTTCAATAAAGCCTACTCAGAGAATAATTAGGTATTTATTAGGTGTTTAATAACGTTTAATGAAAGCAGATATTTTCACAACGCTTACTCAGTGATTAATTAAGTATTTATTTCGTGTTCAAGACTGCTTAATGAATGCTATCGTCTTTGGCGTCACATGTTCAGTGCATGATAGCATGTCATGAATAATTTAAGAATGAATTACGACATTTCATAAGAGTTTTAAGAGCCAGTGATGACACAGTCATTAACGCTTTCAGAAATAAAGATGACGCATAAATTCACAATACTTACGCAGTCGTAAGTGCATGTCGTAGTCAAACGTCTCTTCATCCTTCTGAATTAATTTATCGTAAATCCTGACACAGTCCTGCTCTCTAGATGAATTATCTACAAACAAAAAGTCAGTCAAATTGATTTTGTTATAAAAGTCATTATTATACGTGATTATTTTATCAGTTTTCTCTCAACCTCCAAAATAAAATGAAAAGTGCACATTAAAGGTCATTAAAAGACATTATGTTCAGGGCCCACCTCCATTTTCACTGAAACTTTATTTCTTTCAGACACCCTAGTAAAGAGCGTTTTCAGACATCCTAGTATGAATCTAAAGATAAGTATATCGTATATATATTACATCACAATAATCCACGCACCACATTTCTTCAGATTCATACTACGATGTACTTATCTTTAGATTCATATTACGATGTACAGTGGCAAACATGAGATAATTTTCTTCTTTATACAGAGAACTAAGTTGTATGTTATTTAATTGCAAACACAACTTTCTCTCTCAAAATTATGGGAAATTATCTTAAGGCCATTTGCCAAAATGTGTTACTAAATTATAGTTAGGTCTTTTGCAATAATAAGGTACTAAATTGTAATTGGTCATTTGCAAGAATGAGTTGCTAAATTGTCGTATGACCATTTGCCAAAATTAGTTACTAAATTATTTAACCATTTGCGAAATTAGTTATTAAATTGTCGTATGGCCATTTGCCTAAATATGTTACTAAATTGTAGTTAGACCATTTGCCTAAATAGGTTACTAAATTGTAGTTAGACCATTTGCCTAAATAGGTTACTAAATTGTAGTTAGACCATTTGCTAAAATGAGTTACTAAATTGTTGTTTGGTCATTTGACAAAAGTTACTAAATTGTCGTTAGGCCGTTTGCCAAAGTGAGTAAATAAATTGTTGCTTGGCCATTTGCCATAACGAGATGCTAAAAATAAGTTGTTCACTGTTGTTTGGTCATTTGCCAAAGTGGGTCACTAAATTGTTATTTGGCTATTTGTCAAAATAAATTACTAAATTGTCGTTTCACTATTTGTCAAAATAAATTGCTAAATTTGTGTCTGGTCATTTGCTAAAATGATTAACTAAATTGTTATTCGGCTATTTGCCAAAATAAATTACTATTCAGCCCAAGAGACCGGCATTATAAGTTTGCGCGGATTAAAACACTAATATTTGACTGTATTAGCCGTTTAAGCACTATATCATTGAAACATAGAGTTAGACTTAGTCACAATAATTGAAACAATTTTGTGCAATTTTGTGTACAATGTAATTTTACTAACCATAATTATCTATTTTCTGATTATTGTTCTGTAATTTATGTATCATTTTTCATAAGCAGTGTATATGTTTAAATATTAAAGCACAATTATTTCTGTTTTACGACGAATTAGTTTACTGAATAAGAAACATAATTAGGTAATAAAGACAATGCATTACGCACAATTAGCAGTGTGAATTAAATGCTGCATTACGTTGTTAGTACACAGATAAAAGTCATGTTTTAAACAGCACAATTACATTTAAATATTCTGAGGAAGATATACAATACATATTTATAGAAAACATATACCCGTTCTAAGACTTTAAATGTTATGTGCATTTTAAAAAATAACTTAACGTATATATTGCACAATATAAAACCCTAAACAATGTAACTGCTATTATTTGAATTCGTTAAAGATAGATATGTGAATAGGCAATTTTGTATTGTATTTTAAGAATTTTACACAAAGTGTTGATAATATTTAAAATACTTTACATCGATTAAATCTTTACAGTGTTAAAAATAATTGCAAATTTAAAGAATATTATCAATCCTCAAATTATGAAATGTGTATAATTATAACTTTTAAAAAACAATTACAGTTAAAAGGTAGTTAAATATTAAATTCAAAAACAACATTTTAATATACAATAAAACATGCAAAAATTCATTAAACATACCTAAAGGAATATTTTGGTAACACAGCCGCCATAGTCCATAATGAAAATTGTAATATTGCTTTGTAGTTGAGTTGATGATGTTGTCACTGGTATAGATTCGGTACCACCAATCAGTGAGAAGTGCCACAAGAGTCAGTACTAAAGCAGACAACAACAGCAACATGGTGAGCACGAACATGTACAAGTGTTCCATGGCTGTTTGTTTTTCTCCAGATTTGTGTCAAGCAAACATCCAAAGTGGTTTGTGAAGAAGTCAGGCACAAATGGTTTTGCTCCTGTTGTGATCAGTGCAGGGAAAAAATAACAATAATAAAATAATAATAATAATAAACAAAACAATAAACATTCAGATGGTTACAAGAAGCAGGTTTGAAAGTAGAAAAAGAAACACTAATAACAGCAGCACAAGACCAAGCTCTAAATACGAAATCACACAAAACTAAAATCATGAAAATTTCAAATGATTCCAAATACAGACTCTGCAAAAATATGGATGAAACAGCCGAACATATACTATCTAGAAGTCAGCTGTTTGCTATTGATATATGATTTGAATTGGGGAATGCTTATATACTTGAACCATTATTTTAAAGAACATTAATTTGACCATGTACATTATAGTTGTGAATTTTGATTGATTCTATGTTTCTTATTCTGTGTGTATCGGGCTAAAGAAATGGTTGCAGGATTTGTAAGATGAGAATGTTTGTAAGAGAGAAAGAAGTTTAGAGATGAAATATTCTTGAAATTTAGTGCTGCCTTAATTTGACTTTGGCATAACAGAGCAAGACTTTTGTTTTTGGTTGTCATTTCATGCTACAGTGACTACTGTACTCTACTTGAATAATTGGTGTGTGCATTCAGCGTTGTCGTCAGCTTATCAGTAAAATGTGTTGCTGAAAGTTGATTCCTGTGAATGCCATTCGAGTGCCAATATGGCAGAAATTGTGGCTTGTGTTTGGTCTTGAGAATGTTCCTCATGGTGTGTTGAGATCAAAACATTCCTCCTGATGTGCATGATAATGCGTGTGAAATTCAGGATGATTCTCTATGGCATGCATGGAAAGTTCATCGAGAAAGGACACGTGACACTTCGCCTAAATATAAAAGGTAGTCACTTATTGCAAACCACGTGATCGTGAAACACGTGCTGGCGACAGCCGCCATCTTTGAACAGGTTATGTACATTGACTGTTTCTCTAAACCTCCACTCTCATTTCCGTGATGATATCCATGAGCATGATTATATATTTACGCTAATGAATTCTTATGTCTATTCTAGGATACACTGAACAATTGTCCAACGTTAAACTGAACATTGTTGTGAATCAATGTAAATGTCAATGCTCTTTAGAAAGTTATAAACTGTGAGGTTGGAATGCATGTACAACTTTACAAAATTATACATATTGATCGTAGAATGTGTGACGCTAGTTAATGGTTATAATTATTATTATTAATTAATCATCCATAACTAATTACAAGTGATGAGAATCTTAATTTATGTTATTAATAATTCTCCAGAAGACACCACCCGTCTTACTCACTTGGCGGATATGCGGGTGCTGTAAACGTTTTCTCTCTTTCCAACATTATGACCGGACTCGAGTTATGTTCAAATTCAATAGAATGGAGTACTACTTCAACAAAGAAACTTCCGGTCTATCTCCATTAGATGATTTTGTTGTGAACAAGTGTGAGACTATTAGACAGAAAAAACTACTTATCGAGTTGGAACTGATTTGAATTTCATCTGCAATTTTCTAGCATGTTCTCAACTCGAGTTGTTTACTCTAACTCTGACACAAAAATACCAACATAAGGAGTGCACAAGGCCCTGTCACTTTGACAATTTAACAATTTATATAACAATTTAATGTAGAAATAGGGATAGGTAAATTTACTCCACCACAGAATGCATGTACAACTGTACAAATTATCCCTTCTGTAGTTAGAATGTATGTACAACTTTACGCTAAATTATACTAAATTTTCATTCTTCATTTGCAAAATATTATAACTTAGGAGTTTGTAACAGTAGCCTGGCTATATAATTACAATTAGAAAATTAAATTATTCTGAAATTCTCACTTCAGTAGGCCTTACCTGTTCAAGTATTTAGAATTATACATTCTTGGGACTCAGCGTTAGGCCTTAAGTGTACAAGTATTCAGAATTATACATTAACAGGACTCAGTGTTAGGCCTTACGGTGTACAAGTGTTTAAAATTATATATTCACGGGACTCAGTGTAAGGCCTTACGTGTATAGGCCTAAGTGTTTAAAATTAGGCCTATTTATTCACGGGACTAAGTGTTAGGCCTTACGTGTACAAGTGTTTAAAATTATACATTAACGGGACTAAGTGTTACATTAGTATAGTGTTTAAAATTATACATTAACAGGACTAAGTGTTACATTAATATAGTGTTTAAATTATATATATTAACGGGACAAAGTGTTACATTACGAGTACAAGTGTTTAAAATTATACATTAACGGGACTAAGTGTTACATTACGAGTGCAAATATTCAGAATTATACATTCTCGG
This sequence comes from Sinotaia quadrata, assembly GCA_028829895.1. Lineage (NCBI taxonomy): Eukaryota > Metazoa > Mollusca > Gastropoda > Architaenioglossa > Viviparidae > Sinotaia > Sinotaia quadrata. Next base: position 13,685,216 of record CM054182.1, read on the forward strand.
GCTCCACCTGTGAACGTACAAGCTATTAGAATTAAACACTGTACTGTGTGCCCTGATTTGACGCGAGCTGACACACTTAACCGGTGTGGCGGCTAGAACGCAAAACAACTCACGGCTTGTAGTTACGGCTTAACAAGTTTGGCATGTTTGTACTACTATTCTGACATGTGTAAGGGTATTTTGCATTACTAACCTGTGTAGATGTTATTAAAATTTAAAGCGTAATAAAATAAATGATATATTATCTCACCATAAATAAATACAAATGAGTATCTTACCTGGAAAGCAGTAGAGCCGGAGGATAATTATGTTTTGTAGAAGTACTTTACTTACTTTTTTCGTCGCGTGTAGAGAACTTCACAGACTTCGTACCTGGAATTGTATAGACAGTTTTTCAGTATAAGTATGTCATTAGGACGCACCGTTCCGACTGACAGAATGCCGTTAAAAAACACGACTCTGCTTGTTCTGTTATTCACGCATTACACAGTCAGAGAAAGATTTCGCGGGAAAGAATTTGACAAATGACAGCATAAATAGACGTGTATAAGGAAAAGACGTGTATAAGGAAAAGGAAAACTGAGACATGACGTCATACCCAACAATGGACACGACATAAAGACGTGCCAAACATCACGCGACTACATTTATGCTCAACAAAGATCAGGGTAGGATCGCATAAGATACAAACACTTTATACGTTAAAATACTAGGACACAGTACACACAGAAAATATAACTAAAACTTAATAAATTATAGGACAGACATGTCACACATACCAAAATATTTCTAGTAACATTGATATGACAGACACACATCGCACACTAAATTATGTCTAGCGTACAACAAATGAATAGACAGAAACACCACGCACACCAAACTAGCACTAAGGCTTAATGATAGAAAGATATCCTACACACCCTACAATATAAATAATAAGATATACACACTACGCATCTGACAAAAAATAACTAACGTCAAACTCCCATGCAAAACACAATAACTAACATCCAACACCCAGACAAAACACAATAACTAACATCCAACACCCAGACAAAACACAATAACTAACATCCAACACCCAGACAAAACACAATAACTAACATTTAACGTCCGGACAAAACACAATAACTAACATCCAACACCCAGATAAAACACAATAACTAACATCCAACACCCAGACAAAACACAATAACTAACATCCAACACCCAGACAAAACACAATAAATAGCATTTAACGTCCGGACAAAACACAATAACTAACATTTAACGTCCAGACAAAACACAATAACATCCAACACCCAGACAAAACACAATAACTAACATTTAACGTCCAGACAAAAACACAATAACTAACATTTAACGTCCAGACAAAAACACAATAACTAACATTTAATGTCCAGACAAAAACACAATAACTAACATCTAACGTACAGACAAAACACAAAATCGAACAACCAAAACCTAGACAAAAAAAACCCAACTAAACTCTAACACTCTGACAAAACCGAGAAAGGAACATCTAACACCTAGAGTCCTAGACAAAACACACAACCAACATCTAACACCTACAGACCTAGACAAAACACACAACCAACATCTAACACCTAGAGTCCTAGACGAAACACACAACCAACATCTAACACCTAGAGTCCTAGACAAAACACACAACCAACATCTAACACCTAGAGTCCTAGATAAAACACACAACCAACTTCTAACACCTAGAGTCCTAGACAAAACACACAACCAACATCTAACACCCTAACAAAACACAATCTCTATATATCTAATGTCCAGTCAACACAAATAACAGACAAATAAGGTCCAGACAGCGCGGAATTACTAATATACAACAACCAGACTGTGAGGCCAACCCCACTTAGTTAATGGTTATAATTATTATTATTTAATTAATCATCCATAGCTAATTACAAGTGATGACAATGGAAATTTATTTTATTTTATTTATTTACCGTTCTCCAGCAGACACCACTCGTCTCTCTCACTTGGTGGATATGCGGGCGCTGTAAACGTTTTCTCTCTTCAACAACATTAAATACAAATATTTACCATCACACATTATTTCCATAGGTAGAAAGCCTCTTACTAAAGGAGAAGATAAATCTGTATTTAAATCTATATTTAGCGAGACCCCCTCCACTCACTTTCTCCTCTAACATTAGGTTATCTATATGTGTAAGAAGAACAATAAATTTATTAAATCAATCAACAATCAAATATACATATAACAAATACAATGTAAAGGATTATTTAACATCAGTATTTCCACGAAACCACACTCAAATAATTTTAATATCTTTACAGTTTTATATCCTAACATACAATTCAATAGATTAGTGTCAATACAAATCACACAACATCTGAAGTTAATGGTTATATGAATAAACTTCCAGAGAACAACAAACCCGTCCCATTGTCCCAATATCCCACTGTCCCCTTGCAAAAAACTCCATAATTTCTAGAAATTGTTCTCATCGTCTGTAAAACTTTGGATCTACTAGAATCCTAATAGGATTCAGATTCAGGATCCAGGTGAAGAAACTGACCAATAGGGCGCAAGGAGAGTTAATACTATATTTCCTATTACTCCTAGTACATTCTATAACCTTGGTATTAGGACTCGAAGGGGGGATGGGAATAGGGAAATCTAGATTAGTCTTCTTACAAAACCTTAGTGCTCTTAATATTTCAACACTCTTATCACTCCAAGTATCTGAGTATTCCAGAGGGCTCTTCACGTTTTGTCTGCTGTTTGTTTATCCCTCCCATCCCATTTGGCATATGTACTCTTGAATCTGATCGATCAACAGGATATTCCATTCTTTTTGGTTTGGGGTGGTGGCGCTATGCAGCAATCTCCCAAAGACAGTTGTAAAACCTCCAAGGATCTAATCGATTGACCGGGTTTTTCTATCCTTCTGGACTGTACTACCATTCTCCAATGAGACGTGTAAAACACTCCTAGGATATAATCAATCCACCGGATTTTCTATCCTTCTGGACTGTACTACCATGCCCTAATGAGACGTGAAAAACACTCCTAGGATATAATCAATCGACCAGGTTTTCTATCCTTCTGGACTGAATTACCATTCACCAATGAGACGTGTAAAACACTCCTAGGATCAGATTGATCGTCTGGTCTTCTTCCTGTCTTTTTAGGCTGGACTGCCCCCCCCCCTCCACCCCCACCCCCGATGACACGTGTAACACATTCCAAAGATCCGATCGATCTACAGGCTGATCATGTTTTGGTCTACTGTGCCACCTCCATCCTACTTGACCCTTAAAACGCCCAAGATCTATTGGCGATAAAAGAGTTCGCATTCAACCGTTAAATGCCTTTATAGGATAACGGCAAGTGATCAGCGACAGTTTAGGGAATAAATTATTTTGTGTGTTGAGTTGCTGTTGGTGGTGGTGGTTGCGTTGACTTCATTCCTTTCTAGAGCTTGGATGGACTTGATTCTCATATATTCTAGGCTTTCGACCACCGCGTAGACCGCTCATTATCAAGACCGCCCGTTATCAAAACCGCCACCACCACCAAAGGGTTGGGTGAAAACTAAAGTAATAGTTACAAGCTGTAGTTTCCCAGTAGTAGATAATGTCTATAGCATTTCGTTTACAAGGTGTAGCTTTTAAGTAGCAGAACTGTATATTAATAGTAATAAGAAGTATTTTTGCGGTATTCCAGTATTGGATGACTACCGTAGTGATATTAATAAGATGCGGTATTCCAGTATTGGATGACTACTGAAGTGATACTGATCGACTGCATTTTTTCAACATAAAGATTGAAGTAATGTTAATATACAAGCTGTAATTCCTGTAATCTATTACCACTGTCGTATTGTTAATATACAGGCTTTGTAGCTTTCCATTATCTAATGACAAGTGACGAGTCTAGTTACCATATTAATACACTGTAGCTCGCTTCTCCATGAAATCAACCCACGCACGCACGCACATACACAGGCACACAAATCCAAAAATAATACATATATACACTTACCGGCATCAAAAGCACACCCACCTGCATACACAAACAAAGACAAATATAGTTATAAACTGATACGAAATTAAATATCGACAACCTTGCGCATCATGCACAATCGATTAGTTCACGAAGACTAGAGTTCTGTTCCACTAACATTTATTAACATAGAAACCTCTTAGGGAATACATTGCCGTCACAACGAATTATTCCTTCATGAAGCAAGTTAGCAAACTCTTGATTCGAGACTTTACAACTAATGACTTTGTTCCTAAGCAAGTAGTGCCTACTGCTGTTCTTACGGACAACCATCAGGCACAGCTCTCGCATTGAACATAAACACACCGACATACAAACTGACCAACATTGTGGACATCAACCTGATAGTAGAGAATTCGGGGTTAGGGTGCTCGCCCTTTCGTGCCTGGATCAGCATAGCATGACAGAAATCAAACAGGAATATTCCAATGAAAACAAACACACAAGAATATCCAACGGAACACTGATTTATCCCTACTGATAGAGATTTGTTTGACTTTCTGAGGCTGACCAAATTTCATATATATTTCCTAACTGATTTGGGGAACGTGTTTGCAGACACGGGAGTTCTCTAGTGGTCAACCAAGCCGACTCCTTCGGCCACTGCAAAGACACGGTTCAGTGTACCGGCACAGATCTTTGCTAGGCAGAAATCGTTTGTTGCCCCCTTCCCACCAACCAAAAGAAAAGGCCAGTTGACTTCTCGCCATGACCAGATTCTAATCCAAGCGATGAATGAAATGTATATGCTACAGCTAGAAACGAAATGTATTTAGAATTGACCTCTAATATGCTTTTTATTTTTGGTGAGTGGACTTCATGAATGAAGAAAATATTAACAAAAATACACACATCATGTTAATATTAAGGTTTTGTTTAGAAATGGAGTTTAATTTACATTTTATATCTATCTGCAAAATAGAGACGACCCAAGCAAGATCCCGATTAGATGGATACGAAAGGAACTCTGAGAAGGAAAAAACGTGTCACGTGGTCTTCATCTGGTCGAAAAGATACCTCTATAGTTTGGAACTGCGGCAGATTGGCTAAGAGCCATTTTCAGTCATACACTTGACAGTGTATGTAGCCAGTAATTGCCACAAGTCAATACTCTCATTCGTTCGTTTGCTATTAGTCATAGTCATACAGTATAGAAGATATGTTGGCAGTAATTACCACAAGTAAATACTCTCATCAGTTCGTTTGCTATTAGTCATAGTCATACAGTATAAAGGATATGTTGGCAGTAATTACCACAAGTAAATACTCTCATCAGTCCATTTGTGGAGACACGCTTTTAAACTTCGTAACGCATTTATGAGAAACACAATAACTTTACAATAGCAGTCCATTAAAATTATTCCACCATATGAAGATAACTCATGAAACAAACTAAAATATTTGCAACAAACAATTAAAAGTAAAAATAAAAACAGAAACAAACTAAAATATTTGCAACAATCAATTAAAAGTAAACATAAAAACAGAAACAAACTAAAATATTTGCAACAAACAATTAAAAGTAAAAATAAAAACAGAAACAAACTAAAATATTTGCAACAAACAATTAAAAGTAAAAATAAAAACAGAAACAAACTAAAATATTTGCAACAATCAATTAAAAGTAAAAATAAAAACACTGTGAATGCTTGGGTGGGTTTGATTAATTATGAAATGTATTGACAAATCCTTTGGAACTATGAATCTATGTCATATTGCACTTTAATGAACACTGTAAGCATTCTAATAATTTTGTTTAGCTGATCTCAGTTATCTTGATCATTGCTGTCACATTTGTATCACCATTACCTCTTTAATAATAGTACAAACACTAAATCCTTAAAAATAGCCACCACTTTCTTTAATAATAATTATTAATAATAATTAACTACTACTTTCGTAATAATAGAAAACATTGTCTCCTTAATAGTAATAACACCAACTACTTAATGAACAATAATAAATCCACCATCCTTTTAAAAACTATATAAGCCCTCAGCTTCACTTTCATAAATGTCGGTTCTCTGAATATGTTGGTTACAGTAACATTATTTTATAGAACAGTTTTATTTTTATCGGTTGTTAAGCACCACAATACAGGATGCTAGAAGCGTACATTTTTTTTATATCTAAGTGTCATTGGAATCTGAAGTGTTAGTGTGTATTTTTTTAATTTTCAAGCTAGATTAAAATATGGTTTCGAATTTGATGTGCACATTAAAAGTAATAGCAGGATATAGACTGTTAACTACACATTGCTATATTGATATTAAAATGTAATGACGTCACATTCTCTAGTACTTCATTTATACAGGCCTGCTATTTTGAGAAGAACTGATAAATAAAATAGAAGAAGGATTAATTCACAGTAAAGGTAATTTGCGGTAGTTGCTATTGTCTTCTAAGCATGCATTATTTCTGTTTAATTGTGATTATTGCTTGCTTCGTAAAATATAGTTCAAAATAAATTTATGCGTGATATTTTGATGACACCGGGTAGAGAGCATCCGGAGAAAAATACATGGCAGTAAAATTATATCCACAATATCACAATTTCCATGGTTAGATTATAAGTCAATGGTCAAAGTACAAGTCAATGGCTAAAGTACAAGTCAATGTTCAAAGTACAAGTCAATGGCTAGAGTATAAGTCAGTGTTCAAAGTACGTCAGTGGCTAAAGTACAAGTCAATGTTCAAAGTACAAATCAATGGCTAAAGTACAAATCAGTGGCTAAAGTACAAGTCAATGGCTAAAGTGCAAGACAATGATCAAAGTACAAGTCTATGGTCAAAGTACAAGTCAATGGCTAAAGTGCAAGTTAATGGTCAAAGTATAAATCAATGGTCAAAGTACAAATCAATGTTCAAAGTACAAGATAATGGCTAAAGTACAAGTCAATGGCTAGAGTATAAGTCAGTGGTCAAAGTACATTCAAAGGCTAAAGTTACAAGTCAATGGTCAAAGCACATCAATGGTCAAAGCACAAAGAGCAATCTGAAGTCCCAGGACACACAACTTAAAATGACTTGTTACAATCATAATCAGCCACTGGGCAATACACAGTAAATAACTTGTTACTATAATTATCAACCATGAGGCAAACATAACAAATTACTAACTTATTACTATCATAATCAACTTTCATGGAAATCAGAGCAATTTAATAACTTGTTATTATAATAATCAATCATTATTCAAAACCCATAGCAAATCACAGTAAATTTATAACTTGTTACTCTCATAAGCAACCATCAGGCAGAAAACACAGTACTCTAATCAAACAATTCCACTAAGCGAAGTAATGAAGGTCTCACAAAAGTCATGACCAGCCTAGACAGTAGAATGCCACACTTAGATGGGTAAGAGAATATTGGTGCCCAACATGACAGACAACAAAATAATAGTGTCAGATCGAATTGGGATAGCAAAACAGCTGGGACAACAGAACATAAACGTCAGATCTACCCGGGACCACAGAACGTGTAAGATCTGGTTGAGACAGCATAATATATTGGTGTCAGATCTAGCTGGGACATTAGAACATTAATTCCTGATCTACCTGAGACCAAAGACCATTAAGGTCAGACCTAGCTAGGACAAAAGAACATCATTGTCAGACTTAATTATGATAAAGAACATTAATATCAGACCTAGCTAGGATAAAAGAACATTAATGTCAGGTCTAGCTAGGACAAAAATATTAATGTCAGACATAATTAGGACAACAAAACATTAATGTAAGACCTAGTTAGAACAACATAATATTAATGTCAGATCTAGCTAGGACCAAAGAACAGTAATGTCACATCTCACTTGGACAACAGAACATTAATGTCAGACCCAGTTAGGACAACAGAGTATTAATGTCAGATCTACCTAGGACCAAAGAACATTAATGTCAGATCTAGCTAAGACAAAAGAACATTACTGTCAGACCTAGTTAGGACAACAGAATATTAATGTCAGACTTAGCTAGAACCAAAGAACATTAATGTTAGATCTAGCTAGGACTTAAGAACATTAATGTCAGACCTAGTTAGGACAACAGAATATTAACGTCAGACTAAGCTGGGAAGAAACAGTGAGGTGAATAATTAATCTCCTTCAAATGGATTCATTAGCGATCACAATGCAAATTGTTTGAGATTATTTTTGATGTGAGTGCAATTTATGAGATACGTTTGCGAATTGTTGTGATGGGTGAAACAATTATGCAATAGATAACTATATTATTTCATAATGTGAAGGTCTATGTTGTGATGGGTGAAACAATTATGCAATAGATAACTATATTATTTCATAATGTGAAGGTCTATGTTGTGATGGGTGAAACAATATTATGCAATAGATAACTATATTATTTCATAATGTGAAAGTCTATGTTGTGATGGGTGAAACAATTATGCAATAGATAACTATATTATTTCATAATGTGAAGGTCTATGTTGTGATGGGTGAAACAATTAAGCAAATAGATAACTATATTATTTCATAATGTGAAGGTCTATGTTGTGATGGGTGAAACAATATTATGCAATAGATAACTATATTATTTCATAATGTGAAGGTCTATGTTGTGATGGGTGAAACAATATTATGCAATAGATAACTATATTATTTCATAATGTGAAGGTCTATGTTGTGATGGGTGAAACAATTATGCAATAGATAACTATATTATTTCATAATGTGAATGTCTATGTTGTGATGGGTGAAACAATATTATGCAATAGATAACTATATTATTTCATAATGTGAAAGTCTATGTTGTGATGGGTGAAACAATTATGCAATAGATAACTATATTATTTCATAATGTGAAGGTCTATGTTGTGATGGGTGAAACAATTATGCAATAGATAACTATATTATTTCATAATGTGAAGGAAGCCTGCATTGTTTGATAAGGTGACAGGCTGCAGTATGAGAATGACACTACTTGATACTCAGAGAGTGAGTTGATTTAATTGTTTGGTAGTGTCATCTAGTCCTAAATTGTTTGACAGAATGCGAATGATACAACGGTCAGAGAGTGAAAGAAACAGACACAAAGAGAAAGCTGCATTGTATGAGAGTGTCATAAAAAAACAACCCTGAATTCTTAGACTCTTTCACGTAAACCTGCATTGTTTGAATATCACGTAAACCTGCCTTGTTTGACTACAACCTGCGTAAACCTGCATTTTGACTGTCACGGAACTTCCATTGTTTGACAGTGTCAGAGTGATCGCAATACTGATGGTGTCACTTAGACCTACATTGTTTGACACTGTCACGGAGACTTGCATTGTTTGAAAGTGGCAGAAAGTTTTTTTTTGACAGTGTGACAATGGCTTCAATGTTTGACAGTATTATAGAGACCTGCTTTAAATGACATCGTCACAAAGGCTAACATGGGTTTGACAGGTTCTTAGAGACCTGCTTTAATTTGACACTGTTGAGGAGATATGATATTATGGCAGTGACAGAGAAGCCAGCATATTTAACAGTGTCGATAAGCTTGCTTCTGAAACAGCACAACCTTAGACCATGGAGTTTGTAATGGAAGCAAACGAAGACTATATGAAATTAGCAACACCTTAAACCATGGAGTTTGTAATGGAAGCAAACGAAGACTATATGAAATTAGCAACACCTTAAACCATGGAGTTTGTAATGGAAGCAAACGAAGACTATATGAAATTAGCAACACCTAAAACCATGGAGTTTGTAATGGAAGCAAACGAAGACTATATGAAATTAGCAACACCTTAAACCATGGAGTTTGTAATGGAAGCAAACGAAGACTATATGAAATTAGCAACACCTTAAACCATGGAGTTTGTAATGGAAGCAAACGAAGACTATATGAAATTAGCAACACCTTAAACCATGGAGTTTGTAATGGAAGCAAACGAAGACTATATGAAATTAGCAACACCTTAAACCATGGAGTTTGTAATGGAAGCAAACGAAGACTATATGAAATTAGCAACACCTTAAACCATGGAGTTTGTAATGGAAGCAAACGAAGACTATATGAAATTAGCAACACCTTAAACCATGGAGTTTGTAATGGAAGCAAACGAAGACTATATGAAATTAGCAACACCTTAAACCATGGAGTTTGTAATGGAAGCAAACGAAGACTATATGAAATTAGCAACACCTTAAACCATGGAGTTTGTAATGGAAGCAAAAAATCAAGCAGCAAGATTACCAGCATCGAGTCTCTCGAATGTGAAAAGCCTCTTCCATTAGATATTCAAACCAAGCGAAAATAGTATTTGCTTGGGAGAGATCCGGAGTTCAGGCATACAGAAACCAATGAATAATCGATTGATTGGATAGAGAAGTGCCAGTTTCATAGCCATAAAGTCAGCGATGTAGGTCAGCGTAGTACCATTTTGTGCAGAGTGTATATGTGTCAGCATGCGTTTCCACACTGCCATTATGTACAGTCTAGTATAGATTTTCCCAGTCTCATTATATATGATGTATTTATCTGTTACACTACCTCGAAAAATTCTGCACAAAGTTCTTTTACGTAAAATCGTTTTCTACCTGTCATTTTTGTTTGCAGTGATCTACACATTCTCTGGACATGTGAACCACAAAGAGATTTCTTAAAAATAAAGTATTGAAATATCATGTGTTTATATCCTATATATTCACATTTAATGTGAGAGATTCATAATTGCGTAAATTTGTGTTCATTTATTTCGTAATTATGTGTAATACAATTTCGTTTTGCATGAAAAATTCTTCTTGTGACATGCTTACATATTGCTATTTTCTTTAATTTTCATTGTTATAAATAATCCAACAAACTTACCTTATCAAGATTTTCTGAGAAGTGATAATATATTAAAGCAACAATTCTGTATCCCTTTTATTTTGAAACCGTCAGTTTTATGGAGAAATAATATTTTTAAAGGCACATTTTTTGGCAGGTTTCCTTTCTTAATAAATCGGATCCAAAATTTTTATTCTTTTACCAAACATCGACATGCACTTAAAACGCTATGTGCTATTAAATAATCGATGCTATCGAAGTATTCATGCGCTATTTAAAAAAAATTCTTTGTACTAATAAATATTCAGACTTAACAAAAACAAATTTGCTTTCGTTTTAGCACGTGACAAAGAAATTAATTCGTAAATATAAAAAATGAAAATAATATCGCGAACTACTTCTTACATATTTTTCAAAGGCGACATATTCCGAAAAGATAACTCTCATATCATTTTGTCTTGGTGTGATGAGTTTAAGTACCAAATAAGAAAAGTAACTTTCGTTTCCATTAAGATCATGAGGATAAAGCGAAAAATTTTTTTTCGGTGTAATCAACGTTTCAAAGCAACTAAGATTTATGATAATCTCTATATATTTTGATTAAATTTGTTTAGAATCATAAATAGCTTACATATTTATGTACATATCCATGTTGTTTCTTTTGCATTTAAAGTTTTACATAGCTCTGTGTATTTTTAAACCTGAGTTAGTAAAGGTAGAAAACCCTGTGGGTTACATTCAAGAATATACACATTGCGATTGGGCTTATTAAATTTTTAAAAAATTATATTTAAATATATACTTTGTTCATCACTTACTGTTTCTTCTCACTATGCTAATTATACTTTGTTCATCACTTACTGTTTCTTCTCACTATACTAATTATACTTTGTTCATCACTTACTGTTTCTTCTCACTATACTAATTATACTTTGTTCATCACTTACTTCTCACCATACTAATTATACTTTGTTCATCACTTACTTCTCACCATACTAATTATACTTTGTTCATCACTTACTTCTCACCATACTAATTATACTTTGTTCATCACTTACTTCTCACCATACTAATTAAGCTCGTTTTATGTTCAGTTGAGTTTCTTTAATGATGGGTGATAATTTTGTTAATAAGATTTCCATATTGCGAAGTTATGGTTTTATACTCCATTTTAAATAAATATGTATCCAGATTAAATTAATAATTTAGGTTAATAAAGAAAAATCGATTTGTTTAAATCGGATAATTATATTGTTTATTTTAAATATTTAAAAATATATTTATTTTAAATATTTTAAAATATTTTTCTGGTAAAATGTCTGATATTTTAAGTTTACAACAGAAACATGCTTTTTACGTATTTCAAACTTCTATAACTTCAACATTTTTATATATTTTTTTATCTTTCCTTATGTTTCTATGTGAGCATTAGGCTCTGTTGTAGATTTTAACATGTAAAATAATTAGATTTAATCCACTTTATTTCTTGCACTTCATTTCACAAAATTGTACACTCGCCCAGAGAATGAGCCGTGTGCAAAGAGTTTTGTAAGGATATGCTCGCGTGCGTATTTGTATACAATTTTATTGTTCAAAACAGAATTGTCAGTTCTTCGCGTGTTTCTCTTGCATGAACACTGATGAGCCGCTATTCTCTCAACACTAATCTGGGCGCTCCTTCGCTATATTAGCTCCCTCAAGAAAAACAACAATGTAGTAATTTCCAGTAACTTCCTTGCACCAGAAATTAGACGATGTAGCCGAGCATACTTTGCCGCCATACATCAACAGAGTGCAGTGTATCCTTACACTTACACAACTGCGTTAGAGACTTCTCGAATCCACCATGGTCATAGGAGTTTATAAATCAGTAAACCAGGAGATTTGGGTAAAATAACAGAAAATGCTGCTTCTTCCCTGTAAAAATGTAATCAGGGAACAAATGCTAAATTTCGAGTGCATTCATCTCTAACTCCATTCTTTCTTACATTCAAGTCTCAACTTACAGTTTCCTGCAAAAATATTTATTACCCTTATACATGCATAGAGCATAATAAATACAACATAAAAATTTTATCAATGGGTTCAATAGAAACAATGTCAAGTGTTTAGCATACTACATACAAGCATCATAGTTCACATCTTGTAGAAAAATAGTCTACTCACATAATATATCTCTACGTAAAATGCATATCAGTAGCAAACAAGTCCATTCTCTCTCAGTCAGTCAGTTAATTCACCATTAAGCTAACGGCCACCTTCAGCCACTTCAAATTCAAAGTGATTAGAGGATACATAGACAGAACAATCAACATTAAGATGGCTGGAAGAGGCTGGTTTGAAAGTAGAAACAGAAGCGCTCATAACAGCTGCACAACATCAAGCACTAAACCACTAAACACGAAACTGAACAAATAAAAATCATGAAAATCTGAAATGACTCCAAATGCAAACTCCTCAAATAAAAGTAAATGAAACAATACAGCATTTACAATCTTGATGTCAAATTCTGGTTGGAATAGATTACACCAAAGGACTTTTTGGTGTTTTTACTCCATAGTTTTCACATAGATTTGTATGTATTAGTTTTGACACTTTGTTATTTATGTGAAAACTATGGATTAAAAACCACTGAAAGAGAATGGATGTACCAACCAGAAGCAGTCACCAAAACAGAAGTCAAAATACTATGACTATGAGATAAGAACAGATCGAGTGATTCCTGCACAAAGATCAGACATAGTAGTATTGTATACTGCTTGGGATGACTCGTATTTATGTAATTAGATCATATCAATCCAGCCTGCACCCTAATCCACCTACGAGTGCTGATGTTAGCAGTAAGACTTGTACTGATTATGGGAGAAGGCCTTACATATTAACTGTGTAAGACAAATTTATTCGGTACTGTTAGTGAAAGGGTGCACAGCATTGTACGAGCTGTTTCAAGTCATGAAAACTGACACCAGATTGAATATTGGTAACTCACTCAATTAAGAACTCTATAAAAGAAAAATGCCAGCCAAAAGCAATATACAAACACTATATAATGAAAAATACCAACCAAAATCAATATACAGCACTATAAAAAAATGCCAACCAAAAGCAATATATAGCACTATAAAAAAATGCCAACCAAAATCAATATACAGCACTATAAAAAAATGCCAACCAAAAGCAATATACAGCACTATAAAAGAAAAATGACAGCTGAAAGCAATATACAGCACTATAAAAGAAAAATGCCAACTGAATGCAATATACAGCACTATAAAAGAAAAATGCCAAATGAATGCAATATACAGCACTATAAAAGAAAAATGCCAACTGAATGCAATATACAGCACTTTAAAAGAAAAATGCCAACCAAAAGCAAAATATAACATAAAGAATTACAAAAAGAAAATACGAAATAACCACAATGTAAGTGACAGGATTATAAAATATAAAAATACAAATTAACAACTATAACAATCTACAGCACTGCAAAATTTAAAATAAATGCAAAATAACAATAATATTACAATAACACTATAAAATAAAAATACAAACTAGCAACTATAACAATACACAGCACTGCAAAATTTACAAAAATGCAAAATAATGATGCTATCAGAATAGCAACATAAAATAAAAATACAAAATAACAATTATATAACAATCTATAGAACTGCAAAATTAAAATAAATGTAAAATAACATTTCTATCACAATAACATTACAAAATAAAAGTACAAATTAAAAAAATGCAAGCATTACCAAAATATAATAAGATACAAGATAAGATAAGTAGCTGTAAAAAAAAAATCACATCAAAATAAATAATTGAAACAACAAAAATACCAACTAAAAAACTCTACAAAATTAAAAAAAAAAACCAAACCACAAATTAACGATATAAATCACTACAAATTAGAAATACAACAGAAACAATAGTATAGGAAATATAGTACAAATACAAACACTATCAATAGCAATAAAAATTGTAAAGAACCCAACTACAAAACTAAAAATTAATAAAACAGTATTTTAGAAAAATAATTACTAAAAAATAAATATTCAAAATGTCAACATTATAAGACACTAACAAATGAAAGTACAAACAACAACAACAAAAGCAATATAAAATTAAAATATATAATAATAAAAGGAACAAAATAAACAAACAAAGCCCGAAAGCAATCTCCTGTGATTGGAAGAAACAGTACTGCGAGATTAAGAATGGACAACGCAGCATAATATTACATTACTTCAAATCAATATACCCTTATTCTAGTACAGAAAGTCTTTTAATACTTCAAATCAATATGCCCTTATTCTAGTACAGAAAGTCTTTTAATACTTCAAATCACTAGACACTTATTTTAGTAGAGAAAGGTTTTAATAATTCAAATCAATATACCCTTATTCTAGTACAGAAAGTCTTTTAATACTTCAAATCACTAGACACTTATTTTAGTAGAGAAAGGTTTTAATAATTCAAATCAATATACCCTTATTCTAGTACAGAAAGTCTTTTAATACTTCAAATCACTAGACACTTATTTTAGTAGAGAAAGGTTTTAATAATTCAAATCAATATGCCCTTATTCTAGTACAGAAAGTCTTTTAATACTTCAAATCACTAGACACTTATTTTAGTAGAGAAAGGTTTTAATAATTCAAATCAATACGCCCCTATCCTGGAAGAGAAAGTCTTTTTTTATGATTCAAATCAGGACACAGTTATTCTGGTATAACTGCCTTCTATCAATAATATGAAATCAATCTTTATAAGTAGTGAGTACGGTAAATGTCCCACAGTTTGGATTACTGTTTAGTATTTCTCTTGGTAAAAAAATAATTTTGTTAATATTCAAGAGGTAAAAACACACTTAACAAAATACACTTAGATAAGACATATTTCAATTAATGTTTTCAACAAAGTACGGCAGTTGATATTTCATCGAAGATAGTAATACTATAAAATTAGAAAAACAGTCAAAAAAGAGTACATAGTGATTAGCTTAAGAACTTCAGATTGCTATCTGGAGATGTCTTATTAAGCGTACCACTGCAGGAAACCTAACTCAGTTTAATATTACAAAACATCTCACTCAGCTCACTGTTACATGAAGTTTCATTTATCTTACTATTACAAGAAGTCTTACTCAGACTACTAATACAAGAAATCTTAGATTACTATTGCAGGAAACCTAACTCAGTTTAATATTACAAAATATCTCACTCAGCCTGTAATAGTAAGAAGTTTTACTCAGAATACTAATACAAGAAGTCTTACTAAGCGTACCATTGCAAGAAACCTAACTCAGTTTAATATTACAAAACATCTCACTACTACAAGAAGTTTCACTCAGCTTACTGTTACAAGAAGCCTTACTCAGATTACTATTACAAGAAGTTTTAGATTACTATTGCAAGAAGTCCCATTCATATTATTATTACAAGAATTCTCACCCAGTTCACTATTACAAGTAGTCTCATTTATTATACTTTTAAAAGAATTATCACCCAGCTCACCATTACAAGAAGTCTCACCCAGCTCACTATTACAAGAGGTCTCACCCAGCTCACTATTACAAGAGGTCTCACCCAGCTCACTATTACAAGAAATCTCACCCAGCTCACCATTACAAGAAATCTCACCCAGCTCACCATTACAAGAAATCTTATTTGACCTCCTGTTACAAAAATCTCACTTAGATCGTAAGAATTTCATTCGCCTGTCTTACTATTTTTAAGAAGCATTACTCAGTTTATTAATATTATATATTTTGAAGAAGTCTCAATCAGCTTATACATCATTTCATAAATTTTCATTCAGTTACTATTGTTTTAAGAATTTCACTCAACTTATTCACTATTTTGAGAAAACTCAATCACATTTTCTTTTAAAAGACACCGGTCACGAATTCCAAAATCGAAATACTTCGGGGGATTTCTTTCTTGAAAAACAGACTAGCAGAGTCAATAAATTAAATGGAAGACACATTCTCTTAAAATATAAACATTCTGACTTCCGGTATAATTTAATATTATTCCGTGACTATAAGCAACTTCCTACTTTGTAATTTGAAGCCAGAAGAATTCTTTCTGATGTATAACACTTATGTAGTGTATTTGAAATCATTATTAAGTGGTACTGATAGAACTCTGGTGAAAAAATACAACAAACAGACAAAACTATATGCGTTGTATTCGAAGGCAGTTTATGTCCATTGAGTACAAATCTGGCAACTATCTATATTGTGTTTGAAGTGAGTTGAAGTCTTGCTGAGTAAAACTCTGGAAACTAACTGTATTATATATGAAGTCCCAAGAATCCTTATTGAAGTAAACCTCTGACAACTATCTGTATTGTGTTTGAAGTGAGTTGAAGTCTTGCTGAGTAAAACTCTAGAAACTAACTGTATTATATATGAAGTCCCAAGAATCCTTATTGAAGTAGACCTCTGACAACTGTCTGCATTGTGCGTGAAATCAATTGAAGCTACTGAGTATAACCGTGGCAACGTCTACACTATATCTGAGAGCAGAAGTCTTACAAAGTAGAACACTCCTATCTATCTGCATTGTATTTGAAATCAGAAGTCACGTGAAGGAAAACTCTGATATCTATCTACTTTGTATCTGAAGTCATTAAAAGTAGATCTACTGAAGTAGATCTATGGCAATTTTCTGCATTGTATTTTAAATCAGTAGAAGTCAAATTGAAGGACAGCGCTGACAAATATCTACTTAGAATTTGAAATCAGAAGCAATCAAATTGAAGTAGAAAATTTCAAAAAAAGCAAAACCCAGTCAGCCAAACTCATCATGCCAATATATTTAGAAATAAAATAATATTACACTAACAATCGTTCTGCTTCTCTCAGAGCATTTATTGTTTTCACAAAAAACAGTTTTACCTGCAATATCAGCCATTTTTACAGCCGGTGTTATCTGAAACACTTGTCAGTTTTGGTACATTACAAAAACCAGTATTACCTGAATAGCAGCCACTTTTACAGCCAGTGTTATCTGAAACTCTTGTCAGTTTTGGTACATTACAAAAACCAATATTACCTGAAATATCAGTCATTGTTACAGCTAATGTTATCTGAAATCTGAAACTCTTGTCAGTTTTGGTACATTACAGTCAGTATTACCGTAAACCAGGGCCTAACTAAAGTCCTACAAATAGTTTTGACATTTGCATTTTGTTTTTGGAGGGGATATACAACTAAGATATACTGTAATATGTAAGAAGTAAAGTGTAACAAATACAAAGCGTTTGTTTTTTTAATGGTGACTGTAACTTTTCCAGATATTTTCATGACTAATTTCAAACATTTTTCGCACGAAGTCGAAAAAAATAAAAAAATAAAACTATAAAAATGCTAGAGAAGGCAAGCACCGGGCTATGGTTGGTCTAGAGACAGTTTTGTAATTAGTTTTAATTTTAAACAAGAATACTCCCTTTTACACTTCGTTTCCAAGACGGCAAGATGCACGTGGGAGCAAGGTAAACATTAACTTTGGATAGCTGCTGCTAATCATTTTGAAGTAACTGTGCGTTTTTTTTTCAAATCTGCCACCAACAGAATCATCAATATTCTATGATGGTAATATCATTTTGAAAAGGTATTTCTTAGGCATGCAATGATTTTTGTCCAGAGCGCAGGATCTTAAGTAGTTGCCCCGTATACTAGCAAAGTAAGCAACCTATTAGCTTGAAAGTCTGAATATTTTTCCCCACACACCGTCTACTTTGCATCGAAATCATCGATTTTGCATCGAAATCACTGAATTAGTCTGCAATCGAAAGTGGAGAAAAGCGGAACGATGGGGGGTGGGTGGGTGGGTGGGGTAATCCGGGTAGAGCAAGGCACTTTCCACTGGTGTCACGTTGCATTGCATGCGTAAGTCCCATACTCTAAATAAAAGTCCTTAAAGCAATATTGTGTACGACGCGAAACTAACTATTGACATCACTCACTTTCAATCCGTTGAAATTATTACTGGAATTAAGGTATTTTTTTTTTACTATGGTGAGACTGGAAATGTTTCTTCTTCAGCTTAATTTTACCTGTTGCTATGGTGAACATTCATCTATATACTTTTTATTCCTCACCATCACACGTGTGGCGTCATGGACCGTTTCAATCAATACACTTATTTGATGGGAGCTAAGAGCACATTTCCACTGCTGGCAGGTGCTACCTAAAAGCAAAGAGCACATTTCTACTATTCTAGGGATGGCCAGGGTACTACCCGATAGCAAGAGCACATTTCCAGGGCTGCAGGCTCCTACCCGATAACAAAGAGCACATTTTTAGGGATGGCAGAGTCCATTCCGATTCTGTAACCGGCCTGTCTGTAGATGTCATAGCGACGTGAAGCCATCTTGCCTTTGAAGTTGTGAGTACTCGCCGACATGATTGTAGTTATCTCTCTTTCTGACGTGCACTATTAGTTTCCTTTGAGGGTAGCAGCAAGATCAAGACGCATTACCAGGGCTATGTTCGAAAGAACTGAGTAAATAAGTCCTAAAATGTTGAGTCACAAATATCTATTCTCATTCGCTCCCACAGATGCATGCACCAAAAGAGTCTCTGTAATGGTATTGCCTAGGGCCTACAGCAATCGTAATCCGGCTCTGCCTGAAACACTTGTCAATTTTGGTACATTACAAAGCTGAAATACTTGTTAGTTTGGTACATTACAGCCAGTATTACATAGGGAATTCTCGTGAATGCGCATGCGTGAATTTCAATTTGAGTGTGAGTAGCAGCGACTATGGCCCGTCTGAGCCGTTGTGTGCAAATGGCCGCGAGAGACAGCGTGCCGGCGACTGGAGATATTGACTGAAAGCCCGCGTCCCTCGTCTCTCGGTCAGTGACTGAAAACGTTCTCCATGTTCTTGCTATATGCTGTATGCTGCATGCTGCACTGATGCACAATATTATCGACGCTGTGCATGCGTTAAAAAAAAATTTAGCCATCGTGTTTGGCAAGAATTACTGAAACAATTAATCCTGATTACGAGACAGACGGAATACTGGTCACAAGAAATTTGGCACTGTTGGAAGGATGACGATACAGGATTACCGAGGCGGCGACAGGATTTGTGCTTGTATTCGGAAAACATCATGCTGGCAAAAGTGAACACATATCGATGTTTCTTGAGTATTTTTTAACTTCCGGATTTCAGACGTTTAACTGACAGACGATGTGATGGAACGATGAAGATAGTGTCTTGTACGCATGCTTTCCAGAGGAGATGGTTGGCTTTTGCAAATCTTGCGTTGAATATTCATAACACGTGATGTGGTGTCAGGCGGCACCAGTAGTCTGACAATGGTTTGCTGTCAGTAGAAAGCGTGGTTATAGTTCATAAGGAAAAGAGACGTGTGATGCCAGAAAATGACAAATATTTGTCACATTTCACACACTGAAAATGAGACAGACTTTAATCTCCGATAGTTTGTAAAAGAGAGCAAGAAAACAAAAGAGGAAATATACTTTTCATAAATCTTTTAAAACCTTTCCGGGTGGCAGCTATTAACGGGCGGCAATCCAGATGTGTATTCAACCCCAAGCGATATGGAATCGAGATTCGAGTACTAAGATAAACGGTTGTCGTGAGATACAGCCTCTTGGCTGCAGAAAGGCTGTGTCTAGCACTCACCATGGACTGGTGTACGAAACAGAGACTGCTGACCGCCATGACCAGCGTGTGTGCTTGTGCCGCGTTTGGCCTGCTGTGTATTGCAGTGGCCACCGATTACTGGCTCTTCACCAGCGAGAAATTCAAGGAGAGTGGCAACGGAACTGCTCGAGCCCTCTACAAACACGTCTACAGTGGACTATGGCACAGATGTCAATACAGAGGTAAGCACACTATACAAACATCAATACAGAGGTAAGCACACTATACAAACACGTCTACAGATGTCAATACAGAGGTAAGCACACTATACAAACATCAATACAGAGGTAAAACACACGATACAAACACGTCTACAGATGTCAATACAGAGGTAAGCACACTATACAAACACGTCTACAGATATCAATACAGAGGTAAAACACACTATACAAACACGTCTACAGATGTCAATACAGAGGTAAGCACACTATACAAACACGTCTTCAGATGTCAATACGGAGATTAATACACTGTGCACTAAATGCGGATTAGAAAAGCAACCACAAAAGAGACTTTTGAGATAAATACTGAAAAGCATTATCACATTTCATACTCGATATTAATTTACGTGCAACTTAGAAATCGCATCAAAAACTAATTTCAATACTCAAAACTAAATCTCGTGCTCAAGAAGCAATACGCATAAATACACACTTACGTACACACACGCACAGACAGGTTACATACACACAACCAAGTGCTGCATACTGCGCACAGTGCTATTTGCTAACATTAAACAACGTGCTACTTAATGATACACAAAAATAAATAACAAACTTCTGGTTGACACGAAACTAAATAAAGCGCTACTTACTGACTAAAAAATAAGTAACGTACTTCTGGTTGACACCAAACTAAATAAAGGGCTACTTAGTGATAAAAATAAGTAACGTACTACTTACTCACACACTAAATTAAATAACAAGCTGTTTGTTGGCACACTAAATTAAATAACAAGCTGTTTGTTGGCACACTAAATTAAATAACAAGCTGTTTGTTGGCACACTAATCTAAATAACGTGCTGCTTGTTGGCACACTAATCTAAATAACAAGCTGCTTGTTGGCACACTAATCTAAATAACGTGCTGCTTGTTGGCACACTAATCTAAATAACAAGCTGCTTGTTGGCACACTAATCTAAATAACAAGCTGCTTGTTGGCACACTAATCTAAATAACAAGCTGCTTGTTGGCACACTAATCTAAATAACAAGCTGCTTGTTGGCACACTAATCTAAATAACGTGCTGCTTGTTGGCACACTAATCTAAATAACGTGCTGCTTGTTGGCACACTAAAATAATAGTGCACTACATACTGACACACAAAACTAAATAATGTGCTCTATGTTAACTAAACTAAATGGTGTTCTACTTGCTGACACACAAACAAAAATATATTTGACACAAGGCTAAATAATTGCTACTTGCTGACATGAAACTAAGTTATTGCTACTTGCTGACACAAAGCTAAGTAATTGCTACTTGTTGACAAATTAAATAATTGCTGCTGGTTGACACAAAGCTAAATAATTGCTACTTGTTGACACAAAGCTTCCTTATTGCTACTTTTCAACACAAAGCTAAGTAATTCCATCTTGCTGACATAAGCTAATTAATTGCTAGTGGCTGATACAAAGCTAAGTAATTTCAACTGGCTGTGACACAAATCTAAATAATTGCTACTTGCTGACCAAAAACTAAGTAACTGCAACTTGCTGAAAAAATTCTAAATAATGCTACTTGCTGACACAATTAAGTAATTGCTACAGGAAATTCAAATTTGAAATTAAGTTGGACATTATATATGTCAAACATAACTATTGTTCATTATATGTCAAACTATATTATTAAATATGTCAAAAATGTAACATGTTCTTTCTATATGTCAAACTATTAGCATTGTCAAACATGACTATTGCAAATTATATGTCAAACAAAACTATAGCACATTATACATGTCAAACAAAAGTATTGCACATTATATGTCAAACAAAAGTATTGCACATTATTTATATGTCAAAAACTATTTTACATTATATATGTGAAGCAAACCTATTACTTGTAATAAATGTCAATCAAAATTATTATGCTTTATATGTCAGACAAAACAATTACTCATATGCCAAACTAAACAACTGCCTATTATGTTTGTCCACTAAAACTAATATATATCAAACAAAACTATTAGATATGTACTACACAGAACTTTCATGTTACATGCCAACAATTATTATATGCTACATAATTCAAACACAATTATTACACATTATGTGTGTCACACAAAACAATTACACTTCACAAATGTCAACAACTATTACATATATCAAACAAAATTATTACATGTTTTATATGTGTGTCCAACAAAATTAGTCACATTAAGTATTGTTAGATACATTTAGCATCAGCTGACACATAGTAACATATTACATATTGACCAACTTGTAGAAGAGATATAATTTGAGAATAAAAGTAATTAATTAAGAAGATTCTTTTAATTACTTAGCCTACATTAATTAGCTTATATAAAATAATTTAAAAAACTAACCTTATCAAATCAACCAATTAATAACTATCATTCACTAACTAACAAATCCTAAATATGTCTCATACACAAATTTAATTCATGTGCCACATGCTGAGAAACTTAATTCACTTACCAAATGTTGACACAAACCTTCTACAACTACCAAAAGTTAACACAAATCTTATACACATATCAGGTACTGTCACGTCATAAACCTTCTACAACTACCAAAAGTTAACACAAATCTTATACACATATCAGGTACTGTCACGTACCTAATAAACTTAACAAATGTTGAAACGAATTTCATACATCTACCAGATGTTGACACAAACCTTATACACATATAAGATATTATAATACACTTAAAATAATTTTGACACATACCTAATACTCATACCAGTTGTTGAAACTTTATATAGAACCAGATGTTGACACAAACCTTATGCACCTACCATATGCTGACTCGAAAACCTTTTACACTTACAGATGTTGACACAAACCATATATACATATCAGATGTTGACACAAATGTTATACACCTACCAGATGTTGACACAAACCTTATGCACCTACCAGATGCTGACTCAAAAACTTTCTACACTTACAGATGTTGACCCAAACCATATATACATATCAGATGTTGACACAAATCATATATACATATCAGATGTTGACACAAATCATATATACATATCAGATGTTGACACAAATGTTATACACCTACCAGATGCTGACACAAATCATATATACATATCAGATGTTGACACAAATCATATATACATATCAAATGTTGACACAAACCATATATATACATATCAGATGTTGACACAAATCATATATACATATCAGATGTCGACACAAATGTTAAACACCTACCAGAGGTTGACACAAACCAAATATTAACCTAAACCCAATTCATTTGCCACATGTTGACCTAAATCTAATTTTAAAAAAGTTACACATGTTGATACACAAAACTAACAATGTTTTACCAGTTATTCATACTCAAAAGTAATACATACAATTACCAGTTATTAACAAAAAAATAATGCATATATGTATGTGTGAATATATATATATTTTTTTTACCAATTATTTATGCTCTAGACTATGACATAAACTAATTATTGAAACAAAACTAATCATTTACCAAATATTCACAAACAAAATTGATAATGATATACATACAGTTATTGAGAAACAATAATAATGCACAATGATTATTATACACAAAAACTTACACCCATACCTTCAATGCATACATTTACAAATTATTCACCTGAAACATATGTCTGCATTTACAAATGAATGATAAACAAAACTGATACTAATCACTCATACCTGACATAATTACATTTATTATTACAAATACTTGCTATTTATTGATACATTAAAATAATAGAATGCAATTACATAGCATGGATCTGTAAAACATATACACATTTACCCTTTATGATGCACAAAACTGATCAATTACTATTGATGCAAAATACTAATATATGCACTAATTTAATTATTGATAAACAAAAGTACATTCAGTCATACCAATTATTGACAAATAAAATGAAGAGAAATATACGCTTACTAATTACAGAATCTTAAATCTAAGATATAAATTACCAATTACTATAAACAAAATTATGTACACTTAGAAATTATTGATACATAAAACTAATACATTTACCACTTATATTGAAATACAATAATACAAATAATACACTTACCAGTTACTGCTGCACAAAATTAATAACTTACACAGAGAGCTAATACTGTAATAGTAATACACTCTGTGTAACATTACATTGGATCATATAGTACATATATTATAGTACTAATAAGGTAGCATTATGGAGTTGTTACAGCTAATTTACAACATTGGTTCATATTAGGCATGTACTTTTAAGCTAGACATTGTAAAATTGTACTGTTAACAAACTGACCTTGAGAAATTTTACTGTTTATGTACTGTGTGACGCAATTTTGGCTTTTTTAGTACCAGTAGAGTAAGTTGGCCTTGAGAAATTGTATTGCTAGAATACTCTGCGTGACGTCATTTGTGTTTTAGAGTATATGAACCCTAACTAATAGACAATAAATGACAACATTTGGTTTGTAGGGTACATGTACTAATAGGCTGGCGCCAAGAAATTGTACATTTAATATTATTTGTGACGTGTCTTTTAAAAATATCTTTCAGATTTCATTCACTAAAGCTAATATCCTATATGTGACGTTATTGGGTGATGTAATTTAGCTTTTAAGGTTCATGAACTACAGCCAGGATACTGTGAGTGACGTTATTTGGCTCTTATAGAACATACCTTATTACCTATCTGTGATATCATTCTTTTAGATCACATGGACTATAGATAATAGACTATGTGTATTGATATCTTGCCTTTAAAGTAGTTGAACTGTTGTTAATAAAGTGTGACATCATTTGGCATGTAGAGTACATGAACTACAGGTAATATACCATACGTGACGTCATTTGACATTACATGAAGTAATAATCTGGCACCAGGAGATTTTACAGATACGTCATTTGACTTGTATAGTACAAGAACTAGTAAGTTGGCACCATGGTTGATGAAAGCGCTTACTCCCTTGCGCTGTATTCATTGATTCCTTTGCCTTTAACGATCGGTCCGCGTTTCGTTGGACTCCTTTACTACACTTCCTAGACCGTCACGAACTGAAGACATGTTTAAGTCCATTACTAACCAGGCAGTCATAGAAGACGTCACGAACTGATGACAATTTTAACTCCATTACTAACAAGGCAGTCATAGAAGGCGTCACGAACTGAAGACATGTTTAACTCCATTACTGTCAAGACAGTCATCTCTCTCTCTCTCTCTGTTTGTCTGTCTGTCTATCCTTTAGTTTTGCCGACCTTTGGGGCACCACTGATGAGCTGACAACCATCTTCCTCCATTCCATTCTGTTCTCTGCTAATCTTACTGTATCGCTCAGCTTCAGTCCTGTCCACTCTGAGATGTTATCCTCCCATCTTTTTCTCTTTCTCTTTCTCCTTTGCCCTCCTTGCACGGTACCTTGCACTGAATGTCTTTACAAATACTCGGATTCATTTCCCTGCTGGCTCTGGATTTTTCCAAAAGTATGTATTACATGATTAGACTCTGTATTTACCAAAATAGTAACTTTTAATTTCATTATGTATTACCTACTTTTAGACTTTGGATGTTTTATAATATTTATTATTTATTGCCTGAAGTAATGTCCATTAGACTCCAGATGTTTTAAAACAGTTATCATTTATTATTTGAAATACGATCTATTACCCGTTTCTTATCGCGTTGCAAAGGTATTATTACTCGAAGAAGTATCCACTACTAGACTCTGGATATTTATCATTTATAAGGCATTGTTTGATAATTAATTAAGTACAAAACTCATATAATGTTATTCGACTGACGTACATTATTATACTTGAGTGTTATTGTTGTTACTGATTCTTATTAGACTGATGTCTTACTCGCTTGATTTTCATTATTAAACTCATAATATCTTACTGCTTGCCTTTCATTAATACCCTCTCATAATATCTTACTAACCTGACTTTTATTATAATATTAGACTCTCAGTATCTTACTAGCCTGACTTTTATTATATTATTAGACTCTCAGTATCTTACTAGCCTGACTTTTATTATTAGACTCTTAAAATCTTACTAGCCTGAGTGTTATTATTAGACTCTCATATTTTACTGGCCTGACTTTTATTATTAGACTCTTAATATCTTACTAGCCTGACTGTTATTATTATACTCTCAGTATTTTACTGTCCTGACTTTTATTATTAGACTCTTATTGTTTTACTTGCATGACTTTCATCATTAGACTCTTAATATCTTAGTCTTCTGACTTTTATTATTAGACTCGCAACATCTTATTCGCCCGTCTTTCATTATCAGACACACAATGCCTTAATCATCTGACTTTCATTAATACACACTCGTACTGCTTTACTCATCTGATTTTCATTAATACACACTTCTGATGTTTTACTCATCTGACATTTATTAATACATATAATGTCTTTTTACTCGACTGACTTTCATTAATACATTCATAATAATATCTTACTCGTTTGACTTTCATTAATACAGACTCATAATATCTTACTCGCCTGACGTTCATTATTAGACTCACAATATCTTCCGCTCCTGGATTTTAATATTAGTCTCTGTGGCAGAGAAAATTGCCTATTCTTATTTCTAAACTGAATTGTCATATAAATGATTAAATGTCAAAGTGACACGACCTTGGGCATTGCTTATGCTGATATTTTTAAGTGTCAGAGTTGGAGTAAAGAACGCTGGTGGAGAATATGCGAGAAATTGTTGATGCAATTCAAACCAGTTCCAATTGGATGGGTAGTTTTTCCTGACTAATAATCTCACACTTCCCCATAACAAATTCATCCAATGGAGATGGACCGAAAGTTATTTTGTTGAAGAAAGTCTATATTCTAATCACTTTGATTTAGGCGAAACTCAAGTCCAGTTTAAAGGTGATTATTAAGTTATGGTAAGTTAAATTACTGATAAAGGAAGAATGGTTTTAATATTTCGTACATGTTTGCTATTGATCTATGATTTGAATTGGAGAATGCTTTATGTAACTGAACCATTATTTCTATGTAAACTAATTTGATTACATTGTACATTTTACTTGTGAATTTTGATCGGTGCTCTATTTCTTATGCTGCGTGTGTATCGGGCTAATGAATATTGTTGCAGGCTTTGTAAGTTGAGAATGTATGTAAGAGAGAAAGGAGTTTAGAGATGAAATATGCATGAAATTTAGTGCTGCCTTAATTAGATTTTTGCAAAGAGGAGCACTCCTTTTTTATTTCATAGTCCTGTACCCGTTTCTGACTACATTGACTACTGTACTCTACTGGATAATGTTGGTGTGTGAATCAAGAGTTGTTATCGAACTTATCAGTAAACGTGTTGCTGTAAGTATTTCCTGTGAATTCTGTTCGAGAGCCAGTATGGTAGAAAATTGAAAATTGAGATTGGTCATGAGAATTCACAAAAGTTTATTTAATATTCCTTTTGATGTGCTAAGTGGCGTACATGAATATTTTGGAACATTCCTCCTGATGTGCTTGAAAGTGAATGTGAAATTCCGAACAATTCTCCACGATATGCTTTGTGAGCAGACCAAAGATTCTGGAACCGTTGTGTAACTTGCTTAGAAGGAGTATGTGGGACCATCACCTAAATAAGAATGACAGTGACTTGTTGCAAATCACGTTAGTGTGAACACATACTGGTGACAGCTGCCAGCATTGAAAAGATTGACTTTAATTATTTCTCTAAAACTCCACTCTAAACTTTGTGATGAATGGTATACACACGACACAACGCCACGTTAATTGTTATGATTGTTATTGTTCTTAATCATTCATGACTAATTACAAGTGATGAGAATTTTAATTCATATTATGAATAATTCTCCAGAAGACACCACTTGTCTCTCTCATTTAGTAGATATGTGGGTGCTGAAAACGTTTCCTCTCTTCCTCAACATTTAAGACAAACATTCACTGTCACACAATATTTCTAACCAAAAGAGAAGATAAATCCATCTAAATTTAGCGATACCCTATCCACCCACCATCTCTCCAAAATATAGTTATTGTGTAAGAAGGTCTATAAATATATTAAATCAACAATCAACTATAAATATAACAAATACAATGAAAAGATAACTTGAAATTAATATTTCCATGATATCATGCTCGAATAATTTCAGGTGCATATGCACTGTTATATCCTAAGAAATGATTCAATAAGATAAGTGCCAATATAAATCACATCATAATTTCTTTACACTGAATAGGAATGGAGTTCTAGAGATTAACGCGATAATAGTTTATACATAACCTTGTCAAGAATGTGCTGCAATAGTCTTTGCCTGCTTTCATAACAAAGTCACGAGTTTATTGTTCACAATAGAATTGTCAGTTCTTTAAGTTTACCTTGCATGCTGTAGAACACCGATGAGCTGCTATTCTCTCAAGACTAATCTGTATTAGTTCCCTCAAGCAGAACAACAATGTAGTAATTTCCAGTAACTTCCTTGTATCAGAAATTCCACGATGTAGTTGTGCATACTTTGCCACCATATATTAACAGAGTGCAGTGTATCCTTACAATTACACAGTGGGAATAGAGACTTCTCAAATTTACCAAGGTCATAGTGGTTTATAAATCAGTAAACCAGGAGATTCTGGTAAGACAAAATAGCTTCTTCTTCCCTGTAAAATATAATCAGGGAACAAACACTAAATTTTCCAGTTTATGCATCCCTAACTCCATTTTTTCTTACATTCAAGTCTTAAATTACATTTTCCTGCAACAACATTTATAAGCCCAATACATGCTGGGCAGAGTAAATTTGCCTATCTTTATTTTAATACTTAATTGCTATATAAATTACTAAATTGTCAGAGTAACCTGACAATGGTATAAATGATATTTTTGTAACTGTCAGAGTTGAGAATATGATAGAATTTGTTGATGTAATGCAAAGTAATTCCAACTGGGTTATTAGTTTTATTTAACCAATGGTTATGATTTCTGAAAACTATAGCAGCCAATGGGCAGTTTACCTGCTGTAGAGAATTCTATTGTATAATCACTTGAATTTGGTGTGGCAAAGAAGTCCAATCTTGAAAGTTGGCTGTTATCTTAATAGTGAATTAACTGACTGGTTGAGAGAGAATGGACTTACAAATATTTCATGCATTTTTGCTATTGATGTGTTTGTTATACTTGTGTTTTATGTAGAGATGTATTATGTGAGTAGACTATTATTACTACAAATGTTTGAACTAAGATGGTTATACAAAGTATGTTGAACACTTGACATTGTTCCTAGTGAACCAGTTCGTAAATATTATGTTGTATTTATTATGCTGTGCCTCTGTGTGTGTGTGTGTGTGTGTGTGTGTGTGTGTGTGTGTGTGTTTGTGTGTGTGTGTGTGTGTGTGTGTATGTATCAGGCTAATAAATACTGATGCAGGAAAATTAAGTTGAGACTTGAATATAAGAGAGAATGGAGTTATAAATCCATGAACTGGAAGCTTAGTATTTGTTCCCTGATTATATTTTACAGGGACAAGCAGCCTTTTCTAAAATGTATGCATGATGCCAATGCCACTTAGTAAATGGATAAGATTATTATTAATTAACCATCCAAAACTAATTACTGGTGATGAGAATCCTAATTTATTTTATTAATGATCCTCCAGCAGGCAACATTGTCTCTCTCACTTGGCAGATATACAGGCGATGTAAATGTTTTCTCTCTTCTACAACATAAGACAACATTTACGATCACATAATGTTTCCATGAGTGGAAACCTCTTTCTAAAGGAGAAGACAAATCCATCTTTAAAATATACATTTAGGGATCTCCCATCCACCCACTTTTTTCTCCAACTTAAGATTATCAATATGAGTAAGAAGGTCAATAAATTTAACAACAATTTTATTAAATCAACAAATACAATGAAATAGATTACCTGACATAAATATTTCCATGAACCCACCTTTGGATAATTTTATATTTACAGTCTTATACTAAACTATAATTCAGTAATTCTGTCAATACGAACCACAGGATAGTCTTCAGAGAACTGAATTGGAGTTATTAGAGATTATCTCTATAGTCCTACTATGTGCTTTTGCAACAAAGACACAAGTTATTGTCAGCAGTTATTTCGTCAGCACTATCTGCCTCACTTGCACATTGGAAAAACACTGTTCTGCTATTTAGAGTTAACCTGGGCATGTCAACACTGTCAAACAGAAAAATAAATATAGTGATGTCCAACAACTCCTCTACACTAGTAATTGTTCAGTTAATCAGCATATCTTGCTGCCACACATCAGTAGAGAGTAATATGTTATTACACTTACATGCCACTTCCTGCCTTTATGTCATTCATAGCTGTTTACAAACAGTAAACCAGGAGTTTCAAATACAATGTTGAAATGAAAATAGAAAGGGCTA
This sequence comes from Sinotaia quadrata, assembly GCA_028829895.1. Lineage (NCBI taxonomy): Eukaryota > Metazoa > Mollusca > Gastropoda > Architaenioglossa > Viviparidae > Sinotaia > Sinotaia quadrata. Next base: position 13,716,324 of record CM054182.1, read on the forward strand.
CTTGTCTCTGCAAAACACAATCAGTGAACAATGCTAAGCTTTCAGTTTATCACTTTATAACTCCATTTTTTCTTACATTTCATTATGGACTTACAGTTTCCTGCAACAATATTTATTAGCCTGATGCATGTACACTGCATAATAAATACAGCATATCAAAACAATGTCAAGTGATTAGTACACAACATAGAAGCAACTTAGTTCAAACATTTGTAGAAATAATTATCTACTCATATACTATATCTTACTAAAACACAGGTATAGCAGAAGTACATGAAATATTTCTAAGTCCATTCTCTCTCAATATTTCAGTTAACTCACCATCAAGCTAATGGCCACCTTTCAAGACTGGACTTATTCTTGCCACTCCAAATTCAAAGTGATTAGACAGTAGATTTCTCTACAGCAGGTAAAATTTTTAACCTCAGCCCATTAGCTGATCTTGTTCTTGTAAATCATAACCATTGGATAATAAAATCTACTCACTGGTTCACATTATATCAGCATTATCTACAACATTCTCGACTCGAGTTGTTTACTTCAAACTCAGACACTTTCAAAATACCATCATAAGGAGTGCCCAAGGTTGGGTTACTCTAACAATTTCTATCTATCTATCTATCTCTCTATCTATCTATCTATCTATCTATCTATCTATCTATCTATCTATCTATCTATCTATCTATCTATCTATCTATCTATCTATCTATCTATCTATCTATCTATCTATCTATCTATCTATCTATCTATCTATCTATCTATCTATCTTGTCTATCTATCTTTCCCTCCCTCCCTTTCTTAGTCTTTCTGCTTTCTGACCATTGGGGCACCCCTGATGATCTGATAACCAGCTTCCTCCATTCCATTCTGTCCAATCTGAGATGTTATACTCCCTTTTATTCCTCTGTCTTCATCTCCTTTTGCCCTATGCACAGTAACTTGCATGATTGTCTTGGCAATTGTTGAAAAATTTGCTAGCTAATGAATACTGTTGCAGGAAATTGTAAGTTGAGGATGGAGTATAAGTTAGAATGGAGTTATATTGTGATAAACAGGAAACTTAGGTTTGCTCCTTAATCATATAATTGCAGTGAACAAGTGGCCTTTCAGTGTCAAGTTTCGCCTTTTGATTTGTGTATTGAGTTTCAAGCTTCAAGTTTCAAGTCTCATGTTCACCAGTTATAAATCTGAGTGACCAGGGAGATGTGTGAAATGTCTGTTGTGGCATGTAAGCGTAAGGGAGTATGCTACACATTTTTGATGTGTCAGAGCAAAAATTGATGTCAGATAATCTATTTCATTGCAATTGTCATATGTATATTTGATTGTTCATTTAATATATTTATTGTTAAATTTATTGACCTTCTTACGCATATTAATAATCTTATGTTAGAAAAGAAAGTGGGTGGATGGGGGCTTGCTAAATATAGGTTTAAGTCGGATTTGTCTTCTCCTTTAGTAAGAAGTTTAGCACTCACGAAAATATGCAACTGTAAATGTTGTTTTATCTGTGAAAGAGAGAAAATGTTTACAGCTCCCACATATCCGCCAAGTGATAGACGAGTGGTGTCTGTTGGAGGATCATTAATAATAAATACTATTAATATTCTCATCACTTGCAATTAGTTATGAAAGATTAATTAATAACAATAATGAAGTTATTAATTAAGGGGCACTGCACGTCACAGACATGCTACTAATTAGTAAATTAACCTGTAGTATCTAAATTTCTATATGATATGCTGCTAATTAGTAAATTAAACTGTAGTATCTAAATTTCTATATGATATGCTGCTAATTAGTAAATTAAACTGTAGTATCTAAATTTCTATATGATATGCTGCTAATTAGTAAATTAAACTGTAGTATCTAAATTTCTATATGATATGCTACTAATTAGTAAATTAACCTGTAGTATCTAAATTTCTATATGATATGCTGCTAATTAGTAAATTAACCTGTAGTATCTAAATGTCTATATGATATGCTGCTAATTAGTAAATTAACCTGTACTAACTAGAGTTCCAAATGATAGGCTACTAATTAGTATCTCAGAACAGAAGCAACATGCTTTACGAGACAGTTAAGAGAAAATAGAACTGTGTATCTTTAATTGTTTCCCTTGGAGTGGATGTCGATCATCAAGTTGTCTCTCTTGGAAGTCAAAGTGGAAAATCAATAACCCGGCCTGGAAATGTGTTGCCTAAAAGAAATACTCTACAAAAGCCTAGGGTAATCGAGTTTTTTTTGTTGTTTTTTTTGCAATCAGCTGCATATAGTTATTATCTCTATTTCATCTCACGCTCGTCTCTTTTCCATCAGTTCTTACTTGGGATTTCTACATTAAAAGTCTTCTTCTATGTAAACAGAGGTAGTCAGTTGTAAAATGTAAACAAAGATAGTCGATCCTAAAATGTAAACATGGGTAGTCAATTCCAAAATGTAAACAGAGAATCAATTCTAAAATGTAAACATAGGTAGTCTTTTATAAAATGTAAACATAAGTAGTCAGTCCTAAAATGAATTTTTCCCTTCTTTTTCGAGTGCACAAAGTTCACTAGTTACACTAAGATTATTTTATTTTTAGTTTCATCTCTCACAGTAGCCTAAAAGAAGGTCAGTGTAGTGCAATCTTATATTACTTTGCTGTATTATTACGTGTCATCTCTCACAGGAGCCTAAAAATTAGATCAGTGAAAGCAATTTTATGTCTTATTATCGTTTATGTTTACGCTCAGAGTAGCCTAAAATAGGTCATGTAGTGCAATCCCAAATAACGATTCTTTTCATTTGTGTCTTCTCTCATTTTAATCTAAAATTATGTCACTTTAGTGCAATCCTATGTATTATCTATGACTTCTCTCACAGTAACCTAAATTAGGTCAGTGTAGAGCTATATTGTATAATGTTTTAATTATTTAGTTTTAAAGTAAGTCATTGCAGTGCAATCTATACAAACATTTGCACTTAACTGTACTCGCAAACTCAGTCCAACAAAAAATAATTACACTCTGAATTAATCTTATCATTAAGCAAATATTAATTTTTTTCTAATAAAGAACTCATTCACTTAAATATTTATCCTTTACGGACTAATAAAATGGCAATAGTATTTCTAATTTACACGTATTAGTTTACTAACTAACATAATTCATCATAATTTTAATTTGCTAGAATATAACTGACGTAACTAGAAATAGAGAAACGTATAAAGAAATTTTATCCAGACTCACAAACAGTGTCTTATAAACGTACCCTGCCACAGATAGGAAATGCAGCAACGCAATGACAATTTTATATTTCCTTTCAGAATTTCAGAATTATTCAAATGAAATTCGCATCGCTCCAATTAAACACGCTCGCAGTACAAATTCATTTCTCTCTTCATGACGTTCACAAATCTAACCATAAAGGCAAAGGCATGGGAACACAGATTTTAAATGAACATTTAGCTGTTCACGGAGTAGTAATTTATACACCAGTAATAATGATTCATATTAACCGTCCTGTATCTTGACTCTGTAGAATACACACTAATGTATGTGAACAATCCTAGATCTTGTCTCTAAAGTATATGAATAGTCCAAGATACTGACTCTGTTGTATGAACACTAAAGCATATGAACTGCTCAAGATCTTGACTCTCTAGTAAACACATTAGAGATATGAACAGACCAGTATCTTGATTCTGTAGTATACACACTTAACTATCTGAATAGTCCGATATCTGTGCTCTGTAGTTTACACACTAAAGTATATGAATTATCTAAGATTTTGACTGTAGCATACACAATAAAGTATATGAACAGTCCAAGATGTTCACTGTAGTATACACACTAAAGAATATGAAAAGTCCAATATTTTGACTCTCTAATATGCACACAGAAGTATATGAACAGTCAACATCTCAATTCTGTAAAGGACAGCACAAGAACAGTCTAGTATCTTGACTCCCTAAACGAACAGTCCAGTATCTTGATTCTATAATGTACACAGTACACCAACAACCTGACTCTAATTTACACATTAAAGTCCACAATCATTCCAGTATCTATTCTTTGTTGATTACGTTTGATGCATGTACAGACACACATTAATGTAAACACATTTACAGATACACATTAATGTAAACACATTTATAAATAATGTTCAGGTTAAGTAACGTATGTTAGATTTAAAAAGAGATGTTGCATACGGTTTTCTCAATAACCGTTGGATTCATCCTCTTACAACTCCAACTATCCATGTGTACCTTACGCAAGACTACAACATATCACTACAATATATACATTATATCACTACAATATATACAGTATATCACTTCAATATATACAGCATATCACTACAATATATACAGTATATCACTACAATATATACAGCACATCGTCACTACAATATATACAGCATATCGTCACTACAATATATACAGTATATCAATACACTATCTACAGCATATCGTCACTACAATATATACTGTATTTCACTCTTGCATGCATCTTGTCAACGTCGATCTATACTGATAAAAAATTAACTAACAACTTGCAATTAGCCAGTCACTACTTGCCAACCACAGTATTGGTGTTGAAGTCGCAGTAGTAATGGTGTCGTACTGTCAACAATGGTAGTATTTTACTCCCTTATCTGGTGATGTTGAAATCTCATTATTGGTGGTACTGAACTCCCAGTAGTTGTGGTATTGAACTCCCAGTAGTTGTGGTGTTGAACTCCCAGTAGTTGTGGCGTTGAACTCCAAGTAGTTGTGGTGTTGAACTCCCAGTAGTTGTGGTGTTGAACTCCCAGTAGTTGTGGTGTTGAACTCCCAGTAGTTGTGGTGTTGAATTCCCAGTAGTCAGTAACCAAGTAATGATGCTTAAAGAAACAAAAGACAAACTAAAAGCGAAAAAAATTCTTATGCTGAAAAGAGTTGTGCCTCTCTCACAACATACAAGAATAAAGCTCCAATAATTTTCTGCATTAAAATTATCATTACCACCAAGCTTGCTGACTTTCATTCTCAAATTAACTGTAAAACTCAGGATAGAAAAAATATTATCCCTTCATGCTCGTACATGAAAAAGTAAATACAGCGAGTAACTACACAATTTACAATGTTTAAGTACAAATGCAACGTTTTTTATGTTCTAAGTCAAGCCTTTCTCAATGTTCTAAATCAAACTTTTCTCAATGTTCTAAGTCAAACTTTTCTCAGTATTCTTAGTCAAACTTTTCTCAATGTTTTAAATCAAAATTCCTCTCACACAATGTTCTGAATTAAAACTCCACTCAAACAGTATTCTAAGTCAGCAATTTTATTCTTACATTTTTTTTCATACTTACCAACACTTTATTGTGTTAGTGTGTTCCTGTTCCAAAGATATCTAAATCAATTTTACAAGTTAGGAAGCGTTGGATAACACGAGTATTTGAATGAATTTGCAAAAAGGAATGATTTATTAAATTAGAAAGTTAATTACTGGTGGACACCTTCGAGTCCACTGTAAGAAGACTTTCCATGGGCAATTCCAAACTTAGATACTCGAGAGAAATACACTTTTCATTTTGTAGGTGTTTGATCACACCTCTCACATAACTAACGCTCCGCTTTCCGTCCAGCGTAAGGAGCAATTAGTCTTGAACCTGGCCTTGTCTTCCAGCCCCCAAAATAGCTGTCTCAATCCAGCTATGGAAGCAATCAATCTTTAAAGTAACATTGTCTTCCAAATCCGAAAATAACTGTCTCCTCATCGAAGTTAAATGGCTACGCTTCGTCTGTAGTCTAAACACTGCTTTCGTTCTGCCTACGACTGTAATGTCTAGCAATCGGTTGCAGTGACAGTCTCTATTAAAACTGCTTGGGGCTGGTGTGTTTAATGTAATTTCATTTCCTTAATAATGCATCCCAATGCAAAGAGCTTTCAATAAATGTCTGCGCATATATCATGGTGTTTATTTCTCCACGATTCTATCATAATTGTTGGTTAGTTATAAGGAGCCCCCCCCCCCCAAGTAGAATATTCCTTTAAAAATACAAACAATTACAATTAGCACATCAAGATACTTATGTACATTTGATACAATTAACAAATTTGTGAAACTATGATTTAATTTCTTTCACATTTATTTCACCAATGTCACAGTAAATTACCTTCATTTGCTTTAGTCCGAACCAGATCATAGATCAGCTTTCCATAGTAAATAATTAGCATAGATACTCACTCAAGATGTTCAATAATAAAAGCATGTGAAGATATCCGCCATTTTTGTCACACGGACATAAGAGAAAGTGTTTATGAAGTACGTAATATGCACGAAAATAGGCAACATGCACGAAAATATATAATTCGGACAAAAGTAAATATGTACATAAGTATATATTATAACTGATTTGGTAATATGCACGAAAATAGGCAACCTGCAAGAAAATATATAATTCGGACAAAAGTAAATATATACATAAGTATATATTATAACTGATTTGGTAATATGCACGAAAATAGGCAACCTGCAAGAAAATATATAATTCGGACAAAAGTAAATATGTACATAAGTATATATTATAACTGATTTGGTAATATGCACGAAAATAGGCAACCTGCAAGAAAATATATAATTCGGACAAAAGTAAATATGTACATAAGTATATATTATAACTGATTTGGTAATATGCACGAAAATAGGCAACCTGCAAGAAAATATATAATTCGGACAAAAGTAAATATGTACATAAGTATATATTATAACTGATTTGGTAATATGCACGAAAATAGGCAACCTGCAAGAAAATATATACTTCGGACAAAAGTAAATATGTACATAAGTATATATTATAACTGATTTGGTAATATGCACGAAAATAGGCAACCTGCAAGAAAATATATAATTCGGACAAAAGTAAATATGTACATAAGTATATATTATAACTGATTTGGTAATATGCACGAAAATAGGCAACCTGCAAGAAAATATATAATTCGGACAAAAGTAAATATGTACATAAGTATATATTATAACTGATTTGGTAATATGCACGAAAATAGGCAACATGCAAGAAAATATATAATTCGGACAAAAGTAAATATGTACATAAGTATATATTATAACTGATTTGGTAATATGAACGAAAATTTGCAAGTTTTATAAATGCACGTAATAAGATGAAAGCAGGTAATAGGATGAAAGCAGATAATAGGATGAAAGCAGGCAATATGGTTGTAACATGCACGAAAGCAAATAATATTTAAAATAACTACTCTTTACAATTCCACTAATTAGCTTTAGCCAATTTATAGTTTGAATTAATGAAAGTTTCAAATAAATAAATTCTTTGCAATATATATATTTTCTCCTTTATAATACAATCATGATTATAATACAATTTAGCTAGTGATTCATGCAATGCATGTTAACTTGTTAGCTCTTCCTGTGATATCAATTACTCAATGGAAACATGATTACATACATGTGGTGACTTTACTTCATCATTTTACAAGCGTAATAATCGCTAATGCCACTTAGCTTCTGTAAGGAAAATATAACAAACATTTGGCAACATTAATAATCACATAAATATTCTACACAATATTTATAATACAAAATACGTCAGTTTTATGGGTAAGAAATAAACGGTCTAGGAAAGTCCTTATATTTACCACTGTGTGAAGTTAATGTGCGGTCATAACAGTGGACCCGAATTCTCTTTACCATGGACAATGGGCACTCTGCATCAATGTCAGCGCATCTGACGAATTCGATTCATTCAGGCGACTATATGAATGAATGGAGGTCAACTGGCGGCTTAGCGCTACGTCACTGTACAGAAGCAAATGACCAAATATGGGCATCTAGTATTTGTCTCTCAACCTGTCCTTCACCTCTGGCTTACTCTATACTTTCCTAACGCGTAAACAACTTCTTGCGTCAGCCAACCTAGTTGCTTAGCGGAAATCTTCTCAATAATTATACAGACAGTAGAAACAGTGAATACTTTAATGATTTTAGAATTATGAAAATTAAGGTATATAATAAGCATAATTTGTTTAATATATTGTTGTCACCTTGAGTCATTGTTATAATGTGTCATCATTGTTAACCTTAAGTTTTTATTGTCTCGTGTCATTGTTACCTTGATTTATATTTTTATCTTATGTCATTGTTGAGACATTGTTGTTATATTGTCATTGCTATTACCATTGTCCAATATTTGATCCCTGATGTTGCCTTTTATTATTGTTGCCATAGTATTTGGTACGCATATTCTGTACTTTTAAACTTATGTTTGGTTTCAGATCGAGCAACACATCAGCCGAGTTGTTCCTGTATGCCATAGAGTGTCTTGTTTCAGATCAAGACACATCAGCGGAGATGTTGCTATATACCATACAGTGTCTTGTTTCAGATCAAGCAACACATCGGCCGAGTTGTTCATATATACCATACTGTGTCTTGTTGCAGATCAAGCAACACATCGGCCGAATTGTTCGTATATATACCATACTGTGTCTTGTTGCAGATCAAGCAACACATCGGCCGAATTGTTCGTATATATACCATACTGTGTCTTGTTGCAGATCAAGCAACACATCGGCCGAGTTGTTCATATATACCATACTATGTCTTGTTGCAGACCAAGAAACAAGTCAACCGAGTTGTTCCTATATACTATACTTTACTGGCGACGACGACAGGGAGGGACTGGGCCCCACTGATGCCATATTATGTAAGCAGCATACCATTAAGGATTGTTTCTAATTAGTTAATTCAACTGCATTATAAAAGTTGCTAATTTTCTGATTATGTTTTATTTGTTTAACAAATAATAGTTCTAATTATGTTTTATTTGTTTAATCGGAATTACAACTTTGTTAACAGTCTTGGCTATGTCTTTTATTCAATCAGAACATCAACTGTGCTGATAGCTGTAGCTGTGTCTTTCCTTCAATCACAACCATAATTGTGCCGCTGACCTTGGCTTAGTCTGACTGTATTTCAGTCATAAACTAAATGACTAAGAGCTAATTAGGATTTTAACATTTAATGAAAGTACATTAAGTAAGCTTTAATTACTTGAGTTTTTACTAACCTATATTTTCAAAGAAAAGGTACAAATATTGCCTCGCATGTTATAAAAGCATTCTCACGAATAAATCACCCTGTACTCTCTCATCCAGTAAGATCAGTGATTATATCAAAGACATACCAACAAAATATCGTATAATTCTTATAATAATATAATATATATATATGTGTGTGTGTGTGTGTGTGTGTATGTGTGTGTGTGTGTGTGTGTGTGTGTGTGTGTGTGTGTGTGTGTGTGTGTGTGTATTTACGTCTGCTAAAGGTAAACAGTGAATCAAAGGCATTGTCTGTACAATCACGTACATTTTGCACTAAACTGTATATGTTTTACTCCAAACTTATTTGTCGTATTAAAACACTCAACACGCTTTCATCTACAATATTCTATTCTAGCCTTAGTCTAGTCGTTATTTTATTAAAACAAATTCATACATCACCGCCATATCAAATGAACACATACATCACCGCAATATCAAATGAACACATACATCACCGCAATATCAAATGAACACATACATCACCGCAATATCAAATGAACACATACATCACCGCAATATCAAATGAACACATACATCACCGCAATATCAAATGAACACATACATCACCGCAATATCAAATGAACACATACATCACCGCAATATCAAATGAACACATACATCACCGCCATATCAAATGAACACATACATCACCGCAATATCAAATGAACACATACATCACCGCAATATCAAATGCGGTTCGTTGGTGGCTTTCTGCATGCTTGACCATCATTTGGATCCTTGCTTGACACCATGTTTCATCTCTCTTTCCCTTCAGTCAAACATAAATTAGCCTAGTTGGAGAATATTGTTATCTTTTTTCCATTTATTTCATTTGGACATCTCTTAGCTAGGTAGAGAACCCTGATCTCTTTCCATATCACCACCCCATACAGATTCCTACCTCGGATGGAAAGTATACGTTTTATTATGTGTGAGTATGTTTATATGTGAGGGTGAGTCAGTAGTTGTCCGCAATGTATTTATACAATTTATTACAAAACCAACTGAGATCAGTGCACTTCATCCAACATTGCACTCATTGCTTGTGTATGACGTCAGAAAACATCATTTGTTGAGCGATGAACTAAGCAAACACTGCTTCTTTATGACGTCGAAAACATCATTTGTTGAGCGATGAACTAAGCAAACACTGCTTCTTTATTACGTCGAAAACATAATTTGTTGAGCGATGAACCAAACACCGCTTCTTTGTGAAGTCAGAAAAAGCACCATTTGCTGAGCAATGAATTAAACATGCATTCCTTCATTATAACGTCAGAGAAACATCATTTTGCTTCTTTATGACGTCATAAAACATAATTTTGCTGAGCAATAAAACTAATATCATTGCTTACTTATGACGTCAGAAGAAACATAATTTTGCTGAGCAATGCACCTAGCATGCATTAATTCCTTCAATTCTTGGTCTTGGTCAATCAGCGACCTCAATAAGTACTGAGAGCCATCTTGCACAGACAATATGAAAAATAATTTTATTGTGGATGATTTCAATTGCAGAACCAGAACTAATTTGCCTCTTCATCAGTAGTCACACATTTGTTTGCCACAACAGAACTAATTTGCTATGATTTGCCTCTTCATCAGTAATCAAACGTATGTTTTCTAGAACCATGGCACGGACCCAACGTTGTCATCGGTAATGGATGCAGACAGGCATCACACTTCCTGTGCAGGAGTAGGGTACTCTGAAATGTCGTTTCATGACTTGTCAATCCACCCTCTGTGCCAAATATTATTTCCAGACTATGCTGAACGTCTTCAATGCATTTCACAAAGACAGAATCATTACTTGCAGCCCTTCTTTGGTGACTATGGAAAGCAGAGTGGGTAATATCGCGATCAGGTTAAGAGCACGTCAAAGGTAATACCTCAGTTATGTCAAGGGCACGTCAAGGGTAATACCTCGGTTATGTCAAGAGCACGTCAAGTGTAATACCACGGTCATGTCAAGGGCACGGTAATACCTCGGTTATGTCAAGGGCACGTGAAGGGTAATACCTCGGTTATGTCAAGGGCAATACCACGGTCATGTCAAGGGCACGTCAAGGGTAATACCACGGTTATGTCAAGGGCACCTCAAGGGTATGTCAAGAGAATGTTAATGGCATGTCATCAACGCAAAATCTGACTGATCGAGTTGTCTAACTTCCATCTCCTCTTCACTTGCTTGCGCAACGAACAGTACGACCTACCGGAAGTAAATGAGAACTAATGTTGGAGATAATTATCGATTCATCCTAACGAACAAACTAATGCAACATTAAAAAATCAGATTACTTTACAAAAACAAGTCTGGGAGTTCACGTTTAGGCTAAATACCTTTCTTCTGGACAAGACATTTATTAATAAAATGAATATGCCTATTGATGTATAATAAACTTATATCAATAGCCCAAGTATAAACTATGACATAATTATCTACGTATCTATACAATGTACGTCAAGTTTTATTTTACGTAGGAATATATATCACTGATGTATATCGTGAAAGTAAAATGATATTGTTTGGCGATATTAGTGATGCTTCGTGTCCCTTGCAGGGGTGATGGAAACTTTACTTCATAGGCCTCTGTAAATCTGTTTAATATCAATCTGATTTTGTGTTATCATAATTATTATTTGTAAATATGTTTAGTTTCGAATTTAATAACAATCTCTCATTTTGTGTTATCACAATTATTTTTTGTAAATATGTTTAGTTTAATATCAATCTCTGATTTGTGTTATCACAATTGTTGTCTGTAAATATGTTTAGTTTCGAATTTAACATCCATCTCTGATTTTGTGTTAACACAATTATTGTTTGTAAATCTGTTTAGTTTTGACTTTAATATCAATCTCTGATTTTATGTTTGTCACACTTATTGTTTGTGAGTCTGTTTAGTTTAGAATTTAATATCAATCTCTGATTTTGTAATACCGCAGTTATCTTTGGTGTTGCCAGTCGAATTATAATTTGAACTTACTAGTTACGAGTGAGGATTTACAATGAATATTTTACCATAGATATTATCATTGTAGGAGTTTGACATATCAGTTCTCTGTGTAATTTTTTCCAACACTCCAGAGTACTTTATACATTAGATATTATCATTGTAGGAGTTTGACATATCAGTTCTCTATGTGATTTTTTCAAACACCCCAGAGTACTTTATTAGCAGTGTTACGTTTCCAATATTTATTTAAAGACCTTGCTTAGAATAATTAAAAGACTTTAAATAAATTAATTCTTTCTCTCATATTCTATGCAGACTGGTTGCTCAGTTTACTATTTGACTAATTAAAAGTGTGTCTTGTAGTTCAGACGACAAATTTACAAACTAATAAACTGCGAACTTTAGCTAGATTAAAAACCGTTAAATTCCTCTAAATTAATATGCATTCATTATCAACATTCTGCTCATTCGCCCCCATTTAATCTAAGAAAATATCTATTGGTCTATCATGCATATAAATTAACTACTAAGAGGTATTAACAAGAAAAATAAGATTTAATAAAGTTTAACAAGTTAACAATAATCAAATACGAACGCGAATAGTCTATTACTCTGTCTCTACGCGCACATGCTCGATTCTTGTCAACAACTTAAATTGCCATCAAATTGTTCCTTTAACATTTGTACACCGAGATGTACTCAACTGAATTGCTTGTATCAGCCTGGTCTCTTTATTTGGCCAGTCAATCTATTTTCACAGTCCCGCTCTAGCGACGCACGTGGTGCATAGGAAGGCGCTCCTTTTTTATGTAGCTAGGGGACTTGAATTTTAGTGACATGGACCCTCAGTGTAGAGTTCACCAGTAGAACCAAAGCAAGGTGAGGTAAGGCATGGACGATAAGACCGATCTGGGGAACAATGGCTCTAATATACTTTCGATTGAACACATTCCTACTAAAGCATGTCCCAGATAAAATGCGCTGAGTAAGAGTTTCGACCTCGTGTCGTTTTACAATTAGATTTAGAAAATGTAATCGTCTCACGCATGTTTTCATTTAACAGCATGACGTATGAAGCAATAAAATAGATACAACGTTAAATTAATGTTCATACAAAGGGGTAATTCAAACTAACAAAGCGCTTCACAATTTACAATTAAAATTACACGCAATAATAGAATTACATGAGAGATTCATATCGAGCGCAGCATTCTGGCTCTTAGTGAATTAAAACAATATAAATTAAAGCACAAATGGAAAAAGAGTTACAATAAATTTATATTCCGTAACTTATAGGTTTTTCAGCCATTTCTCTGGACCATGCTCAAGCATTATGGAAATAATATAATACATGGCACAAATACATACTTAAACAATGTAGGCAAAATACTATTAAATAAAATGATACCTTTTTATGAGAAGTCGAAGGGTATCTTTTCTCAACGGCTTGTCGGCTGCCCCTCATGACCTGAGTTAGCTGAAATGGACCTAGCTAATGTGTGCTCGCAGTGACGGAGCGGAAGCGTGTAGGCATATATATAGAAAAGCATATTGCGTATCACGTGACTGTTCGCGAAGCATGTAGTTGGTTCGAGAACCGGACAATGGACCTAAAGTTACATAACATCTTGACCTGTTCTAGAAGCGCCTCGAAAAAGGGAGCTTTGAACAAAGGAGCCAAGGGTTTCAAAAATTCAAATTTGAAGTAAACAAGACAAGTGGGTCATCAGGTCGGACATTTTTATCAGACTGTGACAAGCAGAGCAAATGAAGAACTTTTACATTTCATATCTTATTAGCATTTGCTCATCGCATCGCCTTCTAGAGCTCTGCACCGTTTTACGACCTCACTACAATACATTGCCTTTTAGGTTCTTATCACCGTTTTACGACCTTACTACAATGTATTGCCTTTTAGGTTCTTATCACCGTTTTACGACCTCACTACAATACATTGCCTTTTAGGTTCTTATCACCGTTTTACGACCTCACTACAATGCATTGCCTTTTAGGTTCTTATCAATATTTTGCACACATCATTATTTTGTAGGGCCTTTCAATCGTTTTGTTTTTACTGCAATATAATAAATTTGGGGGGTTTTGCACTGCCATTCACACTATTTATTTATTTATTATAAATATATTTTGAGTTAATGAACTCTGTCTGAATTTAAACTTCTATTTTCATATAGTAAGTGAACAATTGCTGAATTTAAACTCTGTTTTCATATAGTATGTAAATACTGGCAGATTTTAAATTATATTTTCTTATTTTAAGTAAGCATTAGCTTATTGTAAACTCTAATGTAAAAAAAATATTGGCTGATGTAAATTATTGGCTAATTATTTTCATAATTTAAGAAAATATTGGCTGACTGTAAACTCTATTTTCATAATGGAAGAAAATATTGGCTAACTGTAAACTCTATTTTCATAACGTAAGAGAATATTGGGTGACTGTAAACTCTATTTTAATAATGTAAATAAATATTGGCTGACTGTAAACTCTATTTTCATAATGTAAGAAAATATTGGCTGACTGTAAACTCTATTTTCATAATGTAAGAAAAGAGTGGCTGACTGTAAGTAATAATAAGTAGTAATAGAGTAATAGTGGAATGTTTCTTTCGGATGGTTGTCAACGTTACCTCGGAATCCTACAAGGATTCTGAGAGATCCAAAATTTTACAGAGGCTCTGGATATTTCCCGTGAGTGATACTATTACCACTGGGGACAGTAATTGGTTTCCTGGCAGGTCTTTTTTTTTCGAAGTCTCTTCAACTGAAAGCTTTCATCATGTATTTGTGTTTTTTTTTCCATGTTAATGAAAGTTTAAATATCCTCTACCAAAAGGTAACTGCAGTTTTTCAGTAGATCAGTATTGGAACCACCTACTTGATGTTTACGTTTCCAATGTGTTTCTTGTGTCAGGTTCAGTACTTTTTGTCTCTGTTCTGTTGTTGGGGTGTAAGACTCATTGTATTGCGAACATTGTTTTTGTGAGTGTTACTATATATAGTTCATTGATATTAGTTAATGTCTACTCTATAACGCCGCCGTCTTATCTGATCACGTGTGTGGCATTTCATTAACGGACTGTGCTTTGTTGTCACCATTTAATTTAAATGTGAGGACTCGGTTTTTATCTTTTAACCCTGGTCTTCGGTCTTAGTTTTCGACCTATTTCTTGATGTTGACTTCTCTCCCCTTACTTATATCCTTTCTCCACTGAAATCTCGTTTATATTTCCGAGGTCAAATTTGTTGCTTCTGTTTGGATTTGACCTTTCCTTTCATGATAATCAACCTGCTTGTCCTTTCAAGTCCGAAATTATATCTGAATGTTAACGCCAAAAATCTCGAGAGAGCTGATTGAATGAACAGGTGTCATTTTCATTTTGCCGTACAATTGTGATAAAACATTGCTTTGACAGATTTTACATTTTAGTGATATGTGTGCGATTGTATGTGAGAGTGGTTTTCCAGTGAGTCATTGATATTTATTTAGATTTTGTACCCCTGGTGTGCTTAAACAATTTCATGTTACAAGCATTTGTGAATGTGGAGCCGAATCTGATGCGTTTTTGGCAATCGATTTAGACCATTCCCAGCTTTCTTTTCTGTTTCATTTTGTCAGTACTAAGGGTTTTATCATTTGCAGGTTGGTATTGTGTTCGTCAGTACTAAGGGTTTTATCATTTGCAGGTTGGTATTGTGTTCGTCTGTACTAAGGGTTTTATCATTTGCAGGTTGGTACTGTGTCGTCTGCTACAAGTTACAGTCCACCTTCGTTCATTGATCAGCATTCGATTTCCCACACCCTGTCTGTTATAATTCCTGACAATAATCTTCAATTATTATTAATATTATTGTCACCACCATCACCACTATCATCACCACCACCACCACCACTATCATCATCACCACCACCACCACTATCATCATTATCATCACCACCACCACTATCATCCTTATCATCATCACCACCACCACCACTATCATCACCACCACCACCACTATCACCACCACCACCACCACTATCATCACCATCAATGTTCTTGTTATTTCGTTTATTACTACTACTACTTCTATAGTAGTATTACTATACTACTAATACTTCTATGACGACTATTACACTATAATATTACTACTTCTATGACAACCATTACTATACTAATATTACTTCTATGACAATTATTACTATATGCTACTACTTCTATGACGACTATTACTATACTACTACTACTTCTATGACAACTATTACCATACTGCTACTACTTCTATGACGAATATTACTATACTACTACAACTCTCATTGTTATTGTTGATGAATATGATGACTGTAGCGATCATGGTCTTATAAAGATAGAAAATAATTATATGTCATGTGACCATTCAATGCTGAAAAACGGAGACACCACATTAAAATTTAGTGGAGTTTATGGAAGCATTAAAAATATTAATGGGTTTTATGGAAACATTGAAAACATTATTGGGTAAAAACATTAAAAACAAATATTGAAGTTTTGCATAAAATCCCTTAATGTGCAGAATATATCCGGAAAGGATGTTTGACGTAAAGTCCCTTAATGTGCAAAGTATATCATAAAGACTACAAATTAAGTTGTACAAAAAACAAAAGTCCCTTAATGTGCAAAATAGCACGTAGCTGTTATGAAATAAGATAAGGACATAGATAATATTTTATAAAAATAATTTATAATATGCTAGTTATAGGACATTCAGAGGGTTATCATTTTTTTATTGGTCAGAAGGCAAACTAATTTGTAAAATTGTTTCAGTAAACATCCAGAGGGCAACGGTTTTTCCTTTGGTGAGTCTGCTGATTCTCCTCATTGCTGGTATCATGTGTTTCCTGGGTCATTGTCACGTCACTCGCAAAGTGCTCACATTTGTTTCCGGAATTCTCTTCGTACTTGCTGGTAAATATTCTTATTGATGTCTACATATACATGTTCACTTTATGATGTTCACTTGTTTTGTCCACGTTTTCCATTTATTGTTTTGACGTCGATAGTTTTGTATTCACTTGTTGATGTTCATTTGTTCATGTTCATTTGTTTACGTTCATTTGTTTATGTTCACTTGTTCATGTTCATTTGTTTACGTTCATTTGTTTATGTCTACTTGTTGATGTCCACTTGTTTACGATCATTTGTTTATGTTCACTTGTTTACATAATGACATTGTTAATATCCACTTTTTATGTCCACTTTGTTGTTGTTCACTTGGTGATGTCCACTTTATTGTTGCTCACTTGGTGATGTCCACTTTGTTGTTCACTTGGTGATGTCCACTTTGTTGTTCACTTGGTGATGTCCACATTGTTGTTGCTCACTTGGTGATGTCCACTTTGTTGTTCACTTGGTGATGTCCACTTTGATGTTCATTTGGTGATGTCCACTTTGTTGTTGTTCACTTGGTGATGTCCACTTTGTTGTTGCTCACTTGGTGATGTATACCTTTTAATGTTCACTTTATTCTTGTTCACTTGGTGAGGTATACTTCTTTATGTCAATTTTTTATTAGTAATACTGACATAGATGTCCACCTAAATTCAAACCATTTAGCTAGCAAATCTCAGTTTCACAATTGTGTCAACATATTGTTTGACACATTTTCATAATAATGACAACATATTGTTTGGCATATTTTCATAATAATGACAACATATTGTTTGGCATATTTTCATAATAATGACAACATATTGTTTGGCATATTTTCATAATAATCACAAGATATAGTTTGGTAATTACTGTTACCGATGTCAGTTTATTATCAAGCACATGTACATTCATGTAATTAATCATTTTTCATTGTGTCAAGCATATTTATTATACATAACTTTACTAATCATTGTTTCATTTCATTAAATGGTATACATGCATTTGTCCAGTACTCCAGTACAATTAAATGCTCCACATACTTACCATATAATTTTCACGTTGATAAGAATATTTAGCAGTTTGTTAATAAATGCTATTTTGCTGTGTTTTAATGTTATATGCCTATATTATTTAATGTTATATGAGAATGTTATGAAAGTGATTTGATTGTAGCAAATAAAAAGGTATTCCATCTTAACTTCAATTATACCAAGCTCCATATTCAGCTTTGATTTCAATTTTATAGGACCCAAGACGTATTCAGCTTTGATTTCAATTTTATAGGACCCAAGACGTATTCAGTTTTGATTTTAGTTGTACCAGACCTAAAAGTTATTCAGCCTTGATTTCAATTGTACCAGACCCAAAACGTAATCAGCCTTGATTTAATTTGCACCAGACCCAAACATTATTCAGTATTAATTTCAATTGTACCAGACCCAAAGAATATTCAACCTTGATTTCAGTTGTGCCATGCTTAAAACGTATTCAGCCTTGATTTCCAGTGTTCCAGACCTACAGACCTTATTGCTTATCCAGAGCTCGTGAAGAATGTGCCTTCTATTGAATCAGATTTTATTTAATAAATACGCACTAACGACGCTCTTCTGATTGAAATAGATTCATTTACAAATGAAATAAATTCAGCCCTAAATAAATACACTAAATTATCAGCATCATAGATTCTTGCATAAACTACTCACACACTTCGTCATTAGCAATAATTCTAAAATACGTAATGGGATTATAGTTCCATAATCTCTCTCATTAATCGAACAATTCCTCACCAACCGTTCTAAATTATATACCATGGGATTATAGTTCCATATTTTCTCAAGTTATTCCAAAAGAATGCATATCTTATTGATATATAATAATTCCCCGTGCTCGCGCGTCACATCATTCACTCATCAATAATGATTATAATAATGATAAACGACGTCATCGAATGTCAAACTTGCGCCTTAAAAAAAAAAACGCACACGGACATAACAACTTTCAAGTTAAACTTATGCATGTATGTGTGAGCAACATTTCCAAGTTTTATCTATGTGTGTGCGTGTGTGTACTTATAAGTTTTACTTCGGCAGGGTGCATCTGTATAATAGCCTAAAAATATTGTTTTGTGTGGGCAGTTATGTTAATAGCTGACAAGTTTTATTTAGTGTGGGCATTTATGTTAATAGCTTACAAGTTTTATTTTGTGTGGGCAGTTATGTTAATAGCTGACAAGTTTTATTTTGTGTGGGCAGTTATGTTAATAGCTGACACGTTTTATTTTGTATGACCATGTGTGTAATAGCTGACAAGTTTTATTTTGTAATGGGAATGTTTGTAAGAGCTAACAAGTTTTATTTTGTGTGGGCATGTGTGTAATAGCTGACATTTTTACTTAGATTTGGTGTTTGGGTTTAACGGTTGACAGATATAACTTGTGTTTGTATATGCGTAATAGCTAGCGCATGTTTATTTGTTTTGTGTTAACAGTTGACAATATAGATATATAGATAGACAGACAGAGAGAGAGACAGACAGACAGATAGACAGACAAACAAACAGACAGATAGTAAACCTTGTCAAGTAACACACAAACACAAGCATTTATCTTATGAATGGTTGTGGATGCGAAAGCTGACAAGTTTTATGTAAGCGTATGTAGGGGTGTAGCAGCTAACAAGGCTTCCTGATATATGTGTGTAACAGCTGACAAGGCTTACTGATATATGTGTGTATGGGTACAATACCTTATGAAGTGACGAACAGGAAGATCGATATATCATCATGTCCCGTAAGCGTCAAATATTCGATATCATACCAACAGGATATCTGATCAAGCCGTTAGAAATAGATTTGCATATCATGCTATCAGAGTCAGACATCACAACTTCCTTGCTGTGAAAATAACATATCCGAGTGTTACTTAATGCTCAATAGTTGCAGAAACATTTAATCAAATTTTCTGATACGTTACATTCAGGGAAATACACATTTAATATTGTAAGAAATAATAGAAGTAAAAAATAATTAACTTCCAAACATTTGACTATACCTACAAAATAACAATAAGTCCAGTCATTAACAATTTTTTAAAAGAATTTTCTTCTCTCTTTCAAGCTTACGTTAGTTATGGTTTCTAGCGAAATTATCGCTTTGCTTACTGTCGTAAGTAAATCCTGGAATGGCTAGTCCTGTATGTTTTAGAGCTGACACATTTAGTATTGGTATGTTTTAGAGCTGACACGTTTAGTATTGGTATGTTTTAGAGCTGACACGTTTAGTATTGGTATGTTTTAGAGCTGACACGTTTAGTATTGGTATGTTTTAGAGCTTACACGTTTAGTATTGGTATGTTTTAGAGCTTACACGTTTAGTATTGGTATGTTTTAGAGCTGACACGTTTAGTATTGGTATGTTTTAGAGCTTACACTTTTAGTATTGGTATGCTTTAGGGCTGCTTCTTTAGTACTGGCTCACACTTTTAATGTAAGTATATATTAAGACTAATGAATTTTCTGTACTGATATGTTTTATTTATAGTAACTACGGGTTTGGGGTTTTGTTGTTGTTGTCAAGGTTGACATTTTAATACGGGACTGTTTAAGGGCTAAACATTTTGTATTGTTTGCATGTTTTGAGCCTCACATCTCATGTCTTTTATTTTGAACCTAACTATGCAACTCTGTACTGGTTTGTTTAAATATGACATATTCTCCTGTATGTTTTAGGTCTTTGCACGCTGGTCGGAATTATACTCTATATTGGCAGCATTACAGAAGAGGTGGGTAATAAGCCGAGGACAACAATCGAAGAGCCAAAATTCATATACCATTATGGGTCATCATTCATGATGGCTGTGGGCTCTTTCATTTTAACAGAATTATCTGGTGTTTTCGCCGTTTATCTCTACATCACTAAGCACAAACAGGCACAACGTAAAAAAATGCAGGCACTTAAAGCACAAACCAATGATAGGGGAGGCAACTGGCGGTACCGAAAACCCACAAGGGACAACTCACAGGCAGCGTCTCGAGAGCGGTCTCAATCATGTGATCGTTCCCGTGACCCCTCCGCAAGTAGATCTGAAACTTACTTCACGTATACTCCCATATCAGACGCTTCCCACGAGTTATCCAACTACACGTTCCAAAGGGACGCTACCGATAACACTATATCAACAACTGCAGAAATGCATGTGCCAAGGCTGGATACGTATGTCAGTGCGTCAGCTCCTTCGATAGATATTGTCCGTCGCACGACACCAGTTTGAAAGGAAAGGAAGTGACGTAAGTGGGCATGTCGCACAGACCCCTGTTTGAAATGAAATATTAGTCGCAGCTCACAGCTAATTTGAAAAAAACCACGAAAAATCGCATGAATAAAGTATGAAACACTTTAAGTATGTTCTGTACAACAGTTGTGAAAATGTTCCAAAATGAAGACGAAACAGAACAACGCAAACGCACACAAGAAACGTTCGTTTTTAAAGTTTGTAAATTTTCAGAATGCAAAGTAAGTGCACGTGCTGTTTTCGCAACGATCGAACTTTGACAGTTTGCAGATAATGTTAACGTTCTGAATCAAATAATAGATCCATCCCACTCCCCCCAAAATGAAATTCGGTAATTTTAACGAGTGAAATGAAGTATGTCAAAAGTATGTAAATGATTGCATATTCATTAATACTAAAAGCACAGCTAGATCCATACTGATAAACAGGTGTTTTGATTATCATTATGAAGACAACACGTTAGGTCTAGTACATAAACGCAGTGTTTAATTATCATTACGAAGACAATACATTTTAAGAAATACGTTAAATCTTAAAAATACGTGTCAGGAACCAGCTTGGTTGTTAAGAGTTATTTGACAGTGAAAATAAAAACGGTTATACAAGCAATGAGGAGGGTTGAATGTCCCAGGTGACGTTTTTGTGTGCTTAAATTTTAAAATTATTTGGGGGGGGGGTGGAGGTACAAAAAAACACGATTCTCCTGAGTGTCAAATACTGTATAAAGTTTAGATGAAGGTCTTCGAATTTGGGGGCAAATGGTCAACAAAATTATTGTGATCAGGTCCGCAGGCCGCATGTGTTCAACTCATAAGTTGTATTCCTAACGACTATGTTTTTGCTTCAGTTGCAAGGTTATACATATGTTCTAGTTTAAAAATTCACTTTTAAAGTGCATTAATGAGAAAAAAAATAATGTTATCTGGATTAAAGCCCTGTACCTCAAACATATTATTTTACCTGTGACTACATAATGTCAATGCGAGACTTTGGCAGTGCTTCTCACAAACAAGACAGTCAATGTCAGGCATAATGGATGACATAGTAACACAAACAAGACTCCTAATATCAGGCATGATGGATGACATAGTAACACAAACAAGACTCCTAATATCAGGCATAATGGATGACATAGTAACACAAACAAGACTCCTAATATCAGGCATGATGGATGACATGTAACACAAACAAGACTCCTAATATCAGGCATGTTGGATGACGTAGTAACACAGACAGGACTCTCAATATCAAGCATGTTGGATGACGTAGTAGTACAAACTAAACTCTCAATATCAAGCATGATGGATGACGTAGTAAAACAAACAAGACTCCCCAAATCAGGTATGATACATGACATAGTAATAGAAACAGGACTCCCACTATCAAGCATGAAATAGCAAAACGAAGCAAATTCCAGATAATCGTCCGAAGCATGAAAAGTGTGAAGTCCTAGACGACAAGATCACGTGTCATGGTACAAACACTTGCTCACATAAATATGCGTTATCAAATAGTGAGGTCATGAGAATCCAACAGAGGGAAATTGCTAAGCTTTTCCTTCAAGTCGGACGCACACTGGAAATCGAGTAGGATACGCACTGAAGAGAAGTCGGACACGCACTGAAAACTAGTCGGACACTCAATGAAAACAAGTCGAACACTCACTAGAAATCAAGTCAAACACGCACTGAAAACAAGTCGGACACGCACTGAAAATTAGCATTTTCATTTGCAGATGTTCTGGAACTTCATTTATAATTTTATACTAACTGAAATGAAAAGAGATTGCAAATCATTTTATTCTTCTTGAAGTCTTAAAACCGTCTGTCAAATTCTTCCATTAATTCCGTTATAACTTTGGCACTTTTGAAAGTGTCGAACTTGACAGTTCATCAGAGTTGGAAAGTGCCCAAACATTTCGTTTTCAATTGTATTTCAAAAGCCTTGACATGATTAAACATAGCTTTAATTAAATGATCTTGTCCTTGGCGACATGAGTTTAATGTTCAATTCGTTCAAGTGGATAATTATATCCGCTAGACAGGCGAATTCAGACATCTATTTATCATCATTGAATTCGATGACCGGTTTTCCCCTTTCCTTCCACGAATGTTTATTTTTCCACTTTAAGGTTAAACACTCGTGTCAACATTTGACTCCCAGTCTTCGGAAAAGTAAACAGATCTTCGAATCATGTGTCCATTTTGTTTATTAAATCTTTAAATTCCCTGTGCCGCAGGCGTTTGGAACGGATGAAGTTGACTACTTTAGTAACAATCGTTGTTATGCTGTCAGCTTTCATATATTTAGCACACAGGTTCTCTTGGTGGACTGAGCGATGGTACTCAATAAGTGAGTTATTTTCAATTTTTATTGGATTAACGTGACCAGCCCCTACCATTGCAGGAGTCCCATCAGGTATTACAACTGAGAGATTTGTCAAATTCACAACCAGTCGGTTCGAGTGTCCACTTACACCCTCCAATAAATCAACAACTTTCGTGGTGCCTTTAAGTGGGACTAAGGCTGCCATTTTATTTTTTAATGAAGACAAAATCTTTATCGACCCCCACGTGCAAATATCGCTAGCTGGCAAGTGTCACGTACATCTGTACTTTTATCACGTGACAATGAATAATACTCAGAACTTGAATCTTTTGATTTCAATATATTCTATACACTGAGAATAATCAGTAAGGCTAATCAAAGTCTGCCGCGATAAGTTTATTTTAGCAAATTATGTTTTCTTCTCAAGACGGATTATGTCAGCAGCAATTTCACAAAAATTTTTTTTAACAAGTTCAACCGTCCGAGCAAGTTTTGGATCATGTGGCGATGATTTCACCTACTACATAACTTCGCTTTGACCAATGATTCCGACTGGGAAGACATACTCTTGAAGAAAGTCTGTTATACCAAGAGTTTAGATTTCAGTTCAGACGCCATGTTTTCACGAAAGTGGCCTTTCAGTGTTTCTAATGTAGGGGCCTGATGTAGGGGCCTGATGTAGGGACCTGAAGTAGGGGCCTGTTTAGTGCTTCTTCACATTAAACTCCTTCAGAACTGAGACCGCTTATTTCCACCAGCGTGTTTTCTTTTCTTTCATGGGTCAAAGCAAAGTAGTTTGGTGCGTGGATTTATTCTAACTGAAAAACATTTCCATTGGTGCGGAATGTGGTTGCATAGGGCCGCGGAACACGACTTGGTGGGCGGCAGGCACTCGTACTTTAGGTACCCTTATATAAAAGAATGTAGTAGGGGTAGGATTTGGGGTGCTCAACACAAGGTGTATGTTATTAATCTTCTGTAGAAATTTCATACCTAATCAAGGCATGTAAAATCTCTTAGCCACAGACACAAGGCACCGCAAAAGCTAACATCATGCACGAAGGAAAAGGTAGGAGATTGGAAAATAAGGTAGAACGAGAGGAGATAAAATAGGAGAAAAGATAATATAAGACAAGAGAGCATAATATGATGTAGAACCTGAAAATACAAGGTAGAGCAAAAGAAGGTGCGGTAGTTAAGGAGAGGATAATGTAGCACTGGAGAAATTGAGGTAGGAGACAAGAGAACGTAGGACAAGACACCATATATGAGGTAAAAGAAGAGAAAAGAAGATGAGAGAGGGAAAGATAAGGTAGCAAAGGAGAATAAAAGTTAGTACAGTAGAAGACAGCCCAGGAGAAGATAATACTGTAGAAGACAGCGCAGGAGAAGATAAGTTAGTACAGTAGAAGACAGCCCAGGAGAGATACGTTGGTACAGTAGAAGACAGCTCAGGAGAAGATAATACTGTAGAAGACAGCGCAGGAGAAGATAAGTTAGTACAGTAGAAGACAGCCCAGGAGAGATACGTTGGTACAGTAGAAGACAGCTCAGGAGAAGATAATACTGTAGAAGACAGCGCAGGAGAAGATAAGTTAGTATAGGAGAAGACAGCACAGGAGAAGATAATGTAGTTCAATGGAAGATAAAGGGAACATGGAACGTTAATGTAAGACAGGGGAAGATAATATAGTACAAGACAACATAAGGAAAGATAGGAAAAAGATTAAAATTAATTAACATAAGATTTAATAAGGTCAAATGAGTGGGTTTACCTAGGTAAGCAAATATAAGTGAAGATATATTAGGTAATATAAGTTAATATAAAACAAGAGAAGATAAATTAAGTTAAGATTTATTAAGGAAATATTAGATTAGTTAATAAAGAATAACAGTATCAAATTAGATAATAGTATGTATTGTTTCGACAAAATTAGGTAATGATTATTGACAAGTGCCAGTAAGACAAGACCCGGCTAGAGGAATTTAAGTGTTAAGTGCCAGTAAGACAAGAGCAGGCTAGAGGGATTTGAGTGCCATCTTTACATTAATGAACAGAGCAAAGAATTCAGGGATGTACCTAAAATATCTGGTAACCAGAAATTATTTTTGGGCACACAGTTGACGCCCCCTTCTCCATGAATAATTTAAGCACACAGAAAAATGTATTATGTTTCACTGTCACATGGTGTGGACTAAAACCCTACTTGTCTGCATTTACCACTCTGTTAGTTTAAACATTTAGCAGAAAAATATGTTTAAGGATTGTCAAGTAATAATGTGTGAGTGTATGTTTGTAGTAGAGGAGTATATATATATGTGTGTGTGTGTGTGTGTGTGTGTGTGCGCATGTGTGTGTGTGTGTGTGTGTGTGTGTGTGTGTGTGTGTGTGTGTGTGTGTGTGTTATTAGTAACATGTTTTATTAATAACATATCAAATATGAAATATTTCATAATAACATAATAACAATATGCCAAATATGCATGTATGACAATTCATATGTACAATAAAGTATTCTGTTTTTAGCTTAAGCTTACTACTAGAGTGTCTATAGATTTAAAGTTAATAAAATAATGAATTACTGTTCTGATAATTAGATACACCTGATATTAGGCCTACACTTAGGAGCAGTATGCCATATTAGTAATGCAATGATACATCAAATCAAATATGTTAATATATATTATAATTCATAAAATTTATAAGCACATTGTACAAATCTGTCAAATCGGAGTGTCTGTATTTAGTAAATAAAACAGTAGTGTCATATCTAAAAATTGTATTGAATAATTATGTGTGTCAAATAAATAAATTTGAATGTTTATTGCTATATGTCAAATGTAAGAGCTTAAACACAGTGCCTGTCAGCCAAATCTGTGAGAACTAGTACTTAATTCTAGAGTTTTAAAACTATGAGATTAAATTTTGTTCTTAACGATAAAATATATAAAATTAATTGCACATTTAATACAAATATATGAGATAAAACTAGTTTTTGAGGTTAATACTAATACTAATGTGTCAAATCTGTGAGATTAATCCTACTGCCAAATTCATGAGTTAACATGTAGTGTGTTCAATCTAAGAGAACTAATTTAGATCTAATGTATGAATTTATTTAACTAAAACGTGTGTCAAATATAAAAGTTTAAAATATTTGTAATGAGTTAAATATGTGAACTTAAACCAATTATAGAGTGTCACATTTATTCAATTTAATACTAATGTGTCATTTATTAAAAATAGTAATAAATGTGTCACATTTATTCAAAACTAATAATTGTGAACTGAATATAAAGTTGATACTGGTGTGTTAGATCTATAAGCTTTAAAAGGCAATGATTCTTTTTATGAGCTTAAACATTGTGTTGTGTGCATTCTCTAAGACTAAATCTAGCGCTAATGTGTCAACTCCATAGTCTTAAACCATATATTAATATCTAGTTTATAAAATGAATATATTACTAATTTGACACATTTTAGAATGTATAACTTTATACTTGTGTGCCAAATCATTAACTAAAGATAAATATGTTTCATATTCATATATATGGCCTCAAGAGATTATATTATTTAAAATCTATGAGCCTCAAGAGATGATATTATGTAAAATCTATGAGCCTCAAGAGATGATATGTAAAATCTATGAGCCTCTAGAGATGATATTATGTAAAATCTATGAGCCTCAAGAGATGATATTATGTAAAATCTATGAGCCTCAAGAGATGATATTATGTAAAATCTATGAGCCTCAAGAGATTATATTATCTAAAACCTATGAGTTTCAAAAGATATTATGCAAAATATATGAGCTTAATCACAGTTCTAATGTAAGCAGTGTGTTAGTGTATCAAATTTGAGTATTACTGAGTATCAGTATCATTTTATCAAATCAATGAGTTTAACTTAGTATTGTTGAGTAAAAATAGCAACCAGAAGAAACATGTTACATTATTAATCTGTTAAACAACTCACACATTTGACATTTAAAGATATTTTTAAAAAACCTGTAGGTAGTAATTAAGTTTATGTGGAAGTGAAGTTAGTAATATTATGAATTGAAACTTTAAAACATTAAGCAAATATTATCAGTGAAACATATCTAGCACCCTTTTAGGCAAATTATCATTAAAACATTTTTTATAGCCTTTAAGGAATACTAGCAATGATACCTATTAAACCATATTTATTATCAATGAAATGTTTTAAAGAGTCAAGTAAAATGTTCTGTTTAGAATATTATCAGTGATATTTTAAACTTTTAAACAATTATTACATAAATAATGATTCTTTTGAAGATTTATAAAATATATTCAATGCAATCTGATAAAACACATTTATAATATTATGAATGACACCTGTTTTTAAAAATTAAAGTACTGTCAGTATTGGAGTCAATTATTTTTTAAGATTTAAATAATGTTATTGATCTAAGATCTTAAAATATAATTGGGATATTTCCCATGATTACGTTTAGGCTTTAAGTAATATTATCAATTAAAATTGTTAAAACCACTTAGAATAATATAAATGAATTTTTTTCAACATTAAAGAAAAGATATTAATGCAACCAGTTTAAAACCTATGTAGAATATTATCAATTAAACCATTTTATCCTCTTCAAGGAATATTATTGACTAAATTTTTTTTCAGATTAAGCTAATAGCATCAACCCATTTAGAATGTTAATGATGAGACCTCTTCAAACCTATTTAGAATGTTATCTATGAGAACTCTTTAAACTTATTTATTATGTTATCTTTGAGAATAATTCAAAATATTATCTTTGAGAACTCTTTAAACCTATTTATTATGTTATCTTTGAGAATAATTCAAAATATTATCTTTGAGAATTCTTTAAACCTATTTAAAATGTTATGTATGAAAACACTTCAAACCTATTTAGAAAGAGAATGTTGTCTGTGAGAACTCTTCAAATCTATTTAGAATGTTGTCTGTTAGAACTCTTCAAATCTATTTAGAATGTTATCTATGAGAACTCTTCAAACCTATTTAGAAAAAACATTTGTTTTCAAGATTTAAGAAATAGTATGTGTGAATCCTCTTCAAACCTATTTAAAATCAGAAAAATGAAACCTTTCAAAGATTCAAGAAATATAAGCTGCAAAGCTCTTAAATCTTTTTTTCATAATAATAGTAATGAAGAGTTTTTAGATTTATTTAATATGATTAATGACATCATTGTAATGTTTATCATGAAACATTCTAAAATTTAAGGACTTTTATTAGTATTATAACCTATTCAGAATATTATGAATGAAAACTTTTAAATAAATAAATAATTTTGACAAACCTTTCTAATGTTGAAGGAATATCATTGAAAACTATTAAAATCTGCACATACTATTTTATCACTAAGCCTATTAAAAACTCTTTCAAATATCATTCAATCATGGAAACTGGGTGGTTTTAGGTATAACTTGGCTATAAAGTGCTTAGAGCAGGGGTCACCAACATGGTGCCCGTGGGCACCAAGTCGCCCGCAATGACCACATGAGTCGCCCGCAGGCCTTTTCTAAGTCTTCACATTATTAATAATGTATAAAAGCAAACTAGAAGAGTATATCAAACTGGTAGCCCTTCGTATGACTCAGTACCCATGAAGTAGCTCTCAGTAGCAAAAAGGTTGGTGACCCCTGGCTTAGAGATTTTAATAGAAATGCAGATAAAATGTCCATTAAAAATATTGAATGTAATTGATATTATATAAAATAGTATCCATAAAATATTGATGTAACTGAGATTATATAAAATATTATTCATAAAATACTAAATGTAATTGTTATTATATAAAATTGTATTCATAAAATACTAAATGTAATTATTATATAAAATTGTATTCATAAAATACTAAATGTAATTGTTATTATATAAAATAGTATTCATAAAATACTAAATGTAATTGTTATTATATAAAATACGAAATGTAATTGATATTATATAAAATAGTGTCAATAAAATACTGAATATAATTGATATTATATAAAACAGTATCCCTAAAATATTAAATATAATTGACATCATAAAATAGTATCCATGAAATACTGAATGTAATTAATATCATTTAAAATAGTATCCATCAAATACTAAATGTAATTGATATTATATAAAATAGTATCCACAAAATACTAAATGTAATTGCGATTATATAACATAGTATCCATGAAATACTGAATGTAATGGTTGTTGTATAAAATAGTATCCATAAAATACTAAATGTAATTGATATTAAAATAAAATAGTATCCATAAAGTACTGAATGTAATTGATATTATTTAAAGTAGTATCCATGAAATATTGAATGTAATTGAGATCATATAAAATAGTATCCATAAAATACTGAAAGCAATTAATATTATATAAAATAGTATCCATAATACCTACGAAAATTTCCAAATGGAACACATGAGATTCGGCGCCATTTGCAAACTTATCTTTAACTAGAAGTTGATTATGTCCCTTTTGAAAGAATGATTACAAGAAATTTACATTTTTATGGTTTTATTCATATGCATACATAAGTCTGTATTACATTCCCACCTGTCTGCTATTCACATTCAGCTCATTCCTCTCTCCCTGCACATTTGTATATGTGTATGTGTGTCCGTATGTAAGATATAAAAATGTGTGTGTATATATCATGCACATGCAATTTCATTTTCTATATTCTGACGTAAACTGTATTGGAATTTAAACCAAACCCTTATCCGTATAAATCTTTAATGAGCCTAGCTATTAATCTAATTCTTTTATTTTAAAATGCATTCCCTATCGCTACCTCACTATACAGTTTCTTGTCACTAATTCGATGTGTATTAAGCCAAACAATAAAATGCAAAACAGTACTTGTGTTGTTTTTTTCTCTTGAACATGTATGAAAATATGGTCTCAATAGAGTAGTCTCTATTATATTGCTTTTCAAGTAATAAAAAATTCCAAACCTTGACCTTGATATTTAAATGTAGGAATCAAGCACCGTGATTTATCATAATGTCTTATCATAATAGGTTCAAGTACCGTGATTTATCAGAATGTCTTATCAGGTTCACTTGTACTGCAACAAGCATTATGTCCCCACTAAATGTGACAAGTCGTGTGCAATATATTTTGTGAAAATTACCTGCATAGAAACGAAAAAATCGGCACTGTCTTGAAGGAACAGTCAAGGTCAAATCACCACTGTGTCTTGAATGAACAGTTAGCTGAAGACAAAGAAAAATGAATACATAACTTGTAAGACAACGTATCGTCTTTATATATTTAATCAAAACCATCTATTTTAAAGCTCGTACATAATAATTAAAATGGGTAGCAACAGTACTTGTTGAAAACGTGACAGATGAATGTGAAAGATGTGAGTTTTGCTATGGTATTCGAGGCAAGTTGGATACGTGTCAGGTGATATAGCAACTGAATGATATTTGCGTTGTGTATTATTTGAATACAGTTTCTGAAACAGAGTATGTGTGTCAGATTTTAAATAGTATATGTTAAATGACATTTATGGCAAGGTGAATATGAATGCTGTAAAAATTGTTAAAGGTAGACCTATTTTGTGTGCACGTAAGCTAGTGTTCAGGTGATATGTGTACACGTGCTATGATTATCTGTGTATGTCTGTTCTATAAGAACATATTTCATTAAGTGTGCAAATCCACATTTGATCTGGTATTATGTGTGCATATGTACACTTGATTTAGTATTATGTCTGCACTTTTAGATTTGACATAGAATTTTGTGTACATGTGTAAATGTGACTTAGTAATGTGTTGCACATGTACACTTCGAAATAGTATTATATGTTCTTTGATAGATACATTACATGTCCTTAGGAGCATTTGATCTAGTACCGTGTACAGGTATACATGTGATCTAGTATTGTATGTACATATGTACACTTTAGATAGTGTATGCACGTGTCTTGATCTGTCGTTATGCACACATAGGTACATTTACACTACACTGAGTGTACACATTTACAATACATCAAAAGTTATGTAAACATATATAGACAAGAACATACATCATCGCAAGATTATGAATGTTTAATTAAGATAAGTGGTCGTGATTTTGTATTGTGAGTACACATATATACATATATAGACAAGAACATACATCATTGCAAGATTATGAATGTTTGATTAAGATAAGTGGACGTGTTTTTGTATTGTGAGTACGCATATAAACATTTGATCTAGTACAACGTGGAACATGTTCAATTGATCTGGTATTATATATTCACATGTAGATGATGTAATTTTATGTAACTGGTCAGTTGATCTATTTGATCTAGAAATGTATATATGTACATTTGATCTAGAATTGTGTGTACCTGTACACTTGATCTAGAATACTCTGTCTACATGCGATCTAGTATTGTGTTAGTTGTTTAAATCATGCGGGTGTTTTGTTTTGATTTTTGTATTTTAATTTTTATGAATCCTTGAAAATAAATTCATTGTGAGTTTCTATTGAAATATTTTTTCAGAGTTTATTTCCTTAAAAATCTAATTACACCACCAAATAAAAATGTGCTGTTATTTCGTGCATGAACTAGGTGAACCCTTTCTCCATCACAATGTTATTGACAATATATATTGCCTTGTTCTGAATTAAGAGGACTCACTTCAATTTACCACACACAATATTACTGACAACATACAATGCCATGTTATGAATGAACAGGACTGACTTCAATTTGCAAAGCACAACGCTGCTGACAAAACATAATGCCACGTTTTCAACTAACAGGACTCACTGCAGTTTAAAACACAAAATATTACTGATAAGGTATAATGTCATCTTCTGAACTAACAAGTTCTACTTCAGTTTACAGAGTTAAAAACAACATACAACGCCATGTTCTGAATTATTGGGACTGACTTCAATTAACAAAATGATACTGAAAACCTATAATGCAATATTCTGAACTAACCGGACTGACTTCAGTTTACACCAACCAGTGTTATGGCAGTTTATAGTGAAATCTAATAAACTAACAAGACTGACTTCAGTTTACAACACACAATTTTACTGACAAAATATAATGTTATGTGCCAAATCTACGATACTGATTTCAGATTACAAGACGCAATGTTACTGGCAACATGTAATGCCATGTTGTGAACAAACAGGACTGTCATCACTTTACAACAAGCAACGTTACTAACAACATACAAAGCTAACAGGAATTACATTAGTTTCCAACACGCAAAGTTGTTGACCACATGTCATTTTCTGAACTAACCGGAATGACTTCATATTACAATTCAAAGTAAAACTGACAACATATATTGCAATGTTTTGAAAAAAATGGATTGACTTTAGTTCACAACCAACAATGCTACCTACAACATTTAATGCCAATTCTGAACTAACAGTAATGAATTCAGTTTACAACACACATTGTTTTACTTACAACCTACAAAGCCATGATATGAATGAAGAGGACTGACTTTAGTTTACAAAAAAAACAAAACAATGCTGCTGACAAAATTTAATACCATGTTTTGAACTTACATGACTCATTGCAGTTTAAAACACAAAATGTTACTATAACATATAATGTCAGGCTCTGAATGAACAGAGCTGACTTCACTATACAACACACAGTGTTAAAGACAACATATAATGCCATGCTCTGAATGTACAGGGCTGACTTCACTGTACAACACACAGTGTTACTGACAACATAGAATTCCATGTTTTAGAACGAACGGGACTGACTTCAGTTGAGAGTGAACAATGTTACTGACAACAAATAATGGCAGGTTCTCATCTAACATGACTGATTTCACTTTACAACAAACGATGTTACTGAAAACATGTAATTCCATGTCTGAATATCAGGACTGATTTCAGTATTAAATCACACACTTTTGCATACAACATAAAAAACCATGTGCGAACTAACAGGACTGACTTCGGTTTACAACATACAATGTCACTAACAACAATTAATGCCATGTTTTGAACTAAAACTATTGACATCAGTTACAACATATACATACAAGGCTACTGTCAACATATAATGTCACGCATTAAAGTAATGAGACTGACTTCAATTAACATAAGAAAGTATACTGATAACAAAAAATGCAATGTTCTGTTCAATCAGGACGGACTTCAGTTTACAATATTCAATGTTCTGTACTATCAGGACGGACTTCAATTTACAATATTCAATGTTCTGTACTATCAGAACTGACTTCAATTTACAATATTCAATGTTCTGTACTATCAGAACTGACTTCAATTTACAATAGTCAATGTTCTGTACTATCAGAACTGACTTCAATTTACAATATTCAATGTTCTGTACTATCAGGACCGACTTCAATTTACAATATTCAATGTTCTGACAATGCAACCTTCTGAATTAACAAGACTGACTTCAGTTTACAACACACATGCTACGGACAGCATATAATGCCATGTTCTGAAGTAAACAAATTGACTTAATTAAGCTATACTACTGACAACATATAGTGCCATATTTGGAACTCACAAAACTGACTTTAGATGACAACACACAAGTTTACCTATAACGTATAATGAATGCCACGTTCCCTGCTAACAGCACTGATTTCAGTTTACGATAAACAATCTTACCGACAACATTTACGTGTCTCTTATCAGTCACCACTCGCGTCTCTCACCTGTCATCATTCACGTTTCTGTGCCCGTCAACATTTAAGTGTCTCTCACCTGTCACCATTCACGTATCGGTCGCCTGTCACAATTCACATTTCTCCCCCCCCCCCCCCCATCAACACTCTTATGTTTCTCACCTGTCACAATTTTTTTTTTCATTTGTCGCCAGTCTCCATTTATGTGTCTCTCATCTGTCACCATTCAGGTCTCTGACGCCCGTCTCTCACCTAACACCATTACGTTTCTATCGTTCTTCACAATTTTAGTGCCTCTTACATGTCAACATTCACGTCACTATCACCCGTCAGCATTCACATGTCTCCCAACTGTCACCATACACGTTTCTCTCTCCAATCACAATTCGCTTGTCTCTCACGTCACATTCACGAATCATGTGTATATCGCCATTTACCTGTATGTATCTTGTCACCATTCACGTGTCTGTCGCCGGTCAGTATTTGCGTGTCTCCCCTGTTATCATGCGCGTCTGTCTCTCGCCTGTTACCATTCACATCTCTGGTTGCCTGTCACCATACATGTATCTCTCGCCTGTCATCATTCACGTCTCTGTCGCCTGTCACCAATCATGTGTCCGTCGTCTCTCATAATTCACGAGTCTGTCACCTGGCAGAATTCCCTTGTCTTTCGCCTGGCACAATTCACCTGGTCTACATAAAATACAAATAACGTTTTCATAAACTATTTAAAAAATCACTTTATTCAGCAAGCATCTACATTAGTCCATATTTACATATTGCTTACTCATTCGTGTTAATTAAAATTTTGCTCTTTATATCTCCCCCAGCAATAAAACCAAAAAACTACCCAGAAAGATGAAAGAAGAAAAACATTTATTTTGTTTGAGTATGTATATACGTGTTACTTCCGAATGATCTAATAATGGCTTGATTATTTTATTTATTTCAGAAAGCAATATCAATAAATAATCATACATACTCATAAATAATTACCATTACTCACATTCTTACACACACTCACATGCAACTCCCCTTTATTTGTTAAATATCTACAAGACACCCCTGAATTAATATTGACTTGTCAATTAATTGTGACATACGTATAGTCCTAGAATCGTGTCACTGGCATATGACTGACGTATGTCAAGAACTCAATAGTAAATATCACCACTCAGCTTTATAATATATCACTACTGACATGTAACAAACCGAATGTCTATTAATTAATGCCAGTCAATATTTCAGCAATGAAGCACTGAAAATATCAACGTCTATTGAATGAGGTTAGTAAGTATCTCAGTAATGAACCATTACAAAATATCAACGTCTATTGAATGAGGTTAGTAAGTATCTCAGTAATGAACCATTACAAAATATCAACGTTTATTGAATGAGGTTAGTAAATATCTCAGTAATGAAACATTACAAAATATCAACGTCTATTGATGAGGTTAGTGAGTATTTCAGGAATGAAGCATTAAAAATATCAATGTATATTGAATGAGGTTAGTCAGTATTTCAGTATTGTAGTACAAAAATATTAACGTCCTTTGAGTGAGGTTAGTCAGTATTTTAGTATTGAAGTACAAAAATATCAACATCATTTGAATGATGCTAATTAGTATTTCAGTAATAAAGTACTAAAATTATCAATATGTATTGAGGTGATTCTAAATAGTATTTCAGTAATAAGGTACACACATATCAATATCTATTGAGTGATGCTAATATTTCAGTACTAAGGTACTAAAATACCAAAGTTTATTCAGTGATGTCAGTCGGTCTTTCAGAAGTAGAAGTTTAAAAAAAATGTTTTCAGTAATGAAGTATTACAAAGGCAAACGTCTACTGATAGATGTTGGTTGTCACATTTTCAGTAATGAAGCAAACACTGATATGTGTCATCTGTATACATGTCAATTACTACATTTCCAGTGGCGCGATGTACTCTGGGATGTAATTATTATGAATTATACGAAATATTAGCAATTAGTTAATGATATAAAACATCTACAAGTATTAATGCAGAGTATAGACCACTGGATACAAGCGCATATCTACAACTGTTTAGCCGACATGCTTACGCCGCCTTCAGTTTGACTCACGGCCTCTACTCAGTTATTTATACAGAGAAAAAGATTTTATAAAACAGACACACATAACAGATATTATAGATGGACAGATAAATGCTACAATTTACGTCAAAAAACAAACAAACAAACAAAAGAAGTTGCATTACACAAACAGATACGCGAGACTGAACAGTTAATACAATTTAATGAAAGAAAAGTTTAACAATATGTAATAAAAGAATAAAGCAAATAGATTCTGCCCTATTTCCTCATCATAAGGCAATTCATGTTTAAGCCGCACTGGAGTCACTGCCAAAGCAAGACTTAGCTGCAGTCATTTCTCTGCAGTGGGTAGCTCTCCCAAGACTTAGCTGCAGTCATTTCTCTGCAGTGGGTAGCTCTCCCAAGACTTAGCTGCAGTCATTTCTCTGCAGTGGGTAGCTCTCCCAAGACTTAGCTGCAGTCATTTCTCTGCAGTGGGTAGCTCTCCCAAGACTTAGCTGTAGTCATTTCTCTGCAGTGGGTAGCTCTCCCAAGACACGTCACTCGCTGATAGATGCTCAATAGGACAAATGACTAACATCAAATGCAATGCCCAAAGCCCTCGTCATAGATTTGAGAATAAAGATAGAAACTGAAACCGAAACCCTTATCTAGCCAGGGGTCTTCTGTTTCTTGTATAACCCCAAATTAGGGAGGGACTCAGTCTTTAACGCTCACCCAATCGTTTGAATAGAATTTCCACCCAGGTTTTCTTAGAT
This sequence comes from Sinotaia quadrata, assembly GCA_028829895.1. Classification (NCBI taxonomy): domain Eukaryota; kingdom Metazoa; phylum Mollusca; class Gastropoda; order Architaenioglossa; family Viviparidae; genus Sinotaia; species Sinotaia quadrata. The sequence continues at coordinate 13,753,403 of CM054182.1, forward strand.
TTGAAACCACGCCCATCTCTACCTAGACTCACTCTTGACCCAATCAAATTAAAAAATCCTCCTGGAGGTAATTAATGTTTATGACTTCTTCTCATCTTCCGTACCCACATTCTGTCAACACATGTGACCTACCCCCCTAAACAAGTTGACAGTTACATCAGTCTAAACGTTGCATAACACATAACCAGGTCAAAACCAAGACTACAGATCTAACGTTTAAGCCGACAGCACACTACTCCTTAGAACCCAGGGACATAGTGTTCTCAAGAACAATAAAAATAGACCCACCCTGTGTTACTACTCTACACACACACACACACACACACACACACACACACACACACACACACACACACACACACACACACACTCAGCAGTCCGTTCTGGACTTTCATTAAAAAATAAACTTTGTACATTTCCAAAATCATACAATTTACAAATAAAATGTCATTTAAAAATCGTAGATAAAATATTAAAGTTTATTTTAAAAATATGTGAGGGGATTTTCCATCATATGACTTTCAGTAATGAAGTATATGACATATGTCTTGTGGGTACATATCAGTTATCAATTTTCAGCAATGAAGCATACACGTCAGTTATCAATTTTCAGCAATGAAGCATACACGTCAGTTATCAATTTTCAGCAATGAAGCATACAATGACATGTCTCGTGGGTACATGTCAGTTATCAATTTTCAGCAATGAAGCATACAATGACATGTCTCGTGGGTACATGTCAGTTATCAATTTTCAGCAATGAAGCATACAATGACATGTCTCGTGGGTACATGTCAGTTATCAATTTTCAGCAATGAAGCATACAATGACATGTCTCGTGGATACATGTCAGTTACCACATTTTTAGTACTGATGCATACACTGATGTATGTCTACATGTCGGCTGTCAGTTTCAATAAAAGAAGCCCTACAGCAGTGCATGAATGTTGACTTGTCTTGCAATTCGGTTTGTCAATAAAAGAGCACTTTACTGTCACACTTCTATCGAGCCAGGCTTGTGAGCGAATGTAATGTTGCAATCGGTTTTATCGTAACGAAGTAACATTTGATACGACACATGATATAGCATAATTTTATGTCTGCTGAGCGATGGCTGCCCTCGGTTTTATCGTAACGAAGTGTAAATGAAACGACGCTGATGTGACAGATGTCTGTTGAGCCATAGCTGCAGTTGGTTTTACAATAACGAGACGGTACTAACGATACTAATATACAACACGTGTATATTAGAATATTCATGCCATGAGTCGAGGTTTTCATATGTCACAGCTTCTGGGCTCGTGGAGAGTCCTCATATTTTTTTTTTTTGTTTCGCACCAGGATTTCTTTTGCCGCAAGCGCAGCACACAGGATCCCTCGCGCAGCGCTCGGCAAGCGTGCAGTCTGTCCACACGTGCAAGGGATGAGTTGTGTCGCAATTACTGACGTCAGCGAGTTGTACGTGCCGCCACTGCTATAAATAGACAGTACTTCCGTGGCCCTTGTTGTGTATCTGCCATCTATGGGATTTGCTTGTGCTGTGTTTCGTCGGTCCTAGAACACGCATGTATATTGTGTGCAATGTGTGTAAATGTCAGTTCCTAAAATCTAGTCAGTGCTGATCTGTCTTGGCGCTTTCCCCCATTGCGCTAGTGACTGACAGAACGCTGAGATGAAACATGGCCTGACTAATTATCGTGGCGCTGTTGGCCTAACATGTTGTGCTCATTATTCAGAAAAATGTATGCCGAATTCCAAAATGCATTCTTACTTCAGTACAAGGCACTTTGATTTGGCACTTCTCTACTAAGGTTGGCTGAGAGCAGTTTGTATTTTGCTTTCGGTTAGTAATGTGCACATGATAACTCTGAATTACTCTGGCTTGCAGTTTATAGCTGAAAATGCACCTTTGTTCAAACTTTTGAGTCCTTGGACTCATGTAGAGAACTTATGAATTCCCCAGAATGTGGCAAACAAGATTTCTTTTAAATCTACCAGACTGTTGTAAACGGGACTATTTCAAATCCATCAGTCTGTGGTAAACGGGACTATTTCAAGTGGGTCACAGAGTACGGAACGTTTAAGCATTGCAGCATCAGTTCCAACTGTGCTTTTCATAAAGCGATGGCGGATACAGTTTTGTCACAATAGACTTGTGCGTGTCATCTGAACATAGCTTCTATTGAGGTGCATGTCATCTGAACATAGCTTCTATTGAGGTGCATGTCAGTTGCAGATGATTAAATGTGAAATTGTCTTAAATCAAGCAATAAATGTAAAATTGCGTGACACCAGTCCTCTGTTACGGATGTATAAATGTGAAATTGCCTGAAATCATCTAACTTTTTGACCGATCAGTTTTGAATTAGTAATTGTGAAATTGCCTGAAATCATCTAACTTTTTGACCGATCAGTTTTGAACTAGTAAATGTGAAATTGACTGAAATCAACTAGCTAATGTTTTGACTTCTGGACTAGTAAGTGTGAAATTGGCTGACATTAACTAACTAATGTTTTGACAGAATCTCCAGTCAATCTTGAAGTAAGTACGAACAATTTTATGCAATTAGCACTTTGGTGTAAAGAATTTGCAAGCTATCAGAAATAATTTAACTGCTAAATTATGCACATATAAACAGAGATATGTAAAGAGACACGCAGATAACGAAATAGAAACATTCCTGTATAATATATATTTTTTTTGTTACACAATTAATAATTGCCCCACGAAAACAAACAAACAAAAAATGTGGGCCAGCAAAGCCGTGGCTGCGTTCAAAAACAATACAGCCGAAATGCGTAAGTTAATTGTAGGAACTGGATTCACTCTGTTGGGCTTTCTCCTTCAACTAGTGGCAGTGTCCACCGATCACTGGCTCTTGATAACAGTGATAGATCCAAACCGTAATGGCACAGGACATCACTTAATCGAGGCCTACACTGGGTTATGGAGACTTTGCCGGTTAGAAGTTGTCAGACAACAGCTTGGAGATGGATCAATGACAGAGAGTGAACGTAAGTACCAATAATATAAAGGCCCTCCTATAACATCCATACATATATGATCATAGAACGTAAATACCAATAACATAAAGGCCCTAAAACATCATATATGACCATAGAACGTAAGTACCAATAACAGAAAGGCCCTAAAACATCATATATGACCATAGAACGTAAGTACCAATAACATAAAGGCCCTCCTATAACATCCATACATATATTATCATAGAAGTAACATACTCAAATGACTTATGATCATAGAAGAAACATACTGAAATGACTTATGATCACAGAAGTAACATACTCAAATTACTTATGATCATAGAAGTAACATACTCAAATGACTTATCATAGAAGTAACATACGCAAATGACTTATGATCATAGAAGTAACATACTCAAATGACTTATGATCATAGAAGTAGCATACTCAAATGACTTATGACCGTAGAAGTAACATACTCAAATGACTTATGATCATAGAAGTAACATACTCAAATGACTTATGATCATAGAAGTAACATACTCAAATGACTTATGATCATAGAAGTAACATACTCAAATGACTTATGATAATAGAAGTAGCATATTAAACTGACTTATATGCTCATGGAAGTAAAATACTCAACGCACTTATTATCATAGATGCAACATATTCAACTTACTTGTTATCATAGAAGTAACATAATAAATTAGCTTATGTGCGCAAGAGGAGATTTTACGCTATCGAGAGGGCTTTTTTTAATCACAAGAAAATTATCATCTCTACACTTAAGATCATTTTTGCACATTCCAGCTTGCGGATGATGAGGACTGGAAGTACTCTTACACTCTCCCCAGAGTGAATTCCAAGTAATTTAGTGAACACTGAAAAATAACATTGAATTTGCATACGTCCACACAGAGTAGCGAATAGTCCCCCCCCCCCACACACACACAAAAGGCTATACCGCCCGACTTATGCCCCCGTACTACTCAAGCCTTTTAACCCAGTTATAGTATAACACAGGTAGAGGGTACTGATAGATAATGAAATAGAATTTATTAACAATTAATTAAATGCACACTACATAGCAAGAATATCGTTCAAATACAAATAATGACATATACAATGAGGACATACAAGAAACATACAAATAAGAATACAATATAATTGACTGTCAAACAGAGTCTCAGGCCTGATAACGGCTCTCTCATGAATTCTTAATGGAAATGTTCTAAATTTGTTGTTTCCAGCTCTTCTTAGGTTTTCAAAAGAAGAGGTTTCTTAACAATGACGACGTTATAAAGACAAAGACGTACACATCATGCAGGGAATGAATGAACAAGCAGTCAGGTTATGAAAAGAAAAGAGTCACATGACCTTTTAGCCATCGCTGGCTGTGGGTGTCGTTAAGAGCAAGGTGAGCTTGGCTTACACTCTGTGAGATGAATATTAGACTTCGGGACACACGTGGAATGTTTGTGAAGTCAAAACAAGACCAACAAATTGCAGTGAGACCCAAAGTCAAAACGAGGCCCACAAGTTGCAGTGAGACCCACAGTCAAAACGAGGCCCACAAGTTGCAGTGGGACCTACAGTCAAAACGAGGCCCACAAGTTGCAGTGGGACCCATAGTCAAAACGAGGCCCACAAGTTGCAGTGAGACCCATAGTCAAAACGAGGCCCACAAGTTGCAGTGAGACCCACAGTCAAAACAAGGTCCACAAGTTGCAGTGAGACCCATAGTCAAAACGAGGCCCACAAGTTGCATGAGACCCACAGTCACAGCAGAATAGAATCATGAAGAACAAAGTTTTTCAAAAAAAGGCTTCATAAAGATCTTCAAAAGCGCTGCTGGTCCTTTCACTAGGAAACATATTTCCTATGCATGAGTGTTCTGACTAGCCTCTCGATCTACTCATCTACCTCTCCTTAACACTCATCTACCCCTCATTAACACTCATCAGAATTAATTTAGTATTTAGAAGGTTCAATCATTTTTGCTCTCTGTCTTGATAGGACAGTCTTATTCTTTCAATACATCTTTAAACAAACTTGAAATATACTGCCTTATATAAGCTTATCAATGAGAGCTTATTTTATTAATAAAATTCAGGTTCGCCAACTTTAAATTGCTTGGTATTTCTGCTAGTTAAAATAACCATAAAACATATCTATTTAGTTATCAAACAGCATACAGAGTTTACACAGGGAAGTTAAATATATCATTACTTGCCTGAAAAGAAATGGCATAAGAACACAATTTTAGTTAGCTGAAAAGGAACATAAAATTACAAGTTAGGACGTGTGCAAGTTACTAGTTAGGATGTGTGCAAGTTACACTTTAGGATGTGTGCAAGTTACCCTTTAGGATGTGTGCAAGTTACAAGTTAGGATGTGTGCAAGTTACCCTTTAGGATGTGTGCAAGTTACAAGTTAGGATGTGTGCAAGTTACCCTTTAGGATGTGTGCAAGTTACCCTTTAGGATGTGTGCAAGTTACTAGTTTACTTTGCTGTGTTCTGATTCGATCTTTGAGTTTTGTGGCCACCCGGATTTAATTGTTTGAACGTCATACTGTAGCTGTGTGTGACTGCTGTGTTCTGATATTCTGGTATGTGTGTGTGTGTGTGTGTGTGTGTGTGTGTGGTCTTCCTACGTCATCTCTCGAAGTGAATCAGAAGCGGAGGCCAGGCCATGGGTGGGGAGTTGTTTCACGAGACAAGAGTTTACAAAAAGACGCTCTGATTAATAGGAAGACAAGTCTCATGGAAGGACCTAAGTCCTAAGATGTAGCACGGTATAAATTAGAAAACTTAACCCGTTTGTGAGTCGCTGTAGTTACAATATGTATCAATGTTATTGCGAGTATTTACTCAATTAGAGACTTATGTCAAAATATACGTCATTTAATGTATATGACGTCACATTTAGAGTAGGTTAATATGTAGGCCTTCGTATCATTTATTAAATTAAAGTCGCATTCAGCAGAGCAAAGTAAATCTAACGATTTTCAAGCAAAATTAAAAGAACATCGTCAGAAATGCAACAGATTCAAAGATTACATTCACTGATACAGTAAGACAAACAAACTGATTCCTTAGTAGTAATGTGCACCACAGGGTGCGAGAATGAAAAATGATGATGATAATGGAGGACAAAACATCACATGCTTGACAGCAGCCACAACAAACGATGACAACGCGCAAAAACCGTGTTTACAGCTTACATGTGGCCTTCATTCATGGCGGCACACCGCCAAACTCTCTCTCTCTCTCTCTCTTTTCAGCTACATGGTTCTCTTGTTGCTCTGTACGCATACCATCCAACCATTCTTTGACAATTGTTGTTGTGTTGTTATTCCGTTAACTTCTTCTGTTCCACAGGAAGTGCGTGAACACCTTTCATCGTCTCTAGATGTTCTGGTTTTGTATGATTCATGTGGAACCTTCCTCCTTCTCTTGCTTTCGGGGAGGGGAGTTAGAGTGGTGTTCTGCTGCTGTTGCTCGTTTTGTTTCTTCGTGCTTGTTCCTTGCTGCGACTGTTATAGGTCCTCTTTATTATTATTTTTTTTTCTTTAATTTTTTAAATTTTCTTTTCATCCTGAGATGTAGTTGTTGTGTTGTTGTCTTGTTGTGCAGGTGATGAATAGTTCTTTTCGGGGCCACCCCAGCGAAACAAAAGAACCCAACTAATATCCTGGGTCTGTAGTAGACTGGGCTGTATGGACAGCTTCAGTGCACAAGAGATTTTTCGCCAAGTTTGAGACTCTAACGATACTTTACCCCGTGTTGCTGCTGTACTCAGAAAATAATTTTAAAAAAGAAATTTAATTTCTAGTACCTCTGAGATCCGTTGTAGGTTGATGTATTGTAGTAGTTCCGACAGCGGTGACCATATCGGGTGGCGGTCTAGTTGACATTGTAAAGTGTTTAGAAGCCACCATATTAGGTCTTCGGGCGGTGGCTGGTAGCAGCTATTTCTTTGGTTGCTGTCGTGAATGTGTTGATGGTTGTGTCTGTAGGATTGGGTGTGTTCTTTCTTTAGGTCTCGGACCCAGTTTGGCGGTTGTCGTCTTTTCTTTTTGTTGTCTGTTTATATCTTTACAGCCTGTGTTTGAGTTTCGATATTTTGCGCGCCATAGGCGTTTGTGTCTTCCGATTGTGATTCTTCTGTTTGGTGGTTTTTTTGGCTTCGACGTGTGATTCAGTTAGGGTGTCCGTCGTTTTCACAGTAGTGACCGTTTCTGTATGTTGATCACTCGTGTGCTGAGGGCGTTCGAGTTCCTTTTTAAGTTTAAGTTGTCGTTGCCGTGGTGGCGGCTTCTGTCATCTGATCTGCTGTTGTTGACGTTTGTGGCGATTTGTTCTTTGTCTTGACTTTTGGAGTTTTGTGTTTCAGTCTGCATCTTGATGGTGTCCCATTTTGACTGTAGTTGTTTGAGTGTCTCTGGTGGTTGTACCTGTCTTGTCTATCTGAGCTGTAGATGTAGTTTGGGTCGTTTTTGCCCTTTGCATGGTGGTGAAATTTGTTGAGCGTGAATATTCCGTCGTCTGTGTGTAGGCTGTAGAAGTTTGAATGCTTTGCGCCTCTGTGTTGGTGGATGCGTCAAATATGATGTCGTTGTGGTAGTTGATTGTATTGTCCTGTTCGTGCGTTGTTGAGTTGTTGGCGCTACGGGTGGTGATTCAGTCTGTGACTGGCTGGTAGTAGTAGTAGTAGTAATTTTGCGCCATCTCATGGGCTGCCGCTCTAGCCTCCACTGACGCTAATTTGTCATTTATGTATTATGTCCCTTTGAGTGAGTCTAGACTAGAGTATTCTGTTTTGAAGTTTTGAAGAGGTCTCTTGGCATCATTTATGATTGTCCCCTTGAGTGAGTCTAGAGTATTCTGTAAAGTTTTGAAGAGGTCTCTTGGCATCATTTATGTCCCCTTGAGTGAGTCTAGAGTATTCTGTAAAGTTTGGAAGAGGTCTCTATGCATCATTTAAGTATTATGTCCCCTTGAGTGAATCTAGAGTATTCTGTAATGATTTGAAGCGTCTCTTGGCATCAGTACAATTGTGTGGTTCCTGCTGGCGATGGTGAGGTGTATTTCATAACATTTTTTTGCATCCCATCTTGATGCAGTTGTAGAGGTGGTGAGTTATTTTTAGTTGTTTTTTTTTTTGTTTTTTTTTTTTGTGCGAATTATCAGCGCCTTTCGTCTCTGGTTGAACGTAGCGAGCTCGCAGATCGAGGGCTGGCGAGTGTGTATTTTGTCCTCATTTGACACACTTGCTCGTCCATCTATATTCCAAAAGCCTGGCCACAAAGAGAGCCGCAGTAGACACCTCGACACAGACAACTGAAACTGGGGCTAATTGACTCTTCTATGCTTTCTTACTTCCATTCTTATATAATTTACCCTTAAACTACTTACATTTATATAAAGCTTATAGTAACTAAAGAAATTACATTAATTACTCTTTAAATACAACCCTTTCCTAATGTATAACTTACAAAAGAAAGTACAAAATAAATTAAATAGCTATATTTGTGTGCCATATAGCACACCATTCTCACATGAATAAATTTTACAATATACATAGAAAGTAATATCAACTAGCATACAAAAATTTATAACTACAAACTGCAAACCATTTCCTATCTATCTATCTATCTATAAATATCAATTTTATTTAATAACTCACTAAAACATTGTACAATGATAAAAATCATGTAATCTAACATAGCATACTAAACATTACTAAGCACTGACAATGGTACTGAGATTTCAATTTCAAACAAAGGAACATGTGACAAAATTTACCTCTTCCCATTTTAAAATTTAAATTATATAAATTGCTAAATTGTCAGAGTAACCTGACCTTAGGCACTCCTTATAGTGTTATTTTTGAAAGTGTTTGAGTTGAAGTGAACATCTCGAGGCAAGAATATTCTAGATTGCTGTCATAAAGCAAACTGAATGAGTACTTTTCTATTATGTAATGATTATTACTTACGAGAACAAGACCAGCCAAGTTAAACAAAAAGGCCCTCTCTGCAATAGTCAAATTAAGGCAGCATTATATTTCATCTCTAACTCCTTTCTCTCGTACAAACATTCTCAACTTAAAAAATCCTGCAACTGTTTCGTTAGTCCAATACACAAACATCATAAGTAATATAGCAAACTTGTACGAAATTCTCTAAGTCAATTCTTTCTTTATTAGTCAGGTAACTTACTATAAATAAGTTACTTGACCAGACTCGAGTTACATTCATATTCAAATGATTAGAATAGGGTACTTCTTCAACAAAGAAACTTCCATTGCATGCTCATTGGATGATTTTGTTATGAACAAGTGTGAGACAATTAGTCAGAAAAATCTACTCATCCAATTGGAATTGGTTTGGATTGTGTCAGCAATTTTCTAGCGTATTCTCAGCTCGAGTTGTTTACTTCCAACTTTGACACTTAAGAATATCAGTATAAGCAGTGCTGAAGATCGAGTTACTTTGACATTTGACAAATTATATAACAATTAAGTTGAGAATAGGGATAGGCAAATTTATTCTGCCACAATATTAATATGCCATACTCGTACATATAACTCCATATAAGTATATTATTTTATACCATACTCTTATATATCGCTCAATATAAGTGTATCATTTTATGCCATACTCATACATTTAATTCTACATAAGTTTATTATTTTATGCCATACTCGTACATATAACTCCAAATAAGTATATCATTATGCCATACTCGCACATCTAACTCTATATAAGAATTTAATTTCAAGTCACACTCATACTTATAACTCCATATAAATATTTGTATTGATATTATACCATGTATTATAATAACTAATCATATCATGCTGTGTATTTTAATCGTTAATTTTATTTTTGTTTAGTAATATAATCCGTAATTGTATTCACACTGTTTGTTGTTAAAAACGTGTGCATTTATACTTGTATTGGAGTCAAGTTAAATTTGTATTGATAGTATGTATCTTTAGTTATGTTTGTATCGTAATGTTGTTTTCCTAAAGCAAACAGTGGGATTAGTGAACATAAAATCAGGAACTAGATATATTTAACCTTTGAACCAGTTACTAGTTATTATTTTTTACTGACAACAATTGTAGGCATAATTTCTCCTAGATTCAGAGAGTAGTTTATTAATTCTATTAGACTCGTGGTGTTAATTAAATAATTCTAACGATAATTGTATATAAAATTAATTTTATTATTTGACTTTAGTATTCTAGTAGACTCCCGGGATTAATTAAGTGGCTGTAGTCCTAATAATAATTGTATATAACTTATTATTTGACTTTACTAGCCTTTATTTAGACTCCTAGGATTAATTAATAGGTTGTAGGCCTAATGATAACTGATATATAATTTGTTGTTGATTCCTGTAGCATACTCGTAGCTTTAAGGTCAAGCGTGACATAACATTGGTTCTGTACTTCTGTATTTGTTTGTATATTTATTATTAAGTTATTGTTGTTTATGATCGTGATACCTGTCTTAGCATACAGGAAGCAATTGTGTTTATGATCGTGATACCTGTCTTAGCATACAGGAAGCAATTGTGTTTATGATCGTGATACCTGTCTTAGCATACAGGAAGCAATTGTGTTTATGATCGTGATACCTGTCTTAGCATACAGGAAGCAATTGTGTTTATGATCGTGATACCTGTCTTAGCATACAGGAAGCAATTGTGTTTATGATCGTGATACCTGTCTTAGCATACAGGAAGCAATTGTGTTTATGATCGTGATACCTGTCTTAGCATACAGGAAGCAATTGTGTTTATGATCGTGATACCTGTCTTAGCATACAGGAAGCAATTGTGTTTATGATCGTGATACCTGTCTTAGCATACAGGAAGCAATTGTGTTTATGATCGTGATACCTGTCTTAGCATACAGGAAGCAATTGTGTTTATGATCGTGATACCTGTCTTAGCATACAGGAAGCAATTGTGTTTATGATCGTGATACCTGTCTTAGCATACAGGAAGCAATTGTGTTTATGATCGTGATACCTGTCTTAGCATACAGGAAGCTATTATTGTGTTTATGGCTGTGAGACGCGTCAGCATGCAAGAAGTTATTGTGGTGTTTATAATCGTGACACTTTGTCAGCATGCAAGAAGTTATTGTGGTGTTTATAATCGTGACACTTTGTCAGCAAGCAAGAAGTTATTGTGGTGTTTATAATCGTGACACTTTGTCAGCATGCAAGAAGTTATTGTGATGTTTATAATCGTGACACTTTGTCAGCATGCAAGACGTTATTGTGGTGTTTATAATCGTGACACTTGTCTGCAGGAAGCTATTGTGAACCGCACAACCTCCTTCCGACCGAGAATGACATCAAACAAAACAAGGATTACGACCTTCACCACCTCGGTAAGTCGAACACCAACACCATCTCCACAGCGCACGTTTCAACTTTTCAGAATATGGCACGTTTCTGTATTTTTATTTTAAAAAAAAATATTTCTGTTTATTTCGGCAACGTGTTAAGGTTGTTCGTCACCCGTTACTACATCATTATTATGAGTACTGACAGAACATTACTGACCTATGTACTTAGAAAATTGGGAGAACACTCTCTTATTAAGACATAATTATTTCTATCAGTTTTTACAATAGAGTAGTTGTTATGTGTACATTGCTGTTATCTCACTATTGGAAAATGTTATCTTTATATATGGGAAAGCGCTGTCCTAGTATAAATATTTGCTGTCTTAGAGTCGGAAAACAGTTTTTTGCAAGAAATCGTTATCATAGAATAATGAAAGGATGTTTTAGAAAATGTAAAATTTGTCTTAGGAAGCCATATCCTTAGTATAGGGGTAGGTATATTAATATAAGAAAGTGATGCCTTATAATATGTAAAAGCTGTCAGCACAAAAAACCGTCATCTTAGAATAGTAAATGCTGACTTAGTATAGGAAAACCTATATCGGTATATAACAACGCTGTGTGAGTATAGGAAAACCTATATCGGTATATAACAACGCTGTGTGAGTATAGGAAAACCTATATCGGTATATAACAACGCTGTGTGAGTATAGGAAAACCTATATCGGTATATAACAACGCTGTGTGAGTATAGGAAAACCTATATCGGTATATAACAACGCTGTGTGAGTATAGGAAAACCTATATCGGTGTATAACAACGCTGTATAGGAACTCGTATCTCGGTATAGAACAACGCAGTCAGTAGAGTAAATCCATGTCTCAGTATAGAACAACGCTGTATCAGTACAGGAAATCGAATTCCCTTTTTTTTGCCACGTGATATCTATCACACAGATCTACTGTGAGAGAGTACAAACTTGACTTGGTTATACCTGCCATTTTTCACAGACAAGAGGCACGAGAAACTGAACACGTGTACACAATTTCTTTTTCATCCATCAACACAGTCTATCCTGGCAATGTGCCGGCATTTCGGCAAGAGAAATTAAGTCATGCATATAAATCATCTGTTAATCCTATCATACCCTGTGTCGAAGTAATCAACACTAACAAGCAAACACACAAAACCCCACAATACTCCCGATCATACTCACTCACGCACGCAGCAAACACAGATGGCATACACATCCAGTTACAATAAATATATGTGCTAGAGTAGCTAAACCCATAGACTGATAACAGTTATTTTTAGGGACTTTATATTACAACAGAATATTCTTTAATTTGGTGACATTATTCCCTTTATTGTTGCATTTATGTTGATTGTTTACTGCAGTCTAAGTATACATTTGCACGTTTGCACCGCTATTTGTCACATTTTTGTCATACAATAATTGTCTTGGAATTTTTCCCCACCAGCACTTAGTCCTGCTTTATGCACATGAAAAGTCAGCCTTGAAATTCTTTCTTGCTACTCTGGTATTTTGCAATGTCTACTTCACTTATTCACGTCTCTTACAATCTGTGCCGTTGATATATAATGTCCTTGCAATACAATTTAATTCTTGTGATTTTCATGAAGACATAACTGTACCTTTGCCTTGAATGTGGTCTCTTAACAGATTTTGACGTAAGGGATCTCTTACAGATTGGTACGTATTTCTGGACTTTCCCCTCTTGTCATCTGTACACTTAAACTAACCCTGCATTCGACCAATTAAAGCCACATTTAGGTGGTTGCTGCTGTGCAAGGAAGGGAGGGAACTCTGTAGTGAGTGCCATATGTATTGCTGACCTTACTTTACGTGTTGTCCTTGTGCTAAGTTTAGACTGTCGAGCTTAATGCGGTGTCTTGAAGCTTATACGCATGTCGTAGACAGCATGCAGGGAAGAAATAACAAACGCAATATACACTGTACCCACAGATATATCAAGTGTTTGTTAAAATACTGCTTTGTGTATGTACAGCATATCGTATATATTATCTAATTATCATTTTGATTGTTCATTTATCATAAGTTATTTAACATAAAATGCAATGCCAGTGGTAATAATTATACATAGTGTAATCACATGTAGGAACGTACTCCAACTAAAGTAAGTATTTTTTATATGTATTCCAAGTGAGTATATTGTTCTTTTGAGACTAAAGTAAGTACTACTGTTGCGTACTCCAAAGATGTACTTACGATACTTACTCTAAAGATGTATCTCTGTAAGGTACTCTAAGATGTCATTATATTACGTACTCTAAAGATGTATCTCTGTTACTTACTCTAAAGATGTAGTTATATTAATTACTCTAAAGATGTAGTTATATTACATACTCTAAAGATGTATCTCTGTTACCTACTATAAAGTTGTAGTTATATTATGTAATCTAATGATGTTATCCTCTATGTACTCCAGAGATGTAGTTCTTTTACGTACTCCAATGCTTTACTTCTGTTATATGAAGAAATAACTGTTCACAGCACACACTGAATATATCATATTACAGAACGTATTGTTAACTACACTAAATATTCAAACTACACTCACACAAACACATGTTCATGATTGATATTAAGCAGATAGATAAAGTGAAAGATAGATGGCTGTATAAACGGCATGAGGTATTATGTTTGTGGTGTGCAGATATAGTGCGCAGAACGCCATACATTTAATCGTGTATTCTATAGTGTTCGTGTTATATTGACACATAATATATTTTGTAGTGTTATGCTATATTGGTACATCGTGTATTCTTTAGTGTTTATGTTATACGGACAAAACGTGTGTTTTATAGTGTGTTATATCGTAAACATAAACATGTATTCTATAGTGCTATATATATAATAATAATAAAATTACAGCTAATTGTAGTTCAGCAATAGAGTCAATACAAATAGCAGGTTAGTCTTATCAGAGAATAGAAATGGAGTTATTAGAAGAGGTACACATAAGAGGTAAACTTCACATAATCTGGATTAAGTACAGCTTCCACAGTCTTTTCACTGGCCTTTTCAATCACGTGACACTATCAAAATGTCCGCGCTCAGCTGGTGTTCCTGCCTCTTGTGCAAGAAAACACTGACATGAGGTTACTCTCAACCGACCTGCATTCTCTTGTCGTCACTTTCTTGAAGACAGTCACAACGATTGTGTTATCTTCACTGGACTGATGTACTTAGCATCCTTGCTTTTATGCATCAAAAATAGCGATGTAGCATACTCCCTTATGCTTACACACTCTGCAACACACTTTGTAAGTTTCACGTGCTTTCCCGTTCACTCAAGTCACAATTAGTGAACAAACGAAGGATAGCTAGGAACTTGAAAGTTGAGCTCCACTTGAGACTCGCAGCTCAGGGTTGAACTCACACTCATACTGAGATTCAACCACAACCAAAAGAAGAAATCAGAAGGCTGCTTGCTGACTGAAACCACAACCAAAAGAAAAAGAAATCAGAAGGCTGCTTGCTGACTGCAACATACAATCAAGGATAAAGCCTAAGTTTCTTATTTATCACAATATAACTCCATTCCATTTCACATCTATCCTCAAAACTTATAATCTCCTTCAACAGTAGTTATTATCCCCATGCACACTTGGTACAATTAATACAATGGATCAAACAATGTCACATATTAATACACCACATGGGCGTAGCTTAGTTAAAACATTTGTAGTAAATAAATTAATTTACATAACACATTTATAACATATAATTAGTAAATACATGAAATGTTTCTAAGTCCATTCTCTATCAATCATTCAGTTTAAATTCACCACTCAAGCTAATGACTGCCTTCGAGCCTGACTTCTCTCTTTGTCTTCAAATTCAAAAGTGAATAGACAGCACAATTCTCTACTGCAAAGTAAACTCCTTAAACTCAGCCCATTGGCTAGTCTCGTTCTCATAAATCATAATCATTGGATAATAAAAAAATCTGCTCACTCAGTTTCTACTATGTCAGCAAATCAAGAATATTCTTGCCTTAGGCTGTTTACTTCAAACTCATACACTTTCAAACTAACACCATAAGGCGTGTCCAAGGTCGGGTCACTCTGACAACTTAGCAACTTAAATAACAATTAAAATTAAAAATAGGAAGGGGCAAATTTACTTTGTCACACATGTATACTTCGTGTCTTTTCAAAATGTGTTGATAACACTGTGTGCATGTATTCTGTAGTGTGCTGTTTTACTCTGGAACATAAGTTTTAGTGGATATTTTACATTGCTTTATCATGTAGTCTATATTGTGCTATTTGATATCGGCCCATCATGTATTCCGTAGTGTGTTGTTTTACATAGGTACACATGTATTCTGTAGTGTGTTGTTTTACATAGGTACACATGTATCCTGTAGTGAGTTGTTTTACATAGGTACACATGTATTCTGTAGCCGTTTCTTTTACTAATGTACGGTTTTACAATTGTTGATAATTGTGTACTGTTTTACAATTGTTATAAATGTGTACTGTTTTACAATTGTTGATAATTGTGTACTGTTTACAATTGTTGATAATTGTGTGATGTTTCACAATTGTTAATAACTGTGTGCTGTTTAACAGAATAACTCCGTTTTTATATTTTACAAGCAAATCAAGTATTCTGCAGTGTGGTGAACATTACATTTTGTAAAATTTATTATACTTCATGTATTCTAGTGTATGTCTATTGTACATTTATATTTCATGTATTCTAGTGTGTATTAAAGTACATCTGTGTTGTGATGTACTCTAGGGTGACGTTGTATTAATTCATATACGAAATATTAGCAGTTAGTTAATGATATAAACATCTATAAGTACCAATGCAGAGTATGGACCACTGGTTAAATATTCACATCTGCAACTGTTACGCCAATATTCTGGCGCCATCAATTTGACTCACGGTTCCTACTCACTAATTATAACGAGAAATAGATTTTATAAAATAGATACATAAATAGATTTATAGACGGACAGAGAACAAGACTTAATAATTACACTGTCGCTACAATTTACGATAACAAAGAAGTTATGTTGCACCACAGATACGGGAGACTGGAACAATTAAAAAAAAAATAATAAAAAGTAAAGTTTAACAATATTTAAAAAGAATAACCAAACTACATTCTATCCTATTTTCTCATCATTAGAACTTTAAACTTTAAAAAAAAAAAAAAAGTCTTTTCAAGTTCAGTTAATTATAACGCTGCACTGGATCCACCTCCCATAGCAAAACTTAGCATCAGTCTTTTTAACAGCTGGCATCTCTCACAAGATACGTCACGCTACGTCACGCTGGCAGGCGCTCAATAAAAAACGTCATGAATAAGATCAAAGCAGGCGCTGAAAGCCCACAAATAGACTTAAGGAGAAAGATAAAAACTGAAATCCTGAAACATACCTAACTGCAGAATCTAAATAGACTACAGAGTACTACATTGTTAAATACTTAATTCGGCTTATGCTTCTGCAACAAATAAACGTTAGGCATGAATCAAATAGCATAACATTACTACTAGAGCGTAAGAATTCCTACAATACACAGACGTGTTTACCTTTCCCAAGTCAAGGGTCCTCTTTGTTCCTTTTCACAACCTGTTAAAGGGAGGGAACTCAATATACAGTCTTTAACACTCGCCCTAAGAGTCGTTTGCAAAAGTAAAGAATATAATTTACACCCTGGTTTTCTTAGACTTGAAACCACGTCTCTACCTAGACTAACTCTTTTACTCAATCAATTTTTTAAAAAGCACATAGAGTTAATTATTAATTAATATTTATGAATTTCTCATATCTTCCAACCTTTCTCATATCTCCCACATTCTGTCAACACACATGTAACCTATCCCCCAAACAAATTCACAGTAAAATCAGCCTAAAAGTTGCATAAAACATAACCCAGTCAAAAACAAGACAACAGATCCAACGTCGGAGCCGACCGCGCTACTGCTTAGACTCCAGGGAACTAGCCTTCACACAAACAATAACAATAGCTCTACCCTATAGCTACTACACTATTCGCACTCAATTTAAACAGATTATCTCCCCCTCCAGTCTTGTCCATTCTAGACTGTCATTTCAGAAATAAACTTTATACAATTCCAAATAAAACAAATCACGAAATGCATCTTATTTAAGTATAACAGATCAAAAATATGAAAATTTATATTAAAAATATGTGGGAAGGTTTCCTATCATAATTATGACAACAATAGATATATCGTGTATTCTATAATGTATTTTACTCAGGTGTTCTTGTGTGCTGTACATTTGTACTTAATGTGCTCTTGTGTGTGTTGTACATTTCTATTTCGTATATTCGTGTGTGTGTGTGTGTATGTGTGTGTGTGTGTGTGTGTGTGTGTGTGTGTGTGTGTGTGTGTGTGTGTGTGTGTGTACACGTATACATCAAGTATTCTATTATGTGATGTATATTTGTACTTGTGTTCTTGAGTGTGTTGTACATTTATACTTCATATATTATTGTGTGTGTTGTAAATTTATACTTCTTAGACTGTTTACTGCTTACATTATTAATTCTATAGTGCTATTTTACGTAGGAATCTCACGTATTCTACAGTATGTTGTAATTTTAGTTAGTTACATTACATTTCTATTTTGGTTAGTTATAACTGTAAACGTGTATTTTAGTTAGTCCTATTACATTTGTACATCATGTATTGTAGTTAGGTATAATTGTAAACAATGAATTTTAGTTGGTCATATTTGTTATCATGTATTTTAGTTATTTAATTTATATTTGTATATCATGTATTTTAGTTATTTAATTTATATTTGTATATCATGTATTTTAGTTAGTTATAAAGTTCTTCGATTCATCCTATAACTTTCTAATTATATTAGTGCATCATGTCTGTAGTGCCGTCTTGTGGTTCTATATAATTATTTTACTCTGTGTTTGGTGCAGCTTGTATTCTATAGTGGACTGGTGTACATTAATATCCCTACAATTATGTGTTCTATATAATTTATTTTACTCTTTGTTTGGTGCAGCGTGTATTCTATAGTGGACTGGTGTACATTAATATCTCTATAATTATGTGCTATATATAGTTTATTTTACTGTGTTTGTTACGGTAGTGGAGCTTGTATTCTATAGTGGACTGGTGACATTAATACATCTACAATTATGTGCTATATATAGTTTATTTTACTGTGTTTATTACGGTAGTGGAGCTTGTATTCTATAGTGGACTGGTGACATTAATACATCTACAATTATGTGCTATATATAATTTATTTTACTGTGTTTATTACGGTAGTGGAGCTTGTATTCTATAGTGCACTGATGTACATTAATACCTCTACAGTTGTGCGCTCTTTACATCGTGTATTTAATGTGTGTTGTTCCTTAATAGTACTTTATTATTCTATAGAGTGCTGTTTAACAGTGGTATTGTTTCTATATTGTGCTGTTTAACAGTGACATACTATTGTTTTTATTGTATAAGGGGATTAATAAATTAATAATTTACCTAATTACCCCCACACACACACCTCCATCTATAAAGGACTTTTTATAATTTCAGATGAGACAAATCTCTTTCAACTTCCAGTGCCTCTTGAATGATCAATAACATTACACGCACTTTATATTATAGGATTCGAACCCCTGTGCCAATTTATGCGCTATTAGCTATATCACTCAGACTTCTTTGGCCTTTTACGTCTCCCTCCTTGGCGGGACAAGAAACGCTGGTTATCTGACTTTATAAATAAACAAACATTCGCCTCCTCCCGTCTTCCAGTCAGCATACATCCTCGTCTGAAAATTGTAAAATTCAAGCGTTAACACAACAAAAGAATATATTTAAACAAATTAAAAATAGCAATGTACAACTGAATATAGAAATGAATTTATAATAAGTATTTACAAAGAAAAATTAGTGTATGTGTACGACTAATGAACAACGAAGAGGTTAATTAAATAGTATATAATCCTAATCAGTTCAGTCAAGATGGTGCTTACATAGCACATAGACTATCATAAAAGAATAAAAGATTTAATTATTCTTTACAATTCGTTGTATATTTTCTCAGGTACTAGCAGTTCTTGTTAATCTTTTCATTTCAAAATATAAAAAATATAGATTTTCTAAGTAGTCACAAAGGCAAATTGGCGCCACAATAACCTTAGGCTAATCCCCAAAACACACCTTCTGGCTGGCCATACATGTCTGAAAGATGAATGATAGATAATGAAGAATAGAAGAGTGATAGTTCTAGAAGATAGCTTGAGCCCCCCCGATACACACAGCCAGGATAGTATGTATAGGTGACAGACTACAACAATATATCATATATGTAAGTTACGTTAACATGAGGGGTCAATGTATCAACAATAAATATATTCAACAAAAAATAACATAAGACAGCACAGTTACATATAGTAAATAGTTCAATAGTCACAATTAGAGTTTATAAATGTTGTAATGTATAATCGTGACCATGTTGTGTCGTAAGAGAATGTTAATGTTGAGTCATATGGCACTGTAGTAGCTATTTGGTTCATTTGTATGAGTGAATGTTTCTGAGTGTACTCTAAAAGTACTTTGATTAATTAAAGTTTGAGTAAATTTCATTGAAGCTTGACTGAAACTGTGCGGTTGTGACTTTATAAATAAATTACTTTAAGTTCCAGTGAATGTCATTAACATATGTGCTTCATAAGCAAAATATAACAATATAAAATGTAGTTAATGTCAAGAGATAAACATGATTATAACATTGGTTAGGCAAGCAAAACCACATACCTTCGGTATTAATATATACAGAGGATACTTTCCTGCTGCATTGATAACAGGCGATAAGGTTAATAGTGTAATTATATTATACTTTTTTAACACAGTGTGCCAATATACATGTTGCCTCAATGATCAGCTGCATTCAACTAACGATTTACAGGTGAGTTTCTGGTACATTTGTTCACTTAACTGAGCTGTGCTTTTAATTGGATTAGTGAGTTGTTTGGAATATTTAGGTATATTTCCAGCCCGAGGATAAGGGTCAGCTTTCTAGAAGGTAGGTTTACCTGTAGTCTATTGTAGAGGAGGGGTGGGTGTAGGTACATAAGCCATTATGTGACACATATCACAACTTGTTTCAGCTGCTCATGAAACTAATCTGACCTACTATTTCTGTTCAAGAGATTCACGACCCTTTGCCATTCTGTTTCAGTAGTGTTCACTTGCAGATAAAGTTCATTTCTGTATTCTTTGCTTACAATTAATTATACAGAAGAGGCATTTGCTGACTTGAATTCTTGTCCTAGTTTGAACAGTGAGACAAACACATGTATAATTTCACATCACTGACACCTGCACCTCTACCATTTAAAATATGCAAAATGTCCACTGTGCTAAATTAGCATTGCTTTCTAGTCAGGTCATGTGTGATGTTGATTCTACACACACACACACACACACACACACACATACACACATACACACACACAGACAGATACACACACACACACACACACACACACACACACACACACACACGATTTGACCAGGTCAAGAGAATACGATTAGCAGAATAAAGTCATAGCAACATGATCTGCACAATACAACTGTGATTACAGTCTCGTCTCTTTCTTAAGTTTCACTGCCTGGTTCTAATTCCAAGTATCAGTTTGATAAAAGACTAGTGTC
This sequence comes from Sinotaia quadrata, assembly GCA_028829895.1. Taxonomy (NCBI): domain Eukaryota; kingdom Metazoa; phylum Mollusca; class Gastropoda; order Architaenioglossa; family Viviparidae; genus Sinotaia; species Sinotaia quadrata. Next base: position 13,774,479 of record CM054182.1, read on the forward strand.
TCTCCTGTCACAAGTTAGTGCTCATCATCAGATGTATATATAAACTTTTTTAAATATTCCAAAAGCAAAATATAAATCGCTTGGTTAAGTTCATTTACTTCTGAGGGTCTTCCTACTTAGCATGTACTGTCTTTTGGCATGATACAAAGACACTAAAGTCATGTTTTCATTAGGGGACAGTCTTTTGGCATGATACAATGACACTAGGGTCATGTTTTCATTAGGGGAAACATGGCATACATTAGAGTCATGTTAAAGTACAATTAGAGTCATGTTTTCATTAGTGGGACATAGCCTTTTGACATGAAACAAAGACATTAGAGTCATGTTTTCATTAGGGGGAACAACCTTTTGTCATGATACAAAGGCACTAACGTTTTCATTAGTGGGACATAGCCTTTTGACATGATACAAATACACTAGAGATGCTTTATTAGGGACATAACCATTGGCATGATACAAAGGCACTATAGTAATGTTTTCATTTAAGGGACACACTTTTTTGTCAGCACGCATAGCACTCCCTGTGTGTGTGTGTGTATAAACTGCGCAATATGTGAAACCATTATAGTTGTTATGTTGTAAACACACACATTTCTTTTATATTGCAATTTTGCGTTTTAATTCTTTTTGTGCTGATACATGATCATTCATTTTTCATCTTTCATACAAAATCCTTGCTGTTATTTTAATTATTTATTTTAGAGCTCACAGAGTATGTGTAAGAGTTTTAATAAAGTCCTGTAACTTATTCAACGACATCAATGATGTCCTTGACCTCTGCCTCCCACTTTCCGAGATACATAGTCTGTCTACGTCTGATTTTGAGATTAAAGCTTTATGTACTGTGAGTAGTTTTCTTGTTTTTACTGTCTAGTTCATTTATTTCATTTGTTGTCCAATCTATGATACCTCCAGTGTAACTGATTACAGATGTTGCGCATTCATTCAGGGCTTGAATTTTGTTAGCCCCATTTAGCTGGGGCTTCCGGACTTGACTAACACGTTTTTCATACTTCGTCTTAACTTTGAACTCGGCATATTTTTTTTTCTTGATGTTGTAGCATTGTAGCATTGTTGTATTTATATACTTTTTTCAGTTAAAGGACGTTGACTTTTCTGATGTCGAATTGTAAGTCTTCCTTTGTTTTGACCATACCTTTGACCCTAGACGATAACTCTTTCACATTTATCAGGGCCGAACGTCATGTTAAAGTCCGCACTGCAGATCTTGAAAGTATTGATCAGTGATGTGCTCATTTTTACTATATAGTTTTAGATCGTCCATATAGTGAATGGCTGATAAAATGTTCTCATTTCATTTTGTATCCTAGTCGTGTTTCTCGATGGCGTGATTCAGAGGATTTCGGGCAATGCAGAACATCAGGGGTGTTTGGGTATCACCTTGAAAGATTCCACATTTTATTGATTTGTCTTCAATTTCTAAAGTGTTGCATGTGTGGGTGGTTTTCCACCTTGTCATTAATTCTTGAATTAGGTTCTGTACTGGTGGTGCTATCTTGTACATTTGTATGTTTTCAAGAGTGCATGACTGTGGAACTCAATCGGATGGTAGTTAATCAATTCCATTGCAAGATTTATTCATTTCTTGCTGTCAGTAACTATGACCGTATCAATTGCCAAATGGTCATTTGTTCCTCTGCTGTCTGGTCTAGCAATACCGTAAGATTAGCAGAGAACATAACGGAGTGGAAGAAAATGGCCGTCAGGTCACTAGTGGTGCCCCAACGGTCGACAAGACTAATGGATATATATATATATATATATATATATATATATATATATATATATATATAGATAGATAGATAGATTGATAGATAGATAAAGATAGATAGATAGATAGATAGATAAATATAGATAGATAGATAGATAGATAGATAGATAGATAGATAGATAGATAGATAGATAGATAGATAGATAGATAGATAGATAGATAGATAGATAGATAGATAGATAGATAGATAGATAGATAGATGCCTAGTCTAGCAACTTTTACGTCATTGGTTAGGAATTTGTTGAAGGTGCAACATGACTTTTATCATATATAATTCCTGAGAATAATTTCCAGATAATTGAGAGACATGACTTTTATCATATATAATTCCTGAGAATAATTTCCAGATAATTGAGAGGCATGTGATTGGACTATAGTTTTTTGGCGACGTGCCTTTCTCTGGATCTTTCATATATTGGTTACCCCTGTCTTAGAACCACGAGCTTTCAGAGCACCTCGATCTAAGAGCACATCTACAATCTGATTCTTCACAAATATAAATAAATGTGTAATCCCAGTCTCTAGAACAGTATGATTATATTTTTAAAATACTAGTCCCATTCTTCAGACGCATTTGAACCACCATTCTTAAGAACTGTGAACACCTATAGATCATCATGCTTGAGAACTATGAACACCTCCAGTTTCTTTTCTTGTGTAGGTCAGAATGACCGGCTAACGTACTGTGTACTGGACAGATTCTCCAAGTCCTTGACCTGTTTACAAGGTACACGTTTCCACGAAACCTTAAGTCTTTCTTTTGCCGCTTTGCAGTCATATGCATGAAATTGAGTTCTAGCCGTTTTGCTATGAATATTTGCAAAATTTGATTGTATTCTACAAGAGTTCTCTCCCTGTTTTGCTGTGAATGCTTAATGCCTTCTGCAAAATTTGATTGTATTCTACTAGAGTTCGTCGAACTAACAATATTTCCAACATTTGTTTACATTTCGGTTATTTATAACATTTTTTAGTTTTGTTATACTATGATCCAACATCTACTGTCTTTAACAAAATATTGATATCAGACAGTACCAACAGTTGAATATTAATGTATTTTAGTCCATTTTTTCTACACAATTTATTTTCCTAATTAATATTTCACATGTATGTTTTTATTTAAAGTTCCTTCATTTTTTAAGTCAGTTGTGTATCATAAAATGTCTGTTAGCTGACCATTCCAGGACATACACAGATCTAGAGGAAATGTTTTTTCATGTATCTAATGTATATTGTGTAATATATTATATTTCTTCTATTTTTATGTAACATTTTGTTACTTTCATTATGTTGTGTGTAACAAATATTTCCTCTTTTTAATTCAGACAATACATTACCATTTTTACGTCAGCTAATAATTATCCCCATATTTCGCAAGGCAACAAATTTTTGCTTTCTTACTTCAGATAATATATTTCCCCTATTTTATATCGGATGTTTCCCCATTTCGGGTCACCACTAAATCCATTTCCCTTATTTTAAATCAGACAGTACTTTTTTTCTATTTTTAATCCTACAGTACATTTTTCTATTTTAAATCCTACAGTACATTTTTCCTATTTTAAATCCTACAGTACATTTTTCCTATTTTAAATCAGACAGTACATTTTCCTATTTTAAATCAGACAGTACATTTTTCCTATTTTAAATCCTGCAGTACATTTTCCTATTTTAAATCAGACAGTACATTTTCCTATTTTAAATCAGACAGTACATTTTTACTATTTTAAATCAAATAATATATTTCTGCTATATATCTTTCGATATCCCTCGTATTTTACTATATATATTATATTTCTCATATTTTGCACCAGGTAATATATAGTTGTATTTTACGTAAGATAATACATTTGCCCCATTTAAAATGGGATAATATATTTCCCTACTTTACGTCAGAAAACATATAGTCTCTAGTTTTCTTCAGAAAATGCAGTTCTCATATTTTTAAATCAGATGATATATTTTTCATATTTTACCTAAGATAATACATTCAACTAATTTTCGAAAGTTAAAATATTTCTCATATTTATGTTTGATAAAATACTTCCAATATTTTACATCAGTTAAAATATTTCTCATATTTATGTTAGATAAAATACTTCCACTATTTTACATTAGTTAAAATATTTTCATATTTATGTTAGATAAAATACTTCCACTATTTTACATCAGTTAAAATATTTTCATATTTCATGTTAGATTAATTACTGCCAGTATTTTACGTATATCAGATAAAATACTTCCTCTATTTTTCGACAGTTAAAATATTTCTCATATTTATGTTAGATAAAGTACTTCCTCTATTTTTCAACAGTTAAAATATTTCTCATATTTATGTTAGATAAAATACTTCCACTATTTTACATCTGATGGTATTTCTCCATTTTACGTCATACTATAGCTCCCCAAATTACAGACTGGTCAACACTATATTTCTCCTATTTAACTTCATTTAAGTTAGTATAGATAATGTATTCATCCTACATTACGGCAGATAATACAGATGTAAAGTATTACGTCATATTTTATATTTCTCATACTTAACATTCATTTTACATTTCCATATTTTAGGCCTCTTTTACTAAATAAAGTGAATTTTTAAAATTTTAAAAAATTTTTTATACAACACTCTGTATTTTGTTATTGTAATAAAAATTTGCATTTTTATATTTTATGTCACATTATAAATTGTTCAGATGTTATAAACATTTTAGAATGTTCTTATTTTGACATCAAATATTATTTTTCCTATATTTATTATCACGTGTTTACTTCTTCTTTATATCATTTAATAAATTTTAAATATTTTTATATATTCAAATGGTGTGACGTTGCATTTTGTTGCTAATTGTTCTCTCCCCCTGGACTGTATGTTTCCTTTATGAACATTATGAGTTCTCAATTTTAATCACTTTATTTTTTTATGTTTTGATTTTTCCAGTTTATATGCCACTTTCTTTTCTTTTCGAACATTATGAGTTCTAAATTTTAATCATTTATTTTTATGTTTTGATTTTTCTATTTACATGACATTTTCTTTTCTTTTCAATAGCATACAATTTTATATTATTACTTTGCACACGCTAGAGTTTACATTTCCTTATTTTACTGAAAATTTTATATTTCCACATTGCCATTAGTTTTATGGCATGCCTCATTTGATTCCTTTATCAAGCCTGAGTATGATGTGTGTATCTCGGATTTGCATGCACAGCTTGTTGGCCGGCAAACACATTTTGATTTTCTCTCTTAGGTATTTCATTGTTTCTGGTAGTGTTCATAGAATGTTAATCATTCTTTCCTTTACTGTGTCTTGTGAATCTTTATTTTCGTGTCCTTAAGAACAAATAGAACTACGACTGTTTCCATCGGTAGAAGTATTTTTTTTCAGCGTGTAAATATTAATGACTATAGTCACATCATATGTCAAATTCACACGTGACCAGAGTCATCCATGAGCATAGTCACACAACATGCCAAAGTCACACAAAATGCCAATCATACAATGTGACCATAGTCACACAAAATGCCAATCATACAATGTGACCATAGTCACACATAATGCAACAGTTATACATGATCATATTTGCACTATATGCCAGAGTCACACAATATAATGATGATGATGATGATGATAGTAGTAGTAGTAGTACTACCACTACCACTATTACTACTAAGCAGTCACCGAAACAGAAGAAGTCAAAATACTGTGGTATATAAGAACAGATCGGGTGATTCCTGCACGAAGACCAGACATTGTAGTTCTCAATAAGTCCAACAGAACAGCAACAATCATTGATGTCGCTGTTCCAAGTGATAGAAACATAAAAGCAAAAGAAAGAGAAAAAATAGAAAAATACCAAGACCTCAGACTAGAAATTCAGAGACTGTGGAATGTAAAAGCAGAAGTGATACCTATAGTGATAGGAGCCTTGGTAACATAACATCTGAATCTGAAAGGTTATCTGAATAAACTCCCTGGAAACCACAGACTCGCTCCACTACTCAATGCAGCGCTCTTCGGAAATGCCCACATCCTCCGTAAAACCTTGGATCTCCCAGAAACTTGGTAAGATTCCGTGACCTTGGATCACAATCGACAGTCAAACAGATGTCGTGGAAAGAGGCAATAATAATAATAACAACAACATAAAAAATATGAAACAATATACAATGGGTACATTCTAGACTAGATAAATTATAAAACAATATATATTATACATATTTAGTCTAGACAAACTATCAAACAATATACAATAAGAGACTCTAGTCCTGAAAAAATATAAAGCAATGTATACTAAGTGAATTTTAGTCTATAAGTAAACTAAATACCAGTCTCTTTATAAAACGCATTTACACACACTAATGCCATCCATAGTCACATTATTAAAACAAACTAAAAGCAATCTCCAGACAAAGCACAATTAATGAAAATAAATACCTATCTGTAGAACACAATTAATGAGGCAGATGCCTATCTGTAGAGGAAACACAACCGTTTACGCATTCAAATGATCTAGATCTAGGCTAAAAAAATATTTTAGGGTAAACTCATTTTAAGTGGCATTCTTGTCCTGATAGCAGCAATATTATTTCAGTGTACAAAGGCTTATTTAAAGAACGCTAACTGTTAAAGTACTGTTAATTGATTGAATTATTTCCCTTAAGGTCAACTGTACGATGTTGCAATTCAATGCTGTTAGCCGTACATGACGTCATAGCAAGATTAAAGCTGAAGTTATCAATATAGGCCGAGACACATTCTCACCACATGATAAGTTTAATTCTTCAGATTCCATTACACATATTTTTCTTTGGACAAATTAAATGGTTAGGTATTAGCCAATCTGGACAAAATAAATGTAGGAGCTTGCAGAAAAAAGCAACTATCGAAACGTGCGTCTCTGGTTTTTCATGTAGGTCAACATTAAATCAGTATTTTAGGTCTTCAGTCATTATTATTTATATCTACATTAAATCAGTATTTTAGGTCTTCAGTCATTATTATTTATATCTACATTAAATCAGTATTTTAGGTCTTCAGTCATTATTATTTATATCTACATTCAATCAGTATTTTAGGTCTTCAGTCATTATTATTTATATCTACATTAAATCAGTATTTTAGGTCTTCAGTCATTATTATTTATATCTACATTAAATCAGTATTTTAGGTCTTCAGTCATTATTATTTATATCTACATTCAATCAGTATTTTAGGTCTTCAGTCATTATTATTTATATCTACATTAAATCAGTATTTTAGGTCTTCAATCATTATTATTTATATCTACATTAAATCAGTGTAATATGTAGTCACAGGTTATCAGTTAGTTCTACATTAAAGACAGCGTTTTAGGTCCATTCTCTGATTATAAATATCCATTTAAGTAAATAGTGTGGGTGTATTAGGTCCATTCTCTGATTATAAATATCCATTTAAGTAAATAGTGTGGGTGTATTAGGTTCATTCTCTGTTTGATTTTTCTGTCACATTAAGCCAGTATTTTAGGTCCATTCTCTGTTTAATCATTTATGTCACATTAAGCCAGTATTTTAGGTCCATTCTCTGGTTAATTATTTAGATCTACATTAAATCCATGATTTAGGTTTAGTCTCTGATTTTCAAACTAAAAGGAAAATGCCCTCACAGTACATATTTTATTGAATCACACAGTTTGGTGCATGGCGCTCTGACTAACCATTGTTATCATATTGTTCTAATTGAAACTAGCGTGCTGGCCTGGTCATCGCAATGTTTATTTTATTTTATTTTCAGAATATAGTTAGCAATAATTGCTAGTAATATTATTATACACATACATCGTCAGTGCAGCATTATTTGTACACATACATTGTCAGTGCAGCATTATTTGTACACACACATTGTCAATGCAGCATTATTTGTACACATACATTGTCAGTGCAGCATTGTTTGAATATATATATTCATTTTCAGTGCAGCATTGCTTGTATATAAATATAGAAACTGAAGGTAATCCAAACATATCAAAATAATGAATTAAAATGCATAATACATGCCAGAAATATATAGCAAATAAGTGTAATATCAAAAGAGAAAGAGAGTTCTGCCATATATAATCAAACTCTGATATTATTTATTCTACTCTGTTTTCATACTCTTCTCTCCTATCAAACTCTGTTTTCATACTCTACTCTCTTGTCAAACTGTTTTCATACTCTCTTGTCAAACTCTGTTTTCATACTTCCTTTATAAAGACTAGGTCTCCTCCATATTACAAGTTTATTATTATAAGCACTTGTACAGCATTATAAAAGTGCATTCTATGTATTTAATCAAGCTGATGTATTTATATTTCTCTGTCATTATTATATTCTAGTTTCTGTATTTAGGTGATGTTGCAATGTGTTTTGTCTATATCACTATATTTTAGTTTATATATTTTGTTGATGTTGTAATGTGTGTTGTCTATATTATTGTATTCTAGTTTATGTATTGATATCTCGCTGTCATTATAATATTCTAGTTTATGTATTTATATCTCTATGTCATTATAGTATTCTAGTTTATGTATTGATATCTCTATGTCATTATAGTATTCTAGTTTATGTATTTATATCTCTATCATTATAGTATTCTAGTTTATGTATTTTAATCTCTCTGTCATAGTATTCTGGCTTATGCATTTATATATTTCTGTCATTTAGTATGTATTATTAATACATGGCAAGCACAATCAAAAGTAAAATATAATCTAGTATTCTAGTTCATTCTGTCATTATTGTATTCTAGTTTATGAACACATAAATATTTTATAAGTCCAATAGTTGTACTTAGTCTATATTATTAGTACTTGAAAAGCAATATCAGAAGTGAAGTCTATAAGTTTAATCTATAGTTTATGCATTTGTATTTTCTGTATTTTTAATGTAAGGTTTGCTTATAAATCTATGAAAACACTCTATTTTAGGTTATGTATTTATATTTGCTCTATTTACTTAATATATTTTACTTGACATATTTCAAATCTAAAATACTGTACTTAATTAAAGTGTGGGTTTATTACTTTGTTAGATCTATTATAGTCTCATGATTATGTCTTGTTCTCTCTCCGTATATGCATTTATTTATGTGCCTATTGTATAAAATTTATTTCTCGGTCTAATAACTAAGCGTGTGTGTGTGTGTGTGGGGGGGGGGGCTGTGAGTCGAATTGACGGAGCACCTGCATATCGGCATAAGAGTTGCAAATATGCTCTGCATCGGCACTTGTACATGATTTGTATCGTAACTAAATGCTAAAATTAATATGATTCATTATTACAAAACCATCCCAGAGTACAGCAGTGACAGTAATCTAGAATGATAAACAGATGTAGAGAATATACAAACTTGCATATTGCATAGTGTAATCTAGCATGATAAACAGATGTAGATTATATACAACATTGCAGCTTTCATAGTGTAATTTAACATACTAAACATGTGTAAATTTTCACAACTTTATTTGTGCGATTCTCTTGCATATTATGTGGCTTTTCCAATGCACATTGTATACCTTGCTTTCTTGTAAATAGTGCACAGTTTATTAAGTAGAGGACACCTCACAATTTGCTTTTGTTGTTTTTTGCAAATAATACAGCTTTTCTATTAAACATAGGTTTACTCCTCACGGCCTTCCTTGTGTAAATATTCCATATCTTTATTGCAAATAATATAGCCTTTCATAGCCTTTCTGTTATATATATAGAACAACTTTATTGCAAATTATACAGTCGTTCGGTTGTATATATTTTACCCATTGCTGACTGGCTTGTGTAAATAAATTTTTCGCATATTATATAGTTTTTCTGTTGTAGATATTTTGCTCCTGACATATTGATTTAATACGGCTCACATCTTTCCCCATCTAGACACAACATATTGATTTAATACGGTTCACATCTTTCCCCATCTAGACACAGCATATTGATTTAATACGGTTCACATCTTTCCCCATCTAGACACAACATATTGATTTAATACGGCTCACATCTTTCCCCATCTAGACACAACATATTGATTTAATACGGCTCACATCTTTCCCCATTTAGACACATTATATTGATATAACACACCTCACACAGAGGCAGCTTATGTACATATGCTATGTGATATAACACACCTCACATTTCTCCTTGTGTAGACATAATGATATAACACACCTCACATCTATCCTTGTGTAGACTGCTATATATTTCTGTGTGTAATGGGCATGTCTAGAGAGCTAAATATGTTTGATATAGTAAGCTGTACCATGTGCCTTTCATGTCTTGTTTACAAGATTACTTGTCTTGCTTTTATTTACGCTTATTGTCTGAGAGTGTTTTATTTTTAAAGTGTTCCATTTTGTACTACTAGATTTAGTTATTTCATTTTCTAACATTGCAGCAAATAATGTTCGTTTTTTGCCAATTATTTAAAAAAATCTATGTTGAACACAGTTATACTTAGATCGATATTGTATTTCTTCTGGTCTTTAGTTTGTATGAAATGATATTCCAAGCAACACGTTTTATTTATTTGGCTGTTAGTTTGAAAACAGTTATACTCTAAGCAGCACCATATTGATTTATTTGATTGTTAGTTTGTATACATTTATACTCTAGACAGAACATTTACTTATTTGATTGTTCGTTTGTACACATGGCTGTAATGTAAGGAGCTATTTTCTTATACGTAGTTTTACGTCGTGCATTCAGATTTGTCAGTTTGTTTCAGGCAGGGTTTGAACGTGTGGTGGGGTAAATTCGCCTGTCCCTATTTCTGAACTTAATTATTATATAAATCGTTAAAGTGTCAAATTGTCCCGTGGGCACTTCTTATGATGGTATTTTCTGTAAGTGTCAGAGTTGGAATAAACAACTTGGGTTGAGAATATGATAGAAATTGCTGATGCAATCCAAACCAGTTCCATCTGGATAATAAATAGTTTTTTCTGACTAATAGTCTCACACTTGTTCATAACAAACTCAACCAATGGGGATGGACCAAAAGTTTCTTTGCTTGAAGAGGTACTCTAATCACTTTGAATTTGAACATAACTCGATTTCCGGTCATAAAGATGATATTTATGAGAAAGCATGCTTTTCGCTTCAGACAGCAGTGACTACTGTACTTGCTTGATTACACTGGTGTGTGACTCCAGCCTTGTCATTAACCTATCAGTAAAACGTGTTGCTGTAAGTTGTCATTAACCTATCAGTAAAACGTGTTGCTGTAAGTGTGTGACACCAGCCTTGTCATTAACCTATCAGTAAAACGTGTTGCTGTAAGTGTGTGACACCAGCCTTGTCATTAACCTATCAGTAAAACGTGTTGCTGTAAGTGTGTGACACCAGCCTTGTCATTAACCTATCAGTAAAACGTGTTGCTGTAAGTTGATTCCTGTGAATTCCATTCCAGAGGAAATGGTGGCTTGAGTTTGGCCTCGAGATTTCACGAATATTATTTTGAATGTTCCTCATGGTGTGTTGAGTACTACACAAAAAAAATTGAGAACATTCCTCATGATGTGACTGATAGTGCATGTGAAATTCAGGACGATTCTTTATGGTGTACTCTGTGAACTCATCAAAGATTCAGGAACAGTTGTGTAACATGCCAAGAGGATACACGTGAGGCCATCACCTGAATAAGAAAGACAGTGACTTGCTGCAAACGCAAGATTGTGAACTCATGCCAGCAACAGCCGCCATCTTTGGAAAGGTTATGTGCATTGATATTCATTATATCTCTGAAACTCTACTCTCATTTCCGTGATGATATCCATGAACTTGATTATATATATGTCTATACTGGGATAAAATGAATGATTGTGCAGTGTTGATCAAACAGGTTGTGAAGTGATGTGAATTTCAATGCTCTTTGATTATATTCTTATGTTGTATATTTGATTGTTGATTAAATAAATTTATTGTTAAATTTATTGACCGTCTTACACATATTGATAAACATATGTTGGAAATAGAGTGGGTGGAGGGGGGCTCGCTAAATACAGATTAAAAGACTAATTGTCATCTCTTTTGGTAAGAAGTTTTCCACCTACGGAAGTATTGTGTGAAGGTAAATGTTTGTCTGTAATGTTGTGGGGGAAGAGAAAACGTTTACAGCGCCCGCATATCCACCAAGCGAGAGAGATGAATGATGTCTTCTGGAGAATTATTAATAACATAAATTAAGATTCTCATAAGTTATAATTAGTTATGGGCGATTAAATAATCATAAACTATATCTAAGGTGGCTACAGTACGTTTATATTGTAGATAGCCAATTTGTGACGTGGCTTGTAATTTAATAGAAGGAATACAGTCAGACATGGCTTGTAGCTTTGTGTTAAAGACATACAATTTATAATATGGCTTGTCGTGTATGCAGTAGGATTGTATTTAATGACATGACTTGTACTTTTTTACTTTATATAGTAGGCGTTCACTTTATGACCGGATTTAATATTTTGTTACTTTAATACAGTGGGCCTAGACCATAATGTATGGCGTATTTATGGCATTGTTACTGTATACAAAAGACAGCCTATAAGGTACGACAATATCTGTAGCTCTCCTCTTTTATGAAGAAGTCACAACCTATACCTAATGACATAACTTAAAGTTATCTTCTTTTATGAAGGGGTCATAACCTACTTCTAATGACATGACTTCTTAAAGTTATCTTCTTTTATGAAGAGGTCGTAACCTACACCTAATGACATGACTTCTTAAAGTTATCTTCTTTTATGAAGAGGTCATAACCTACACCTAATGACATGACTTAAAGTTATCTTCTTTTATGACATGACTTAAACTTATCCTAATTAATACAGCAGACATATAGCATGCAACAGTGTTTGATTTATTATTTTTACTTTTAATGCACATGACAGGATTTGGAGTTTTGCTACTTTATACAGCAAAAATCTACAGTTCATAACGAGTATAGTATTTTTGTTACTATATTCAGGAACGTGCGCAATTTGAATGATTTGTGACTCGTTACACTATAAAGTAACAAAAAATACAAATCCTTTCATAAAGCGTAGACTGTTTTTATGTTGTTGTATATAGAAAAGTAACAAAAGAAATGCAAATCCTTTCATTAAGCGTAGACTGTTTTAATGTTGTTGTATATAGAAAAGTAACAAAAGAAATGCAAATCCTATCCTAAAATGTAGATTTGCCTTTTGTATAAAGTAAAAGAAATTATAGATCTTATAGAGAGCTTAGACTGTTTATTGTATAAAGTAACATAAATTGCAAATCCTATTGCAGTATTTAAGCATATTTTGTATTTTCGTTCACTTTTATACTGCAGGCAAATCCTTTTCTTCGCAGGATTTCAAGTATTAGAAAAATCAGTAGATATGTACATTCTTACATGAGTTGTATTTGTATATATATTATATATATATATATATATATATATATATATATATATATATATATATATATATATATATATATACAGTTGATAGCCTGTAATGTATGACAAGATTGATACATTCTTACTTCAAAGAAAATATTTACTACAATGTAAGGCAGGATATTTGACTTTATACAGATGCTATTTGAAAGGTTTTGTAGTTTTCTTACTTCTCACAATCACCATATACTATATGACAGAATGTGTTGTTTTGTTACTTTATGACATACATTTTATCATCTATACTTTGTTACATTGTGTGGCTGAGTAAATTTACCTATCCCTATTTCTAAACTTAATAATTATATATTGGTTGTAAAACATATGCACTCTGATACAGGATAAATAACAGTTATAATGATGATACTATATGATGATATTTAACAGCTACAATTATATAACAATTTTATACATGAAGACGTGTTATGGAGTTTTTGTTACATTCATTACTACTAAACGCTAGAAAAAAATCTTTCCAACATTTAACAATAAAAGATTATAAATAAATGTAAGGACAACTTATTTTGAAGTTTTGTAGCAATGCAATACAGGACTGAACAAGGAATGTATTAATGTGAAATGCTATTATGCACGTGTCATATGTTATTGTATTGGTGTGAAATGCTAATATGCACCATACTATTGTATGGTGTGAAATGCTATTATGCACGTGTCAAATACTATTTAGTAGTGTGAAATGCTATTATACACGTGTCAAATACTATTTACTAGTGTGAAATGCTATTATGCACGTGTCAAATACTATTTACTAGTGTGAAATACTATTATACATGTGTCAAATACTATTTACTAGTGTGAAATACTATTATACACGTGTCAAATACTATTAACTAGTGTGAAATACTATTATACACGTGCCAAATATATTTTTATTGTGTGTGAAATGCTTTTACGCACGCGTACTTACTGTTGTATTAATATGTAATTATATTACACACGTGTAAAATTCGATTTATTAGTGTGACATGCTATTACATACGCGTAAAATTGTTGTTATTAGTTTGAAATGCAATTATATACATGTAAGTACTATTGTACTAATGTGAAATGCACTTATATACATGTAAGTACTATTGTACTAATGTGAAATGCACTTATATACATGTAAGTACTATTGTACTAATGTGAAATGCAATTATATACATGTAAGTACTATTGTACTAATGTGAAATGCATTTATATACATGTAAGTACTATTGTACTAATGTAAAATGCTATTATATACATGAATACTGTTGTATTAATGTTTGTTGCAGATTATACACGCACAGCAATCGCTTTTACAATCATCGCCTTGGTTCTAATGATGATCGGCCATTGCTTTGCTTTGTACACATTGCGCAGACCGCGTTACATCATCAAGCGACTCACTGCTCTACTGCATTTCATGACAGGTTACAAGTTCTTGACACAAATATATAAATATATACACATTTCATGACACTTTACAAGTTCTTGACAGAAACAGCAAATACCTATTTTTACATTTTTTGACAGGTTACTTCTTGACACAAATATATAAATAGATACACATTTCATGACAGTTTACAAGTTCTTGACAGAAACAGCAAATATCTATTTTTACATTTTTTGACAGGTTACAAAGTTCTTGACAGAAACAGCATATACCTATTTTTACGTTTCTTGACAGGTTACAAGTTCTTGACACACACACACACACACACACACACACACACACACACACACACACACACACACACATATATATATACATTTCATAACAGGTTACAAAGTTCTTGACAGAAACAGCAAGTACCTATTTTTACTTTTCTTCACAGGTTTACAAGTTCTTGACAGAAATAACAAATAACTATTGTATAATTTCATTTTAGCTAGTCTGTTCTGGAAAGAAATAACACAAACACAGGGTCTATATACATTTCATGTGCTGTGTCGTGTCGTGTCGCGTCGCGTTATGTTATATTTTTTTATGTCGTAGATGATGAACGCGGAATATACTCAGTAAATCCGTATGTATACCTAATATCTACTCAGTAAAACCGTATTTATAAATAGCATCTACTCAGTAAAACCGTATTTATAAATAACATCCTCTCAGTAAAACCGTATTTATAAATAACATCCTCTCAGTAAAACCGTATTTATAACTAACATCCTCTCAGTAAAACCGTATTTATAAATAACATCTACTCAGTAAAATTGTATTTATTCATAACATCTGAATGAAAACGTAATTATTGTAAAACATTTAAAATGAAAGCGCTTAATCTAAGATCCAAAATGTCAGAAGAAATAAATGCTACCAATCATTTCTTTTAAATCTCGGAATGAAAAAAATGGACACGCCATTCGTATGTTGTTTAAAACAATTTAAACCTCGGAAAAGTATATTCCTGCTGTGAATTCATGGAGGAAGTAGCATTTCCAATGGATGGTAATAAAATCATTCCATATTGACAGAAATGCATTATCATTGATGTGTAATAAACAACAGATAAACGCTAATGAAAAACACTTCACGTTCACTCTGCTATTAATTAATAAATGTTTATAAAAATCAAACTTCACAAAAGAGTATTCTTCCTGTTCATTAATGACTATTATTTTTTTTTAATAAAAATTTCAAAATTCTCTCAGTGAATTTCTACTATTAATCAATAAATGGTAATTTTAGAAAGTTCAAAGTTAGCAATAAAAATTATACAAACTAAGTGAAAACTGCTCCTGATGAAATGAGCGTTAGAGCTTTAAAGAAAAAGAAACACTATTGAGATGAGCATTAAAGTGTAAGAGCTATACATTAATTATGAGACGAGACGAAAAAAGGCTATTAAAAGCCATAATTATTATTAATTAATTAATCAGTCAGAACTAATTACAAGTGATGAGAATCTTAATTTATGTTATTAATAATTCTACAGCAGTCACAACTCGTCTCTCTCACTAGGTGGATAGGCACACCGAGCGAGCAGATGCCCACTTTAATAAGGGTCAAAGTTTAAAAAGAGTGAGAACTTCACTTTGAGACATGTATCAATGTTTAAAGAGAGAACGAATGCTGTTCACTTTCTAACGAGTGTACAAATAGAGAGTGATTATTGTTCACTTTGAGACGTGTATCAATGTTTAAAGAGAGAACGAATGCTGTTCACTTTCTAACGAGTGTAGCAGTACAAATAGAGAGTGAATATTGTTCACTTTGTAACGAGTGTAGCAGTACAAATAGAGAGTGAATATTGTTCACTTTGTAACGAGTGTAGCAGTACAAATAGAGAGTGAATATTGTTCATTTTGAGACGTGTATCAATGTTTAAAGAGAGAACGAAAACTTTTCATTTCGTAACAGTCAAAACTTCATCTACTTTAATCAAAAGCAGTGACTTTTCCCATCAACTTTAACAAATTATTAATTTGTGCTTGAACTTATTTATTACAATAAATGAAAACGCCTTTTATTTAAAAATAAATAAATTATTTTATATTCTTAATGCGATACCATTTAGGATGTAAATATTTCGAAATAAAAAACACAAATAGGATCATGTATAGAGCAGTGTTTCTGTTTCTTCAGTATTTAATTATATTTAGCTTTAAATTAAAGTTCTTTGTCGGTCTAGTCTGTGTTAACGTGTGTGTGCCTTATTTGTCAGTCTAGTCAGTATTAATGACTGTGTGCCTTATTTGTCAGTCTAGTCAGTATTAATGACTGCGTGCCTTATTTGTCAGTCTAGTCAGTGTTAATGACTGCGTGCCTTATTTGTCGGTCTAGTCAGTGTTAATGACTGCGTGCCTTATTTGTCTGTCTAGTCAGTGTTAATGACTGCGTGCCTTATTTGTCTGTCTAGTCAGTGTTAATGACTGCGTGCCTTATTTGTCGGTCTAGTCAGTATTAATGACTGCGTGCCTTATTTGTCTGTCTAGTCAGTGTTAATGACTGCGTGCCTTATTTGTCGGTCTAGTCAGTGTTAATATGTGTGTGTTCTCTCTTTCAGCTGCATGTCTTCTCGTTCTGAATGAGGTATTCGTCAAAACTGTCCAGCACGAAAAGGAACACATGCCGGAACGAATCCCTCCCAAGTCGGCAACCAAATACGGATTTTCCTTCGTCCTGTCGTGGATCGTGTTTGTGACCTTTGTCTTGGTAGGAATGTTGTTTCTGCTCATGTCTCACAAGCGGAAGGCTGAGTATGCAGACGGAAGTGACGCCATAGAAGATGAGCCAATGCAGCTTGGTAGATTGTAGTACACGGATAAATAATTTTGCCATTTGCACTGACGCACATACACCTGGTTCTTATTGTTTTCTTTGAGAAAATACATCTACGTCAATAATAGTTGTATATTCAGTCATACGGAAAGTGATCAGGACAAATGTATCCATATCAGTACTATTGATACAAGAAGATATCTACTACACAGGGCGGATGTATCCATATCAATACTACTGATACAAGAAGATATCCACTACACAGGGAGAATGTATCTGTTACTTATGCGGGTGTTTGTGCAGAACCCAGAACACAATATATACTAGTACATATACACGTTCACTTCTCACACTGAGAGCTGTAGGCAAATGTATTTATTTGAATGATTTTTTTTAAGTCTACACAAACTTTGCATGTCATAACAAAAGTGCGAAGTTTTAACGCTAGTCATCACAATATTATTGGTAGCCCAAACAAGCATGTTTATCACACCGTACTGTTATATCCTACTGCATGAATATTTGTAAAATAATGCTGATAAACTTTCAAGTATGTTTATTAAATAACACTGGTAACCATGACATAATCAGCTCTTTAGAAAATGCCATGCAGCAGTTTCAAAATTCTGCGCACAAGTTTTGGTAGCAGGCTCAAACAGCCGTCAGTTCCGCGCACACAGGAAAATATTCCGCGCATACGGGAAAAAGTTCCGCGCACACAGGAAAAATTTCAGCGCACACAGGAAAAAGTTCCGCACAAACAGGAAAAATATTAGAAGGAACATTGAATACTGATAGCCCTGACAGTTTGTTTATCTAGTAACACTGAGAGTCTTGAATGCATTTTTTACCCAATAATACTATTTTCCAATGCAAGCATATTTGTAAAACAGCAGTACCTTAATGCAAGCTTGCATAAGAATAATTCTAATATACTGATACATACTTAATTATCATACAATACTTGTTTGAATGCCAAATTATTTCACAATAATCCCAGTGCCCATTGCAATATTTATCATCTATGACATGTTAATAGTAATTCTTATATCTCTGTCCAATCGTTTTTAGCCTAATAATTCTGATGCCTCAATATAAATTTAGCTCACTAATTCTACTTCTTTAATACAGGCTTATTTATCAGATAATTCTAATTCCTCAGTACATGCTTATGTCACTTTAGTTTTAATATCATTGTGCAAGATTGTGTTAAAATAATTGAAATGCACCATTCAAGCGTGAGCATACTTATTAAATAATACTACTGCCTCAACACAAGCTTATTTATTACACTAATGTCAGTTCTCAACGCAAGCTATTTATTACACTAATGTCAGTCCTCAGCGCAAGCTTATTTATTACACTAATGTCAGCCCTCAACACAAGCTTATTTATTACACTAATGTCAGCCCTCAACGCAAGCTATTTATTACACTAATGTCAGCCCTCATCGCAAGCTATTTATTACACTAATGTCAGCCCTCAACGCAAGCTATATATTACACTAATGTCAGTCCTCAACGCAAGCTATTTATTACACTAATGTCAGCCCTCAACGCAAGCTTATTTATTACACTAATGTCAGCCCTCAACGCAAGCTATTTATTACACTAATGTCAGCCCTCAACGCAAGCTATTTAGTACACTAATGTCAGCCCTCAACGCAAGCTATTTATTACACTAATGTCAGCCCTCAACGCAAGCTTATTTATTTCACTGTCTCGCGTCAAGCGTTTACTTCAGACACTTTCAAAAATACTGTCATAATGAGTTCCCACAATTGGATTACTCTGACAGTTTAACAATTTATATAACAATTCAATTTAAAGATAGGGAGAGGCAAATTTACTCCACCATAGTATCACAATCACTGTAGAACACACTCTCTCACAATTACAACTTTTGTATCACAATAATTGTATAATGCATTTGCTCACACAATAAAAATATGTGTACCACACTAGTGACAGCACCTTACTGCAAATATATATATACCAAATTACTGACAGAACCTTACTGCAATTATTACCACATTAGTGACAACACCTTACTGCAATTATTACCACATTAGTGACAACACCTTACTGCAATTATGTACCACATTAGTGACAACACCTTACTGCAATTATGTATCACATTAGTGACAGCACCTTACTGCAAACATTTGTACCACATTACTGACTGCACCTTACTGCAATTATGTACCACATTAGTGACAGCACCTTACTGCAAAGATATAACCACATTAGTGACAGCACTTTACTGCAAAGATATGACCACATTAGTGACAGCACCTTACTGCAAAATATGTACCACATTAATAACAGTACCTTACTGCAAACATAATTAATTAGTTAATTAATTAAACATAATTAGCACAATTGTGACAGCACCTACCTGCAAACATATTTCACAGTATCATATGTGTTATAACAATAGTAATTCATCATTGCAAACATATTTAACACAATAATACTAACACCTTGAAAAGAAACATAGTTCTGATAATACTTACACCTTGAAAGAAACATAGTTCTGATAATACTTACACTACAGTGCAAACATATTTAACACAATAATACTAACACCTTGAAAGAAACATAGTTCTGATAATACTTACACTACAGTGCAAACATATTTAACACAATAATACTAACACCTTGAAAGAAACATAGTTCTGATAATACTTACACCTTGAAAGAAACATAGTTCTGATAATACTTACACTACAGTGCAAACATATTTAACACAATAATACTAACACCTTGAAAGAAACATAGTTCTGATAATACTTACACCTTGAAAGAAACATAGTTCTGATAATACTTACACTACAGTGCAAACATATTTAACACAATAATACTAACACCTTGAAAGAAACATAGTTCTGATACTACTTACACTACAGTGCAAACATATTTTTCACAATAATACAAACACCATGAAGCACGTATATTAAATTATAATAATGTTAGCATTTCAATGCAAAGCTTTGACATACAATTCAACAAATCTTTCAGTCACAATGATTGCTGGCAAATCTCAACTACAATGTTTGCTGGCAAATCTTTCATTTATAATGCTTGCAAGCAAATCTTTCAGTTACAGAGCTTGCTGGCAAATCTTTCGGTTACAATACATGCTAGCAAACCTTTTGGTTACAATACTTGCTAGCAAACCTTTCGGTTACAATACTTGCTGGCAAATCTGTCAGCTACAATGCTTGCTGGCAAATCTTTCCGCTATAATGCTTGCTGGCAAATCTTTCAGCTACAATGCTTGCTGGCAAAACATTCAGCCAAAATACATGCTAACACATATTTCAGCTACAATGTTTGCTAGAAAAACCTTCAGCCAAATGCATGCTGGCACATATTTCAGCTACAATGTTTGCTAACACATATTTCAGCTACAATGTTTGCTGGCACATATTTCAGCTACAATGTTTTGACAGAAGGGTTATACTATAATTTCAGAAATGAGTGCTGAATTTGTGCGCAACAGACTTATTGCTAAACTAGTTTCATATCCATAGTACAGCAAACATACACCTGTCATTGAATATATTTCATGACCATTTGATGTCAACTTTATTGTGCTATGTTGTCTTTACAATAATTATGTTGTATCATAATTTATTGTATAAGAAAACTAGTTCATGGAAACATTGACTATTTTATATATATATTTATTTATCTTCCAATCTTAATTTGTTTTCGTGAATTTTGGAATGCACTTTTTTAAAAATAATACTCTATTAAACATATAAATATGTTTCATTCAAGACTTCATTAAATATAACTTCTTACATATGTAATTATATCAACCAATATTTATGGTTTCTTGATTTATTATAAAATAAGATTCTACATGTAATTAATTGGGTGGACAAATAATAGCAAATATTTAAGAACTGTTCTTTTACAAAAGTATTTTCCTTTTCTCTCTCTCTCTCTCTCTCTCTCTCTCTCTCTCTCTCTCTCTCTCTCTCTCACACACACACACACACACACATAGTAGATTTGTTTGAGAAATTGGTAATGTTCGAGACATACATTTATTGTCAGGTAAGAATCATAGATTTGCTGAGACATTGATAGTGTCCTTGACCTTGTCCGAGACATCGACCGTCTGGAAAACGGTGTCCACGACACAGGCTGCAGTGTTTGGAAAAAATCTTTCTTTTGTTCATCACTTTCAACATTCTATATTTCGAGACAGATGCGCACTTTGAAAAATTATATTTTAGGAAGGGGTAGACCTTCAGCCCGAAATAGTATTCGTTACATAGGCAGTTTGGGTCTTAGCGTCCGTGACATAGACACTTTGAGTCAGTGTCCGTGAAATAGTTTGGGTCCGTGACACGTATTATTTGGTAAAATATATTACCAGTGTTTGTAGATTTTATGATTTTAAGGTAACGTGTTGAAATATGACCATTTGATATAGTCAGTGCTCTGCTTTACACACTTAGGTACACAGTACCAAACTGCTTTCCGTGATTAGCTGTACTATGATGGGCGTGATTAACTATACTAATATGGGCTTGACTAACTATACTCTGATGGGCCTGACTCACTATACTAATTTGAGCGTGACTAATTATACTAATATGGGCGTGAATTGTTTGATAATATGCTCTTACAAATGAAACATGGAAAATCATTCGATTCTATAAACCCTTTTAAATTTTTTACGTCCCAAGCAGTGCGTTTGTATTGTTAATTTTTAATTAATAGACCTATTATAGGTTGCACTTTTTTTTAGATGTGTATTATACATTTATTTGTAATCAATAAGCCTATGATGTAGCACATTTTATAAATGTATGATATAAATGTAAAATAGATACTGCGTTATTATTTTTCTTTTGAATAATATCATGATGGGTTGTGTTTTATTTTGATTTATTTTGTATGCTATTGTCAGCCTCACAGTTTGGTTTTGTAGCTAAAAGTATTCTCCATTAGATACATAGTTTATTGAAGAATATAAATGTCGTCTTTTTTAATTAAAAGTACGCCAATCAACGAATTCAATAATAATTAATCAGTTGTAATGTAACTTTGTAATTTCTTCTTTAATTAACTTTCTATAATAATGCATGACATTTCTTTCCATTGTTACCATGCCCCTCTCACCTCTCTCTTTTACTCTCTCTCTTTCTTTTTTCTCTTTCTCTCTTTGTCTCTCTTTCTCTCTCACTTTCTCTCTCTCTCTTTCTCACTTTCTCTCTCTTTCTCTCTTTCTCTCTCACTTTCTCTCTTTCTCTTAGTTTCTCTCTCTTTGTTTCTCACTTTTTCTCTCTCTTTCTATCTTTCTGTTTCTCACCTTCTCTCTCTCTCTCCTTTAGTATTATTTTATATAAGCCTCTGCCGCGTGCTCTCTGGTTTGTGTGCGTGCAATTATCTATTTATGCCTGACCCTTTTCTACGTTTGTTTTTGTCTTTTTGTCAATCTCACATATATCCGTATGTGCACGCACTCACACACACATAAATAACAATAAAATGTCCGATCGTAATAGCAAACACGTGCTTGAATCTCCATGTTCGTTTTCCTGCTGACAAAGCACATTTCTATTTTTATACTTTGTATACGTCTTCCAAACTATCTTGACCCCAGTGTTCTCATTATTCTGGATCTTATTGTTTTGTCGCTTTGTTCGACCCAAAGTGTATTGTTATTTCTCTTTACTACAATGTTGTTTTTTTTAATGCAATCGTTTCTTCACTCCAATGATTATTTACTTGACTCCCACTAATGTTTTTTGGTTGTTGTTTTTAAAATATCACAGTATTTTGATACTTTTTATAACTTACATTTTCTGAACATCATTGTTTTGGCGTTTACTTTTTCGTCCGTTGATTTGATGGTTTGCTTTTATTTCTATAATTGATCTCATGTTTTCTCGCTCGCAATATTTTGAACAATTTCTTGATCTTTTTTGTCTTGTTCGTCTCAATGATTGGACGGCTTTTATCGGTTCGCTAGACCTTAATTTTCACAATATTTCTTGTTCTTGTCGTTTTTATTTTTCTTCCAAAACGTGTGACAATTTTTTTTATTTTGCTGTATTGACTTTTAACTTCATCCAAATTTTGTGCGTTTCTTGAATCCTGGCAGATTCTTGACTCAAACGATATATTTGTGGGGTTTTTTTGGACCGCACTGTTGTAATGAAGGTTTTGTTTCAATGACAACAATTTTCTTGACGTTAACTAGACTGTCAGGTATCTGGATCGCACTGTTGTAATGAAGGTTTTGTTTCAATGACAACAATTTTCTTGACGTTAACTAGACTGTCAGGTATCTGGACCGCACTGTTGTAATGAAGGTTTTGTTTCAATGACAACAATTTTCTTGACGTTAACTAGACTGTCAGGTATCTGGACCGCACTGTGTAATGAAGGTTTTGTTTCAATGTTTCAGCAGTTTTCTTGACGGCTAACTAGACTTCAGATTTCTGTATCATCTTTGTACTGAAGGTTTTGTTTCAATGTTTCAGCAGTTTTCTTGACGGCTAACTAGACTTCAGATTTCTGTATCATCTTTGTACTGAAGGTTTTGTTTCAATGTTTCAGCAGTTTTCTTGACGGCTAACTAGACTTCAGATTTCTGTATCAGCTTTGTACTGAAGGTTTTGTTTCAATGTTTCAGCAGTTTTCTTGACGGCTAACTAGACTTCAGATTTCTGTAACATCTTGGTACTGAAGGTTTTGTTTCAATGTTTTGACAGTTTTTTTGACGGCTAACTAGACTTCAGATTTCTGTAACATCTTGGTACTGAAGGTTTTGTTTCAATGTTTTGACAGTTTTCTTGACGCTAATTAGGTTTCTGGACCCCATCGTGTACTGAAGACTGTGTTGTTCTCAATGTTTCTTAACTCTAAATAGACTGTCAGGTTTCTTGACTAAATAGACTGTCAGTTTTCTTGACTCTAAATAGACTGTCACTTTTCTTGACTCTAAATAGACTGTCACTTTTCTTGACTCTTAATAGACTGTTTTCTTGACTCAGACTGTCAGTTTTCTTGACTCTAAATAGACTGTCAGTTTTCTTGACTCTAAATAGACTGTCAGTTTTCTTGACTCTAAATAGACTGTCAGTTTTCTTGACTCTAAATAGACTGTCAGTTTTTTTAAACTCTAAATAGACTGTCCCTTTTCTTGAAGCTAAATAAACTGCCAGTTTTCTGCATCCCGTTGTGTACTGAAGGTTTTGTTGTTCTTAGTGTTTCTTGACGCTAAATAGACGACGTTTTTAACCTCAATGGCTTGGTTTTCGTGACCTCAATGCCTTGATGTTTTTCGTGACCTCATTGCCTTGGTTTTCCTGACAGTGCATTAAAAATTTCCTGATCTACATGTTTTGACGGTTATCGTCAAATCTGCATTTACGCGGTTATCACACTTGAAGAGTATGCATGTTTTGTTTACTGATTTCAACATACATAATTCATATTTAATTCTGCTGATTTCATTGGAATGCTGGCCACATATTTAACTTTGTTAATATCTATTAATATTATCTTCTTCGAATACTTCCATTCTTATCAAAAGTATGGAATCAGCAACAATATTTTATATGCAACTGTAGCTCGCCACCATATTTCTACAACAATAATATAAAGTGATAGGATTTAGGAGTTTTATATATAACTGTAGCTCTCCATCATATTTATAAAATAATTACAGTGATAATATTAATACACCTGTTATTTGCAAATACAGCATGCCATCAGATTCATACGGTAATACAAAATGATTTTCAAACTTTGAATTTGTATTTGTTTTCGGTTTCTGATTTGGTTTATAAATAACAAAATTAATATGGAGATGTATGCGTTTTACTGTTGTTTTTATTATTTGTTTTGCTTGCGAAATTGAAGTATAAATATTTTTATCGTTTGTAGTCAAGCTGTTTTTATTACTTTTTTAACTATATTTTTTAATTATTTTGTTGTAGATTATTTATGCATCGATATTAAATTTAATATTAGTATGGAATATTAATTTTACCGTGTTCTATGTGCAATTTTGCATTGGCACTAACTTTTGAGCTTAGTTGAATTGCAATTACATGTATATTTAATTTCACTACTATAGTCAGCCTATATAACAATTTCACATTAATCTGCCGGTTTCCTTATCTGCCTGTTTCTTTATCTGCCGGTTTCCTTATCTGCCTGTTTCTTTATCTGCCTGTTTCTTTATCTGCCGGTTTCCTTATCTGCCTGTTTCCTTATCTGCTCGTTTATGTCTTTTGCGTAGTGTGCTCTTAATCTGTCTCTCATTTTCTGTCACTTTCTTAATCTCTCTTTTGTCTCTTGACTCCATGGCTCTCTTAGTTTAGTTTTCTCTTTGTCTCTCTTCTTTGTCTCTTGATTCTTGACTCCTTGGCTCTCTCTTTCTCTTTCTTCTTTGTCTCTTGACTCCATGGCTCTCTTAGTTTCGTTCTCTCTTTGTCTCTCTTCTTTGTCTCTTGACTCCTTGGCTCTCTCTTTCTCTCTCCTTTATTAGTATTTTTCTTACGCATCTTTCTTATTTTCTCTTAATAAGTGTCCTTTTCTTAGTCTCTTTGCTATTGTTTCATTTTCGTAATCGTAGTTCGCTTATCTGACTCTTCCTTTATTTCTTTTGGAGGCTGTCTATTTCAAAGTCTTATTCTCTCCGGCTTTGTCTCTTTCTTTGTTTCTTTTGTAATCTGCTTTGCATAATTCTTTTCTAGATCTCTTAGTCTGCCTTTTTCGTAATCTGCCTTTTTCGTAATCCGCCTCTTTTGTAGTGATTTTCCTTCCCTTTTTTGTTTGTCTGCCTGTTTTGTAGTGTTTCCCCTCTTTATTTCTCTGTCTACCTCTTACTAGTTTTGCTTCTGCCTCTCAGACATAATATTCTTAAAGTGACTTACTCTAAAATGGCTTTATTCTCGTATTAATTTTATATTTTGTAAAATCTGTATTCAATATTTGGGTTGTTTGTTGGTTGTTTTTCTATTTTTAAAAAACATGGTTTATTTTTGTTTTATACCGCAAACCTCTATATAAGTAGTATTTTCATTTCTTATTTTTTACCTGTCTCTACCACAATTGCCAGTTATCACTACCAACAATATTTTTTCTTCTTGACATGTATATATATTGGTGTCACCAACACCAATACAGTTATCACTACCAACAATATTTTTTCTTCTTGACATGTATATATATTGGTGTCACCAACACCAATACAGTTATCACTACCAACAATATTTTTTCTTCTTGACATGTATATATAGGTGCCACTAACATCAAAACAGTTATCACTACCAACAATATTTTTTCTTCTTGACATGTATATATAGGTGTAACTAACACCAATACAGTTATCACTACCACCAATTTCAATTCTTTTCTTCTTGATATGTAATTATCTTTCACGGATGCACACATAAGTCTTGTGACATTTCAACGCGATTTATACAAATATTTAGCACACTTGATTTTATATATATATCACCTGATGGTGGGTATTTTTCATCACTTTGTTGAACCCCTAAAGTCTGTGATTGATTTGTGTGTAATATGCATTGTATGGCTATTACCTAACTGCACTAAAGTCACATTTTGTCACCACTTTCTTTGAGTGAACTGTGTGGCTTTCACCTGATTGCACTAAAGTCACATTTTGTCAACATTTTCTTTGAATGAACTGTGTGGCTTTCACCTGACTGCACTTAAGTCACATTTTGTCATCACTTTCTTTGAATGAACTGTGTGGCTTTCACCTGACTGCACTAAAGTCACATTTTGTCACCACTTTATTTGAATGTACTGTGTGGCTACCACCTGACTGCACTAAGACGTTGTAATTGTGAGATTTTTATTTTAGTACATCTGTATTTTTTATATATTCAACCTTTTACACATCGAAATAAAATCAGTTTTCTACTCAAAGATATTTTCTTCTGTTATCATTTGCTTGTAAAATGTGTGCGTGTCTATGCAGACTGCTTAGACGGAGGCAAAATGAACACACATATTGAAAACGGTTCGTACGTCAATAGTCTCTGAACTGGTACGACCCAGATGGCCCTACGATCAAGTCCATTTCCCCTGTGGTTGCATGGTGCGAGTGAAGCTATATAAATGACGACATTATGCGTCAGATCGTTCATTTCTAGCTACGTATCAGATCGTGAAATCAAATTTATAGCGACATCAAGTATCAGATCGTGAAATCACATTTATAGCGACATGGTGAATCATCGTGAAATCACATTTATAGCCGACAAGATGTATCAGATCGTGAAATCACATTTATAGCCGACAAGATGTATCAGATCGTGAAATCACATTTATAACAACATAACAACATCCAATTTGGATTACTGGTGACGGAATAGCTGAACCGAACCTGTGTGCTTGCACCAGACTTTTCTTACACATTTCCTACATCTAGATTTTATTGCTTTCCATATTTCGTTTTAATATTTATTGATGTGAGTATGGGCAAGGTTTTATGCCTTCGACTGACACATACATCTAGTTTAAGTAAAAGTGTTCACTGGTCAGTGACCGATAATTATAATGTATAGTTCTACGAAATTCAGCACGGTGTGTTCACTGATCAGTGTGCGATAATGTACATGTGACACAATGCCACCCTAGATTTTGGTTAGGATTATTATTATTATTAATCATCTATAACTAATTACAAATAATGAGAATCTTAATTAATGATATTAATAATTCTCTAGAAGACACAACTTGTCTCTCTCACTTGGCAGATATTTCAGTGCTGTAAACGTTTTCTCTCTTCCACAACATTCACCTTCACAAAATATTTCTGTAGGTGGAAAACATCTTACCAAAGGAGAAGATAAATCTGTGATTAATCCACATTTAGCAGCCAGCATCCACCCAATATCTCTCCACCATATAGTTATCAATATGTGTAAGAAGGTAAAAAAAATTAACAATAAATTTATTAATTTAGCAATCAAATATACATAAAACAAATACAATAAAAAGAGTTTGCTTGGCAGAGATGATCAATATGAACATAGTGTCAGATTTCTTGTCCACAAAGACATCGTGAACACTGTCATGAGTTGTCAGCCAGTCTTCAGCAGGTTTATTACCATATGCCTGAGGGCAACCCCACTCAGTATCGCCATTGTGCAAGCTTATGCTCCATGATGATGAAGAAATAGAGGACTTCTATGACCAACTGCAAGAAGTCCTGGACCAGACCACAAAAACTACATTCTTGCAGTGCAAGGAGATTGGAATGCTAAAATAGGAGAGGATGCCATTGAGAACTGGAAAGGCACATGTGGACGCTACTGCAATACAGAGACAAACGTCAGAGGCTTAAGGCTCCTGGAATTTGCCAGCTCTAATGATCTGAAGCTGATGAACATGTTTGGATCACACAAAGCATCCAGAAGATGGACATGGCATAGCCCGAATGGAAAACACCATAACCAGGTTGATTATATCATGGTGAAGAGGTGTTTCCATCCAGTGCAAACATTGCCCAAAACAAGAAGTTTTCCTGGAGCAGAAATTGGAAGTGGCCATGACTTAGTGATGATGACCCTCTGACTATGTCTAAAGAAAGTCAACAAGCAGGGTTCCACAAGAATCAAGTTCAACCTTGACAAGCTAAAAGACCCAGAGCTATCAGAAGCCTTCCAAGCAGAGATAGGAGGAAAATTTGCAACACTCTTACTACTTAGACCCTATATTGACATTGATCAAGATGAAGAAAGTGGGTGGAGGGAGGCTCGCTAAATATAGATTAAAGTCATATTTGTCTTCTCTTTTAGTAAGAAGTTTTCCACTCACGGAAACATTTTGTGACTGTAAATGTTGTTTTATGTTGTGGACACGAGAAAACATTTACTGCGCCAAAAATATCTGCCAATTGAGAGAGACGAGTGGTGTCAGCTGGAGGATCATTAATAAAACAAAATTAAGATTCTCATCACTTGTGATTAGTTATAAAAGATTAATTAATAATAATCTTTTTTATTAATTAAGTGGCGTGCCCGTCACACAGTCATAATTTTAAATAGGATTGATCTTTTTTATCTGGCATAATCTTAAATAGGATTGATCATTTTTATCTGGCATAATCTTAAATAGGATTGATCATTTTTATCTGGCATAATCTTAAATAGGATTGATCATTTTTATCTGGCATAATCTTAAATAGGATTGATCATTTTTATCTGGCATAATCTTAAATAGGATTGATCATTTTTATCTGGCATAATCTTAAATAGGATTGATCTTTTTTATCTGGCATAATCTTAAATAGGATTGATCTTTTTTATCTGGCATAATCTTAAATAGGATTGATCTTTTTTTATCTGGCATAATCTTAAATAGGATTGATCATTTTTATCTGTCATAATCTTAAATAGGATTGATCTTTTTTTATCTGGCATAATCTTAAATAGGATTGATCTTTTTTATCTGGCATAATCTGAAATAGGATTGATCTTTTTTTATCTGGCATAATCTTAAATAGGATTGATCATTTTTATCTGTCATAATCTTGAATGGTATTGATCCCTGGCATAGTTTTGAATACTATTGATCTTTTTACTCTTAATAGTCTAGAATAGTATTGATGTATTGTTTTTTTTTATCCGGCATAGTCTTGCATAGTGTTTTGGTATCAATTTATCTGGTTTAACCTTGAATGTTGGTATCTAAATATGACACTTATGAAATATGCCAAAAATCTGTAAGTATCGAAAAAATACAAATGAATTATATGTAAAGAAACAAGGTATATGCTATTTATAAAACTCAGCACCTGATCTGTGTCTAAGTACTAGGCGCGTTCATGCAAGGGCCAGAGACGGTCTTGTTATGTAGCAAATAACAAGTCTGGCTGGCACAACTTACAGTCACCCGAAGTCATCAGATAATTTTACACGCATACATTTATACTTTTGGTTCATGGTATCCGGGTATTCCGCTCGGGTAGATTATGCTGACACGGAAAGATAAATATGGTATAGATAAGAGATATTGTTCATCACAGAGAGAAGGCCAAGTGTGGGTTGAACCAGACTGAGGAAAACCGAGACTGGCGTGTGTGCCCGCTAGACACGGTTGAATTATTGCACAGAGACCTGCCAAATAGTTTGCTCTGTACAGCCAACGTCATGGCTTGTACACAGGTGTGTGCTGGTGTTCTTGTCTTCTCCAGTATTTTACAAGGTATGTTCAAGTTTTGTTCATAAAATATTAAAGCAGTCTCGATATAAAATTTTTAACTGCTAATCTATCTATCTACCTATCTATCTATCTATCTATCTATCTATCTATCTATCTATCTATCTATCTATCTATCTATCTATCTATCTATCTATCTATCTATCTATCTATCTATCTATCTATATGTCTATCTATCTATCTATCTATTTATCTATTTAGTATTTGTTCTACCGTTGGCCAGAATATATCAAAACAGATCATTGCTTTAGTTCAAACTGTTCTTGCCACACCCTCTGTGTTCTCAAATAGTCTAACGAGGCGTACACAGAACTAATAAAAAAAAAAATCAGTTATAAACATTGAGTATAGATAGATGGATCAGCGCCACATAATGAATCGCCTCCTTGTTATTGTTTTGTTTCATTATTGAATAGTGGCCTCCATATCATTGTTCATTATTGAATAATAGCCTCCAAATTATTGTTTTGTTTCATTATTGAATAATAGCCTCCATATTATTGTTTTGTTTCATTATTGAATAATAGCCTCCATATTATTGTTTTGTTTCATTATTGAGCAGTCGTCTCCATATTATTGCTTTATTTCATTAGTGATCACACTGGTATTACTGAGAGCTTGGTTTTTATCGGTTGTGTTCTTACTGACTGTTTGCTGCAATGAATTGTTTCATTCCTCAGTTTAATGGATTTCTGGGTCAAATACGTACAGACTGTTGTAATGAATTGTTTCATTCCTCAGTTTAATGGATTTCTGGGTCATATACGTACAGACTGTTGTAATGAGTTGTTTCATTCCTCAGTTTAATGGATTTCTGGGTCAAATACGTACAGACTGTTGTAATGAGTTGTTTCATTCCTCAGTTTAATGGATTTCTGGGTCAAATACGTACAGACTGTTGTAATGAGTTGTTTCATTCCTCAGTTTAATGGATTTCTGGGTCAAATACGTACAGACTGTTGTAATGAGTTGTTTCATTCCTCACTTTAATGGATTTCTGGGTCATATACATACAGACTGTTTGTTGTAATGAGATGTTTCATTCCTCAGTTTAATACTATGGATTCTTGTGTATTACACTTACATGTTAAATGATTTATTTTCATTTCATTCACGTTATTATTGTTTCTTAGTCACGTGACAACTGAGCTGTATAGCTTTTCAGTTCAGTTGTAATTTTTCAGTCGGTATGTCTCCAAAACGAAAGATAGAACTAAACTCAGAATTAAAAATAAGCGGCAAATATTTAAATTTTATTTTCATAATAATGCAAGCCTATAAAGCTAATGGTTAACAGATCTTAGCTCATGCTGGTTTGGAAGCTCGCTAGCTCATAGGACTACACGATTGTGTTTATTTATCAAACTAACAATGACAAAATTAACAATAGGACTACGCGATTGTGTTTATTTATCAAACTAACAATGACAAAATTAACAATAGGCGGAAATAATTTTGTATTCTGTAAAGTGCAGATATACATATAATACATCTAAAACCTGCCT
The DNA here is from genome assembly GCA_028829895.1 of Sinotaia quadrata. Lineage (NCBI taxonomy): Eukaryota > Metazoa > Mollusca > Gastropoda > Architaenioglossa > Viviparidae > Sinotaia > Sinotaia quadrata. The sequence goes on from CM054182.1 coordinate 13,806,664, forward strand.
GCTTGATGACTGGATGGATGGATTGAGAGTGGGGGGTAAATAGAGCTGGATGGATGGGTGGATTTGGGTGGGTGGGTGTGTATATCCTGTAATCACTTGATATCAAACGTAAATGAATTCAAAGGAGTATATTTTTTTTAAAAACTATTATGCAAATATGTTCTACCTTATTCTAGTGTTTAACCAACTAACGGATTATATGTGTCATCTACTCTTATTCATCACAAACGGGTGTTCTACAACTAACTAGTTACAGAATATGTGGAATAAATCTACACTCTACTACAGTTTTACCAGATAATTAAATATATCAATAGGTGTAACAATTAAATCTTAACTTCGTATTAATCTGTCTTGTCATCTAGCAAATTAGTCTTGTCTTGTCATCTAGCAAATTATACAAGGGTAACAATTAAATCTGCACTTCGTATTAATCTGTCTTGTCATCTAGCAAATTAGTCTTGTCTTGCCTTGTCATCTAGCAAATTATACAAGTGTAACAATTAAATCTGCACTTCGTATTAATCTGTCTTGTCATCTAGCAAATTAGTCTAGTCTTGTCTTGTCAAATTAGTCTTGTCTTGTCTTGTCATCTAGCAAATTATACAAGGGTAACAATTAAATCTGCACTTCGTATTAATCTGTCTTGTCATCTAGCAAATTAGTCTTGTCTTGCCTTGTCATCTAGCAAATTATACAAGTGTAACAATTAAATCTGTAGTTACTATTCATCTGCCTTGCCATCTAAACTTAATATATCGATACGTGTAACGATTAAATTTGTGTTGTATGATAAACGTTTTGTTATCTAAAACACTATAACAGTATAAGTAACAATTAAATCTGTACTTATTGATAACCTACACTACCAGAGAACTAAATAAAATAATATTAATGAAAGTAAAGAGACCAATCTCAGTAACCATTAAATCTGTGATTCCTATTAAAGGTGACTTACCAGCTCAGTAAATAAACGAACAGCAATAATAAACTAAACTTTAACAAAAATAAATAAATATAAAAATATTATAAATATGGATTACACTTACAATTTTACTTCGATACATAGATGCCATCAGGTAAGTAAATATAACAACAAAAGATAACTGCACCAAATAAACTATACCAAAATGTGTAACAATTATACTTAATGGACAGTAAGTGTATATGTACCAACAATGTCTAACAATTACACTTCTACATGTACCTTAATGGACAGTAAGTGTATATGTACCAACAATGTCTAACAATTAAACTTCTAACATAATGTGCAGTAACTGCATAATTACCAATATAGGTTGCAATTAAACCTCTACCATAATGGGCAGTAACTGCAGATGTACTAATATCAGTAATTTCACCCGCTAGCTAAACATACCTATAGCAGTAATTAACTAAACCAATTACAATAATTAACTAAACATAAATATTCCATTCTCAATAACTAACCAAATAAATATACCACACTGGGTAACAATTCAATCAGAAGTCAATTCCGGAGTACTAATCAGATATGTAGAAGAAAACAAATGCAGTGAACTGAGCTTGAAGAACAGAAATAAATGTTATTTCCCCCAAGTACTCAATCACCATTCACTCACCAACTCACATTAACATTTACATGTACAATTAGAGAGACTGATTGGCTGCTCTCGTGTGAGCTCTGTAGTCCATTCAGAGCAGGACATATTGTAATAGCTCATCAACTCATCAACTCACCAAATTGCATTAACATCTATGTACAATGAGAGAAACTGTAGGTCTGCTCTCGTCTGAACTCTGTAGTCCATTCAGAGCAGGACATATTGTAATAACTCATCAACTCATAAATTCACCAAATCGCATTAACATCTACATGTATAATGAGAGAGACTGTAGGTTATGTAGTCCATTCAAAGCAGGGCCAATTGTATTCACTGAGCAAGTCATTCAGCCATTCACTCACCCACTCGTCCTCTCACATTAATACAAGCAGAAGTGAATATCTGATTAACACGTTGTTTGTTTTTGTTACTATAGTTATTGGTGAATAAAAGGATCCCTTATGTAAGAAGAATATCAGTTAAATTAGTTAGAAGAAGATCTTTAAATTGTCTTTAATGAAATATGTCCAGGGAATCAGATTATTCGTGTACGTATTTTAACACTCACACGTCGGTATATTCATCACTCACCACCACAGATATAAATCCATAATTTACTTGGACATATTCATCACTCACCACCACAGATATAAAACCATAATTTACTTGGACATATTCATCACTCATCATCACAGATATAAATCCATAATTTACTGGGACATATTCATCACTCACCACCACAGATATAAAACCATAATTTACTTGGACATATTCATCACTCATCATCACAGATATAAACCCATAATTTACTGGGACATATTCATCACTCACCACCACAGATATAAAACCATAATTTACTTGGACATATTCATCACTCACCGCACAAATATAAATTCACAAGACATATTTACTGCACTGAAAAGAAAGACACAGTTCTCAATCAGCACACATATATGTAATCAATAACACATTTACCCTACGTACAAGACGACATCAATAATTTAGTAAATTGATATAACAGAAGAGTAAAGTCATAAAAACAATAACGCCTGCGAATTCTCACTATCACTGAGCGATAACCATCAAAGCAGCCCACTTCATTCAGTTCAATATCACTCAGCGACAACCATCAAAACAGCCCACTTCATTCAGTTCAATATCACTCAGCGACAACCATCAAAACAGCCCACTTCATTCAGTTCAATATCACTCAGCGACAACCATCAAAGCAGCCCACTTCATTCAGTTCAGTATCAGTCAGCGACAACCATCAAAACAGCCCACTTCGTTCAATTTAATAGAACTCAGCCACAATCATCAAAGAAGCCCACTGCATTCAGTTCAATATCACTTAGCCACAACCATCAAAGAAGCCCACTTCATTCAGTTCAGTAATAGTTAGAGCAAATGTCACGATGTTAAAATGGCACTCATCAGTCTGTGTCCGGCTACTGGAAATAGTCCTCTTCTTGAATACAGATCATGCTGAGAGAATCAAAATTCTAAAATCTGAGAATTGTAGCACTACATCATCATAACCCTAGGAAGGCCATTTCACTACTATTTCTACTCATTAATAATTGTAGCATTATTACGATAGTGTATGATAATACTGAAATAAACATTACTATATCTGCTAATTAATAATTCTTGTATTACCACAGTGTATGATTATGTTGAAATAATCATTACTGTTTATGCTAATTAATAATTGTAGTATTAACTCAGCCGGCTTCAGCCAGTTCAGTTTTGTTGCTCGTTAAGATGCAAAGACGAGCTAACGGGGTTTTGGCGCGCCAATTGTGTGCCTATTCTATCTCTGCAAAAACATTTTCACCAGTGGTGTTCTGAGAGAGTTTTCCAGGCAGTGTTTATTGGATGATGGCAGGATTGACTCTGATCTATTGGGGCCGAATTTTCTGATCTTTTGGGGCCGATTTTTCTGATCTTTTGGGGCCGATTTCAGTGTGAGCAGAGACAGACCGTGCCGGTCAAGTGTTCAGTCGGGATAAATAACTGGCGAATTAATACAACTTGAATTACTAGGTCGGCCATGATGCAAATACACAAGAGCTATGATTCCAGTGAGTGTATTCTATATTCATTTTCTTTAAAGATTCAGTTCCATATGTACTATATTCGTTTTTTTAAAGATTCAGTTCCATATATATAATATATTCTTTCTAAATAGATTATATTCTATAAAGGATGTATTCTATGAAGGATCTTTTCCCTGCAGACTGCATTATTTCTATATAATAATATTTCAAATCTGTATTCCATATAGTGTATTATTTCCTTAACGACTATACATACATTCCATGGAGACTGCATTATTTCTAAATAATTATATTTCAAGAAATCTGTATTCCATGTAGCCATATTATTTCCTTAACGACTCTCTGGTTCCTTGTACAATGATTTTGTCACCATCCTAGTAAAATATAGTAGCTCTTATTCTAGGAAAGTTTTCGTACAATGATTTTGTCACCATCCTAGTAAAATATAATAGCTCTTATTCTAGGAAAGTTTTCATACAATGATTTATGTCACCATCCTGGTAAAACAGTAGCTCTTATTCTAGGAAAGTTTTCATACAATGATTTATGTCACCATCCTGGTAAAATATAGTAGCTCTTATTCTAGGAATGTTTTCGTACAAAATGACCTAATGCCACATTTCTGAACGTTTGTGCACACAGTACGCTAAAATGCTATGCTGATATACCAGGGGTGCACAAATCATGGCCCGAGACAGGGCTCTATGCGGCCCACGGAGTAAAACACATTATTTCATTATTTGTGTTGTTTTTTCTACTGAGCCATCCATGTGGCGGCCCTCCACGCACTATCAATTGGAAATTTGGCCCTCTGGCCTAAAACGTTTGTGCACCCTTGTGATATACAAATATATATTTTCTGGAATGGTTCTTTTGTATTGACATTTTACACGTTACGCTCTCTGTAATATTAGTATGCTTGCGTTTTAAGTTAAAGTTGGTTTAAGTTAAAATGCATGAACATTCAGCTGTATAATGTTTTCTTTATTTTAAATTAGGTTTGTTTTGGGTTTAAGTTAAAAAGTATGAACATTTAGCTCTATAATGTTTTCTTTATTTTTTTAAAGTTTGTTTCTGCTGTTGTTGTTGGTGGTGGTGGTGGTGCTGGTGCTGGTGGTGGTGTGTGTGTGTGAAATAATTAATCGTCTATGTCAAATTACTGATGGTCTTGTAACTAAATTTTATTGTGTTTGTGTTCCAATAAAGTGTGCTGACACACACGATATGCAACATTACTTCCTGGTAAACTTATTCTGTCCATGTGTGTTAAAATGTGTTGACATGCACATAACGATTTTGCCTCCTATAGACTTGTTCTGTCCGTGTGTGTTAAAATGTGTTGACATGCACATAACGATTTTGCCTCCTATAGACTTGTTCTGTCCGTGTGTGTTAAAATGTGTTGAAATGCACACATAACGATTTTGCCTCCTATAGACTTGTTCTGTCCGTGTGAGTTACAATGCATTGACATGCACATAACGTTCTGTTTCCAGTAAAATGGCATGTCTGTGTGAGCCAAAATGTTGGGTGATATCTTTAGCACATTTTTCGGATATCACACTTTGTGTGCCAAAATATTGTGTGTTCATTTAGTGTTCTGTAAAATCAATTATATATGTGTAATCTAAAATACAGTGACTCTTTTTTCCCCATTGTAGCAGCATTTCCCGTTGTATGTCAAGAGTGAGTGGTGTTTGTGTGCCACAATATTGACACAACCATATACTTTATAAAAAAGAAATTAAAAAAGAACGCCTGCGTTTATGGAATGTTCACATTCATGTGTGTTATTATTTATGTCAATTTGCTAAAGATCGTGCTATAGCATTGACGTCAGGGGTTTTTGTATAACATTAGTGACGTGTATGTTACAAAAGTGTAATGATGTTTCTAAAACACAGAACGTTGTTTTCTTCTATTGTACAGTATGTATGAGCCAAACTGTAATGTTGACCTTCTACCTGTGTTTGTGTTTTGTACTAACACTACAATGCAGTTCTTTGGTGGAGTCTGGGCGTATATTTCAGGCCGACGATAAAGGCCTAAAGTGTTTCTGTGTCTGCATGTATGTCGTATTTCGTCCTAACACTCTAGGCCTAATGTTTTTTGTGTTTCTGTGTTTGTGTGTATGTCGTATTTCGTGCTAATACTCTATGCCAAGTGTGTTGTGCATGTGTGTGTGTGTGTGCGTGCGTGCGTGTGTGTGTGATGCGCGCGTGTGTGTGTGTGCGTGTGTGTGTGTAAGATTATTTCGTGCTAACACTCTAGGCCTAATATGATTTTTAGTTCTGAATGTGTCGTATTTCAAGCTTACAATCTAGGCCTAATGTGCTTTAGTACTCTGTATGTCATTTTGACTGTCGTATGTATTTTGACACTCTGGGCCTAATGTGTTTTAGTGGTCTATGACTGACATACTAAGCCAAATGTGTTTTGTGGTGTGTATGTTGTATTTCGTGCTGACATTATAATGTCGTTCGTGTGATGTCCGTCATTCTGTGCTTATTCGTGTGTCTTGTGTGTTTCCATATTTTGTTTTGACAGTGTCATGTTGTGTTTCTAGTGAAGTCAACGTGTGCTATGTTTCCATATTTTGTTTTGACAGTGTAATGTTGTGTTTTGACAGTGTGATGTTGTGTTTCTAGTGAAGTCAACGTGTGCTATGTTTCCATATTTTGTTTTGACAGTGTAATGTTGTGTTTTGACAGTGTGATGTTGTGTTTCTAGTGAAGTCAACGTGTGCTATGTTTCCATATTTTGTTTTGACAGTGTCATGTTGTGTTTCGAGTGAAGTCAACGTGTGCCATGTTTCCATATTTTGTTTTGACGGTGTAATGTTGTGTTTTGACAGTGTAATGTTGTGTTTTGACGGTGTAATGTTGTGTTTCTAGTGAAGTCAACGTGTGCCAAACTGTCTTAAAAGTCACACAGGGTAACGCTCTTTGCTGCGCTTGAAGTGTTTTAAAATTGTAGTCGAGTGACTCAGTATACACAATACCTTGTCCGCACCCTGTGTGTCAGTGCAGCTTGTATTTAGTAATACAATATTCAAATACACTGCCAGCATTCTGCAACGCTCTATTATTAAAAACAGCAATAGAACACTACCTGTAGGCCTTCTACGGCAGTTCGGTAGGCTTTGTGGCGAGAGGTAGGTCGTTACCATGGCGACTTGCCGTGAGAAATCTGAGACGCACGCTATGGTTGCGTCAGTGTACTCGCAAGGTGACTGTCGTGTTAAGTATTTAACGTCCTACTAGGATGTAGTTGAAGTGACTGAATTTTTTTTTTAATGCTAATCTTTTTTTTTTTGCCTGTTTGACTCTGGCATTCAAGGAACTGAAAAATGACACATGTTCATTTCAAATCAAGATTATGTGCTCTTTCAAAATAGTTGTTGAAATATTCCACCTAAATTAATATCTAAAAACCAATATACGTTCATTGTTTCAAAATAGTTGTTGAAATATCCGAACTAAATTAATATCTAAAAACCAATATACATTCATTGTTTTTAAATTCATTATTGTACTCTCTGCATGTCTTTAATTACTCGAATTTTTTTTAAATGTTATGTTTGGATAACTCCAAAGTGTTATGTGATAATTAAATTTTGGTTAATCTTAGTAAAATTATTAGCAAACGCCATCCAGTACTAGTAAGTATATGAAATACATCACCACGAGCTTGAAACTTGCTGGTACTGATCCCAAGTATTTGGCCGTATCACTCAAATTTAGACCTTGAAACCCAACATGTATTGTATTACTTAGACTACACAACTCAAATTTAGACCTTGAAAACCTACGTGAATTGTATGTATTGTATTACATAGACTACATCAGTCAAATTTAGACCTTGAAAACCTACATGTAGCGTATTACATAGACTACATCAGTCAAATTTAGACCTTGAAAACCTACATGTAGCGTATTACATAGACTACATCAGTCAAATTTAGACCTTGAAAACCTACATGTAGCGTATTACATAGACTACGTCAGTCAAATTTAGACCTTGAAAACCTACACGTACGGTATTAAGGCGACACATGCGCTGCACATCAAATAGAATTTGCCCATCTTATGAACTTTCTCACTCAGTAATCGACATTTAAACAATCACTTTCTTCTTAACCAGTACATTAACTATGTCATTAACACTAGACATGACATGAAGTATATAATCTAGGATTTTAGGATGTGGCCATTATATGAACTGTAACATTTGGTATTTGACTTTTACATGGACTATTCATCTAGCATTTGACCATTACATGGGCTCTACATCTAGCACTTAAACATTAAAATGGCATCTACAACTTACCATCACAAGGACTATATCTCCTAGCACTTGACCATTACATGAACTGTATAATCAAGCACTTAACCATCACATGGACTATATCACCTAGCACTTGACAACCATCTGAACTGTATCATCAAGCACTTGACCATCACATGGACTATATCACCTAGCACTTGACCATCACCTGAACTGTATCATCAAGCACTTGACCATCACATGGACTATATCACCTAGCACTTGACCACCATCTGAACTGTATCATCAAGCACTTGACCATCACATGGACTATATCACCTAGCACTTGACCATCACCTGAACTGTATCATCAAGCACTTGACCATCACATGGACTATATCACCAAGCACTTGACTTCATGAACTATAGCATCTAGCACCTGACCATTATGTGGACAAGGTCACCGAGTACCTGACTATTGTTTTACCACTCATAATACTGCATTTTAATGTACCATACCACTTAGTTCTTGACCACTTTACACATCGCCTTTTTCAATATCCGTCCCTCTTAAATAGCTTACCACTTAGTTCTTGACCACTTTACACATCGCCTTTTTTCAATATCCGTCCCTCTTAAATATCTTACCATACTTAATAAATCAACAGTGTATATAAAACATTCTTCAAGACCCAACAATTAGCACGTCACCAGTGTATATAAAATATTCTTCGATGCCCGACCTTATTAAGTATCGAACTATTTAGTACTTTAATCATTACGTATATTTTTGTAGTAGGGAAAGTGCAATTAAGATTTTCAGTCAACATCCAAGATATTCTTTGCCTTAGAGATGTTAGATACAAAAACTAGTATCATTAAAATAATCTAGACAAGAGGTTGTACGATAATGAAGCTGTTGTCCCGTTTTGTGTTTTAATATAAGAGTTATGGTTGTCGACCCGGTGTAACATGATTATAAATTAGATGTATTTGTAGAAGTAATGGTTGTGGAAGTTCACCTTACAAAAACATTCTTCTTGTCAAATTAATAAGTGTTGCCTAGTCACATTCTGTCACAATTTTTTCTTTGAAAAGTGATGGATATGCACATTTGAAAGTAATGTGAGTTTTACGTGTGACATTACTAGATATTGAAGTTTCTTCTTTATAAGGATAATACAAGTCGAAATGCGATATTACAAGCATGGAGTCGTGTTTTATTTGCACTGTAGGAGTGAAAGAAAGTACCAGAATTTTTCTCTGAGTAGGAGAGGAGTGAAAGAATGTACCAGCATATTTTTCTGTGTAGGAGTGACGGGTGTAGACACGTGTCGTTACTATAACAGCATTCACCTCTTTCAAGCGTGACATCTCTATACCATTCAAGAGAGATGGGTGCCGACACGTGACATTACACTTCCATCATTCTTCTCATTGTATGAGTGATTAGTGCAGACACGTAACATTACTATAAACAGCATTCACTTCTTTCCAGGAGTGATTGGGTGCAGACACGTGACATTACTCTAAGAGCATTCTTATATTTGTAGGAGTGATGTGTGCAGACACGTGTGACATTACTATAACAGCATTCTTCTCTTTCCAGGAGTGATGGGTGCAGACACATACAACATTGGTGGTCTAGTTGCTGCTGCTGTAGCATCCTTTGTTCTTTTAGTCGTTGTAGTCACTATGCTGATTGTCGGCTTGACGTGGTAAGTTAAGAGTTATAATAATGTTTTGGATGGGCATTATATGTTACTGGAGATGACATAGTGGCTTAATGATATGTGACGTAGAATCGTAGATGACTGAATGACGCGTGACTGACTATGAGGAGAGTGATTGAACATTCTAGTCTTAACACCGCACTTTAACGACTGAATTATTGTCACTGAACTTGACATTGATACCTGAATGATACATTGGTGGACATCACCTGTTAAATGATTGCCACTGTATTAACATGTTGACAAATGAAAGATTCAAGGCTAACACATGTTGTATGAATGGATAATGTCTAGTATACACAAAATATTGATAGTTACAGTATATCAACATGACGCGATGATTAAATAATATATTGATAGACGTGACATAATTAATACGTGCATTATTGATAATGGACATGAATTATTGATACAAAATAAAACAGGCCTATATATCACATCAATGATAACTGATATTCAGTTGACGCAAAATGTCGTTGGCATAATGATAAATGGTTACATTTATTGTTTAATGACTAGATAGAGTTAATGATTGAATGATTGTTACAGTACACAAAATGTTTGATGACTGAAAGATTGTTACTGTATTGGTACGTATGACTGAATGATTGTTACTGTATTGATACGTATGACTGAATGATTGTTACTGTATTGGTACGTATGACTGAATGATTGTTACTGTATTGGTGCGTATGACTGAATGATTGTTACCAGTTGCAAACTGTTAATGGCTGGACATGACATGTTTGAGGATGAGATTAATTCTTGTAATGTTTTTGAAGGCTGAATGATTGATATTTGACATGACACGTTGAATGGCTGAATGATATGTTTTATGGTTGAATGATTGTAACTGAACATGACATGGTAGATGAGAGAATGGCTTTTATCGGACATAATTTTTGGATGATTTTGTTATTGTAACTGGATATGAAATGTTGATGGCTGGATGATATATGACTGGACAAGTAATCAGACAAACGAGACTCCTAAATGCTAGATAGTGGCACCCTGTCTGGTATGCTTACTTGTGAGTACTGTCTGGTATGCTTACTAGTGACCACCGTCTGGTATGCTTACTATTGAGTAGTATATGGTATGCTTCCAATTCAGATGCTATATTCCCAAGGCCCCTATCATTGTAGGTATTACTTCTGATTCCACTCTCTCTGGATTCTAATCTGAGATCCTGATACTTTCATTTTTCTCTTTCTTTTGTTTTAATGTTTTTTCTCACCTGCAAAATCGATGATTATTGCTGTTCTACCGGATTTATAGAGAACTACAATATCATGTCTTCGTGCAGGAATCACTCGATCTGTTCTTATCTCGAAGTCTCACAGTATTTTGACTTCGTCTGTTTCGATGACTACTTCTAGTTGGTTCATCCATGCTTGTTTGGGGAATTTTGCTTCTTAGCTCTCTCATAACTTTCTATGTATCAGTTTTTGCCATTTCGTTATCTCTTTAGGCGTTCTATTCCAGCCAGAAACCGACACCAAGGTTCGGACATGCATTAGCAGAGTCTGCATTTTTTGGAATCATTTGAGATCTTCATGATTTTGTTTTGTAGACACAGATCATATTCGTTACAAACAATGTTAGAACATTAGTAGACACAGGTCACCATATTAGAAGCAGCGTTTGAACAGCTACAAGCACAATAATAATGGCATATTAAACAAATTGTAAAAGCAGCGAACAAACGCTACACAACATTAACTAGTATAAACAAGCGTCAACATAATATTGTATAATTACCAATAGATTTACAAGGTAACACCATGCGTATCTTTCACTTTTCCGTTCTTTCTCCTAACTTTCCAAAAGGAAAAACTGGTACCCATCTTTCCAGAGATCACGTGGCAAGGAGAAGCTACCACGCGAATACTTCATCAGGAAAGAAGAGATGAGACGACAACTATTAAATGGCAGCAGACCTGGGTCTATAGCACCTTCAGAGGTTGGGTTTCCGCGTGGAACCACCAACAAAAAAGTCCAAGATACAGGTAAATGCACTGTACACGTTAGGTTTGTGCTGTACTTATGATTTCTCACAATAATGCATGAACTTAGGTTTAGGAAATCTGTACTTGCTCTCTCTCTCTCTCTCTCTCTCTCTCTCTCTCTCTCTCACACACACACACACACACACACACACACACCTACCTACCCCCCCCACATATATAGATATAAAAACTTTGCACATACAGATAAACACACACATATAAACTTTGCACATACAGGTCCACACACACACACACACACACACACACACACACACACATGGACGGACGAAACAACGGATGGGTGGTGATACAGTCTCTTATATATCTTATGCACTTATTTATAGATATTTTAATATTGCAGGCTAACCAATGCATAAACATGGGAATTCAATCCATTTAGTGATATAGTTTTTACACACACACACACACACACACAAGCCTCAGTATGCAAAGTGCTCGATGTTGTCTGAGATGACTAACAACACTAACATATACAGACAATTTGATTAAAAATTCAGTGTGAATAAATTAATAGTTATAGAATATGTATGGATAAATAGAACAGATCATTAATGTGTAACAGCACAATAGTTGAAATGTTAGAACCCTAACCCAACAGTTGAAATGTTAGAGCCCTACATTTGAAACTTTAGAGCCCTACAGTTGAATTGTTAGAACTGCAGTTGAAATGTTAGAACCCTACAGTTGAAATGTTAGAACCCTGCAGTTCAACGTTAAAACCCTACAAATTCAACATTAGAACCCTAGCCTTATATTTCTTAAGAGCAGTTCTACTTTGTAAATCCAATCAGGATTTTGGAACATTTCTACAGAATAAAGTCAAATAAATTGAATGGTTATTAAGAAACAATATACTTCACAAAGCCAGATTAATTATTTAAAGAAAAGTTCTTCATAAAGTCGGGTAAAAGAAATGCTTATTAAGAAAAGCTCTACTTCCTAAAGTATGATACAAAGATCGTGTACTAAGAACAATTCTACGTCCTAAGGTGTAATTCCTACGTCAGCATTCGTACTAGAATTAAAATAATTCCTACGTCAGTGTTCGTGCTAGAATTGAAATAATTCCTACGTCAGTATTCGTGCTAGAATTGAAATAATTCCTACGTCAGTATTCGTGCTAGAATTGAAATAATTCCTACATCAGTGTTCGTGCTAGAATCTAAGCAATTCCTACATCAATATTCGCCCAAGAATCTCAAATAATTCCTACATCAGTGCTCGAGCTAGAATCTCTAGTAATTCCTACGTCGATGTTCGTGCTAGAATTTAATATAATTTCTGTACGTACGCATGTCTGATTACAGATGAAGGAGGCAAAGGTAAGTAACAATCATGATTGTCCCATACTAATTATTAAACGTTTGGTCATAGTGAACACAAAATTAAGGTTGCGGGCAAGTTAAGTAACAGCCATGATTGCCCGGCCCTATTGTGGTCAAGTAATGAGGCACAGCCACTAGAATGAGCTTTATCTGTTAACACTTTATCCTGGCATAAGGGTGCACTTGTTCGCTTGGAAGTTTTAACGCATGTAAAATAAATGTTATATAAAAGCATGTAAATAAGTGTTGATATGCAAATGTATGTAAACTAAAAGTTACATGCATGCCTGTAAAGTAAATGTTGATTTAAAAAAATAAATAAATACATGACAAAGTAAATGTCGTTGTATAAATGAATGTAAAATAAATACTGTTCTTTATGCAGCCTCTTTAGGATTCACATATAAGGGAGTATTTTAGTTATCGTTTAGCATCGATGTGATTGAGACTCATTGGTGTATTGTTTCTTGGATGCAACTGTCTGGTTGATTCTGTTTACTGTTTGTGTATGTGGGGTATGGCTGAGTGTGTTTAGGTGTTAATTGTCTGTGGGGTGTATGATTGACTGTGCTTAGGTAATGTTTTAAATATAACTAAGAATATTCCTCACTGTCTGTGCATGTTCTAAATATAACCAAGAATATTCCTCACTTTCTGTGCAAGTAATGTTTTAAAAATAACCAAGAATATTCCTCACTGTCTGTGCATGTTCTAAATATAACCAAGACTATTCCTCACTGTCTATGCAAGTAATGTTCTAAATATAACCAAGAATATTCCTCACTGTTTGCTTAGTACACACTCTGCTAGTGATTTTGATTTTGTGCTTAATTCTCACTATTTAAATTTAAAACTTTAAATTCAATGCATTATTAATAAACATTTCTTTAATGTATATTTTATTTTTTTTATTTTTTCAGAACAATGGCTGCAGGGATGGTAAGTTATGCATTAACAACATATTTTAGCAAAACCAAGACTGTTCTCTAACGGTCTTAAAGATGGGAGAAGATTAAATTAAATTTTCGGGAACATGAAATAGGAAAGTTGAAAGATTGATCATCAGGGATTGCAAAATTGAAACAGAAATGAGCACTTATAAAATTATAAGATGAGATAAGATATTATAAAATTAGAAGGTGAGATCAGATATTATAAAATTATAAGATGAGATAAGATATTATAAAATTAGAAGGTGAGATCAGATATTATAAAATTAGAAGGTGAGATCAGATATTATAAAATTAGGACGTGAGATCAGATGTTATAAAATTAGGACGTGAGATCAGATATTATAAAATTAGGACGTGAGATCAGATATTATAAAATTAGGACGTGAGATCAGATATTATAAAATATGGACGTGAGATCAGATATTATAAAATTAGGACGTGAGATCAGATATTATAAAATTAGGACGTGAGATCAGATATTATAAAATTAGAAAAATAGAAGGTGTAATCGGATATTATTAAGTTAGGAAATTAAAAGGTGAATTGGAAATTATAAAATTAAGAAAATAGAAAGTGTGACACTAACGCAACTAAGATAATGGTTATTATTATTATTATTAATTAATTAATCATCGATAACTAATTACAAGTGACGAGAATCTTAATTTATGTTATTTACAATACTCCAGAAGACACTACTTATTTCATTCATTTGGCAGATATGTGGGCGCTGTAGGCCTAAACGTTTTCCCACTTCTACAACATTAAAGACAAAAATTTACCATCATACGGTATTTCCAAAGATAGAAAACGTCTTACCAAAGGGGAGGATAAATCTGTCTTTTAATCCATATTTAGTGAGTGAAACCTGTGAATGAAAGAAATGAGATAAAACTGGGAAAGTGAAGGTGAAAAATGTAGGCAAAAGCATTATAAAAATGTAAATGAAAGACTTCAGAAAGTAGAAATTAAAATGGTAGAAATGAAAGACTTGGAAAATGGACAAGAGATATGTCAAGATACGCAGTGATGTGATTGTTGAATACAGTATGTCTGTACATGGTAGAAATGAAAGAGTTGGGAACTGGATGAGAGATATGTCAAGATACGCAGTGATGTGATTTTTGAATACAGTATGTTTGTGCATTGTGATCTTCAGAAAGTAACAACCCATTAGTGTTTCATAGCTATACATCAAATACAGTTAGCAGAAGTAACTTGCATGACTTTTCATTAAGCTATAGAATTTCATAATCAATTATGTTTTTGTTAGTATTGGCAATATTGCATTTTACATAATATAATTACAGTAGCCTAACTTAACATGTGCACATTTGAACTAGCATGTGATGGCAAAAATGCATTCAACATAATATAATTACAGTAACCTAACTTACATGTGCACACTTAAACATAGCAGAATTGTGTTGCTTTGCTTTTTTCTAGGAATGATTCTCTTCCCAATGGCCACAAACATTATGAAGAAAAGGTACTGACTGTCTTCCTACATTTTCTGTGGTCGGAATGCTATTATTCCTTAAACTGTCTTGATATTGTACTATCAGTACTATAAGCTGTCTTATCGCACTTTTTTTGTCCCTGCTTTTTTGCAGTCCTGTTTTGTGTATTAATGATCTGTTTGTTGTTGTATCAGTGTCTGGTCATGGTAGGATCTTGTTTTATTTATTGTTGATGTAGTAGTAGTAGTAGCAGTATAAGAAGTATAAATGTTTATTGTAACAATTTGTTGTTATAGTGGAGAATTGTTTTGTATATTACATATTTAGTAGTTGTAGTAATAGTAGTAGCAGTTGAAGTAGTAGTAATGGTGGTGGTAATATAAATATAATGAATGGTTATTGTAACAATTTGTGGTCATAGTGAAGAATTGTTTTATATATTACTTATTTAGTAGTAGTAGTAGTTGAAGTAGTTGTAACGGTGGTGGTAATATAAATATAATGAATGGTTATTGTAACAATTTGTGGTCATAGAGGAGTCTTGATTTATGTATTACTTACTTACTTATGTTGTTGTTGTAGTAGTAGTAGTAGATGTAGTAATATAATATAATAAATGATTATTGTCACAATTTGTTGTCATAGTGGAATTTTGTGAATAACTTATTTAGTAGTAGTAGTGGTAGTAGGAATACAAATAGTAATAGTAGTAGTAGTAGTAGTAATGGTGGTATTAATATAAATATTATAAATGATCGTTATCATAGTGAGGTCTTGTTTTGTATATCACATATTTAGTAATAGTAATATAAACATAATAAGTGATTATTATAACAATTTGTTTTGTCATAGTGAAGTCTTGTTTTCTGTATTAAAACTGTGCTTATTGTTATATTTGTATTTGATCTTCTAATATCACTTTTTAAAATTTAGTATTAGTCTTTCTTGTGTGATGCATATTTTCTTGGATTAACATCAAAGTTAGCATTGTCATCAGACCATTACATGTTTTATACTTTTGGTTTTCTTTTCATTGTTGATTGCTTATGCTTGACACAGACTACTGAGGTTCCTATTACAACAATTTCATTAATATAAGCATGTAGTTTTAATATTACACAAATATTATTGTAATGTTTTACTGGAGTTCTTTTACGCTTTTGTTTCAATTATTATTGTGTTGATTTCTTATAATAGTGGTCAAGAGTTCACGTTACATTCAGGTGTTGCATTTGGTATATGCAACTGGCAAAACTAGAATAATGACACACACACACACACACACACACACACACACACACACACACACACACACACACACACACACACACGTATATATACGTACATACATACATACATAATAACTCAGACATTAGTCTAAGCAATAATATAACATTTTTCCTTTAAAAAAATCCATTAAAAAAAAAGATCGAATAAAACCCCTTAACAGATGTAGCGTACGATTTGCCCCTAATTCTGCACCCGCCCATCTTACAGCACCCGAACCACTCTGGCGTGAAATTGGCATAAACTGGAAGTTTCCACATTCTTTCGATTCTACAACATTTAACAGTGCGAAGTATCGTTTACTATATATTTTACGCTTATACAACATTTAGAAATGTTCCATGTGGAATTCCCTACTTCGTAACGACTGATACAACATTTAGAAGTGTTACATGTGGCATTCCTTACTTCGTAATGACTGATACAACATTTAGAAGTGTTACATGTGGTATTCCTTACTTCGTAACGACTGATACAACATTTAGAAGTGTTCCATGTGGAATTCCCTACTTCGTAACGACTGATACAACATTTAGAAGTGTTACATGTGGCATTCCTTACTTCGTAATGACTGATACAACATTTAGAAGTGTTACATGTGGTATTCCTTACTTCGTAACGACTGATACAACATTTAGAAGTGTAACATGTGGTATTCCCTACTTCGTAACGACTGATACAACATTTAGAAGTGTTACATGTGGTATTTTGTAATTTGTAACGATTAATAAAACATTTAGATGTGTTCCATGTGGATTTTGTACTTCGTAACGACTGATATAACATTTAAATGTGTTCTTTGTTGTATGCTGTACTTCATAATGATTGATACAACATTGTTGTTTTGTGTACTTCGTAATGACTGATACAACATTTAAATGTTTTACATGTAAAGAACCTGACCATGGAGCTTGGGGAGGAAGTTGATGACTTCAGGATCGAGACAACAATTATTGATGATGAGACTCTAGACCTTGGCCCCTACAAGGACAGTAGTTCGCATCCCACAGCCGTCCTATCAGAACCAACCGCCTCATCGGCATATGAGGATGTGGAAACGAAAAATATATATTCTGCCGTAGATCGATCTCGGTTGTCGTCTGCAAAATCCAAGAGCGAGACTGAAAATACAACTGAAAAGGTGACGTCATTTTCCAAGAATGACCCTACATTAGTGGCCTTTTAGGGATTGGCAAAAAGAAGCCTTGTATAAGAGATTTTCTTATGTCCCATTGACCAGTCGATTGTTGTATGGATTAGGGACTTTTATAAGTGACCTTGTATAGGAGATCTCCCTAAATCTCATAGACTAATCGATTATTTTATGGACTAGGAAATCTAATGAACGTGCCCTTGTATAAGAGATTTTCCTATATTCCCATAGTCCAATCAATTGATTTTATGGATTAAGGACTTTGATGTAACTGTCCTTAAATAAAATATTTGCTTCCAATGTAATTTCTATATCCCAAAGATTCATAGGCCAATCTATTGTTGTATGGATTATGTTCCGGGATTTTATTTCCCGCCTCGACGTGTACGTTGATAAACAACGTGAATTGTTTTTGAATTCTGTTTTGACAATAAATTGTTCTCATTCACATATAAACAGCACACACACACACACACACACACACACACACACACACACACACGCGCGCGCGCGCGCACGCACACACACACACACATATATATAGCATGTGCTGTTTTAATTTTTTCTTTCTTTAAAAGCTTTTATTAAAATAAAAATGTTCTCGTGCTGTTTTCATTTTTTGTTCTTTATTTTATTTATTTATCTTTTTGATGTTTATTTTCTTTTAAAATGGAGCTCTTCTGTTTCACCATATATGACCATTACATGTTGGGGTTTTCTGTTTTGTTTTGTTTTAAATAGAGGAACAACGTGGCCTTTTTTTAAATAAAAATTTAAATAAAGTGTTTTATATGAATAACGTGGGTTGCCTTTTCTTACAATAACCTGTTCTGCTGTTACAAATGCATTTGAAATTATTTACAAATAGTTGTTAGTATTTATGCTGTAGTAACATTAACAATTAGGGATGATTGTATATTCCTGTGAAATTCTTAAGTGTATATTGTACTGTCTTTCTAAAAATAAAATGTGGATTTTACTGTGTTTGCATTAAATATTATGACGTTATAGTGCATGGCTAATGGTTGTGATCTTTTTACAGCCCTAGAGGTCAGCCCTCACATTTAAATGATGAACAATACGGACTAACAAACACTGATGGTAATATTATTATGTTTAACCACACAGCCGCCAACTCCGTTGTGTGTAATAACATCATTATGTTTATTAAACTCAGAGCCACCAACTGTTTTATATGTATGCTTTAACTTCACAGCCACCAAACGCTGTTTATAGCATAAGCGTGATTTGTGTGTTCTTCTACATTAATCACACGAGAAAACTTATCGGCATGTAGTGTTTGTGTAAATTTTACATTAATCACACGAAATAACTTATCGGCATGTAGTGTTTGTGTAAATTTTACATTAATCACACGACTTATTTTATCAAAACTTATTGATGTGCAGTACGTGTGTGTTTTACATACGCGGGATAACTTATTGACGCACAGTACTGTGTTTTCTTTACATTAATCTCACGGAAGAACGTGTTGGTATACCGTAAATGCATGTCTGTGATTCTAAACACGTACTTCCGCTATCTGACACCTGTACTACATATTTCAAGGCTAGTTGATATAGGATTCTTGTATTCGTCTTTATTTCACAACACCTGTACTACATATTTCAAGGCTAGTTGATATAGGATTCTTGTATTCGTCTTTATTTCACAACACCTGTACTACATATTTCAAGGCTAGTTGATATAGGATTCTTGTATTCGTCTTTATTTCACAACACCTGTACTACATATTTCAAGGCTAGTTGATATAGGATTCTTGTATTCGTCTTTATTTCACAACACCTGTACTACATATTTCAAGGCTAGTTGATATAGGATTCTTGTATTCGTCTTTATTTCACAACACCTATACTACATATTTCAAGGCTAGTTGATATAGGATTCTTGTATTCGGCTTTATTTCACAACACCTGTACTACATATTTCAAGGCTAGTTGATATAGGATTCTTGTATTCGTCTTTATTTCACAACACCTGTACTACATATTTCAAGACTAGTTGATATAGGATTCTTGTATTCGTCTTTATTTCACAACACCTGTACTACATATTTCAAGGCTAGTTGATATAGGATTCTTGTATTCGTCTTTATTTCACAACACCTGTACTACATATTTCAAGGCTAGTTGATATAGGATTCTTGTATTCGTCTTTATTTCACAACACCTGTACTACATATTTCAAGACTAGTTGATATAGGATTCTTGTATTCGTCTTTATTTCACAACAGCGTCGTCTTATTTTGTCCAAAATCCCATAGGTACCAGGAAAAACACGTATGTTAGCAAGACTATTATATGCAGTAGGATTATCATTTTACAAAATTCTGGTTTATTACAAAGTATGAACTTCAAAAGTTGTATTTTGTCAGTTAAAATAATTAAGGATGCGAGCTGCATTGACCTGGGGTGCTTACTTTTTAAATGCACTAAAATTGTGTATATCAATATATTTAGACCAAGCAACCAGAACGAATAAACCCACTACAGACCAAACAACCAGCACCAATAAAACCACCACAGACCACCAAACAACCAGCACCAATAAAACCACCACAGACCATCAAACAACCAGCACCAATAAAACCACCACAGACCACCAAACAACCAGCACCAATAAAATCACCACAGACCTCCAAACAACCAGCAAAAATAAAACCACTTCAGACCAAACAACCAACACCAATAAAACCACCAGTATGGGAACTGATGGTGATCTACTACAAATCAGCCCAAACGGCTACCGATGACGTCAACAATAAAGTTAAACAGAGGACGTTTGCTGAGCAGCAAAACTGTTTGAAACGGGGGGAAAAATTCATCACTACGGCCAGCCACCATAAACACCACGCCGCCCACATTCTCAAGGGTCAAGCGCGAAGACAAGGTCCAAGAGCGAGAATCAGCCACGGAAGTGTCCTGCGATTCCTGTGAGGAAAGAAGTTAACGACAACAACAACAAAAAATGTGTGGCAGAGACAGCTGGAGAGATGAAGAGAGATCGAAATTCGATAATGTGCATGAAGAACGAAGAAAGAGAAAATGAGTCACCCCGATGGCACTGGGTCGCCATCAGTACATCTCACAACATGTAAACACGGTGTTTGTTTTTGCCTTTTCTTGTTGCAGCTGTCGTCAGCCAGTCATGTATTGTCCATCATCGTCGCCGTCATTGTATATCACGTGACCCACCCCATCACGTCTAACGTACCCTGTAACACAAAATATAAATGTGTCCTATAATACTAAATATTAAACGTGTTCCATAGCATATAAAACAGAAATATTTTCCCATAATACTTAACATTAAACGTGTCCTTTGAAACTACTACTGTGTCTTGTAAAACTAAATATAGACGTGTCCCATAATGGTAGACACAAAACTGGTCCCACAATACTTAACACAATGTAATATATAATAAATATTAAATACAATACGTAACTCATAATACTAAACGGGTTTCCAATAAATGTAAAAATAAATCTCGTAATTCTAAACAAAAACCATAGTCTCATAATACTAAAATATAAAATATGTCCCTTATTAAGGATAATATGTCCCTTACTAAGCATAAAACATAGGGTTCTATCTGTGGTGTAGCATTTTTTTTGGGGGGTGGGGGACCTTGTACAACTGGATTCAAAAGATTTTTATTATTTTTTTATGGGAGCTTTCCAGAGCTTCGGTGGTGGACCCCTTCGATTTCAAAGAAAAAAAAAACAACGCTGTTGTATACAACACAAATCAGGTAGCCAAATGAAACAAATGTCGGTTATAAGTCACGCATTTGTGCATTCAGTCGTTTTATGTGGGTTTTATTTTGTTTTGTTTTGTTAACAAAACTATTGATTACGTACTTGAAGATTTGGGTTTAATTTGTTTACATTCTAAAGGTAAAAGAATAGACTCCGCTCGCTGCCAAGCGCGCGCGCGCACACACACACACACACCTTCCTTGACCTAAGGGGCCCTTGTGTATTGCACAACCATCAGCCCTATGCAATCAATTCATTCTATTGCTTCACTATTGGGTCCCATCAAACTTAACATAAAACTTGTTCCATATTACAAAGAAATAAAACGTGTCCTAATTATATTAACAACGACGTATGCTATGATACTAAACATAAAACGTATTTTTTGTACTTGTCCCATAATACTAAAAGAAACGCGGCTCGAACGTCTAAACAATATGCGTCCTATTAAACGTTGACTAAAAGAAAAGCGCTGAAGAACACATCGTCATGGCTGGAAAGAGACCCATCCCTCCCCGCCCCCCTCAAAATGCTAACCTGCGCGACGAGCTCTGTGTGGTAGGTCTTATTTTTAGCAACAATTTTATATTGCCACGTGACAAAAAAGCCTCGCTAGCTCAGTGCAGAAAGCCATTGCATATCCCGTCTTATGAAACAGGTTTTCCCTTGTCACACGCTAGGAGGGTAGTGGGCGTGACTAGAGGTACCACAACTACCAAAGACGACTGTTGTGTGACAGTCATGAACGTGGTAAATCACTGAGAGATGTGTATATAGTGGACACTTAAAACTCTCGAAATGTATTGGGATTGGAATGGACTTGCCAGGTTTTGTAACAAGTTTCAAACTATGACTTTTGTCCACACCGGTATTGTTGTGTTTGCTCCTTAATGTCCACAGTAAATCATCTCTTGAGCGATGGCTTTTCCGTTACTCCTTCTCCTGCTGATCTGTGTGACCGGTAAGTAATTCCCCGTCTGGTGTAGTCAGTACATTTTAGCTTGAACTTTTTTCGCTTGTATATAATTATTTGATTTGTGGGGGAGGGTGTTGACAATTTTAGATCATTATTGCTTTCGGTTGACATCATTTTAGATCATTATTGCCTTTGGTATGTTCTATGTTCCTCTCTTCCCCCTTTCTCTCTCTCTCTCGCTCTTCCCCCCCTCTCTCCATCACTCTCGTTTTTTCGTTTTCTTTGTCTCGTTCTTTCTCTTTCTGTTTCGTTCCTTCTTTCCTTCTCAATCCGTTAGTCTTATGCGCGTTTTTTTTTCTTTCTCTCTCAATTTTACGCTGCTCGTGCTTCATCCATCATCCATTGTTTCCTCATTTGTCCCTCGATAATAATCATATTTGTTTATTTTTAGTTGTTTCCTCATTGGTCCCTCGATAATAAAAATAATATTTTTTTATTTCCTCATTGGTCCCTCGATAATAATCATATTTGCTTATTTTTAGTTATTTCCAGCAAATCCTAATTTATTGTTTATGCGTGCCAGAAAGGATTGTGTTAATGGTGCCCAGTGTGTACATGTATGTTGTTAATGTAACGATACTGTGTAGATCAATGTATGCTAATATAACGATATTGTGTATATCCATGTATGTTACTGTAACGATACTGTGTATGTCAATGTGTGTTAATGTAACGATACTGTGTATATCAATGATTGCTAATGTAACGATACTGTGTATATCAATGATTGCTAATGTAACGATACTGTATATATCAATCTATGCTAATGTAATGATACTGTGTATATCAATGATTGCTAATGTAACGATACTGCCTGTAGGGATGTGTGCTAATGTAACGATACTGTGTATATCAATGTATGTTAATGTAACGATACTGTGTATATCAATGTATGCTAATGTAACGATACTGCCTGTAGGGATGTATGCTAATGTAATGATACTGTGTATATCAATGATTGCTAATGTAACGATACTGCCTGTAGGGATGTGTGCTAATGTAACGATACTGTGTATATCAATGTATGTTAATGTAACGATACTGTGTATATCAATGTATGCTAATGTAACGATACTGCCTGTAGGGATGTATGCTAATGTAATGATACTGTGTATATCAATGATTGCTAATGTAACGATACTGCCTGTAGGGTTATATGCTAATGTAATGATACTTTATGTTTCGATGTAAGCTAATGTAATGATGTATGTTAATATAAAGATATTGTGTATCGATGTGTGCTAATGTAAAAGGTAATGTACTGTTAAAAAAAAATGAATGTGCATTTTCACACGTTTCCGCAGTCCAACGAAAACACACTAAATCATTTGTTCAATCAATATCGTTGTCAGGTATTTGCCAGCAGGCCAATGAAAACACACTAAATCATTTGTTCAGTCAATATCGTTATCGAGTATTTTCCAGCAGTTCAAATCTGTTTTCCTGTGCGTGTCCTAAGTTTATAGCACATTACTGGAACACGATTTGATGTTTTCAATTTAATCATATAGTTGCATGCTTTTAATTAATTCGACCGATGAATTCGAAATTAATTTTTATAAATATGCAAATTTTCTTTGCTCGTAAAGAGCTAAGATATTGTGGAGAAACCCCATACTTATAAGAATCTTAATTCTGTCTAAAGATTTGTATCTAGATTACATCCAGAGCTAAGATATTGGAGAAACCCCATACTTATAATAATCTTAACTCTGTCTAAAGATTTGTATCTAGATTACATGCACTATTTACGTCCTTTTACAGATTATTAAATGTAGATTTTGGTTAGCAAATTTTATAACACGATTTGCATTATTGCTAGTAGATTAAAGGGTTTGTCTTATAGTGCCTAGGTAGCAAGATTAATATTTCACTTTTTAGATAGCAGGTTTAACATTTTTTTAAGATAGCACTATTTATATAAATGTTCCTTTATGATTTCTATATAGCAGAATTAACATTTGTTTACAGTTAGAAGGATTCACGATTGTGTTTTGTAGACCCCAAGATTCAGTGTTTGGTTTGTAGGTCATACGTTTTACCGTAGTTTTGAGACAGCAAATTCGTCTTAGCATATAGAGTTATAGACAATAGAATTCACAAAATTTTGTTTTTGTAGTAGGATTCAGTTTTAGATTTACAGAGAACGGGATTCATATTTTGATTATTTAACAAGATTCACATGCTTGGCTTATACAGAGTAGAATTCGCTTTGGGTTTATGTGCAGCAAGATTAAGCTCTGTAAGCATGCAGATACTAGGTCAAGCCCAAGTTATGCGCGTCAAGATTAAGTACTAGGTCAAGCCCAAGTTATGTGCAGCAGGATTAGGTACTTGGTCAAGCCCTAGTTATGTGCAGCAAGATTAAGCTCTTTTTGTTTGCAGATAATTGCACTCCTTGCACATGCTTTGGACAAAAAGCAGTCAGGATTGACCTGGCTATTATCTACAAACTGAGGTGTAGCATGTGAACACATCTATAACGAAATGGCTTACCTTTGCAGTACACTAATCCTAAACTCAATCATGAGCTTAACCGTGCTGTGTAAGACACTTTCAGGATTTTGTCCACAAACTTGTTGCGCACAACCCATGCATGACCTATTATCTACATGTTTATAGAGCATAACCTTGCTACACACAATTTGGGTTTGACCTATTATCTA
Source organism: Sinotaia quadrata (assembly GCA_028829895.1). NCBI lineage: Eukaryota > Metazoa > Mollusca > Gastropoda > Architaenioglossa > Viviparidae > Sinotaia > Sinotaia quadrata. Next base: position 13,831,935 of record CM054182.1, read on the forward strand.
GATGCTTTCAGAGCTTAACATTGCTATACACAATTTAGGTTTGACCTATTATCTAGATGCTTTCAGAGTTTAACCATGTTATACACAATTTAAGTTTGACCTCTTATATCTAGATGTTTTCAGAGCTTAACCTTGTTATACACAATTTAGATTTGACCTATTATCTAGATGCTTTCAGAGCTTAACCTTGTTATGCACAATTTAAGTTTGACCTCTTATCTAGAATTCTAGATGCCTTCAGAGCTTAACCTTGTTATACACAATTTAAGTTTGACCTATTATCTAGAATTCTAGATGCTTTCAGAGCTTAACCTTGTTATACACATTTAGATTTGACCTATTATTTTTATCTACATGCTTACAGAGCTTAACCTTGTTACATACAATTTGGATTTAACTTATTATCTACATGCTTACAGAGCTTAACCTTGCTACACACAATATGGGTTTGACCTATTACCTTCAACATGCTTACTTGCTACACAAAATTTGGATTTGTTACCTATATACTTACAGAGCTTAACCTTGCTACACACAACTTTTGCGAGAATTTGTTAATTTAACTGCATTTAACCTTGCTGCAACACAAATTAGTGCAATATTTCTATTATCCATAGAGGAAAATTTAACCTTGCTGTACACAAATTAGTGCAATATTTCTGTTATCTCTATAAGAACATAGTTTGGTGTACACAAATTACATATATTGCAATATATCTATTATCTTTACAGGAAAATTTAACCTTGCTGTACACAAATTAGTGCAATATTTCTGTTTTCTATATAGAAAAATAGCTTTACCTTGTTGTACCACAAATTAGTGCAATATTTCAGTTATCTATATAGGAAAATAGCTTTACCTTGCTGTACATATGCCCAACACTCTGATGTCTTTACTATTATAGTAAAACGAAAATAACTTGCTATACACAAACCCAAAGTCTTGCATGACTTTTACTATCTGTAAATAAAAATAACTTGTTATATGCAAACCCCAAGTCTTGCATGACTTCTACTATTTATAAACAAAATAACTTGAACTTATTATATATAAACACAGGCAATATCTACTTTTATCCTCCTGCTCTGGGACTATCTATTAATATATTTTTTCTTCTTGTTTGGCAGTAAATATTTAGTATAGCTATTTAATGGTGGTTTTGTTGTTCCTTGTTTAAATGTTTAGTTAAACTTCTTATTAATATTATAAGATTTACAACACATCATTATGCTAAAAATATTCATTGCTTTAACATTATATTTAATGATCTGTTATTTTATCATTATTAATCTGTGTTCATTAAGATACATATAACTTTATTCTATAATGTTTAGTACATATTTACAGTTTATCGTTATATTTTTGTTTTATAATTATATAGTACACATCATAAGTTTATCATTATATTTTTGTTCTATAATTATATAGTACACATCAGAAGTTTATCATTATATTTTTGTTTTATAATTATATAGTACACATCAGAAGTTTATCATTATATTTTTGTTCTATAATTATATACTACACACCTATAGTTTTATTATTATATTTTTGTTTTATAATTATATAGTACACATCAGAAGTTTATCATTATATTTTTGTTCTATAATTATATAGTACACACCTGCAATTTTATTATTATATTTTTGTTCTATAATTAAATAGTACACATCAGCAGTTTATCATTATATTTTGTTCTGTAATTATATAGTACACAATTGCAGTTTTATCATATCTTTGTTCTGTAATTATATAGCACATGTCTGTAGTTTTATCATTATATCTTTGTTCTGTAATTATATAGTACACAATTGCAGTTTTATCATTATATCTTTGTTCTGTAATTATATAGCACATATCTGTAGTTTTATCATTATATCTTTGTTCTGTAATTATATAGCACACGTCTGTAATTTTGTTATTATATCTGCATTCTATAATTATATAGTACACATCTATTGTTTTATTATTAAATCTTTGTTGTGTAATTATATAGTAAAGATCTGTTGGTTTATTATTAAATCTTTGTTGTGTAATTATATAGTAAAGGTCTGTTGGTTTATTATTAAATCTTTGTTGTGTAATTATATAGTAAAGGTCTGTTGGTTTATTATTAAATCTTTGTTGTGTAATTATATAGTATAGGTCTGTTGGTTTATTATTAAATCTTTGTTGTGTAATTATATAGTAAAGGTCTGTTGGTTTATTATTATGCTGGACTAATTCCTCCTTCTATAATTATTTTGGACTTTTTCATTGTTTCATTATTATGTTGAAACATCCCTTGTTTTATTGGACATATCACTATTTGTGTCATCATGCTAGTCATTCTTTTGGTTTTATTACTATGTTAAACAAAAGTCATTTGTTTGTTTTATTGATGGACTTGTCCGTGTGGCTTCAAATTCTTGTTTTATTACTATGTTAAACAAAAGTCGTTTGTTTGTTTTATTGATGGACTTGTCCTTTTGGTTTAATATATTTTTAAGTGCCTTATACAATGCATGAGTGTCAGTGTTGTAATATTAAACAGCTGAACACACTACATGTAAAATGTACATTTACCTAAGGAAGTGTTCTTGTACATTGTATGTTTACCTAAGGAAGTGTTCGTGTACATTGTACATTTACCTAAGGAAGTGTTCTTGTACATTGTATATTTACCTACGGAAGTGTTCTTGTACATTGTATGTTTACCTAAGGAAGTGTTCTTGTACATTGTATGTTTACCTAAGGAAGTGTTCGTGTACATTGTACATTTACCTAAGGAAGTGTTCTGGTACATTGCCTGTTTACCAAATGAACTGTTGTTGTACATAGAATGTTTACCAATGGAACTTTTGTTGTACGATACATGTTTAACATTAACTGTTGTTGTACAATGCATTATAAATGGAACTGTTGTTGTGTAGTGCACATTTAACAAAATGAACTGTTGTTGTATAATGCATGTTTAATAATGGAACTGTTGCTGTGCAATACATGTTTAACATTAACTGTTGTTGTACAATGCATTATAAATGGAACTGTTGTCGTAGAATGCATGTTTAACAATGGAACAGTTGTTGTACAATACATGTTTAAAATAAAATGATTTTGTACAATGCTTGTATAAAATGAACTGATGATGTACAATGCATGTTTACTAAAGGAACTGTTGTTGTGCAATGCCTATTTACCAAAGGAACATTGTTATACAGTGCATAATAACCAAAGGAACATTGTTATACAGTGCATAATAACCAAAGAACATTGTTATACCGTGCATAATAACCAAAGGAACATTGTTATACCGTGCATAATAACCAAAGGAACATTGTTATACCGTGCATAATAACCAAAGGAACATTGTTATACAGTGCCTGTTGACCAAGGGAATAGTTTACGTGCAGTGCATGTCGACCTAAGGAAATGTTTGACAATGCACCTTTACCAAAGGAAATGTTTTACTAAAATTATGCTAATTAAAAGGAATTGCTGTTGCAAAAGGAAATGTTTTACTAAAATTATGCTAATTAAAAGGAATTGCTGTTGCAAAAGGAAATGTTTTACTAAATTATGCTAATTAAAAGAACTGCTGTTGAAAAGGGAAATATTTGTCTCTTGCTTTCCAATCTTTACAAGGCATCAGACTTTGTGTCTGAAGCAATATTAATTGTCATTTTACTTAACGATGTGTTGTTCTTAAGTTAAATGTATTTCCACTTAGACTGCAGGTTATTTATTTCACATTTCTAGCAAAACAGTAGTCATGTTTATTTCCTATTTCTAGCAAAACAGTAGTTCTGTTTATTTCACATTTCTAGCAAAACAGTAGTTATGTTTATTTCACATTTCTAGCAAAACAGTAGTTATGTTTATTTCCTATGCTTTTTCATTACGTACTACACGTCCTATCTGTCATGCACGTCTTTGTTTGTCATTATATAGTACATAGTCTACGCTTGTCTAATGCACATTACATTTCCCTGTTTGTCATTATATAGTACATAGTCTACGCTTGTCTATAACGCATTCATCATCATCATCATCATCTGTCCCTTGACCTAGTGTGGTCGTTGGGTCGCTGAGCTGCTAAATGGTTGACCAGCTCCCTCCACTTGTCTCGGTCATGTGCCAAACTCTGTGTCTGCAAATTTTTTCCCAGACCATTCTGCGATGTCGGCCCACATTTTTCTCAGTCTGCCTCGTTTTCTGCCATCCACAACGCTACCCTGCAGGATTGTTGTGGAGAGGTTGTTGACTCAATTAACATGGCCATACCATTTCATCTTTCTGTTTTTTGACACTGGTGAGGAGATCTTCATATTAGCCGGCTTCACGTCAGATGGTATTACGCAAATCTTCATTTGCGATGTGATCTTTGTAAGAGATGCAAAAGGATGGTTCTCTAGTATCTCATTTCAAGTGTGTGTATTCTGCGCTGTATTTCTGTCATCAGGGTCCATGTTTCACATGCATACAAAAAGATTGAGTGGACTAGCGTTTTCAGAAGCCTTGTTTGTTTTTAGACAGATATATTTGTCTCTCCAAATGGGTCATAGCTTTGACATGGCTGCCATTGTTTGAGTTGCTCTCTTGTCTCTGATCACAGCCTAGATACTTGAATTGGCTCACTGTTTCTAGTTCTTGTCCTCGACCTTGATTTTTGGTTGAAACTTATTTTTCACCAGTTGTCATCAGCTTGGTATTTTCTGCATTTATTTCCACGCCAAATCTAGAGGATTCGTCAAGGGTTATCTCTAAGGCGACAAGCTCGTCCTCACTGCCAGCCAGCCCATCGATGTCATCGGCAAAGCGGAGATTGGTGACGTTACGCCCTCCATTGCTGACTCTGCCATGGTGATGTTCCAGAGCGTCATTCATGATGCGTTATGCATTACGTTTCCTCATATCACACAGAATTTACCGCAGAAAACATACAGTTTGAATTTCATCACACAGAACTTACCGCAGAAAACATACAGTTTGAATTTCATCACACAGAACTTACCGCAGAAAACATACAGTTTGAATTTCATCACACAGAACTTACCGCAGAAAACATACAGTTTGAATCTCATCACAAAGATATATGGACATTCAAAACATCCAGCTAATGTCAAATCGACCCATAGCCATCGGGGCACCCACTAAAGGTCTAATCGACCCAAAGCCATAATGACACCACTGGGTGTCTACTCGATTCAGTGTGTATCATGACACCAACCAAATGTCCATATTGTTGACCATGACACTCACCTAGTGCCTAATTGACTTCCCGTCTATACACAGAGTTAATCCGCTCTCTGTCTGTACACAGTATTAATCCACTCTATGACTGAACAGAAAATTAATACACTTCATGTCTTTACATAGTGTGAATCAACCCAGTGGTTGTACATATTGTTAATCCACTCTGTCTCCACTCTATGTCTGTAGATAGTGTTAATCCACTCTATGTCTGTAGATAATGTTAATCCACTATATGTCTGTACATAGTGTTAATCCACTATATGTCTGTACATAGTGTTAATCCACTATATGTCTGCATATATTTTTAATCCACTGTATGTCGTACATGTCATCCAATTATATCTAATCGATCTCACGTCAACCAAGATACCCATTTGGTATGTAATCAAATACGACTCCCGCCTAACGTCCCATTCACACTAAATTAAATATAACTATTTATTCGCTACATGTTGGCCTTGCAGTTATATACGGTACATGTTGTCCTTGCAGTTCAATATGGTACATGTTGTCCTTGCAGTTCAATATGGTACATGTTGTCCTTGCAGTTCAATATGGTACATGTTATCCTTGCAGTTCAATATGGTACATGCTGGCCTTGCAGTTATATACGGTACATGTTGTCCTTGCAGTTCAATATGGTACATGTTGTCCTTGCAGTTCAATATGGTATATGTTGGCCTTGCAGTTCAATATGGTACATGTTGGCCTTGCAATTTAATATGGTACATGTTGGCCTCACATTTTTACCGTGTTCATGTTGGCCTCACATTTTTACCGTGTTCATGTTGGCCTCACATTTTTACCGTGTATATGTTGGCTCACATTTTTACCTTGTTCATGTTGGCCTCGCATTTTTACCGTGTTCATGTTGGCCTCACATTTTTACCGTGTTCATGTTGGCCTCACATTTTTACATGGAACATGTTGACCTCACTATTTTATTAAGCACAAATGTAAATATTAACTCGGCAAGGAACTCTTTGGGACACTATTTAGGAGGAATATAGACATACGCAGTAAATGAAAAAGTTGAGTTACACTGGAACACGATATCGCTTGTAGTTTTAAGATATACTGAAGTGTCATTAGTCGTACTTTTTAAACGTGCATCTATATATACCTATATATATACTAATATATTGGTATTATTATTGATATATTTACATTTGACATTGTTACTGACATGTAAATGTCATGTTTCAAAAATAACTTCCTAGTTCATTGAAGCCTTTTCCCAAGTCTCACACTGCTCCAAGTTGCCAAAGGCATGCCTGGGTGATTTTCCCAGTAAGGTGTAATGATAGGCACTCTTCTACGGTGCCAAACCCACGAGTGGTTTTACGCACACCAGGAAGTACAGTGGGCGTGGTGAAAAGTTCGCATTAAAAAAAAAGTGCTATTGAATTATAGTCAATTTACAATGGAAACGTGCTTGAAATGACGTACTGATCATGACTAATCTCGCATAAAATGTTATGGTGTACCGATCATGACTAATATAGCACAATATGTAATTACGTACTGACCTTAGTTTACCTGAAATAATCGTATCCAATTGCAAAAGTTATGATTCTCATTATTTGCTCTTTAATAATAGTTTCACTGTTCTTATAAAAGTACCGACAAAATCATTTACAAACTGACCCCTTAATAATAGGGTAAATGTTCTTATAAAAGTACAGATGAAATCACTTACAAATGACCATCTCCTTAAAGGTGTATGTCATTGCACTTTGGCTATTGTATTTATGTAAATGCCAGCTAGCTTTCTCTGTAGGGGCATATTTTATGATTGTTATATGTCTACATCAGATAGCTATCTGTGCAATGATATATTGTATTGTTGTTATTGTTATACCAGCTAGCTATCTCTGTAGTGACATATTTTATTATTGTTACCTGTCTATATCATGTAGCTATGTCTGTAGTGACATATTTTGTTATTGTTAAATGTATATGCCAGTTAGCTATCTCAGCAGTGACATAATTTCCTATGTATATGTATATAGTTGGCTAGCTCTATTTTATTATTGTTGAGTGTATATACCAGCTGTGTGTTTCTGCTTTGCTAAAACTCTCTTTGCAGTGGTGATAGATTAGTGGGTGAATTATTATAATAGTAACATAATTGTGGGGTGAATTGATTTAAAACATTATGTAGAAGACTGGATTAGAGAATATAATAAAACTTTATGTATACTGAATACACTATTGAAATAAAATATTTATACAGGATTAGTGTTTGTAATAAAACATTCTGGTGAAATAAAATATGAATACTTGATTAGTGATTGTAATAAAACATTCTGGTGAAATAAAATATGAATACTTGATTAGTGATTGTAATAAAACATTCTGGTGAAATAAAATATATACACTGGATTAGTGATTGAAGTAAAACATTCTGGTGAAATAAAGTATATACACTAGATTAGTGATTCTAATAAAACATTCTGGTGAAATACAATTTGTGCAGTAAATTAGTAATTGTAATAAAACATTATTAATAATGAACTTTTTGTTGAAATAAAACATAATTGCACTAGATTAGTGACTTAATAAAAACTTATTATACTGAAACAACTAATGAAATAAATTGTATAGTGAATTAGTTACTGTAATAAAACTAAGTGAACCTATTAGTAAATTACATGTATAGTAAAATAAGCAGCAAGTACTGTATTAGTTATTTTAATAAAACACAATGGTAAGTGAATTTACTAGTGAAATACAATGATTAATTAGTGAAATAAATAACAACTGGCCTAGATTAGTTACTCTAATGAAATATAGTGCATAGCGACCTAAGTAGTGAAACAAAACAAAAAAAAACTGTATGAATCTAACTGAAGTGCTTAGAGAAATAAATAATAAGTGACCTAGATTAGTTACTCCAATGAAATATAGTGCATAGTGACCTAAGTAGTGAAACAAACAAAACAAAAAAAACTGTATGAATCTACTGACGTACTTAGTGAAATAAATTGCAAATAGATTCAACTAGCACTATAATAATTCCTAAGAATGCTAAAAAAAATTGTTAAATATATGATTGTTGTTAAGTATATTGCTGAACTAATTATAAACTCAGCAGTTTAGTGAACTATAATATTAAATGTATTGAATTTGTCAGGGAAATAAAATATTAGAGTACAGCTTAAATTAATTAAATAAAACATTAGTTTACTGAATTAATTATTAAAATCAATTTGTAAGTGTACTAAATTCATTAATAAAATAAAATATTAATTTACTAGTATGTTAAATAAATTGTAGTACTACTGAATTAGTGAGATAACATTGTGATGGTCCTGAATTAGTTAGTGAAATATGATTATCATTGTTCTGAATTAGTTAGTGAAATAGAATTGCCATGGTATTGAATTAATTAGTGAAATAAGATTGTAATGGTTCTGAATTAATAAAATAAAATTGTCATGGTACTGAATTAGTGAAATAAAATTGTCATGGTGCTGAATTACTGAAATAAAATTGTCATGAAATGAAATAGTAACAGTGTTGAATTAAGTACTAAAATTAAAATATAAATGTAATGAATTTGTTATTAAGATAAATTGAAAGTATAGTTCATTACTTATTGGAGATTTTGGTCATGCATGCTTTTCAGGTGTGCGAGCTGACACATCTCTAACGGCATTGATCATAACATCATGCATCGCTGGCATTATGTTTCTAGCTTTAGCCATCGGTGGCGTCGTCTTCTGTATTGTCAGGTGAGGTTTTACGGTTGTTCATTGCTTAGAAGTAGTATATTTGGTACTGTCTTTTCGTTCTTAATTTACATACATGACATAATTTTTGTTTCATAATGTCCCATTTTCGTTATATATATATTGGTTACATGTTCTATAAGTGCCATAATGTTTCATTTTTGTTGCAAGTTTACCCTCTGTTTGCTGTTTATATCGACTAATGCCATTTAATACTAATGTAGTGCTGTTTAGATGGAGTAATGTAGTTAAGGGTGATGTAGAATTGGTGATATATAGAATAATTTAATTTATTGTTGGTGCATTTGTTTATATGGAATAATGTAGCATAGGTGATGGTGTTAATTCTATGGAATAATGTAATTTAATGTTGGTACAGAACTGTTTATCCAGAATAATATATTTCAGTGTTGGTGTAGTGTTAATTCTATGGAATAATGTAATTTAATGTTGGTACAGAACTGTTTATACAGAATAATATATTTCAGTGTTGGTGTAGTGGTTTATTTGTCACATTCTTGAGTGGTCTTATTTGTCACATTCACAAAAATTCACTTCTTGTCTTTGACAGAGGGAGAAAAACTTCTCTGAAGAAAAAGTCGTTTCTCCCTAATGACTTCCAACAGCCAGCAACATCTTCCGCTTTCCGCCCCAAGGCCTACACTCAGCATCCGCCAACAGCCAGACCTCGTTCCCCGATAAAATTCTACACCTTGAGAGCAGACCCTCGTGACCTGGGTTTTTCAACGCGGGGAACAATTCCAATGACCAATCCAGCTTATATGATGGGCGCGCCATCTGGCGGAAGACCTGTACTCTATCTGGATGTGTTGGACATGGAACGACCAGTAGGCAATGGTAGGTAGTCTCCCTTCTCTTGCTGCCCAAATGACCTAATAATGTTAATTTCAAATTAATACCAAGCTAATGCAAAATATATATAATAAACGACCAATAAGTTAATACCAAATAAATTCAAGATCAGTACCAAACAAAATAATACATACATAGCCAGAAACCCAACGAATATAATTACAATACTAAGCAAATAACAAACATATTTTACATTAATAATGCACTCTTTTTATGTAAATATCTTTGTATATAATATTTTTGTCTTTCTATTTTGCATGTAAAACATTTTAATGTAAATATAATTTTATATAATAATTTTGTCTTTATATTTTACGCATAATTTTTAATGTAAATGTAATTTTATGTAATAATTTGTCTTTATATTTTGCACATAACAATGTTTAATGTAAATATAATTTTTGCATGTATATTTTGCACATAACACAATTTTTAATGTTAATGCTGGAAATTAAGTAATGATAAAATTAATGAAGCAAATGTAATGATGAGGTCAATGATGTGTTTTTCAATGCTATTTACCAAATACTGTTTTTTTAAAATTTATTTACCATATTTAAACTATTCTGGTGAATGGTAATAAGAAAGAATTGTCTTAATGCTGACATGCAGATTATGTACCCGGCCACAGTTCCTGGGACTACAAGGCCATATATGAGGGTATCTGATGCCAAATGTTATCTTGTGCACTATTTTAACTTCACTTTATTCACTGTCAGTGTGTAAGATAGTTTATATGCCTGCTACCGTGTTACTTTGTGCACGCTTTGTACACCACTTTATACATTGTTATCACTATAAAATATAAGTTATGTTCCTGAGTCACCTAGTTGCCTGAGAGTGAGTTAATTTGTGCACACTTTGTACACTCTTTATACATTTTTATCACTATAAAATATAATTTATGTTCCTGAGTCACCTAGTTGCCTGACAGTGAGTTAATTTGTGCACACTTTGTACACTCTTTATAAATTGTTATCACTGTAAAATATAATTTATATTCCCAAACTATCTGGTTGCCTGATAATGAATTAATTTGTGCACACGTTGTATAGCACTTTATAAAGAACAATTGTTCTTTGAATTATTAGTTTTCGCTGTCGCATCATTACAATACCAAAACTTCACAGTTGGAGTGGTTATAATATCATTAAAATGTCATAACATCACAGTTGGAAAATAAGATAAAGTGGAATTACTCTTTATATTTACATAACCATTTCGACCACTGGCAAATTCCACAGATAATCTTAATAGTTGAGAAGATACCCACCCCAAACTATGCCAAATAGTGAACCAACAAGCATGAATAAGGTGTGCTGTTCCAACAACACAGAAAGGCATACCACTTCAGCAACTAAAAAAGGTGTACCGCTCCAGCAACACAAAAACATGCGCCGCTCCAGCAGCACAAAAAGGTGTACCGTTCCAGCAAAATTATGTACCGCTCCAGCAATACAAAATGTGTACTGCTCCAGCAACACAAAAATATGTACTGCACCTGCAACACGAAAAGGTGTACCGCTCCAGCAACACACACACACAAAAAAAAAAAGGACACGACGAAAGGAACATGAAGTCTATAGTCATTTTGATCTCTGTCTACATTACTATCATTATCTCATTGTCATAATCTTTGGATAACAGAAAACTACTCACTCAGTTTGCATTATGTCAGCAATCTAGCATGTTCTTGCCTCGAGCTGTTTACTTCAACTCACTTTCAAAACTAACACCATGAGTGCCCAAGGTCGGGTTACTCTGACAATTTAGCAGCCCATATATAAATTTAAATTTAAAAATAGGGAGAGGCAAATTTACCGTCACACCATCCTTCGTTTTAACTAGGACAATAGGAGAGCTATATGAGGACTCCGCCTTTTCAATCATACCTAAGGCTAACATAGAGTAAATTTCCTGCTTAACAAACATCCTGTTTAACATACGGTAAAACATTTTTACAGTTACATGCGGATCGGATTATGATCCCGTAATGCAACTGTAAATATGCACAGACTCATGTTTCCAGTTTTATCAGCGAAAACTTCGCAAGTTTCTTTTATCATGCTCCATAACCGTTGAACATCAGTCAGAGTTCTGGATTTAAAATAACGTCATCAACAGTTTCAACATCTGTTAAACCTGTATGTGGTACGGATTTGGCATTGGATACAGAGGTAGCATCGTCCTCTATTGTAATAGCGGCCATGCTATCCGGACAGTATATTATCAGAATATCATGAAAAATTATCACTTCAGATCCGATGTGAATTTAAAAATTTCACCCACTCACTTCCTCATCAGTTTCATAGGGTACATGCCATATAGTACATTTAGTTTGTTTCGGTGCAGAGGTAACAACAACACCCACGTACCGACTTCAATGTTACACGCTTTTTCACCTTACGGTTGTACAGACATGCTTGTCTAGCTTTACTTTTGTGTACATTCTTGGCCGCTATCTGACAATGAAGTATCAATACGATTCGCAAGTTCGATCACGTGTTGATATGTGCTTTTCACAGATTTCACTATACTTGAGCTGTTTACTTCCAGCTTTGACACTTAAAAACATCAACACAATCAGTGCCCAAGGTCGGGTCGCTATAACATTTAACAACTTTTTATTAACAATTACATTTATAAATAAGGAGTTGACATGTACTCTCCCACAATATTATTATGTGTATGTTCACTGGCACTCTCTTGATTTGATTACTGCAACTCTTTTCTCACTGATATAATGTTCACTGGTACTCTTTCAGTTTGATTACTGTAAATTTCATCTCACTGATACCATTGTTTGTTCACTGGTACTCTCTCATTTTGATTAATGTAACTCTCATCTCACTCCTTCAAAAGGTTCATAACCTGGGCCATGATACTTCTCACAGTTTCAAGAACTTGTTATATCACTCCACTTCAACATTTTCATTGGTTTCCTGTTTAAAATCTCTATTCTTGGAAAATTTCACTGAGTGCGTCCAACCCTAAGTAACTGTCTGATCTGCCACGTGTGCTGCACTCTTTCTTTAAGAATTAGACATAGTCATCACACACACATACTGTCATTCCATGAGCAAAATAGAATCATACTGTTGACATTCCCCTACTCATTTCTCTCTCTCTGTCTCTCTCTCTCACACACACACACACACACACAAGCAAAGTAGAACCATACAGTCAATATTCCTTTACTCATCTTACACACACAAACACACACACACACACACACACACACACACACACACACACACACACACATATACATACACACACATACACCTTTCATTCCACAAAGAGAGTCATACAATCAACATTCCTTTGCTTGTCACACACACACACACACACACACACCTTTCATTCCACAAAGAGTCTTACAATCAACATTCCTTTGTTCACACACACACACCCACACACACACACATTCAGTCTACAAACATATACTCACTGTTCCTTATTTTAATATTGTATTATATTAATAACATTATTAATAAAATTAATATATGTCTACTTGGAATATGAGTCCTTTGGAAATGAGATACAAAGAGATCATGGACATTTTCAAGATATTGTTTACCTTGCAAGAACCACAGTGTCTTTTTGTGTGCTTGTTGAGTTATATATTTGTACATTTTTTTTTAATTCGCTTCTCTTTTATACATATTTATACATATATTTATTTTTCTTATCTGTAAATCATTGTGTTCTTTTGCAAAAATACAGCTATATGTTATATATTATTTGCATAAAAAATTATGCTTTTGTTGTATTATTTGTAATTTTTTCCTAAGTATTTACTTAATTTGTATAAATATCTTATGTATATTATTTATAAAGTGTTCCTAGTATTTACTTAATTTGTATACATACCTTTTCTGTATTTTGTGTAAAGTTTTCATAAGTATTTACTTAATTTGTATAAATACCTTGTGTGTATTTATGTGTAATTGTTTAAAGCATTCAGTGTTTTCTTCTTTAGGAGTAGTAGTAGTAACAGGAGGAAGAGGATTGGGAGTAGTAGGAGGAGTAGTTCCCAGGAGAAAGAAGATTAGGAGTAGTAGGAGGAGTAGTTCCAGGAGAAAGAAGATTAGAAGTAGTAGTAGGAGTAGTTCCAGAGGAAGAGGATTAGGAGTAGGAATAGGAGTTCCTAGGAGAAAGAAGATTAGGAGTAGTAGGAGGAGGAGTTCCAGGAGAAAGAAGATTAGAAGTAGTAGTAGGAGTAGTTCCAGAGAAAGAGGATTAGGAGTAGGAATAGGAGTTCCTAGGAGAAAGAAGATTAGGAGTAGTACTAGTAGTTCCGAGGAGAAAGAAGAGTAGGAGGAGTAGTTCCAAGAGAAAGAAGATTAGAAGTAGTAGTAGGAGTAGTTCCAGAGAAAGAGGATCAGGAGTAGGAATAGGAGTTCCTAGGAGAAAGAAGATTAGGAGTAGTAGTAGGAGTAGTTCCAGGAGAAAGAAGATTAGGAGTAGGAATAGGAGTTCCTAGGAGAAAGAAGATTAGGAGTAGGAATAGGAGTTCCTAGGAGAAAGAAGATTAGGAATAGTAGTAGGAGTAGTTCCAGGAGAAAGAAGACTAGGAGTAGGAGTAGAATGATGATAAGGAGAATGAAGTTTAAAGTACATACATATTGTCTCTGTTCAACATGTTCTCTTTATTGACAAATAAAACATAAATACATGTATATATAATGTATTTGATTGTATGAAAAATATGACAGAAACAAGGACTAATGATAGGTTTAAAAACTGTTGGTAAGTCCACATATTGTTACAAGTACTAGTGATAGGTTCAAAAACAGTTCATAAGTTCACACATTGTTACAAGTATTATTGATAAGTTCAAGTACTCTTAATAGATTCAAGTACTGTTGAAAGGTTCAAGTACTCTTAATAGGTTCAAGTACTGTTGAAAGGTTCAAGTACTCTTAATAGGTTCAAGTACTGTTGAAAGGTTCAAGTACTCTTAATAGGTTCAAGTACTGTTGAAAGGTTCAAGTAGTTTGATAGGTTCAAGAACTCTTGATAGGTTTAAGTACTGTTGATAGGTTCAAGTGTTATTGACAGCTTCAAGTACTGTTGATAGGTTCATGTACTGTTGATAGGTTCAAATACTCTTAATAGTTTCAAGAATTCTTAATAGGTTCATGTACTATTGATAGGTTCATGTACTGTTGGTAGGTTCAAGTACTCTTGATAGGCTCAGATACTGACAGATTCAAGTACTATTGATAGGTTCAAGTACTGTAGATAGATTCAAGTATAGGTTCAAGTACTATTGATAGGTTCAAGTACTCTTAAGGTTCAAGTACTATTAATAAGTTCTAATACTGTTGATAAGTTTATGTACTCTTGTTAGGTTCAATTACTATTAATAGGTTCAAATACTAGTGATAGGTTCAAGTTTTCTTGATAGGCTCAGTAATACGACAGATTCAAGTATTATTAATCGGTTCATGTACTATTGATAAGTTCAAATTACTGTTGATAGGTTCAAGTTCTCTTTATAGGCTCAGATATTGGCAGATTCAAGTACCATTATGAAGAAAAAGAATAACTGCAAAATTTAAAATTAGCATTTCTTGTTAAATTGAGAGATGCTTAGTATACTTGTACATAGATTATATAAACTGTTAGCATGCATACTTCTAATCGGCTAAATTTAGACTTTTATAATTAATATTTATCAATACTTGCATAAAAATACAAAACCTTTGTTTTTCACTCTGCAATAAACACGTTTCGCATTAATTTACATTAATTCTAAAAGTAAAAGGTAACTAACTTTGTTGAGATGTATCCTTGATAAATTTTTATTGCATTATAAAAAGAATAAAAGTAACATTTCAATGTAGAATATTAAATTGATACAATAAACTATTCTTAACAGCAGTTGTCCCTCATAAAAAGTTTTCATTGGAGTAGTTTTATTCATTTAATCCTTCCCTCACTTCCTCAAGTGCTGCTTTTAGTGGTCGGTTGGTCATGTGGGGGACGCTTCCGGCTTCCGCCCTTTCGCGAGGTTTTAGTGGAACGTCAAGAATGCTTTTATATAGGGCTAACAAGAGTCCTTCTTTGAACAGGAACACTTTGGAGTTCAGTTACTAGAGTCCTACTGTATACAGGAACACTTGTTACTAGAGTCCTACTGTATACAGGAATACTTTGGAGTTCAGTTACTAGAGTCCTACTGTATACAGGAATACTTTGGAGTTAAGTTACTAGAGTCCTACTGTATACACGAACACTTTGGAGTTCAGTTACTAGAATCCTACTGTATACTGGAACACTTGGGAGTATAGTTACTAAGAGTCCAAATTTATACAGGAATGCTTTAAGGTGTAGTTTCTGAGAGTCCTAATTTATACAGGAATGCTTTGGAGTACAGTTACCCAAAGTCCAACTTTATACAGGTTTACTTTGGAGTATAGTAACTAAGAGTCCTAAGTTTGAATACTTTGGAGTGTAGTTACTAAGAGTCCTACTTTGAATACTTTCCTCTTTTCCAAGAAACATAAATTTACACGATTCAAATTTGAAAATGCATGTGTGTATGTGCATGCATGCATGCATGAGTGTGTGTGTGTGTTGGGGGGGGGATGTGAACGTGAGAAAAATAGAAATTGTTTATCTGCTGCTGTCATTTTTTACTTAACGTTTGTTCTTACTGGAAAAATAACCATGATAATATGATATACATACTTTTGTTCTTTAATGAAAAATAACTATGATTATGTAATACACATAGAAATTCACTGTGTGTTTTGAATCCACATTAAGCTGAGAATTATGTGATCTCATTGTGAGTTTTGTAACCACACTGAGCTGAGTATTATGTAAACTCACTAACTCTGTACTTTGTTTTGCAGCCACCAACTTGCAGACAGATACAAATGGCCTATTAATACGGTAAGATGAAATTAGTGGACAGAGATAAATATTGAAAAGTAAGGTGACATTATTGGACAGAAAGCAATATTGAAAAAATAAGATGATATACATTGTATATGTCAGTATATGATATGTGAGACATTCATTGATATGTTAGACATGTCATTGTGTGTTATGTTAGTCATGTCAGTAATGATATGTGAGACATTCATTGATGTTAGATATGTCAGTATATGATATGTGAGACATGCAATATGTTTGACATGCCATTATATGATATACGAGACATGCATTGATATCTTAGACATGTCAGTATATGATATGTGAGACATTCATTGATATGTTAGACATGTCATTATGTGTTATGTTAGTCATGTCAATATATGATATGGGAGACCTGTATTGATACGTTAGACACATCTCTGCACCATATGTAAGACTTTATATTTAAATTGGTGAATGTCCTGTGTTTTATTATTTAGCCGGGTGTGTTTGTATGATAAATTGAACATTTGATACATTCGTCAAGCGTATTTGTGAGATAAAATGGACAGGCGATAAGTCAGCAGAGGCGACAGTATGATGAGATGGACATTTGATAAGTTAGCCAAGTGAATTATTTTATGTGGAGTTGGACATATCCACTTTCTTAGTGATATTAGTTAAACGTATGTCTTTCAGTGATATATTAATGAAATAGGTGTGTGTGTATTTTTGTTAGATATATGTACCTGTGACACAACACACTAGGTTTTGGTTATGATTATTATTTAATCATCCATAACTAATTACAAGTGATGATAATCTCAATGTATGTTATTGTTAATTCCCCAGACGACACCACTCGTCTCTCTCACGTGGCGGATATTACGGGCGCTGTAAGCTTTTTCTCTCTTCCACAACATTAAAGACAAACATTTACCGTCACATAATATTTTCCTAGGTGGAAAACGTCTTACCAAAGGAGAAGATAAATCCGTCTTTAATCTATATTTAGCAAGCCCCCATCAACCCACTATCTCTCCAACATATTGTTATCAATATGTGTAAGAATGTCAATAAATGTAACAATAAATTTATTAAATCAACAATCAAATATAAAACATATGAATATAATCATAAGAGCATTAACATTTACATCACTTCACAACAATATTCATTTAACGCTATAATCAAGTTTATGGATATCATTCATCACAGAAATGAGAATGGGGTTTTAGAGTGTTAATTAAAGTCAATGTACATAACCTTTTCAAAGATGGCTGGTGTCACTAGCATATGTTCACAATCATGCAGTTTGCAACAAGTCACTGTCTTTCTTATTTAGATGATGGTCCAGTGTACCCCTTGGGGCACTTTACACAACTGTTCCAAAATCTTCGATGCACTCACAAAGCACACCAAGGAGAATCATCTGGAACTTAACAAGAACAATCAAAACACATCACCGTGTTTAAGAATCTTCGTGTGCACTATTCAGCACACTGCAAGGATTGTTCAAAATAATCTTCAGGAATTCTCGAGACCAATCTAATGCTTCCATTTTCGCAATATTGGCTCTTGAATGGAATTCATGGGAATCAACTTACAGCAACATGTTTACTAATAAGTTTGACGACAATACAGGATTCACACAACAAATCAAGCATCAAAGAACAAAAATGGATGCACTTTTCTCTGTCAAAATCAAATTAAATTAAGTTCCTTTCTCTCTTACAAACATTCTCAACTGACAAAAAGCCTGCAAACAATATTCATTAGCCCGATACACACACGCAGCTTAGGAAATATACTACCAAGCAAAATTCACAAGTACAATTACAACGTAATCAAATTATTGAACATAGAAATAATGGTTCAATTACATAAAGCATTCTATAATTCAAATCATAGATCAATAGCAAGCATGTGTGAAATATTTCTAAGTCCATTCTTTCTTTATCAGTCAGTTAACTTACCATAAGCTAAATATCGCCTTTATGACAGGACTAAGTTTCGTCAAAATAAAAGGGATTAGAAGAGAGGACTTCTTCAACAAAGTAACTTTCAGTCCATCCCCATCGGATGAAATTGTTATGAACAAGTGTGAAACTATTAGTCAGAAGTACAACTCATCCAGTTGGAACTGGTTTGGATTGCATCAGCAATTTCTAGCATATTCTCCCTCTGAGTTGTTTACTCCAACTCTTGGCATTTACAAAAATATCATCAAAAGTAATGCCCAAGATCGAAACACTTTGACATTTAACAATTTATATAACAATTAAGTTTAGAAATAAGAATAGGCAAATTTATGCTGCCACAATATCAAACAGGTGTGTGTACTGTAAGTGTATATATCAAACAGGTGTGTTTACTGTAAGTGGTATATATCAAACGTGTGTGTACTATAAGTGTATATATATATCAAACAGGTGTATGTACTGTAATTGGTATATATTAAACAGTTAAGTACTGTAAGTGATATATATCAAACAGGTGTGGGTACTGTAAGTGTTATATATTACACAGGTGTGGGTACTGTAAGTGTTATATATTACACAGGTGTGGGTACTGTAAATGTTATATATTAAACAGTTATGTACTATAAGTGGTATATATCAGACAGGTGTGTGAATTGTAAGTGGTATATGTTAAACAATTATATGTATTTGTGGATAAATCTGTTTTTAAGCCTATGATTGAAATTTTACATTTTTCTTCATCTTTATTTTTTCAGGGAGATAGACAGCAATATTGATATGGTAAGTACTCTACATACATCTGTAACTGACAGCAACTAGTTGTCGTCCAGCACACCCCATTCTAATTAATCAATTAATTAAATCTCCTTCTAATTTAACCCAGTATATCCCCTTCTAAATTAATCAAGTATACTCTCTTCAAATTAATTCAGTATACCCCTTTCTAAATTAATCCAGTGCACTCCTTTCTACTTTTATCCACTATGCCCCTAGTAAGTGACAGTGACTAGTTGTCATACAGTATACTGTAATCCATCATACCCCTTTCTAATGAAATCCATCATACCCCTTTCTAATGAAATCCATCATACCCCTTTCTAATGAAATCCATCATACCCCTTTCTAATTAAATCCATCATACCCCTTTCTAATTAAATCCATCATACCCCTTTCTAATGAAATTCAACATACCCCTTTCTAATGAAATCCAACATACCCCTTTCTAATGAAATTCAACATACCCCTTTCTAATGAAATTCAACATACCTCTTTCTAATGAAATTCAACATACCCCTTTCTAATGAAATTCAACATACCCCCTCCTATTGAAATCCAACATACCTTTTCCATCATACCCCTTTTTCTAGTTCAATTTGGCATGCATCTTTTAATTGATGATGACTAATTGTTGTCCAGCATACCTCTTTCAAATTTAAGCCAGCATTTTCCTTTCTAATTTATTACTGCATAACTCTGTTAACAGATAGTGAATAACAGTAATTCAGCATAGTGGGTAATAGCAATCGAGAATACCCCTTGTAAATTATAAAGTGGGCTAAAGTAATCTACATACTCCTTGTAACTTATAAAGTGGGGTAAGTAATTAACGTACCCCTTGTAACTTATAAAGTGGGCTAAAATATATATATTGTATGAAAATGTAAGGATATGAATTTGTAATGAATTGTTACATTATTTCATTATTCTTGTTTTAATTTCTGGTTTAGATACTTAATTGATAAATGCTAATAAGAAGTTACTTTCTTTATTACTTCTCAAGTCATTTTGACGTTCGATTTCTTTGACATGTGATGGATGCCTACTTACTGTAGTTTTAATTGGGTTCTTCAAGGATTGATGTGCTGCTTATATTATTTCAAGCAAGACAATAAAATATTCGTCCTGAAGTACTTAATTAACAAATAATTAATTGTAGTGAAAAAATATCTACATCTCATATATGACATAATGTAGTTATTCTAAAATATGTTTTCAGTCTTCTGTTGACGATCGTTATAGCAGAAAGAAAATAAAAACTAAGGAAAGATCCAAGTCCCGGAACCGCTCGAGGTCAAAGTCCCGGGATCAACCAGAAGTCCATCACCACAAGAGACCTAATAAGTCAAAGAACAGCGATCGCTCATGGTCAAAGGGCAGCAGTCGATCTTCTTCTGATGATAGTACGTCTGACGAGCACCATTCCAGTCAAAAGTCAAACCGATTTCAAAAAGAAGACGACGAGCTAACACCTATCCTATCTATGCCAGGGGACGTTATTCTTCGTGATTCCATGTTGCACCCTACTCCAGAGCGACAGCAATTTTCATACAAGATGGCGGATTCCACTCGCCCGTCCACTTCTATGTCGCTACAGGAGCGAGACTACACCATGACATTTGAAGAAGAAGAGGTGGAACCTGAAAGTACTTCCATCATGAAATACTTTCTTCCCGCTTCCAGACTTGAAGAGGATAAGCAAGATACAAGAACTTCTGACGACCTTGGCATTTCATCCCATAATACTTTAAACCCAGGGTTCCCTAAGCCAGGGCAGATTCCTAAAGAAGACTATATGTCCATTACCTCGCACGAGGAATCGACAAGGAATCAAGACCCGATGCCTCAGATTATGACACCGCGTGAAGATTACCATTTGCAATTTGATTCCAATACCCAAGAATCTTCATTGTTATTCTCATCAGTTCCAAACGACTCTAATCATCACAGCCGAATCAAGAGTGAAGATGTAGGCAGTCATTTTGATAAGATAGACCGCTCGGTCAATTTGACCACTGATTTTGTGCGTCCTCCTACTCCACCATTTGACGGGTTCGAATCGCCCGCATCGTCGGCATATCCATCCCGAGTACCAAGTAAGCGCCAGATTGAGTCGAGTACCTACAGGCCGCCGACTCCGCCACTGGACATTCCTTCTACTTTTATTGACGATGTTAATACTGCTCTTATGTCTTTGCATGCTGACCAGCAGCAGGCTCCGACTTCCAGAAATACAGAGCGAAACACACAGCAATCATCACAAGAAGCACTACGTACTGAAAGACCCGGGCTTTTTCAGGCAGGTCCGACACCAGCGTATGCATTTATGACAGAACTAAAACGGCGGCAGCGTTTTCCAAATGATGAAGACGATCTAGTTCCACAACTTCCCACGCCACCAAGAAGCCCTTCGATTGACAGGAGACACAATCTGGAGGATAATGACAACGAACACAATCGAGAGCAAGATGAAGACACACCCTCTGGTCAGATCGCTGACAGAGCAAGGGTGTCGTTTGCAACAACCCCTCCTCAGATAATCCCTCGTGATTCAATGTCAGGGTCAACCACCTTTATGCCTCCAGACTACGACATTGACCTACAGGTTTCACCTCCTCCTGCTTCACCGCCACCACCACCACCGCCACCACCACCTCCAGCACCACCTCCACCACCACCATCTCAACAAACAGAATTAAAAACCAGACTCTAGGCACACTGCCTGCTTTAGGAAAATATAGAATATACTTTGATTTGCCTGTGAACGTATGTATGTATATGTGTATGTGAATGCGTGCGTGTGTGTGTGTGTGTGTGTGTGTGTGTGTGTGTGTGTGTGTGTGTGTGTGTGTAAAAATAACAAAATGTAGTATAGGATGTGTTTGAACATGAGTGTGTGTGTGTGTGTGTGTTTGCATGTGTGGTAGTGTGTATATTATTTTATTATGAGAAATATCATACTGGGCTGTTTGGGGTGAAAATTTCTTTTATTGTAATCAGAATATGACACGTGACTCATACTTTCAAATATTATTTTTTCTAATGAAATCCTCACTCCTAGAATTTAGATTTAGATTGTGTCTCATTCTAATTCTTATGCCCTAAAATATCTGGTTCTTACTAGTTCCTCACTATCAATTCGGATGTTAATTACTTAACTGGCTAAAGCTGATTGTTGTTCTTTCACTTAACATTATTTATGACGTAAATCTTCATTGTAAAGAAGATCTTAGTTATCTGATATATTAAGTGTTATACATCAGATGAATGTTATTTTGTGCCCATCATACAAGAATCATACAGCAATGCTGTATGCTTATTATGTTTATTTGTATGCACAGAAATATATAAAAACAAATGCCTCCCGGAACTGTCAAAATGACACTTATGAACTGGTTTAGAAAATCTAAAAGCCTGTGTTATCTAATTACCAAAGCTCCACCTTTATCTGTCTTTATGTGTAAACATATAAAACTTTCCTCTTTTTATGTCAAAAGGTTTAAAAGTAGCTATCAAATGTATAATGTTTCCAATTTTTATGTACGAAGCTCTACTCTTATACTTGTATCAAAAACTTTAAAGTCTTTCTCTATCATTGCAGTTGTACAGTTTTGCTCAAAAGTGCCGTTTATGCATAATACAACAGATATTCATCAAAAGGAAATATGTATTTCATTTAAGTTTTTTAATCAAAACATTGTAGAATATCTGACAAAGGGAGATTACTCACGAGGTTTACACGCACGTTGGCTATGAAATAGTTAAAGTAACAAAAGTAATAACTGGTTACAAGTGAGCTTAAAATATCAGATAATGAAAACCCACAGATTTATCCGAATCCTATTTTATGCTTTGCAAAACCAAGAGATTTATCGAAATTATATTTTATGCTTTGCAAAACCAACAGATTTATCCAAATCATATTTTATGCATTGAGAAACCAACAGATTTATCCAAATCATATTTTATGCATTGAGAAACCAAGAGATTTATCCAAATCTTATTTTATGCATTGCAAGACCCATTGGAAAAGGACTGGTTTGGGAACTGGTTTGGGGTGGTCCTTACAACATTAGATTAATTATTCGTAAAAACACTGGTTTGGGAAATGGCGTTTAGGAATTTCACAATATTAGATGTTAGTAAAATCATTGGTTCATCAACTGGCTTTTGTGGATCTTACAACATTAGATATTGCTGAAAACACTGGTTTGGGAACTGGTTTTTGTGGATCTTAGAACATTATATTGGTGAAAGCAATGGTTTGGGAAATGGCTTAACTCTAAAAACTGGTTTTGGATTTTTTCAAAAATATGCTGATAAAATCAATGGCTTTTGAGGAATCTTACAATTTTAGGCATAGACACTGGTAAAATTACTGGCTTGGGATATTAAATTATAGACAAAGATTTAGAAGTCTTACAATTTAAACATTTGTAAAAGCAGTGGCTTTTACATTTCTTTCGAATTAGATAATAGTAAACCGCTTGGTAAAAAAGACAAATTTATTAAAGTCTTTAGCAGGGGATACGGATAAAATCACTAAATGGTAGTCAACATTGGACATTAGACTTCGGTAAAAACATTATTTTATTGCAATCCTATAATTCAGGCATTCTTTTAAGCCATAATTTGGTAATAACTTTTAATATTAGACTTGGTCAAAACTACTGGTAGCAAATGTCAAATATTAGAATTTAGTAAAACTGCTGGATTGTAATAATCTTTAAGTATTAAGCTTTAATAATATTACAATATAGTTTGTGTGGGAATCTAACATAAATATTGTTTTTAACTATTGAAAATCATAGCGGGTAATATGCCTTCAAACATTGGTCACTGATAACACTAATGGATGTATCTCTCAGCATTAGACATTGGCAAGTCCACTCCCTGATAATAAATAAACTGTCACTGGCAAAACCATTGGCTGATAGGAAGCTGTCGACATCAGACATTGGTTAATTCACTTTTGTGAATTAATTCACTTTTGATGTTTAGAGCTATCTTTCTTTACAGCTAATTAACATTTTTTTAATTTATGCAACGAATTTTTGAATATTTTGTTTCAAACAAATATATTTTTTCTAAACTAAAATAAATAACTTCTTCACTTTAAACGGTGACGTAGAATTTAATGAGTACATGTGATAGCTATTTTATGGCTGTTTTATTATTAAATATTAACAGATTTGTTTGTTTTTATTATTAATAGTTTATCATTTGGTTGATAATTACTAATAGTATTAGAAATATAATTCAGTTGATAAATTATTTAATATTACTTATTAGAGATTATTTCGTATGTCAGACTTAAGTATTAATTAACTCTATATTACTATTGTAAATTAAAACAAACTATTTAACATATGTTTGGGTATTTATCAGAAATAATGTGTGCACTTGTGATAAATTTTGTTTGTGATAACAATGTGTGTTATGTATGTACACTTTATATTAATTGTAAACAAGGGGGGAAAGCACTGCATTTGGTATAAATATATTTTATTTGGGTACACATTTTTATAAAGAGAATAAAGTATTTGAATTATTATATATAGCTGTTGTTTTGGCATATACATTGACTTTTACATAGCCTTGATACAATGATGAAAAGCAAGGACGCTTGAACTTTACACATCTTTGATACAGTGTAAAAAAAAAAAAAGGTAAGTACGTCCCGATTTACATGTGTGATACTTCTGGTAAATATTCTTTACCCTGAATATTATATTTTGGGCTTGTCATATATTGCAAACATTATTTGCGGCAATGTGTATGATCTATCAACGGTGATGTGTATATGATAATGTCCTATCGGCGATGAACTGTAAGGCCTCTATATGGTGATAATGTATGTCCTATCGACGGGGAACTGTAAGCCCTCTATATGGTTATAATGTATGTCCTATCGACGGTGAATTGTAAGCCCTCTATATGGTTATAATGTATGTCCTATCGACGGGGAACTGTAAGCCCTCTATATGGTTATAATGTATGTCCTATCGACGGTGAATTGTAAGCCCTCTATATGGTGATAATGTATGTCCTATCGACGGGGAACTGTAAGCTCTCTATATGGTGATAATATATGTCCAATCGAAACGGTGAACTGAGGGCCTTCTATAATTACGGTGACGTATTAGAAGGTAAAATATTTCTTCCCAAAGATACACTCGTACTAGAATGAATGTAAACACTTTGTAAGGGTACGAACTCAGATAAGAATGAATGTAAGCACTTTGTAAGGGAGGTGAACTCAAACAAAAACGAATGAAAGCACTGTGTAAGGGGGTTAACTCAAACAAGAATGAAGATAAGAACTTTGTAAGGGATGAACTTAAATACGAACAAATGTAAGCACTTTGTAAGGGGATGAATTCAAACAGAAATGAACGTAAGCACTTTGTAATGGGATGAACGTAAGTACTTTGTAAAGATATGAACTCGAGAATGAACATAAGCACTTTGTAAAGGGATGAACGTAAGCAGTTTGTAATGGGACAAACGTAAGCACCTTTTAATGGAGTGAACGTAAGCACTTTTTAATGGGACGAACGTAGGCACTTTGTAAGGAGAAGAACTCGAGAATGAACGTAAACACTTTTTAATGGAGTGAACGTAAGACTTTGTAATGGGGTGAACATAATCACTTTGTAAAAGGATGAAGATAAGCACTTTGTAATGGGGTGAACAAAAGCACTTTGTAAGGGGTTGAACTTAAGTACATTGTAAGAGGATGAACTCAAGAACGAAAGTGAAAATTTTCTTCAAAGGGATGCAGTGGAATGTGATTGTAAGGAATATTTATGATATATGGAAACAAAATTGTGCATTTCAAAAGTAAATTGTTGATCAAATCTAATAGTATAATGTACCTATTGTTAATCAAATCAAATTATATATTTATAGAAGTATGTTAGAATTGAATTATTGCAATCTATCCTTCATATATAAAAAAAATATGCCACCACATTATTCGCACAATTAATAAACGAAGATTTAATTAGGACTACAATATTTTATCTTTATTCCATCAATGAATAGAACGAAAATGTATGTACATTATTTTATCTTTATTTCCACACATAATAGAGTGAACGTTGTCTACTAATTGATACAGTCATAAACAACCCAATCACTTTCAACTCACATATTTAGACATCTAGCCTAATTTACACTCGCATACTATTAACTCACAAACCTGTAAGCATTCACATGTTTACTGTCATCGCGCTATCACATATCTTCACCTGAAGCACAAAAACCTTCAACACGTGTTTACTGTCATTGTGCTCAGTGCCATCTTAACGCATGGGCACGCTGAGCAGTCAACCGGGATGCCCATGCTAAACTAAATATAATTATGTTGTGACTTGCTGTCAGTTTTTATTCCTGAGAATGGTTGTGTAGGGGCTTTGCCCGTGGGTCAATATAAAACTGTTAAGACGACCCTGATTGCGAGCACACGCGTACGTTCATCTAAAGCACAAATACCACATGTGTTTACTTTTATTGAGCTAATTAGAACACAAATACCACATGTGTTTACTTTTATAGTGCTAATTAAAACACAAATACCACACGTGTTTACTTTTATTGAGCTAATTAAAACACAAATACCACAATGTTTACTTTTATTGAGCTAATTAAAACACAAATACCACATGTGTTTACTTTTATTGAGCTAAACACAAATACCGCATGTGTTTACTTTTATTGAGCTACTTAAAACAAATACGTGTTACTGTCACTGGACTACCTAAAGCACAAATACATCGAAAAATTGTCATTGGACTACCCAAAACACAAATATCTTGAATACGAATACATGTTTACTGTCATTTTGCTACCTAAAGCACAAATACATCGAATACATGTTTGCTGTCATTGGGCTACCTAAAGCACAAATACGTCAAACACATTTTTGTTTACTGTCATCAGTTTTGAATATTTTGTTTTTTGGTTTTTTGTGCAGGAACCACTCGATCTGTTCTTATCTCGAAGTCCCACAGTATTATGACTTCTTCTGTTTCGGTGACTGTTTTGGTTGGTGTATCCCTGCTGTTTCTGGGGGTTTTGCTCCATACTTCTCACACGGGTTTCTATATGGGATCTTTGCAACTTCGTTGTATCTTTTGGTATATTCTATTCCTGCCAGAAACTGACATCCAGATAGTATATATTCTCTTGTTTCATGCATGTTTTCGCACAGTCTGTATTTGGAATAATTTGAGACTTTCATGAATTTAGTTTTGTATGATTTCTTGTTTAGTGCTTGATCTTGTGTAGCTGTTATGAGTGCTTCTGTTTGTACTTTCAAATAAGCCTCTAGCATTTCTCTACGTGGTTGATTAATGTATGCTTGAGCCCATCTCTAACATTTGTCTGCCTGGTTGATTGATATATGCTTGAGCCTATCTCTAACATTTCTCATATATATGGCCCTTCTCAAGATACGAGAAGCATTCATTATATTATCAGTGAGCAATATAATGGTCTCTGTTGCTGTTTTTTGGTTCAGCGTCATGCTACTGGGGCGGTAAAATGACAGTTAATTTCCTTGCATTTTGAGACTGGCTTCAACATGCATTGATCAACCAGGCAGATAAATGTTAGAGATAGGCTCAAACATACATTGATCAACCAAGCAGAGAAATATTGGAGTTGGGTAAAACATACAGTGATCAACAAAGTGATCCACCATTCAGCTCAAATGAGCTTAGATGAGCTCAAATAAGCCGATCCACCTTGCAAAGAAATTTGGAGATGGTCTCCAGTATAAGTCGATCCACCAATCAAGGATATGTTTTGAGATGGGCTCCAAAAGTAAGATTGGGTGGTAGGCCACAGGATACGCGACAACAGCAATGGCACAACATGACTACAGCCACAGCAAGAGATGACAACACAATGTGCTGACATATTCAACATTTTCTTTCATGGCTGTACATCGGGAGCATTATATCTGTCCATTCTCTCTGGTCTCTCCCTTCCTCAGTCATCCAGCAGGCCAATATATTGTCAAATCTCGTCCTGGTCTCTCATATCTCTCCCTTCCTCAGTCATCTAGCAGGCCAATATATTGTCAAAATCTCGTCCTGGTCTCTCATATCTCTCCCTTCCTCAGTCATCTAGCAGGCCAATATATTGTCAAAATCTCGTCCTGGTCTCTCATATCTCTCCCTTCCTCAGTCATCCAGCAGGCCAATATATTGTCAAATCTCGTCCTGGTCTCTCATATCTCTCCCTTCCTCAGTCATCCAGCAGGCCAATATATTGTCAAATCTCGTCCTGGTCTCTCATATCTCTCCCTTCCTCAGTCATCTAGCAAGCCAATATACTATCAAATGTGGGAGGCAAAGAGAGTCCATGCACACAAATCAGGGACTGACTACTAAAACTGGCGCTTCTGGTCTTCTCTGTTTCTTGTTTTACTTATATCACAAATTGCTATTGTTTCAAATTGCAAACTGATTGAAAGTACTAAATTCAGTTTTGATTTTATATTTTACTAACAATTTAACAGATTAGATACTAAATATAACAGAAAAGTATTCTGGCATGCTTTAGGAAAACCATTCTCATACACATAAATCATAAAATATGCAAACACCACATCACCTGTTATATGAAAAAACAAAGATAAATGCAAAATGTAATATATTCCTTGCCTTACTAATTAAAACCTCTACTCCTGTGAAATAGTGCATCAAACATTATAAAAGCGTGTACACTAACACAGCAAAATATACGTGAGCTAGCAAGAATATACAGTGTTTGAAAGAAAGCCAGTAAGCGAGCCTTGACCCAAGTGATCCAGTTGTTACTATCGCCCTCTACACTATCGCGAAGAAACACAAAGGCGTGCGTCAGACACACAATGTTGGACTTAGCCAATTACACATGCATGAAAGATTTTGTGACTTCGACTAGTCACACTGGAATGTTGGCCGCAATGTGACCAGATTAGTAGGCCTACTCACAATTATGCCAGCCGTCATACAGAACTTTCTGACTTGAAAGAAAAAGGGCCTACACGCGAAGTCCTTTTACACAGAATTGTTACTGACGTCATACAGGATTATTCTCTGGTTTGAAATAAGTTATTCCCTTATTTTATTCTTTCCCGCCTGCATTTATATTTTACATTCTCTCTGTCTCTCTCTCACACACACGCGCGCGCGCGAGTATTCGATATTGGATTAACCGAGAATCAGGGACTGTTATTAATTTCTTTTTTTTACAAGTTGCTGAAAATCTAATTTAATCTTGCACGATAAGAGAATAAACAAATTCAAATAATTGTAAAGTTACCAGACCTGAATACACGAGAAATCTTACCTTATAACGTTATGTAAAGTTACCAAACCAGAATTCACGAAAGCCCACCTTATAACGTTGTATAACGTTATCAGGCCTGGATACACGAAAGCCTGCTTTATATCAATACTGTAAAGTTACCAGGCCTGGATACACGAAAGCCTGCCTTATATCAATACTGTAAAGTTACCAGGCCTGAATACACGAAAGCCTGCTTTATATCAATACTGTAAAGTTACCAGGCCTGAATATACGAAAGTCCGCCTTTTAACGTTATGTAAAGTTACCAGGCCTGAATAAAAGAAAGCCTGCTTTATATCAATACTGTAAAGTTACCAGGCCTGAATATACGAAAGTCCGCCTTTTAACGTTATGTAAAGTTACCAGGCCTGAATAAAAGAAAGCCTGCTTTATATTAATAGTGTAAAGTTACCAGGCCTGAATAAAAGAAAGCCTACCTTATAATGTTAGGGCAAAGTTACCAAGCCTGAATACACGAAAACATGCTTTATATCATTACTGTAAAGTTACCAGGCCTGAATACACGAAAACATGCTTTATATCATTACTGTAAAGTTACCAGGCCTGAATACACGAAAACATGCTTTATATCATTACTGTAAAGTTACCAGGCCTGAATACACGAAAACATGCTTTATATCATTACTGTAAAGTTACCAGGCCTGAATACACGAAAACATGCTTTATATCATTACTGTAAAGTTACCAGGCCTGAATAAAGACTTTCTAACTTAGAACGTTATTATAAATTTGTCAGGCCTGAATACACGAAAGCAAATCAGGCCCAAATAATATTATTATAAAGTTACCAGGGCTGAATACACGAAAATTTGCCTTATAGTTTTACTGTAAAGTTACAGGCTTGAATACACCAAAACCTGTGATAAAAACCTTTATTGTAAATTTACCAGGTCTGAACACACCTATTTCTACCTTATAACATTATCGTAAAGTTACCAGGCCTGAATACAAAGCATACCTTACACGTTTACTGTATGACAGTCAAGCAGCAAATTATTGATAACTGTTATGACTTTCAAAATGATCCAGATCTTTTTTCTTATTTAGCAGGATATCGATATTCTGGGAAGATCAATTTCATGAACTCCAAGGTTAACCAGAATTCTAGTGTACAAGCATTAGAGCTATGTGCTGTGTACTACTGTACCAGATAATGCTATATAAATAGATACCAGATTTGCTAGTGAAACATTCCTGTCTTATATATGCACGCACACACACACACACACAGACACACACACACACACACACACAAACATGCATGCAAGAATGCACACAATATATATATTATTACCAAGCTTGCAAGATGCATTATTCTTTCTTCACACTAACAATTTGTGACGCCAACGCCACCTAGTCCATGGTTATGATTGTTATTACACATAACGATAACCTTATATTGGAGAAAAAGTGGGTGGATGGAGGATCGCTAAATATAGACTAAAGATAGATTTGTCTTCTGTAGTAAGAAGTTTTCCACCTCCGGAAACATAGGTGACAGTAAATGTCTTTAATGTTGTGAAAGAGTGAAAACGTTGACAGCGCCTGCAATCCGCCAAGTGAGAGAGACGAGTGGAGTCTGCTGGAGAACTATAAATTAAGATTCTCATCACTTGCATATTTCATAACAGAGGACTTCAAGAGATTGAGACTGGTAACTTGAGTTCATTTCAAACTGGTCAAGTATCTGCCCTTAGTATTTTGTACAATATTACCAGAGTCTTGGTTGGTGGGGGTAGTGGTGATACAACAGATTTATGACTGAATTTGTCTGTTGCTGAGTGTTTTGTACAATATTACAGTTTCTATTTTGCACAAAACAGGTCCTAAAGATGTACAAACCCGGTACTAAAGATGTATACATGAATTTTTCTATGCGATACACACCTGTTGCACTTGAATGTCTTGGATGATAAATGTCATTTTCCTGCCGGAGATGAATAACCATAATCTCAGTATCTCTCTCTTTTTTTTTTTACCGCGTTCCTTTGTGTCTTTCATAGAAGTTTTAAATGGATGTTGGTCCTTTCATTCATATGTGTCTTTTCGTAGAAGTTTTAAATGGATGTTGGTCCTTTCATTCATATGTGTCTTTTCGTAGAAGTTTTAAATGGATGTTGGTCCTTTCATTCATATGTGTCTTTCGTAGAAGTTTTAAATGGACGTTAGAATTTTACACATGTGTGTGTCTTTCATAGAAGATTTAAATGGATGTTGGTCCTTTCATTCATATGAGTCTTTCATAGGAGTTTTAAATGGACGTTAGAACTTTACACATATGTGTGTCTTTCATAGAAGATTTAAATGGATGTTGGTCCTTTCATTCAAATATAATATAATGTATATGATTCACTCATGTGGGCCCTACTTTTACTTTCATTACCTGTCTGTATGGCATGCTCATGTGGGCCCTATTTGTACTGTAATTAATTTAATAATGTGTGCTTTAAATACGTTTATGCTCAACTATGACATTTAAATACGTACTTGTACAGAACACATTTAAGGAGACCTTGTTCTTTACTATACATATATATTTGTGCAAAACACGTTTATATAGATCTATTATTTAGTATACATAATATTTGTGCAAGACAAATAGATCCTATTATTTAGTATACATATATATTTGTGCTAAACACGTTTATATAGATCCCACTCTTTAACAAAACTTCCTGTTTATGTATGGATTATGATGCCGACATAGCATTGTAAATTCCTGTTTGTGTTTGACTCTTCTTACTTTTTAAACAAACGCCTGAGTGACGTTTAGTTGTTCTGAATGGCAATGTTTGTGAATGATAAAGCCATTTATATGTGGCTTAGTTATGTGGTAGAGGTAATGTTGTTTGTGAATGATAAAGTCATTTATATGTGGCTTAGTTATGTTTTAAAGACAATGTTGTTTGTGAATGATAAAGTCCTCATGTGTGGCTTAGTTATGTGTACATGGCAGTGTTGTCTGTGTATAGCTTACCTGTTCGTGAATTAAAAATTGCTTTGTGTTTGACACACCGCATTGCAAATGTCACTGAGAGAAACGTTTGTGAATTACAGAGATGATTATGTCGTCCAGTGTGTATAACAGTTGTCTTCTTGTTTTTAAAACAAAAAAAAACAAACGCCACTTCTCTTTTAAATAAATATTTGTGTGTGATATGGAAGTTTCTCTGGCGTGAGTGTGCGTGCGCGCGAATCCAAGCCTTACGTTGCCGCGATACGTGACCGATTATTGACGTGTGGTCTCGTGCCAGTCTTTCGTGACGACACAGGCTACAATCTGGTCTCGTTACGCTATTCAAATGTAGGACGTATATCTGGCTTGGCCTTTTGACAGACAGCATGCACTGTTCGTTTCAAGGCATTTATATCCCACCAGATGTAAGTGTGAGAGTGTGTGTAATTATTCGCAGGACAGGTGTGTGTGAAAAAATCAGCAATCTAGAAAGATAAGGAAGTAGTCAGCAAACACAACAAGTGGAACAGTTCAGTTAGCGAACAAAACAAGTGAAAGAGAACAGTTCAGTCAACGAACAAAGAAGTGAAAGAGAACAGTTCACTTAGCGAACAAAACAAGTGAAAGAGAACAGTTCAGTCAGCGAACAAAGAAGTGAAAGAGAACAGTTCAGTTAGACTAACTAGCGATCACATTCTTCCCAGCACAAGAACAGAAGAGTGGGCAATATAGATTATTATAAGAATACTGAGCATTAGACAAATGTGAGAGTAAGCCCTATAAAACATTATAGGAGTTCACATGAATAAGACATTATATGGATACGCAAAATGAAAAAAATATTCAGAGCGCAGCAAAAGACATTTGTGAAGATCCGCCATTCAAGGATTAAAGTGAGATCACTCTAGTATTGAATGTAAGTTGCATTCCCTGTCTTATCAGTTACTTTAATATTTATACAATTGCTCTGTCATTTGCATAATAATTGTGTACTATGCGTCACTCCATATTTCTTCTTAGAAAGGAGTGGTTTGTTCAGTTGTACAGTTTTACACACACCCACACACACAAAATTTATAATTTTATAATAAGCATTTCATTTTTTATCATTCTCGATGTTTAAAGAAATCGGCACCGAAAAAGAATTCTGTCAAATGACCATTTACGTTTAGATTAATTTCGGTTTTTTGTGTGTGTGTGTGTGTGTGTGTGTGTGTGTGTGTGTGTGTGTGTGTGTGTGTATGTGTGTATGTGTAAGTATGCCGTGAGTTCAGCGAGCTCCAACTTAATAAATATAGAATTCTGAAATCTGTAAATAAAAATTTTGCACATAAATCAATATAATTTATAAATAGCAAATATAAATAGATCCGTTATAGAATACTGAAATATAAAAAATGGGTTTCAATAAAGACATAACATGCAGTGTAATGATGAAGTATGCAAACACATGGTTTAAAATAAAGTATACCTGAAAGTTGGAATATGTAAGCACAGCTTTCAATGCAACTACAACATAAAACTCTAAACAATGTAAACACGCAGAGAAGTAACACTAAAGCATGTCGACATGGGATTTACAATAAAGACATAACAATACCAAATGTGAAGTATGTAAACATGTGAGTTATAACTATGACATAACAATATCAAATGTGAAGTATGTAAACATGAGAGTTATAACTATGACATAACAATATCAAATGTGAAGTATGTAAACTTGAGAGTTATAACTATGACATAACAATATCAAATGTGAAGTATGTAAACATGAGAGTTATAACTATGATATAACAATATCAAATGTGAAGTATGTAAACATGAGAATAACGACATAGAATGTAAAGTATGTGCATGTGTATCCTATAACAGACATAAAAACAGAGAATGCGCAATGTGTTAACAAGTGGCCTATAACAGAGACATACCAATATAGAATATGAAATTCGGGAATGTGATTTACAACAGATACATACCAATATTGCATGTGAAGTTTAGAAACGTGATTTGCAACAATATAGAATATGAAATATGTAAGCACATGTCTTGGACGTAACAATCAAGGTTGTAAACATATGACTATAAAAGAAATATAAAAGTCAAATATGACATAATATAGATTTAACTGTAAAATATGTCAAGCATGTCAACATATGACATAACAGAGATTTAACAATAAAGAATTACAAGCATGTAAGCATATGACATAACAGAGATTTACCAATAATGACAAGCTTGTAAGCCTATGACATAGCAGAGATTTACCAATAATGACAAGCTTGAAAGCCTATGACATAGCAGAGATTTACCAATAATGACAAGCTTGAAAGCCTATGACATAGCAGAGATTTACCAATAATGACAAGCTTGTAAACCTATGACATAATAGAGATTTAAAAATGTAGAATGACAATTTAAAATTATGACATAACAGAAAATTAACAATGTAGAATGTCCAGTGTGTGTGTGTGTGTGTGTGTGTTTGTGTGTGTGTGTGTGTGTGTGTGTGTGTGTGTGTGTGTGTGCGTGTGTGTGTGTGTGTGTGTGTGTGGCATAACAGAATGACAAGCATGCAGAACATATGGCATAACAGAGATCTAACAGTATAGAATGTTAAGTGTTAGTACTTATAACAGAGATTTAACCATATAAAATGTCAAGTATGTAAACATATGCCACAACAGAGTGTGGCAAAGTAAATTTACCTATCCATATTTCTATACTTCAATAATTATATGTTTGTTGCCAATGTTAACGTGACCCTACACTGGACACTGCTTATGATGATATTTTTGTAGTAAACAACTCAGGTGGAGAATGGTGCTATAAACTTGATGATGTAATCTAAACCTGTTCCAACTGGATGAGTAGTTTTTTCTGACTAAATTCATCCAATGGGGGATGGACCAAAAGTTATTTTGTTGAAGAAAGTCTCCATTTTAATCACATTGAATTTGATGAAACTCGAGTCCGGTCATAAAGTTGATCATTAGTTTATACAAGTTAAGTGACTGATAAAGAAAGAATAAACTTAGAAATATTTCGTACATGTTCAAAATAGATCTATGATTTGAATTGGAGAATGTTTTATGCAATTGAACCATTATTTCTATGTTCACTAATTTGATTACATTGTACATTATACTTGTGAATTTTGATTGATGCTATATTTTTTATGCTGTATGTATAACGAAATTGTTGCAGGATTTGTAAGTTGAGAATTTTTATAAGAGAGAAAGGAGTTATAGAGATGGAATATGCCTGAAATGTAGCACTACCTTAATTTGAATTTAGCAAAGAAAAGTGTGCCTTTTCCTTTTGCTTCGGGCTACGGTGACAACTATGCCTGATCAGCGTTATCGTCGAACTTACCAGTAACATATTGCTGTAAGTTGATTCCTGTGAATTCTCTTCGAGAGCCAATAGGGCGAAAATGGTGGCTTGTGTTTGGTCTTGAGTATTTACGAAGATTATTTTGAATATTCCTCATGGTGTGCTGAGCAGCATACGCGAAAATTCGGGAACATTCCTCCTGATGCATTTGATAGTGCAAAGAAAATTTGGAATGTTTCTCCACGGTGTGCTTGGAGAGGGCATCGAAGATTCTGGAACAGTTGTCTAGAGTGCAATTCTGGAACAGTTGTCTAGAGTGCAATTCTGGAACAGTTGTCTAGAGTGCAATTCTGGAACAGTTGTCTAGAGTGCAATTCTGGAACAGTTGTCTAGAGTGCAATTCTGGAACAGTTGTCTAGAGTGCAATTCTGGAACAGTTGTCTAGAGTGCAATTCTGGAACAGTTGTCTAGAGTGCAATTCTGGAACAGTTGTCTAGAGTGCAATTCTGGAACAGTTGTCTAGAGTGCAATTCTGGAACAGTTGTCTAGAGTGCAATTCTGGAACAGTTGTCTAGAGTGCAATTCTGGAACAGTTGTCTAACGTGCAAAGAAAGGAATGGGGGACTGTCGTCTAAATAAGAAAGGCAGTGATTTTTTTTTTTGCAAACCGCGTGAGTGTGAACAAATGGAAATGTTATGTACATTGACTTTAATAAGTCCACTCTCATGTCTATGATAAATTATGCCTATGAATTTGATTATATATATGGTCATTTAACTGATGACGTCAATGCTAGGATAAATTAAACGATTGTCTAGCGTTAATCGATCATTGTTGTGAAGTGATGTAACGGTCAGTGCTCTTTTGATTGTATTTGTTATTTGTTATATGTATACTTGATTGTTGATTTAATAAATTTATTGTTAAATTTATTGACCTTCTTACATATATTGATAACCACGTGTTGGAGAGATAGTGGGTGAATGGGGGCTCGCTGAATATAGATTAAAGATGGATTTGTCTTCTCTTTTGGTAAGAATTTCTCCACCTACGGAAATATTGCGTGACAGTTAAAGTTTGTCTTTAATGTTGTGAAAAAGAGGAAACGTGTACAGCACCCGAATATCCGACAAGTGAGAGAGAGGAATGGTGTCTTCGAGAGAATTATTAATAACATCGATTAAGATTCTCATCACTAGTAATTAGTTATGGATTAATAATAATAGTAATGATAATAATAATAATAATACATAACCAATAACTAGGGTGGCGTTGTGTCACACAAAAGATTTAACAAGAATAGAATGACAAACATGTAAACATGACATAACAGAGATCCAACAATACAGAATGTCAAGTATGAATACATATGACATAACAGAGATTTAACAATATACAATGTCAAGTTTATAAACATATCACATAACATACTTTTAACAATATAGAAGGCGCAGCATGACCGACTAAATTTAATATAGATGATGAAATACGAGTCAAAATTGTACATACAGATGTACGTACACAAGGTGTAAGAACAGTGTTAATAGGAAGGTATGTAGCTGAAAAGTCCAGAATGGTGCAAGAACAGTGTTAATAGGAAGGTATGTAGTTGAAAAGTCCAGAATGTGGACTATCGTGCATGAGTGA
Organism: Sinotaia quadrata; assembly: GCA_028829895.1. Lineage (NCBI taxonomy): Eukaryota > Metazoa > Mollusca > Gastropoda > Architaenioglossa > Viviparidae > Sinotaia > Sinotaia quadrata. Next base: position 13,869,709 of record CM054182.1, read on the forward strand.
GTAGGTCATGGGTTCAAGTCGATGACAATAGATACTGAAGTGCCCATAGTACTTGGGATATGAAGAGTTAATTAAAACGCACGTTTTTGAATTATTAAAATACTAATCTAACCTGATCGATAATATACTGAGAAAAAATAGCAAGTGCGTATATGTTAACTGTATATGTATAATAAAATTTAAAAAGAGAAAATTATAACAATAATATTTTATAATAACTTGAGAAATTTTATTATTATTATTATTGTTGTTGTTGTTATTATTATATGCATGTACTTGCGATAAGTAGGTTTTGATATGCGGTTGACAGTTGACCTTTAAAGGTTCTGTCAATTGGTATGGCTGGCCTTTGTAGGTCTCATAGTCTAAATGAACTGGATTTTATATACTGGGATGTGTATGTTTGTAAACACCGTTTGATGAAGAACTCTTCAAATTACGTAACCCTTTTATTTGTATGCGTGGCGATGCAGCATTTTAATATGCACTTGTACTGACGCTTCGATTTCCGCTTGTAATGATCTTTCGCACTGCTATTTGAATATTCAGATATTGAAGTACTTTTTCTGACACTCCTTGTAGAAGTCTGTACTCATCACAAACATGCTTACTCTCCTTGTAGAAGTCTGCACTATTCACAAACATGCTTACTCTCCTTGTAGAAGTCTGTACTCATCACAAACATGCTTACACTCCTTGTAGAAGTCTGTACTCATCAAAAACATGCTTACACTCCTTGCAGAAGTCTGTACTCATCACAAACATGCCTACTCTCCTTGTAGAAGTCTGTACTCATCACAAACATGCTTACTCTCCTTGTAGAAGTCTGTACTCATCACAAACATGCTTACTCTCCTTGTAGAAGTCTGCACTATTCACAAACATGCTTACTCTCCTTGTAGAAGTCTGCACTCATCACAAACATGCTTACTCTTCTTGTAGAAGTCTGCACTCATCGTCAGATACGCGTTTTCAACATTCCAGAAACGACGTCAAAGTCCAGCGATCAACCTTTGTTTGCTTATCAAAGTACTTCTACCAAAGATTTCATCAGCAATACCAAGAGACCGTGGTCATTTTCAAGATGACACGTCTATTAAGTCAGCATGAATAATACTACTTTTCTGTCCTATTCTTGTTGAAACAGTACATTTACAAATTCAGTGTACTTATGTTTCTCTTTTCTCCCAACGCAATTTGTCTTTCTTGATTTCCTTGTGTTGATGTCCTTAAATTTCTTACGGGTTTATGTAAACACCATCTGTAGTTTGTAGTTAGTAATTTACTATAAAGCGCTGTATCATTGTGCCATTTCTATTATTATTGTATTGTCGTTTTATGCAATTGGTGTGACCAATGCGCACTTAGATGTGGGTGTAATTAATGTTGATGTTGACGTTTGGTGTTGTGCGCAGTTCAATGATATGGATGATGTACGGACTGTACGCTGTCAAATTTTCTTGTGGTTAATTTTGTTGATGTTTTCCGTTGAGCACTTATAACGACATAGATGATGTGTGCTGTTTACATAGATAATATGTACGCTGTTAAATGTTCGTGTAATTAAAGTTGCTGTTAACGTTTTGTGTGCACAGCTATAGATGATGTACGCTATCGTATGTCCGTGTAACTGAAAGTGTTGTTGACGTTTGTTTTCTGTTGTATGCAGTTGTATGGATAATGATATGGATAAAGAAACGTTGTCATATTGATTAGTGTATAATGAATCAGAAATGTACGCCGTGGGATGTGAATTATGTGTCATGATACAGAAATGTACGCCGTGTTGTGAATTATGTGTCATGATACAGAAATATACGCCGTGATATGAATTATGTGTCATGATACAGAAATCTACGCCGTGATGTGAATTATGTGTCACAGAAATGTACGTCGTGATATGAATTATGTGTCACAGAAATGTACGCCGTGATACGAATTATGTGTCACTGAAATGTATGCCGTGATGTGAATTTTGTATAATGAATCAGAAATATATGCTGTGATATGAATTATGTGTAATGAATCAGAAGTGTACGCTCTGATTCGCATTAGTGCAATGTTTCCCAAAATGTAAGCCGCGGAATATTCCAAATATTCAAGGGAAATAGAACTGCATCCCTACTTTGAGCGCCGTGGGAAAAACTCCTGATACATTCCAGGCGTGTGAACCGAGAAAGATTGGGAACCACTGTATTAGTGTATAATGATACATTTATGTAAGCTATGATATACATTAGTGTAAAACGATACATATATGTACGATATAATATACATTAGTGTGTATAATGATACATATATGTACGCTATAATATACATTAGTGTATAATGATACATATATGTACGATATAATATACATTAGTGTGTATACATATATGTACGATATAATATACATTAGTGTATAATGATACCTATATGTAAGCTATGATATACATTAGTGTATAATGATACAGAATGGTACGCTGTGATATGTATTAGTGTTTGATAAAAAAAAAAATGCACGCTATATGTGATAATCAATAGTGCATAATGATACGGCTAAAGCTGCTGTGGTATGCAGTAAATTGTACTGATTCGACTGAGGTACAATTTCAAATGTACAGTTAATGTCAGCGTGCCATGCGTTAGAACTATCGACTGAAATTTAATTTCACATGTAAGGTTAATTTACAGTGCGCGTTTTAACTATCACGAAATTGCAAGTACATGTATGTTTTCGTCGTAATGATATCGCAGTGATAGTCGCTGCACAGTTAACATACGTTAACTCATTTTAGACTGTATTAATTTTCACTGTATGAATATAAGCTTTGTATCTACTCACAAACGCGTACTCATAATTGCATACAAACACTCCATTATACATACGCCCAGATGCATACATACATACATACAAACTTGCATACATATGATCCCACATACATACACACACGTTCATACGCAACAGAAGTGATAAATTGCCCGGAGCCAGTAACTATTCCCCTTTCCCCTTGTATACAATAGAAGTGACAAACTGCCCAGAAGTAATAAATATGTCCCCATTGTACCGCAATAGAAGTGACAAACTGTCCTAAGCCAAAACATATGCCCATCTCCCCTTGTACCCAATAGAAGTGACAAACTGCTCAGAGCCAATAACTATGCCCAACCCCTTGTACCACAACAGAAGTGACAAACTGCCCTGAGCCAATAAATATGCCCCTTCCCTTTTGTACCGCAATAGAAGTGACAAACAGTCCAGAGTGAATAAATATGTCCCACTTGTACCGCAATAACAGTGACAAATTGCACAGAGCCAATAACTATGCCTCCTTGTCCCGAAATAGAAGCTGCACATTAATATACTTCCCCCACCCCTTGTACCGCAATAAGTAGCAAACGAGGCACTATCAAGCACAGTAGATATAATCAAGTTTAACCTTCTTAAACAAACTTATCAAATTAGATATAGCCAAGTTTGACCATCTTCAACAAATATATCAAAGTAGATATAATCAAGTTTGACCATCACAAACAAATATATCATGGAAGCAAAACGAGTGTTTCAGATATTGTCCTGTATATATATGTAATCAAGTTTGGCCATTCGTGAACAAACATGTAATGGAACCGAAATGAATGTTCCAAATATTGTTCTGTTAGTAAATTAAATATAATCAAGTTTGGCATCCATAAAGAAATATATCAAGTAAGCAAAGGAAATGTTCCAAATATTGGTCTGTTAGAAAATTCCAGTGTTTACAATAAGAAATAAGTAGAAATTAACAGCTTTAAACTGTTGCTCTACAATAACAACAAAAAAATTCAGTTTAACCATGTCATACTCTACAAGTCTAGCACATCAGTTTGCAAATATTTTCCATGATATGGCGAGACTGGTTAGAGACTAACTTGATAGCATTCTATTACGTGCCTTGACTTTCTCTTAGCCACTATGCTGAGCTTCAGTAATGACCGTCTATACCAGGGACGGGCAACATACGGCCCGCGGGCCGGGTCCGGCCCGCTGACTGTTTCTGGCCGTACATGGTAATGTGGCCCGCGTCCACATCCTGCCGCAATCTCCCACTACTTTCTTACTGCGTCGCAGTTAATAGTGACTGTTAGTTATTCTTTGATTGTTTTCGGTTAGATTTAGAATTTACAATAACATTTTTATCATGGATTTTGCCAAGAAACATAAAGTTGACAGCAAGTGTAGCCATTTAACAAAGATTGGATGCCTAAGTACTTTTTCACTAGCAAGAAAGCTGTATGTTTGCTGTGCAGTGAAAGTGTTGCCATGTTGAAAGAGTAAAACATTAGCCGCCATGGTAATGTGACCCCATCCACATTCTGCCACATCCTGCTGCAATCTCCCACTACTTTCTTACTGTGTCACAGTAATAGTGACTGTTAGTTATTCTTTGGTTGTTTTCGGTTAGATTTAGAATTTACAATAACAATTTTATCATGGATTTTGCCAAGAAACGTAAAGTTGACAGCGACGCGCATTTAACAAAGATTGGATGCCTAAGTACTTTTTCACAGAAATCGGCAAGAAAGCAGTATGTTTGCTGTGCAGTGGAAGTGTTGCCGTGTTGAAAGAGTACAACATTAGCCGCCATTATGTGATGAAACATGCAGGCTATGGCAGTTCTTTATCAGCAGCGGAACGGCAAACAAAAGCAACAGAACTGGACAGAAAACTTGTAAAGCAGCAGAATTTATTCGGAAAAGCCAAAGTAGCCCAGAAAGCTGCTACTCATGCCAGCTTTGTGGTCGCATTTCAACATTGCTAAGCACAGTAAATCGTTCTGTGATGGTGAATTTGTCAAAAAGTGCATGCTCGATTTAGCTGATCAAGTCTGTCCAGAACACAGAAAGAAGTTTGAAGAAGTCAGTTTGTCGAGAAGAACTGTGGCTCGCAGCATTGAAGCAATTGGTGAAGACCTGACATCACAACTGAAAGGGCGTGTACCTTCATTTCAGCTGGCATTGGATGAAAGCACTGACATCGATGACACTGCACAGTTGCTCATCTTTGTACGAGGCATTTCAGAAAACTTTGAAATCACAGAAGAATTGCTGTCAATGGAATCAATGAAAGACACTACTACCGGGGAAGATATTTTCGAATGTGTGGAAAATGCCTTGCACACAATGCAATTACCATGGCAGAAAATGGTCAGGGTCACTACGGATGGTTCTCCATCTTTGACAGGAAAGAAAGTTGCTCTACTGAAGAGACTGCGTGACCGTGTTGCAGAGGTCGATTGCACCAGGGAATTGATATTTCTTAATTCTTAATATTCTATTTATTGCATAATACACCCGGAAGTGCTGTGTAAAAGTGTGCTTGACATGAAACATGTTGTGGATCCAGTTGTGAAAATTGTTAATTTCATCAGGGCGAGAGGTCTAAATCACAGAAAGTTTATCACACTTCTGGAAGATTGCGGTTCTGATCACAGTGATGTTTTGTATCACACCGCTGTACGCTGGTTGAGTTTCGGGAAAGTTCTGAGACGTGTCTGGGACCTGAAAACAGAAATCTTACTGTTTTTGGAGATGAAAGGGAAAGATACAGAATATCCTCAACTCAGAAAATCAGAATGGCTGTCAGATCTAGCGTTTGCAGTTGATCTCTTTGAACATATGAATGAATTGAACACCAGACTTCAAGGGAAGGGCACTTTTGCTCACGAAATGTACTCAACAGTGAAGGCATTCAAGGTGAAGCTAAAACTGTTTTCTCGCCAGCTCAGTCAGAATATCACAACACACTTTCCAACACTCGAAACTATGGCACACCAGATGATGTCAACTGAGAAGTACACCAATATGATATCTGCACTAGACAATTAATTTTCTCGTCGTTTTGCGGACTTCCAGAAACTTGCTGCTGAGTTTGATATCTTGTCATCACCGTTTACAACTGACTTTGAAAAGGCGCCGGATGCTCTACATCTGGAACTGATTGATCTGCAGTGTGACTTTACCCTGAAAGAGAAATTCCAATCTGAAAGCATTGACAAATTTTATGCGTCACTGAATGAGTCCAAGTTTGCCAACCTGAGAAAGATGGCCATGAAACTACTTGTTCTGTTCGGGTCTACATACATTTGCGAACAAACATTTTCGACCATGAACATTAACAAGACAAAGCTGCGTTCCAATCTAACTGATGTTCACGTGCAGTCTTTACTGAGAATTTCTACGTCCGACATGCAGCCAGAGTTCAAACAACTTGTTGAAAACTTTGATCGACCACAGATGTCTCATTGACTTCAGCAGCTATTGAAGTACATTACGTTAAATTCATTAAATACTGATTTTGGTCTCTATGCTTTAATGTTTACAATTTTAAAGTTTACATTAAATATGATTTATTCCTTGCATAGGTGGATAAATACGCGATTAAGGTATTGATTTAGTAATCCGGCCCGCCAAGGACTTAATTTTCCCATACCCGGCCCGCCGACTGAAGAAGTTGCCCACCCCTGGTCTATACTCTATATCTATGACCTTTCAGCCGATGAATGTGAATGTTTACGAAAACGTCTGAAGAAATGCGCCCCAAATCGTGAACTTGACCTTATTTTTACGACATTGCTTATCACCCCTATCACAGTACTAAAACCGTCTTTTTAAGAGTTGTTACTGACCATCGCTCTGTTTGAATGATGGAAATATTTCAGTGCTCAAACTCCTTTATTTATTTTAAGCCTATCCTACTAAATTATATGATATATTGTTTCAGCCTCTAGAATGTATTTGGATCTGTTTTATGTAAAACAATTCAAATATTACAGTCCAAACTATGTTGGTTATATCACAGGGATGGTGTGTGTGTGTGGGGGGGTTCTGTTCTTGGATAAAGTTCTCTTTAGCCTGTATACACAGTTCCTGTTCAGTGCCGTGTCAGTAATCTGTGTCCTACCAGTTGTACATTAATTTCGTCATATCACCAATCTGTGTCATACCAGTTGTACATTAATGTCTTCATGTCACCAATCTTGTGTCACATCAGTTATTCGTGTGACCAATCTGTGTCCTAATGTCACCAATGTGTCTTACCAGTAGTGTGCTGATGTCATGTCACCAGTCTGTCTTACCAGTTTTGCACTGATGTCATGTCAGCAATCTGTGTCCTAATGACACCAATCTGTGTCCTAATGACACCAATCTGTGTCCTACCAGTTGTGCTCTGATGCCATCTCAGCAATCTGTGTCCTAATGTCGTCATGTCAGCAATCTGTGTCCTAATGTCGTCATATCAGCAATCTGTGTCTTAATGTCATCATGTCACCAATCTGTGTCCTAATGTCGTCATATCAGCAATCTGTGTCCTAATGTCATCATGTCACCAATCTGTTCCCTAATGTCGTCATGTCACCGGTCTGTCCCTAATGTCGTCTTGTCACTAATATGTGTCAATATCAGTTGTGCACTTTTGTCGCCATGTTCAATTGCACAAACCTAAAGCACAAATAAAAGCATTCCCATTATCCAAAGTGTAAGAAAGCTTCTGAATGTAAATCTCGTGTAATGATAATAAGTTATAAGTCAATTATTCTAAAACAGAAATTATGTGAACTTCCCCTATAAGGGTTTATGAATGTATACCTCAACCAGAATCATAAATGTAGGTGATACCCCATTAAATTAAGTCAGTCACTTAGAAACAAGTTACTTATGAAATCTAGTTTCATCAGCTGACTCTTTATTAAAGAAGGAGAACTATTACTACTTTAATAGACAATTTTCGGAGAACCAGGGCCTGGTTATTATTTTAGCATATACCGCCAAGTGTACATTTGATTGGCCAGGACATGGATAGCTGTCTAGCTGATAGTCAAGTCCTGCCTGCAATACTAGACTAGTCCTGCCCCTGTATAGATGTTCTGTTCTTTCAACCTACGAGAGCAAGCACTGGACACTGTGCAGCTGATAGACTAGTTCTGCCTCTGTATAGATGTATGATTCTTTCAATCATAAACCACTTAGTACGTATATATTTGTAAACAACCATATAAAATTTAGTGCTTATAATTGTAATAATCATAAATCGCTTAGTACTTTTATTTGTAACAAACGTAAATCACTTATATTCATACGTGTATTAATTATAAACCGCATATCATTTATAATGTAACAGTCTAGAAATTGGGTCACTTACATTATGCCCCTATGATAGATTGTTAGAAGGCAATAATTTTACAAGTATTGGGACACATGATAGATTGTTAGAAAACAATCATTTTACAAGCATTGGGACACGTGATAGATTGTTAGAAGACAATAGTTTTACAAGTATTGGGACACATGATAGATTGTTAGAAAACAATCATTTTACAAGCATTGGGACACGTGATAGATTGTTAGAAGATAATAAGTTGATAAGTATTGAAACAGATGAGAAAATGTGAGCATTGCGTTTAAAATAAGTATGTCATTAACACATGCATTCAGTACATCAACTTGAGTAACTTACAAACTTTATAATTTACACGTACTATCAACATCTATGGCATTAGTGCATTAATAGCATACCAGTAGCATATAATTATTGTAACGTATTATAGTCAAATCAACTGCTTATGATTTTATCAAGTAGCGGCTAGTGAATAATCATAGTGTCAATAGCTGGTGTGATAAGCAGATTAATGCTTAATGTATTATTCTTATGTCAGCATCTGATATGTTATCTTCATATGAATATATAATGTGCTATCTAAATGTCAAGAGCTAATATGTTATCAAATTGTCAGTATCTAATATGTTATATTCATATGAACATCTAATGTGTTATCAAAATTTCAGGAGCTAATGTGTTATCAAAATCTCTGCATCTAATATGTTATCTTTATATGAACAAATAACGTGTTGTTAAAATGTCAGCATCTTATATGTTATCTTCATACGAACATCCAATGAGTTATGCAAATATCAAGAGCTAATGTGTCATCAAAACATCAACATCGAATATGTTATCTTCATATGAGAGTCTAATGTGTTATCAAAATGTCAAGAGCTAATGTCCTATCAAAATGTCAACGTCTTATAAAAATTAAGAGTTAAGAGTTAATCCAGTATCAGCGTTTCAATTACTATAGCATTTTCATAGCGAAATAGACTAGACATCAAGTCAATATCATTTGGACTGTTATCATATCGAAATAGACTAGACATCAAGTCAATATCATTTGGACTGTCATCATATCGAAATAGACTAGACATCAAGTCAATATAATTTGGACTGTCATCATAAAACATCGATTGCAAAATCAGATTGCCTAGATATATCTGAAGAATAAATTATTTCACTGAACATTTAATTCATCCAAGACAAAACTGTTAAAACAGACATAATCGTCACGGACAACAGGCCACCATTTATCATCACCACTCTACGACTTTCCGGTCTACTACCTTCCATCCTGTCTTTCATCATATTCAACTCTGCCAACAACGGCACACCTCGTGCAAAAGGTAGCGAAATCAACCCAGGTTGGAAGATGCTATCTCCCCTAAATTCATCATCATCATCTGTTATAAACAGGAACTTGACAACTGGGATAGTGTTGACGTGACATTTGCATTCAGTGATTATTTGCCACTTCAGATGTAAATCAAATGCTGAACGAATGACTGATTTAATGTTAGCACTTTAGGGCAAACATATAATAATAATGGGTGTTGTCTTTTTTTTTTTTTTTAAATGGGGGGTCTTGCATCTTAATTTTTATTTTTGAGTTATTTCCGTGTCGAGGTGTGACGTCACTAAACCCAGTGGGTGTCAGAATGAAAAGAGATTCAAGGGGACAGTGAACATTTATGAATTTTATTTCCTACTATACATCTACGCATATGCACAGTATTTGAATGAGTGCGAACGTGCGTGCGTGTGTGTGTGTGTTTGTGCGTTTCGACTGTATTTATAATGCGTGTGTGTTTCGACTGTATTTATAATGCGTGTGTGTGTTTCGACTGTATTTATAATGCGTGTGTGCTTCGACTGTATTTATAATGCGTGTGTGTGTTTCGACTGTATTTATAATGCGCGTGTGTGCTTCGACTGTATTTATAATGCATGTGTGTGTTTCGACTGTATTTATAATGCGTGTTTGAGCGTGAATAGACATGCGTATGTCTATGTGCGTCTAGATAGACATACGTACATGTGGGTATATGTGTGTGTATCTAGATAGGTGTACGTACGTGTGTGCGCGCGAAAGAAGGCCTATGTGTGTGTACAGTGAGAACGAGCGTTGTTTTACCTGAGTGCGTATTTAAGGTTAGAGCGAGTGCTGGCGTCAGTCTGAGGAATGCGATGACAAAAGGCGGCCACGGATTAACTGACGGCTGTTCTCAGGTGAGTTACTGAATAGAAATGATATCGCCCGCAAGGTCGCATGGCGTGTAGTATTACAGCCAGCGGCTTTTATTGGGAGTGGTTTGCATTTAGTAGAATGCATGTCTAGCTGGAGTTAAAATAAACTAGAAAACTTACCTTATTCATTGTTTTCACTCATTGCCAGCACAGTACAATATATTATTTGTTAAATAAAACTAGGATAAAATTATGTAAATACGTGTGTGTGTATATATGTATGTATCTACCTACTTAGCTATCTATCTGTCTGTCTGTCTGCCTGTCTGTCTATCTATCTATCTGTCAATCTATCTTGTATTATACTGAATGCTGACTAATTAAAGATGATCTGCACGCTAAAAACCGGCGCTCGTTATGAGACCAGGATCATTTTCAACATTCCGAAGTCAAAATATGGAATGGCCCATTGCTTAGTTCTAAGTGAGAAGAAATGCAAACAGACTATGATCATTTTCAATATTCTACCAGTGACTCTAACCAGTTCTTGGCGACTGGCTCGTTATAACTACCAAATGATCTGATACTGGTCAATAACAAAGCAAGCCAATAAGTGAGGTAGAAAGTGACCTGTTAGAAAAATCCTTTGTTCTTATCACTTTGATTTTGTCTATGGTCATGTCCGGTCTTAAAGGTTGATCGTGAGCTGGTGAGTTATTTGACTGATAAAGAAAGAGTGGATTTAGAAATATTTTCTTGCACTTTGAACTATTGATTTATGGTTTGTCATTTGACTCAGAGATGATTTAATGTATTTTGGAATATTGACTTGTATGAGTCTGCAATTAGATTTAGAAAAGTTTTCATGTATTTGACCTGATGTTCTATGACTTGTAATTAGAGAGATTTTGTATAGTGCATTGTTGAACACATGACATTGTTCCTAATGGAAAAGCTATTCATGAATTTCGTTATGTTATATTTTATACCCATGTCTGTGAAAGAGGCTTATGAATTATATTACAGAAATGCAAGTTTGATAATGCTTGAGGAGAGATATGGGAGTGTAGAATAATTTAGACAAGAATCTTAAAGCCTGTCCCTTAATTTGACTTTTCAAGAAGAGCAAGCCCTTCTTGGTGATCTTTTGCACTCTAGTGAGTTTCATCGGCAAGTGTGCCCGACACTATTTGTTACATTTGCTGGCAACAGGATTGCTGAAAATTGGTTCCATGAATTTCCTTCCAGAACCATGTGGTAAAAGTTAGGTCTGGCTTTGTCTGGAGAATTTGCTCACAGATACATGCCTAGAGGCACACATTAGACCCATTATCCAATGCAGGCAAAGTGAGCCTGTGACATTGTTGGGAAAACACATTGACAGCTTATGTCATATCAAGGTCATGTAAAATTAACTATTGTTCTTTTCACTCCTACTCTGATTCTGGGATGAGAAATAGAACATAAATAAAATGTATAGAACACTAGCAGTCATAATATAGCATATTCTCTTCCCTTATTGAAGGCTGTTCCTTCTTAGGAAATGAAAAAGAGAATGATTGTATTTTTATTCTTTTTAATGTCATAATTATGAATGTTATTTTAGTTTATGAGTCAGTGACTGTTTTAATACTAAAATGTGTGACTGCGATGATAGGTGGCCATTAATTCAGCATTTTGTGACTCTCTGGGGTCAAATAAATCAGTTAAGATTTAATATAAAATGTTATTTTCGTACACAGATAAAGTAAATAATTATAATATAAAGATTAATATAAAAATATGATTTTGGTACAGAGACAAAGTAAAGTAGTCAAAGACTGATATAAAATATGATTTTGGTACTGGGGTAAAGTAAATAAGTTAAGGGTTGATATATAAATATTAATTTGGTACTAGAGTGAAATAAATAAGCTTTGTTATTGGGGCAAAGTACATAAGTTAAAGAACGATTTTAAAATATGATTGAGGTACTAGAATGAAGTAAATAAGTTAAAGATTAGATAAAAATATGATTACTGGAGAAAGGTAAATACATTAGAGATTGATGTAAAATATGATTTTGTTACAGGGGTAAAGTAAATAAGCTAAAAAGTGATATAAAAGTATGATTTTTTTTTGTAGTGGAGCAAGAATGAATAATTATTCATTCGATTATAATCGATAATATTATGTTGGAGAAGAAAGATGGCTCGCTAAAAATTGTGATTTGTCTTCTCCTTTAGTAAGAAGTTTTCTACTCATGGAAAGATTATGTGACTGTAAATGTTGTTTATGTTGTGGAAGAGAGAAAACGTTTACAGCACCCACATATCCGCCAAATGATAGATGAGTGGTGTCTGTTGGAGGAACATTAATAAAATAAATTTAAGATTCTCATCACTTGTAATTGGTTATGAAAAATTAAATAATAATAATAATCATTTTCATTAACTAAGTGGCGTGCCCATCACACTTTGATTTTGACATAACTCAAGTCCGGTTATAAAGGCAATTGTAAGCTTATGGTAAGTTAACTGACTGATAAAAAAAACATGGACTTGGAAATATTTCGTACGTATTTGCTATTGAACTATAATTTGAACTGGAGAATGCTTTATATATTTGAACTATTATTTCTATGTTCACTAATTTGATTATGTTGTATATTATACTTGTGAATTTTGATCGATGCTATATTTCTTTTGCTGCATGTGTATCAGGATAACAAATATCATTGCAGGATTTGTAAACTGAGAATGTGTGAGGTATCTAACATTGTCGTCGAACTTATCAGTAACATGTTGCTGTAAGTTAAATCCTGTGAATTCTGTTCTATAGCGAATAGGGCGAAAATTCAGGCTTGAGTTTGGTCTCGAGAATTCATGAAAGTTTCTTGAACATTCCTCGTGGTGTGCTGAGTAGTGCACACAAAGATTCTAGAACACTCTGCGTGACGTATTTTTGATAGTAAATGCAACGTTCTACATAATTCTCTAGGGTGTGCTTGTGAGCACATAGAAGATTCTGGAACAGTTGTGTTACATCCTAGAAGGGTTGGACCATCAGCTAATTACAAAGAAAGTGACTTGTTGCAAACCGCGTGATTGTGAACACGTGCTAGTGACAGCTGTCATCATTGAAAAGGTTATATAACTATAATTATCTCTAAATGTCCCCTCTCCCGTGATATTTGTATCCATGAACTTGATTATATAAATATATGTTAACTTGACTGTTGATGTCTACACTATGATAAACTGAATGAGTGTCTAGCGTTAATCAAACGTTGTGAAGTGATGTATATGTTAACGCAGTTTTGATTATATTCCTATCTTGTATATTTGATTGTTGATTTAATAAATTTATTGTTAAATTTATTAACCTTCTTGCATATATATTAAAACTTATGCTGGAGTAATAGTGGATGGAGCCTCGTTAAATATAAATAAAGACGGATTTTTATTACTCCTTTAGCAAGAAATTTCCTCCTGCAGAACATTAAAACGTCTATCTTGTTATTGTGTAAAGAGTAGAGTTTTACGACACCCTTATAATCCGCCAAGTGAGAGACATGCTGATCTTGTGGGAGATAAAATTAATAATTAATTAATTATTAATAAAAATAAATTAAGATTACTGATCATTTGTAATTATTTATGTGTTATTAATAATCACAACGAGTGAAGGGTGCCCCAGAGTGGTGTCACAATTTCAGTTACTATTGTTTGAATCTATTTAGATAACGTTTGCAAATTCAATTACCATTGTCTGAAAAGATTTATTAAAAGTTTCTAAATGGAGTCTAGTTTGCACTTCTTTTCAATTACTATTGCTTGAACATATTTAGAAAGAATATAATTTGCATTTTATTTTAATTACCATTGTCTGAACGCGATTAGAAAGAATAGTAAATAGGTTTACATTTTATTTCAATTACTACTACTTTACATTATTTCAAAAAGTCCAGTTCTAATTCATTTACGACTAAAATCGTTTAGAATGAAAGTCAGAATAAATACAAATAAACCCCCTTCGTACTTCATTAGTCGTGCTTTCCTACCGACACCGCCCAAGAAAGAAACGGATATTTGCAATCGATTTGCATGGCGAACATGTCGCTGACGTGAGGTTGCATTCTTTGTCTCCTGCAGGTGCATGTAGCAGACGTTACCAGCTCGTATGGCGCTCAATTCGGAGGTAAGCGCTATCATTGGTGGTTCTGTGGCTGGAGCAGTTGTCCTCATCGCTATTTTGGCCATCATCATCTACCTATTGTGCTGGTCAGTACATAGAGCATTGCTTTTGAAATAATACTGTTGGTCAGTACACATAACACGCTGTTAACGTAATACTGATAAAATGTTGTCATCTGGTGAGATACACAGGAAATCGGAACACAGAAACAAACGCCTACCTACAAAGTAGAGCCACGATGGTAAATTAAACACACGCACACACACACACAAACATCTATTCCACCGTGCTACACATTAACCGCATATTACACGCTATAATTATGTCACACTTTATTCCCCATAACACATTTATCATGCCGCACATTACACAAATTTCATTAACCGTACTAGATACAGAATATATTTTTGTTACTGTTAGGTATATGTTTAAGACCTATGACTATGATTTCATCTATTGCCTCTCTCACTATATATATATATACGTTTTGTGAAGTGTGATGTGTTTCACTGTATCTATGCTCTTATGTGTGTTGTTACAGTTTGGAGTCTCACTATATCATACACATTTATTGCTATAGTATTGTATGTTTCATTAATAGTTTCATTGTACATATACAGATGCTATTATGATTGATTTCCATTAACGATCAACATTGCTTCCGTGACCTGTTTCAGGTCAATCATGTCTCCACAATTTCATGTGTTTGGCTCAGTCGTGTACACTCGATGGCTTAGTAATGTATACTCAATGGCTCGGCCATTTAATACTTCATCTTGTGTTTGGTTCAGTCGTGTACACTCGATGGTTTAGTAATGTATACTCAATGGCTCGGCCATTTAATACTTCATCTTGCATGTAAATGTGCGTGCTTTCAAAAAAGCCACACACCCAGTGAATGCTTCAAACACGGCTAATACGAACATGACATCCGGGAACAACGTTTTCTCTGTATGGATATACATTACTCTCTCACCCCATTAGTAATTATCTCTTCTCATATACAACAATCAATGTTCATAACAGTAGAAATGTATAATGCATAATAAGGAAAGTATAGTGATTTTTACAGTTATATATTAACAGGTGTAAATTATTCGCTGTTATATGCAAGCTATAAATTAAGACCAATAAATTATACATAAAGACACACAAGTTAAAAAATAAAAAATGAATATATTCATTATCATTTGTAAGTTTTCCATTACAATTTGTAAATTATGTATGCACCAGATATACTTTTTCAACAATACTTTGTAATAAATATAATGTTCATAAGATATGTTCTTATTTTTATATTATATAGAATATTATTTATATTTTACATAATATTTTATAAATGAGACTTGATACTAAGTGACCATAACTTTACAGACATAAATATCACTAATAAAACGTCACCACATTTTAATAAATGTCACTAATAAAACGTCACCACATTTTAATAAATATCACTAAGAAGGTGTCGCCACATTTTAATAAATATCACTAATAGAACGTCACCACATTTTAATAAATATCACTAATAAGATGTCACCACATTTGAATAAATATCACTAAGGTGTTGCCACATTTCAATACATATAACTAAATACGTGTCACGATACTTTGATAAATATGAATTAATGTGATGTATCAAAACACTTTAATGAATATGACTTTATACGATGTGTCACCATAATTAAATAATAATGCATTCATACGATGTGTCACCATACTTTAATAAATATGACTTCAAACAATGCATTACTGTATTTTGATAAATAAAACTTCCTATGATGTACCATTACACTTTGACGAATATGACTTTATACTTTATACCACATTTAATAAATATGACTTCCTATAATGTGCATGTTGATCTTTTACATAACTGTGGCTAAATACAATGTATATATTATCACACTTCACAAATGTAACTTAATACTATATGTATGTTATCAAACCTAGAAAAAATATAAATATGAAATGTATTATATCACACTTAGATACAGGAAAAGTATTATGTGTATATTATAATTATCAAATTGTGATCAAAATCATAAATACAAGCATATTATCACATATGGATAATGGAAAATATTTTATATTACTCCTATCCTTATAAACAACTGAGCTTATTGCCATGCACATTCTACCATCCTCATCATACATGAACACTAAATAAAGATCCTAGCCAGTGTTGAGGGTGCCAAGTAATCTCTGAACCAAATCGAAAGATAACCATATGCTTATGTATTAACCCTTTGAAATTTTTAAATTTTTTTGCAACAGAAAGAGGCAAAATATTCTTATTTATTAGCCCTTTGAAACTGCAGCAGAGAGAGGTAACATATTTTTATTTATTAACCCTTTAAATTTGCAGCAGAAAGAGGCAAAACAGGCAACTCAAAAGTCAGAAGTTCCGACAAATGAGTCCACATCCATCTCCTAGTCACAGCCAACCCTCAACTAATGGATATGATCCATCTCCTAGTCACAGACACCCATCAAATCTTGGATACGGTCCTTATGATCCACAACTGCCGAAAGTCAGTAGTAACGGTCTCTGGATGGGGGCTTCAGGAATGTACGTAGGAATGCCCTCTTCTGCTTATTTTCACGGTCGACCAATCTTGCGACCACCAGGCATTTCACGAACGTCATCAGAAACAATTAACCCTCAAGGTCAGCCAGCACTGGATCAAATAATGATCTAATCTACAGTAATTTTTTTAAAAATATCATTACTATGAAAGTCATTCAGCACTGGATTAAATAATGACCTAGTCTACAGTAAGTTTTTTAAAATATCATTACTATGAAGGTCATTCAGCACTGGATTAAATAATGATCAAATCTACAGTAAGTTTTTAAAAAAGTTTTGAGAAAGTCATTACTTTAAAAGACATTCACATAGTTATTAAATGATCATAAACAACATTTACATTAATGTATAGTTATAAGTAGACATTAGCAGATTTTTATACAGTTAAATGAGATTAGTGTTTAGAATATAATTAGACTTAAAAGATATTTCATCCAATTATTGCATCCAACTACTGTATGTTTATTGTTTTAATGATTCTGATAGACTTATAATTTTTATGCAATAGTTAAAATTTTAGAAATCAGCTACATGTAAATATATATTCTTTACTAATTCCCATTAGTTTATTAGTCTTTGCAGGAGATAATTTATTTTTATTGCTTTAAAAAGCATTAAGAATGTGAATCATAAAGTGCTCCCTAATGATTTTAGATAAAAATAATAATTTAAAATAAATACGTACAATAGTTTCATTTTCTACACACATATCCATCAGTCAAGTTTCTATCTGCCCTCAGAAAAGGGTGTTTTCACGGAGTGCATCCCACATATTCACCGCTTCTTTTACTCCAGAAAGGACAACAGAAAATGATAGAAATAATGAGGACAGTAGTGAATGACAGAAGTAAAAATGGACAATTAAAATGAAAAAAGAAATGAGGACAATGGTAATGACAGAAGGCGTCAATTAAGAAAGGATGGTAGTAAAAGGGGCAATAGAACATGATAGAAGTCAACAATTAAGAAAGGATGGTAGTAAAAGGGCAATAGAACATGATAGAAGTCAACAATTAAGAAAGGATGGCAGTAAAAGGGCAATAGAACATGATAGGGGACGTCATTTAAGAAAGGATGGTAGTAAAAGGGCAATAGAACATGATAGAAGTCAACAATTAAGAAAGGATGGTAGTAAAAGGGCAATAGAACATGATAAAAGTCGACATTAGTAAATGAGTAAGGTGAGCACCAAAGAAGTGACGATAAAACAATTATATAGTAATTGAGGAAAGAAGCTACAACAAAACAACAAATCAGCAACATTCCTTTAAAAAATAAAAGAAATGAGCAAAAACAAACTTCAAAGGACGTTAGTTATTGTACATAATAAAACAAAAGTCCAGTAATTATTGAGCAAGCCACCACAAGGAATAATACCAAAGTCCAGTAATTATTGAGCAAACCACCTCAAGGAATAATACCAAAGTCCAGTAATTATTGAGCAAACCACCACAAGGAACAATGAAAATAGGTAAAGGCAGCTAAAAATTACGTTACTGAGGAGAAATGAAGAAAGTAAATTACAAATTATAGCAAATTATTTGGGCGAAAAAGTCTACGTATCTTTTCATAAACTTTTATGTTAAAATTGATGCATTTATTGTTTGCTTTTAACCTCAAATATTAGTCTTTTGCCTCATTAAATTAAATATACTACAATTAATCTAGAGTGTATGCCTCGTTTTCCAACTACATAATAATAATATTTGGGGTTTTGTTCTCTTATCTTCCAGTTCCTTATGAGGATGTCTATATCTCAGGGGGGAATAATCAACGTATATACCACAGCCAACAGTTGTACGAGGCTGGTCATAGAGTTTATGATTTTTACCAAATGGCAGGTAATGGAAGAATCTGTGTTCTAGAAACCAGTATTAACAGGATTAAACTGACTGTTTTGCAAAACTGGAGGATCTCTTCAAACCAGTTTTCACGTTCCTCTATTGAATTTCAATTGATTATTTCATAAAGGCAGAAGTTAAGCCACTAGCATATGGCAGTCGTATTTTATACAATGCAATACTGTGGTTAGACATGCACTGAGATCGTAATCTGTTAGCAGACAGGCCTTAGACTATTGAAATAAGACATTAGAGAAGTGACTAGAGCACTATAGCAATACACAAACACAATAGACCATAGTACTCTAGGGCACTGAGACTGGTGTCTAAGGACAGATGTAACTAGTCACACTTTCATTTTGTGACACAATAGACCATAGCACTCTAGTGCACCGAGACTGGTGTCTAAGGACATATGTGACTGGAGTCACACTTTCATTTGTGACACAAAGCCACCCTAGTTATCCGTTATTATTATTAGTATTATTTAATAATCCATAAATTATTACAAGTGATGAAAATCTTAATTTATATTATTAATAATTCTCCAGAAGACACCACTCGTCTCTCTCACTTGGCGAATATGCGGGCGCTGTAAACGTTTTCTCTCTTCCACAACCTCAAAGACAAACATTCATTCACTGTCACACAATATTTCCGTAGGTAGAAAACTTACTAAAGGAGAAGATAAACCCGTCTTTTAATTGATATCTAGCGAGCCCCCATCCACCCACATATGGTTATTAATATGTGTAAGGTCAATAAATTTATTAAATCAACAATCAAATATACAACATATGAATAATATATAATCAAAAGACCGTTGACATTTATATCACTTCATAACAAAGTTCGATTAACGTTAGACAATTGTTCAGTTTATCCTAGCTTAGATACCAGCAGTCAAATGAGCATATATATATAATCAAGCTCATAGGCTTAATTCATCACAGAAATGAGTGTGGGGTTTTAGAGAAATAATTATCGTCAATGTACATAACCTTTTATCAATGATGACCACTGTCACTAACACGTGTCCACAATAATATAGCTTGCAACAAGTCGCTGTCTTTCTTATTTAGACTACAGTCCCACATACCCTTCTAGTCATGTTACTCAACTGTTCCAGAATCTTAGATGTACTCTCAAGCACATCAGGGAGGAATGCTCCAAAGTATTTGTGTGTGCTACTCAGCAAACGATGAGGAATGTTCAAAATAATCTTTGTGAACACTCAAGACCAACTCAAGCCTTATTCTTTTGCTGTATTGGCTCTTGAACAGAATTTACAGGAATCAACTTACAGCAACACATTACTGATAAGTTCGACGATAACATTAGATACATGCCAATGTTATCCATTAGAGTATAGTGGTCACTGCAGTCTTAAGCAGATCAAAAGCATCAAAGAACAAAACCAAAATGGCGTGCTCTCCTCTGCAAAAGTCAAATTAAGGCAGTACATAATTTCATTTCTAAAACTTATTTCTCTCTTACAAACATTCTCAACTTACAAAGCCTGCAACAATATTCATTAGCCTGATACACAACATAAGAACTATAGCATTAATCAAAATTAACAAGTATAATGTACAACACAATCAAATTTGTGAACATAGAAATAATGGTTCAATTACAAAAGCATTCTCCACTTCAAATCATAGATCAATAGCAAACATGGACAAAATATTTCTAATCCATTCTTTCCTTATCAGTCAGTTAACTTACCATAAGCTAACAATCGCCTTTATGACTGGACTCGAGTTATGTCAAAATTCAAAGTGATTAGAATATAGGACTTTCTCAACAAAGTAACTTTCGGGTCCATCCCCATAGGATGAAATTATTATGAACAAGCGTGAGACTATTAGTCAGAAAAACTACTCATCCAGCTGGAACTGGTTTGGATTGCATCAGCAATTTCTAGCATATTCCCCACATGAGTTGTTTACTCCAACTCTTGGCACTTACAAAAATATCATAATAAGCAGTGCCCAAGGTCGGGTCACTTTGACATTTAACAATTTATATAACAAATAAGTTTAGAAATAGGGATAGGCAAATTTACTCCACCACACATTTATTATATTTAAATCAGTTATGCACTATGACATCAATATAGAGTAGACACACCCCAGTATACTTCACTGAAAAGTCAGTCTAGAACTATATCAATCTAGAGCACCCCCCCCCCCCCAGTATAGTGCACTGATAAATCAGTCTAGAACTGTCTCAATCGCAAACACACCTCAGTATAGTATAGTGCACTATACTGTCTCGTATTATGCCATATAGTCTTAGAGTATCACACCCATTCTAATTCACTGACAAATCAGTCTAGAAACTGATGAGCTATGACATAAATCTAGTGGGGACATACTTCTGAGTAGTGTACCAAGACAGCCTAGAGAAGACGGCCATGATTTAGTCTACTGCACTGAAATAGCAGCCTGTAGCAGAGATACTCATTATAAATGTAATGAAATGAACAAACACCAATCCATCAGATTTACTAATTCTAATGTAATGAACTAAATAAACATCAACCTAGAGCTGACAAACTTCAGTATCATGCATTGAAACATCAGTTTTGAGCTGAGAGACTTCAGTATAATGTATTGAGATCGATTTAGAGCTGTCAGCTTCCGGTATATGTACTGAGACATCAGTTTCGTGCTAAAAGACTTAAATATAATGTACTGAGACAACAGTTTAGAACTGATAAATTACTGTAAATATTCTATCATTTGACCTTAAAAATTTCAGTATTATGTATTGAGAGATCAGTTTAGAGCTGACAAATTAATGTAAATATTCTATCATTTGACCCTAAAAATTTCAGTATTATGTATTGAGAGATCAGTTTAGAGCTCACAGAATGTTTCAGTACAGTATATTGAAACAGTCGTCTAAACTCTTAAGCAAATATATGTAATCGCGATCTGTGAGACATTAGTCTTTAGTAAAGATCGTAGTCAAGGTCATACATAGATCACACATATATACATTTTTTTATAACTGGTGGGGTGTGTTTGACGTTGGTCAGGGTCAAGATCTGAACTTTTGCCGGCCAGTCAGCCTAGCCAAGCAGACAAGACCAGCAGAAAGGTAAATCGATCAGCTAGTGAAGTTACCCACAAAGCTCAAAGACCTTCTAGAAGGGATGTCGACTCAGAGAAAGGGCGTAGGTCCAAGAAACCTTCAGTCACCATGGAAACCGCCAAAGTTCACCAGATCAAACAAGATGAACCCGGCCATTTGAATCGTGCTTTTGTAAATGATACCCAGTTAGGCGAAAATCTGGAAGAAAATAAGATCGCGTCTATGGTTGGGACTTCAGCCACGGACAGCATGAAGCTCCTGGCAAATAACAAAACAGACGACCAGAAAACAATGGTCCAAGCCCCCATTTTATCCCCAGGTCAAATGTCAGAGGTCAGTCCCATTTCGCAGCAGCATTGCGTGAATGAAGACGACATCAGTGCAAAGCCATTGAATGTCAGCATACGCCGTTCGGAGTCAGAGAACCCCATTCTGGCGCGCATGCAAGATATGGTTATTGACAAGTCCGAGGACACGATTATTGATCCAGTAACGGTTATCGCGGAGGCAACTGAACCACTTTTGATCACATCACATTTTAACGCCAATCATTCCCCTTTTGTAGTTCATAACCCGATTTTCCAGGACGGGGAAGAAGTCAACAACCTTGATTACAGCCGCAATGAAGAAAACGTCAACATTACTTCCGGTTTCACTAAAAGTACGAATGAACTCGTTGAACTTGGCAGCAAGAAAAATCGTCTAACAGATGACTGTGTGAAAACTTCTGTGACAGACAGTGTTGATAATGTTACTGGCAACAAAAACGAAAGCGGGATCAATACACAATCTAACCATTCGATAAGGGAAGCTGAAAAAGTGAAAGACGACCACATAAAAGAAGATATCGGCCTAAGTGTAAAAGATGAACTAAGCAAAACAAGTAAGTCACATTGATTTATACGGACTCGAGCAGTCCAAATTTGATATATTTGTGTTGTGTGTAAGAAAATGTGTGCATTTATGTGTATATATATGTATAAATGTGAATAATTGTGTAAATGTGTGTGCATTTGTGTAAATGCGTGTGTGTTTTAAAGTGTAATTGAATTAGTGCTCGTGGTTGTCTGTTATGTACAATATATTGTTCTGTCAATTGCAGCGAATTACAGTTTCAAAATTCATTAAAATCTCAAATATAATTTCTAGAACCAATCAGTTAAAAACCTCGTTCCTAGAATGTACAAAACACAATTTATTTTTTATGCACAAATTTGACAAAATTACAAACTTTTAAAATTTAAATGCACAAAATTACAAACCTTCTTAATTTAAATGCTCAAGATTTACAATTTCAGGCAATATGGCATGCACTTTTCAAGATTATAATATATGTATATGGCCAACAATGCACAAGATTATAAATATATTTATATGGCAAACAATGCACACGATTATAAATATATGTATATGGCAAACAATGGACAAGATTATAAATATATGTATTTGGCAAACAAGCACAAGATTACAAATAATGTATATAACATACAATGCATATGATTAGTGATATAATAATAATATTTAGAATTCCTACTAAAAACCATACAATGCATATGATTAGTGATATAATAATATTGTAGAATTCCTACTAAAAACCATACAATGCACATGATTAGTGATATAATAATAATAATAATAATAATAATAATAATAATAATAATATGCATAATTCATAATAAAAATCATGCAGTGTATATTATTAGTAATATAATTTGTAGAATTAATAATTTAAAAAATCAGTATTACAAATTAATTTTATAGAATATATTTTATAATTATAATTTACAAATAATTATGGAATGTACCTGACTGCAAACACAATTAGAAAAACACACAAGATTAAAACATGATTTCTAGAATGTTCAAAATTTTATGCACAATCTATAGACTGCTCAAGATTATAAATATTGTGCACTGGATAATAGAATGCTTAAAATGACTAAAATAATTTTTAGAATGTACAAAGTTACAAATTTAAATAAAATTTAGATTGAAAGTATACAAGATACAAATATAATAAAATATAATATGTTAAAGATTACAGTTCTGTTTTGCACAAGATTATTATTCTTGGATGCATAATTAGAGTATGTTTCTATCATGCACAGAACTCTATTCCTAGATTAAAAAAATTAATATTCCTGAATACTTAATTAAAGTACATTTCTAGCATGCACAAGAATGTATTCCTAGATATTACAAAATTAATATTTAATGAAAATTTCCATCATGCACAAGTCTATATTCCTAGATAATGCAAGATTAATATTCATGAATACTTAAATAAAATATATTTCTGCCATGCACAAGTCTATATTCCTAGATCTATAAATGATGAAGTACCTGAATACTTATGGTTCTAGATTGCAGAAGAATTTTTTCATGGTACTATAAGATAAAAAGTATATGTAAGATATATTTCTTGATACTATTGGATAAAGAGTATGTATAAGATTTATGTCATGGTGCTATAAGAGAGAATGAAATGTTTAAGATTTATTTAATGTACAATGATACAACAAAATGAAATGTTTAAGATTTATTTAATGAACAATGATACAACAAAATGAAATGTTTAAGATTTATTTAATGTACAATGATACAACAAAATGAAATGTTTAAGATTTATTTCACATACTATGAGATATAACAAAATGAAATTTTGTAAGATTTATTTTACATACTATGAGATATAACAAAATGAAATTTGTAAGATTTATTTCATGGTACTATGAGATTTTAAAAAAGTGAAATGTGTGAAATTTACAGTTGCAGCATGACAAATATAAAACTATAATCTGGAACTGTAGTCCTGAGTATTCTAAAAATATTATCTCTGTATTTAATTTTAAGGAAGGAAACCTCTTATTAATTTTACAAAATGTTACAGTTATAGTTGTAAAATTGGCAATATTCCCAATGCTACAGTTCTAGAATCCAAATGATTTACACTTTTATAATACAAGTGATTATAGTTTTATTATTAAGTACTTATATATGTAAAAATAAAATACACAAATTTAAGTCCTAAATTATTTTAGTTTATAATTCTACAAATGTATATTTAAATATTAGATTGCCACAAATCACAATTTTACATCTTTCAAGAGCAGAAGTGCTTATTATTCTAAATATGCTTTACTTTTTGCTAGAGTGGATAAGATTGTATGGGTAACATTATTTATTCTTCTGTATTGGACTTTAGCAACTATTTTTCTTAATTGCTTTGGTTATTGATATTTGTCTTTGAAAATTAATTGATATTACATGGGTTCAAAAATCAAGAGATGTTTCACTTTTGGGATTTATTTCCAGCTGCTGCATTTCAATTCCTTGACACATACCTGTCTGATGATGAAGATGAGATTGAGCAGAGTCCACACATGACTCCTTAAAGCATCAGGTATTTATCTATAGTTTTTCTCCATCTCTTTACCAGGATATAACACTGAACTATCACCTTTGACTTTAACCCTGTCTCAGTGATTGATTAATTAGAATGTATCATCCACTGTTCAAGTGTTGATTTCAATGAATGAATGCAAAGTATTTGAAGAGAATTTTTAATGAGCCATTTAAAGTGAAGAGAATGTGTTAACAAGAAAGTCAAAAGAGAATGTTTCATTAAGAAAGTATTTTAATGATAAAGTAAATTGTGAAGAAATTATTTTAATGAGAAAATAAATGGCAAAGAACATGTTTTAATGAGAAAGTAAATGGTAAAGAGAATGTTTTAATGAGAAAGCAAAAAGTTAAGAGAATATTTTGATGTATTTAAAGTTAGCTCTAGTTTGATTGCTTTTCATTTTGATTTGCAGTTTATGAAAACCTGGCAATGTTCATCAATGAGAAGTTACTCTGATGGTGTTAAGGAGTGAAAACATTCCAGTTTTCCTTCAATGTGTTTCAATCCCATTCTTTCTTTTTAAGAGATGACTCCTTAACATTTTATAAGAATGCATATCTATGCATTGATGTTTAAGGGGGGATAACTTGCTTGTTTTCACTGGTATGGAACATGCATACTGAACAACACAAGGTATCCTGAATTCTGGTTACATACATTTCCAGTGATCCATTCTCAGGGAATAGACACAGCCATCATAACTAATCAAGACAGTAAAACTCATCTGCATTTTGTACTTGCTCTTCAATAGGGCACACTTTGACTACGTTTAACCTGCTCTTCAAGAGGGCCAACTTTGTCTACATTGTACTTGATCTTCAAGTGGGCACACTTTGTCTACATTGTACTTGCCCTTCAAGTGTGCCCAGTTTGTCTACATTGTACTTGCCCTTCATGTGGGCACACTTTGTCTACATTGTACTTGCTCTTCAAGAGGACACACTTTGTCTACATTTAACTTGCTCTTCATGTGTGCCCAATTTGTCTACATTGTACTTGCCCTTGAAGAGAGCACAATTTATATGAGATTCACTGAAACATAATATAACTATTTACTGGATTTTCAGACAAATGATTACTACAGTTTGTCTATTTTTATTGTGTGTCAGCTATTGCTTCGCTTAGCCTGTTTGTCTGTTACCTGAGTCACTGTAACAATATCACTCATAATAACTTGGGTCTAATATACTGTCATGCTGATTAATCTCAGCAGAGTCTATGCCCTGTAGCTTCAGGCTCTTATATTATATTATTTTATTGTTGAGTTATGTAAACTATTGTAATGTAATTTAGTCAGACAAAGATGATTTACTGTAGCCTCAATCAGATTAGTCAAATTAGATTAAATTACTGTAATGTTAAGTTACATAAAATACTGTCAATGAGTAGCAAGAATAGGTTAAATTTTATATATTCAGAACTACATAAAAATAAAATAAAACTAATTTTATTGCTACAATAAATAGTCACACAAAATACTGTAAATTAGCACAGGATGAACAGGTTTAATTATTGTAATGCAAAGCTCAATCAAATACTGTAAATTATTATGGTCAGAATGGCACTAAATTCTGTAATGCAAAGACATGTACAACATTTTAAAAAATACTTTAAAGCAAGTATAATTCTGAAAAAAAAAAATTAGTGCAATGTAGAGCTATTTACAGTACTGCAAGTCAGAACTGGTAAAAATTACTGAAATGAAGACATTTCTACAATACTGTAAAGCTGTATAATTAAAATTGTGACACAATGCCACACTAGTTAAGGATGATGATGATAAATAATAATAATAATAATAATAATAATCATCATCATCATCATCCATAACCAATTAAAAGTGATGTGAATCTTAATTCATGTTATTAATAATTCTGCAGAAGATACCACTTGTCTATCTTACTTGGCGGATATACAAGTGTTGTGAAAATTTTCTCTCTTCCACAACCTTAAAGATGAACATTCACTGTCACACAATATTTCTGTAGGAAAAACTTATTATCAAAGGAGAAGATAAATCCATCTTTTAATCTATATTTAGTGAGCCTCACCCACCCTCTATCTCTCCAACATATGGTTATCAAGATGTGTAAGGTCAATAAATTTATTAAATCGAAAATCAAATATACAACATATGAATATAATCAACAGAGCATTTACATCACTTCACAAAAATGTTAAATTAATGCTAGATAATCATTCAATTTGTCCTAGCATAGACATCAGCAATCAAATGAACGTGTATACAAAATCAGGTTCATATGTGTTGGTACCCTGTAAGATGGACAATACAAAATACACAAAAATTGAGGTCAATTGCTCTATTGACTCGTTCATCCCCCAGGAAAGGTCCTCACATACTCACATATAAGATGGACAAAGGACAGACAGATAGACATGAAGATGAACACAATGACAGACACGATGACTATGATTAAATGAATTTTACATGAAATGGAGATGGTAAGAAATGACAAAAGACAGATAAAAATTAATAAAATATTTATATAAAAATAAAATTTAAACAAAATAAAAAAAATAAAAACAAAAGTCAATTAATAAATCCACATAGTACAGTTCCTATAATGTCTATCAGAGAAAAGTTTAGCTTTCCATACTAGTTATATTTTCCCTGACCATGTTCTTGAAGTTTCTTCTCAGTTCTCCAATATCAAAGATTTGCACAGTTCCTAATATCAAAAGATTTGCACAAAGTTTGGTTAGAGAACTGTTCTCACACTCCTGGCCAAATGTACTATTTTCACTTAACTTAGTTATACTGGTGGAGTCTAGCATCATCACTGGCTGAGCCATACAAATTATTATAAAGCAATATAATTGGAACTTAATTAAATTACTTTTGCAGAAATAAGAAGAACTCTATACAATATTATAAAGCGGTATAGTTGGAACATTTTAAATTATGAAATGAAAAGCTATATATAGAATACTGTTAAGTTAAATTTTATATTGTCAGGTAATACAAATTATAGTCATAATGATTTAAATGACAGTTATATAGTACTGTTTACAAACTATAATGCATTTTATTCAGAAAAGATTTTGTGAAAACCAGAAAGCTGAACAGAATAGTGAGAGCAACATGTTAGAAAAAACTTTCTGCAGCAAATCAGTGTGTGCTACAGATTAGTCACAGCTGATGAGTCAAAACATTAATTCTCTTCATTCTAGTCCATTTTTACATAGAGCATGCAAATAATTAGAGTTCTAACATAATAGAACAAATAGATTGGTATTATTTTCCATTAGGGTCTTCAGGTACATGAAACAACTGCTAATGATTTTCTTTAATACATGAGACGACTTTGTGCCTGTATATGAGAATCTTTAGATCTAGTGTTAGGTAATTGCTCTCCTGGATACCTGAGACAACCCCACACTTCAAAGCACTTGGATTTAATGGTTAGTGAATATGAATTGCTCTCCTGGATCCTGAGACATTAGCACACTTCAAAGCACTTGGATTTAATTGTTAGTGAGTATGAATTGCTATCCTGGTTAAGCGAGACAGCATGATACTTCAGAACACTTGGATTTAATGGTTAGTGAACTCTCTCAAGTGCTCATCCAGCATTCCACTTCTGAGTGTGCTCTAGGAGTTAATGTGTTCACATGGGTTGAAATAATTGTTGTCAGAAAATTGTATTTTTCTTTATTGGATTAACTTTATTTTTAATAAAATTATTATATACAGATGTAAATTTTTATTCTTTCATTTCTTTGAAAATAAAATGGACTGCTATTAACTCTTGCACACAAAATAATTTTTCTTATAAATACACTATACACAAATTAAATTTTCTTGTAAATACAAAAACTAACCATTGCTATAAAAACAACACACATAAACATTATATAAGCACAATGCAGACAAAATAAATACCGTAAAATTTATTATTATATAAAAATTTTAAAAATCTGTTCAGAGGATATCATTTATGTAAATGAGGTAGGTTAGGAGAAACTAGTACTAGAAAAGGGTGGTAATGCAGAGTAACAGTCGCCATTGTAAACTACTCCACTTTCTGGGTTATTGGCTCCCAATCCATTACATTAAAACATTTATATTCTACAAGTTAAGTAATCCTTGTAAAAATAGTTCAAACTGAGTAATAGTTTATATTAATTGCACTGTTAATGTGAAATCTTATCTTGTCCACTCGTCAGTCTCATACATAATGTATATCACATCCATAAGCATAATGCAGTAAACACATGGGGTGTGCCATTAGAACAAGAGCTGACAAAGAAGAGACATGACGTACTAAGAGTAAATATGTATAGCTATATAAATAGCTCATCCAATTAGATGTCAGAAGACCAATACAGGATGTTAGAAACATGAAATAAAATGGACTATACACTCGCTATATGCAGTTAGAGCAAGAGTATTGCTAGATAGAATGTTGGATAAGACAGCTCTTTGCTTTGTAAAAATAAAATTATCCTCACAGAATCACATTAAATTA
Source organism: Sinotaia quadrata (assembly GCA_028829895.1). NCBI lineage: Eukaryota > Metazoa > Mollusca > Gastropoda > Architaenioglossa > Viviparidae > Sinotaia > Sinotaia quadrata. Next base: position 13,899,626 of record CM054182.1, read on the forward strand.
ATAAAATTATTCTCACAGAACCCATTAGTCAAAATATCTGGAACTAGTCACTAAATACACATAAATAACTGCACTCTGAAAAGTTACACTGCTCTTACATATGCCAGCATTTATCCCTTATTTACACTCATTTCCTTTGTTTCATGAATGTGTTGGTTAGTCTGATAAACTCTGGAATATAATCCCAAGTTGAACTGAGCTAGTTGTAAAACACTTGTTCCTATCAGACGCTAGAAGAAATACATGCTAGATAATGGGCAGTGGTCACAATGTCCAAGCAGGTTTGTGCAAGTTGACTAAAATTAGCACAGCTTGCTAAATGAATCTGAGTTAACATGTCACATGTGATAATGGTTTTCTATCCTCTATATCAGGGGTGCACAAACCGCGGCCCGAGACAAGGGTTCTGTGCGACCCCCAGAGGACTTTATTTAATTATTTGTGGGGGGATTTTCTCCTGAGCCATCCATGTGCAATCTGACTTGCGACCCTCCACACACTATCAATTGGAAATTTGGCCCTCTGGCCTAAAAAGTTTGTGCACCCCTGCTTCATATCATGCTTTAGTGCAGGGGTCGGGAACCTATGGCTCGCGAGCCAGATGTGGCTCTATTGATGGCTGCATCTGGCTCGCAGACAAATGTTCGATTATAAAAAAAATGTTTCTTTATACTCCTTTGATCTACATATTATTTGCATATCAATATTTCATTCTACAAATGAGCTAAAGTCTACTAAAGACTCAATGCCTGCATGAAGCTTAACCTCACCACGTATCAACCAGTTTACAAAGCCACCAGCAAAGCCATGCAGCACCATAAGTTGCATTAATGGTAAGAAATACTCATTATTGATTAGCAACAGCATAACAATGTTATTAAAATGAATTCAGAGACATAATTATTGTACTTTTAGTGTTGAAATTACACAAAATGCACACATTTACTTGAATTTTTAGTTTTAAACATAATGTATGGCTCTCATAGAATTATTTTTCAAAATATGTGGTGTCCATGGCTCTCTCAGACAAAAAGGTTTCCGACCCCTGCTTTAGTGGCTTCTTTCTCTTTCTCTCTTTTCTGCTTATAAATTTTTTTTAAAATCTCTTTTTCTTTCTTATAGTTATAAAGTGGATTTTTTTAAAATCTCTTTTTCTTGCTTATAAAGAAAGTTTATTTTTCTCTCTCTGTGACATTTTGCTGAGAGATGGGCAAGGTGTTAATTCTCCACCACCCCGGGCCGCCCGTAACCTTAGGCTAATCCCCCAAACACAGATAATGTGGAATAGAAGAGAGATAGTTTTGAGGTAGTTTGAGCCCCCTCATACATACAGCTAGGAGAGTAAATGAATACTGGTGACAAACTACAACATATAACATGTGAGTTACGCTAACACAAGTGGTCTATGTATCAACAATAAATGTAATCAACAAGAAATGGCATAAAGCTGCTTGGTTACATATAGCGAATAGTTCAACAGTTACAATGAATTTATAAGAGAACAAAATTTTTCATAGTAAACTCTTAAAGTACTTTGAATCTTGACTGAAACTGTGCAATATGTTTTAATCACTTAGCTTTTTGGCTCGATGAATTCAACAACCGAATAATGTGGTTCCGTTCTTCACAACTCAATGCATGTCAAAATCAAAATCTCAGATGTGGTGCTGATCTGCCAGTAAAATACACATGGGCTAAGAAATCGTACCCATGTCACGTGGTTGAAGAAGGACCGAACGTCTTTCTTGCCTACAGGAAGTGGTGCATTTCGTAAAGGACTTATTTTGTCTTCCTCTGGCCGAAGTTGGCCTTGGCCTACTATGTGGCCTGGGTAATCGAGTGCCTTCCAATCTGACATTTGAAAGGACGTGGTGTCAAACGTGCTTCGCATAGCCTGTTGAGCAATGTATGGAGAAATTCGATGTGCTCAGTCCAAGTAGGAGTAGCAATCAAAATATCGTCCATAAATTTATAGTCACTCTTGATGGGATCAATAAGTTTATATATCATATGCATGAAGGTAGCGGGTATTTTTTTTAAAAAGCCAAATGGCATAACCTTCCATTGACAGTGGCCACCGGGGTGTGGCAAAAGCTAACTTCTCTCGATCACCTTCACAGGCACCAAAATGATAATAACATTTAACTTATGCTTCAAATACAAATTAGAAATGGTAATATTGAACTCGATTAAATACGAAACATTATGTCGAAAATATACCCAACAATTCTAATACATTATATAACAAAATTTACCCCACAATTCTAAATAGGGCCTACATTATATAAAATAATTTACCCCACAATTCTAATACATTTACAGGAAAAATATATTTCACATTCAAATACATTTTACAAGTCTATGAAGTAAGTCATCCTCTCTATCAAGAACTATGGCTGCTAACTGCTAACAACACCCAATAATGCATGCGAATTATCGACCTTGTGTATATACGTACATGCATGTGCGCGCGCGCCTTTTCTCCACAAAAGTAAATCAGTCTATAATACGCCTAGGACTGACTATTGCATTATTTATTTACCATAATTTGTGTAATAAGAACAAACAGACAAAATGTTTTCTTCCTCAGGGTCATTCGCTAATTTGTGTGTGTGTGTGTGTGTGTGTATATCTGTATAGGCCTATGTGTATGTCTGTTTGTGTTATACTATATCTAGTGTATTTGTAAATCGACCTCAAATCATTTTTTTTCCTCTTCTTGCTTGTCAAGGCGTGCAATTAAACTACAAGAACAACATTGCTGTATTTTTACTTCAATGTTTTATCTTTTTGTTGTTGTTTTGCTTTTGTTTTGAAAGTGGTCGCGGTCATAGCTATAAACACTCCCATTATCTCTTCGTATTTTCATTTTCCTTGGTTGTTTGTGTAAGATATACTTATGTCATCTACAACAATTTCCCTTTGGAGAGTATTGCTGTCTGTTGTTGTCATTGACATTTTTATTCCATCTTTCTAGTGTATGTCGCTATCTGTTGTCATTGATTTGTTTCTCCACCTTTCTCCTGTGTGTCGTTAGCGAAGTTTCATCTCTAAAATCTGCTGAAACTGGTGGACCGCTCAATACTGAAGCCCATCTTCACCACCACCACTAAGAGGGGTGTATCAGATATTCAAAAATTCTATTGTATTTCACTGTTTCTCTTTGGAGGATTTCTGAGGGAAGGGCATCAAGTGTGGGTTGGGGGGGGGGGGCAGGGCAGCGTGTTCCTTCCATATTTGTATTTCGTGTTGTTTTGGCATTTCTGTTCTGAATTTTTATCTGTACTAATTTGGTTTTGAATATTATGCGGAGGGTTTACTTGAGATAGTGCTGGCGAAGACGAAACGCTAAAATCATTTTGGGGGCATGATGTGGACTGTTTTTAAAAATTCGATCGACACCTCAAAAACTTTGTTCAGAGCTGTATTTGTCCTCCCAGTTACGTTCATTACAGTGTATCCTTTAGAAAAGTTTTTTTTTTTTTAAAGTTTAGGAATCAATCACAACAGACAGATAAGAGCATGACGATAAAAGTGACGTACCCGATCTACTAAAGACTAGATTATCAAGTATGTCACAGAGCTATGCACAAATACATTAGGCACACACACAAAAATGCGCGAGGTCCATAGGACATGATCCCTTCACCCCAAAACAACCACTCCTAACCCCTAGCTCTCTCAAACATTCAGTTTCAAAATCACACATTACGAGTAAGGTTTCTGCCAAACACTCAACTTTGTTTAACAATAAAACGCAAATAAACCCAGAATCATCCTAACCACATATAGCAGAGCGCTAGACATACATTTAGCAAAACGAAGTAATACTCTCATTACAACGTACACAATTTTACAAACTCCAAAAGTCACTCCCACTAACATTGCCAACACAATCCAAGCCCCCCACCACCACCACCACAGGAAATATTCATGCATTCCCATAATGCCGTGAGCTAATCTATTTATATCTCATAAACTCTCTATAATTTTTTTCTATTCGATTTTTGCATGTTACTAAAGTAAAATAATGAAATTGTGTGTTCTCTGCCTTTTACCGATGTCTCATGGAGAATAACAGTAGAACTTTCTAGATAGTACTCGATTAGGAGCTTCCTCCACTTATTTTTAGAATCAATATTTAATGGTCATGTGACATCAAAATAGTATACGTCACTGGCCAAAGGTACATGTGTACTTCCCTCGTTTTCACAATTTCCGCCGGACACACGCTTGAATCACAAGGTAGAATAGAGAAAGAGAGAGTGACAATATGACTTAATAGTTTTCGTTGTGCCTAAAATTTTAATACTGTTATTTTTTCTGTGTCCTTTGTGCATTTTTGAGTATTTGATCACTGATATAAGATCTGTTTCCTTTTATGTTTTATGCAACTGGCTGCTGGGTGGGGATAAGTATCATTGTGACAAGAACATTTAACAACACAAACTCAGTAACTGAGAAAAAGTTTCATTTACACTTTTACTTAGTAGTTTCACGTCGGTTTGGAGATGATTTAAACAAAAAATATTTCAGAATGATCAGTTATCAGTATGTTTTCACATCGTCTAAGTACTTGATCAGTGTAATTTCACGTTATTTTGTCCATTGTTGTGTTGCAAATGTACCATAGGTGTCTAAAAGTTTACAACAACAACAAAAATAAGGCAGCTTTAACAGCTTTAAACCTTTAGCAAAATCAGTGCAATGAATTAATGTATACTTAGTGTAAACCTCGAACAGAAAGTCTTGGTTTTGAGATAGTTATGTTAAACACCTCAGAGAAAAACTTTGCTTGTATGAGAAACTTGAAAAAAGACCACCAAAAACAAACTTTCTTATCATTATATTTAGTTACCATAAACAAGTAAATAAAGTAAATAATAACATTATTAACAATATTAACATTACATTAAAAAACAAACTTTCTTATCATTATATTTAATTACCATAAACAAGTAAATAAAGTAAATATTAACAATACATTAAAAAATATAAAAGCGTTCAGCCAACAACAAAATATCTCAGTTGATTTTCATTTAATAACCTAGTTCTTTTATATTTTTATTACTATTATTTTTCTAATGGAAGGTATGGAAAATGTACTTTTTTCCTAGAAACATATATGATATATCCCAAAGTGTAAAAAAGTGAGTAGCTCCCCCATTCACAACCATCTATATTTGATTTGGAATGGCTTGGGCCCTCAGTGCTTAGTGCTCATTTACTACATCTTGCTTAGTCACTGTTCCCTGTCCAGTACAATCCGACTGATCAATATACATTGCCCACTTGCTATACTAATTTCTCTGTCCACTATATAAACTCAATGCATGCTCACTCACTCTACCCTGGCCACTCATAATTCATACCACAAAATGCATGCTCACTTTGTTCTGGCCTCTTATTATGTTACTCACAGACCCAGTACCAGTTCAATAAATTTATTAAGATTTATTGATCCTTGACATAAACCAGTGTTTCCGAAAGTGTTCTGTGGTGTCCGGCCAATTCATGGGTGCTGCAGGATATTCGAAATTTTTTAGGGTAATAGAACTCCTCCCCCCCCCCCCCCCCCGACCTCCTATACACACACTTAGAGTGCCTTGGAAAAAATCTTTATACACTAAGGGCACTGTGAACTTAAGAAGTTTGGGAACCTCTGACATAGACCATTCATTTTATCCTTTGTACTCCTAATAATAATGTAATATCTTGAACACAGAAATGCAATAGATCATGCTCACTCTCCATTCCCACTATGCCCTATTGCTCAGTACAACCTGTCCACAAACCTACCAACCCAGTGCAATCTGTCCACAAACTATACCCTGCCCACTTGTTATATCCTTTCACAAATTAGAGGTTATTCAAAAATAAATGCAATTAATGAATTATATATTATTATTAATGTACATACTGAAATTATTATTATTATTGAAATTTGAGAAATGTGTGGATTACATGATGCATTTATGTGCTTTGCCTGATGGCTGACATTCAACAATTTTTGTAATTTACTAATAAATATGCATTGACCCTGGGTTGGATGTCTATACACAAACATATGAAAAAAGTTAAGCACAAGCTTCAATCATACTCATTCACCAGCAACTCAGTGGAGAACAGATATGAACCTGTTCACTGTCAGTAATCAGGTTAAATCATATACATTTTGTAGTAAGTCAGTGTTGCTTTGGCACTGCACTTAATCACAGTTGAAAGAGTGAAAAGATATTCCCATTAGTAAGCAGTTGCCATGATAGACATCTGTCAGTCAAGGTCTATATTTTGACTGTATTATGTTCATCTTTGAAAATACGACTTCTCATACTAGTCATAGACAAGTGGAATCGAAAGTTATTTTGTATGCTACAGTCTTCAAAGCATGAAACCCTTCTCTGTCAAAAAGATTCCCAGAATTATCATCTGTTGTGCAAGATTTTAGAACAATACCATTTTGAAAATCCAAATACTCCACTTCTAATTCTATATCTTATTCATTATTGTCTTACTTGCTCCTGAATTTTCAAAATGAAGGGTTAAAGTCACCATCAAACACCACTTTCTAGTGCTTTATACTTTGTCTTCATATGTGACATTCACTAGATCAGTTTTGCTTTGAATGATTTTACAGAACCTAAAATGAGTGACATGAGTTTGGTTGAAACAACCTACATCTGCACTACCTTGTCACTGGCACAAATAAATGCCTAATGCACTTGACTTGATGCCTACGGGCACTGCATTGTGGACCATTGTATTATGTTATATCTGGGCAAACTTATTTAAATATATTATGAGGCTAGCATGTCTGAACCTAATAAAGTGAGTCAAGCATACCTGAACCTGTTAATTTTAAGTGTAAGGTATACCAATATCAGAAAATTTATATTTGATGTATGCATACCTATAAATGTTTTAATGAACACATATCAGATTATGTTATAATAAGTGAATTTTTTGTAAATTTTAATGAGAGAATACATGTATACTTGTAATAAATAAGGCAAACCTACCTGTAGCATGTCTTAGCATACCTGAACAAAAATGATATATTGATGAAACCCACCAGAGCACGTAATACTAATAGCGAGGCAAAGAAACCTGAACATGTACTGAGACCAGCAATCCCTAACATAATAATGCAAGCTTACCAGAATATAAGCAAACCTAACCCTATACCAGAACATAATTTATTTTGTAAACATATATATATATATATGCAAGCATACATATACCTGGATATAATTAATTATGCAAACATTATTGAATATATATTATTGAAAATGTACCTCAGCTGGTATGACACACTTAACTAGTTATGAATATATTAACTAAACTTAACATTGGTTCAAACATACCAGAACATGTTATTATGAATTGAGATACCTGAACATAGTGATGCAAATTTAACTGAACATGTTATGCGGATGAAGCCTAGCTGAATATGTTATACTTCTGAAACCTAGCTGAACATGTTATAATGTGAAGCATAGCTGAACATACTATACATTTGAAGCCAAACTGAACATGTTAATTGTTATACTTATGAAGCCTAATGGTGATGCAAGTATACCAGAACATATATTGAGGTAAGATTAACTGATACATCTTTACTTGAACATGCTATAGTTACTAAAGTTAGATTATCTGCACATATTTCATTGATGCAAGCACACCTGAACATGCAGCAAGACAAGCATTCTTTTATGTTGTACTCCTAATGACAAAGATTTCTGAACATATAGCAAAACAAGCATTCTTAAACATACAATTATATCAAGGCAAGCATACTTAAGCATGTTATTGCAAGAAAAGCATACTTTAACATGCCTTATTTATAGCAAGGCAAGCATATTTAAGCATGTTATATTTATAGTAAGGCATATATACTTAAACATATATTTATTGCAAGTATGCATACTTGAGCATGTTAAAGCAAGGCAAGCATACTTAAATGTGCTATACATTGTATTTATAGCAAGGCAAGTATATTTAAACATGTTATATTTATAGCAAGGCAAATGTACTTAAACATTTTATATTTATAGCAAGCAGGAATGCTTAAAGTTAAACATGTTATATTTATAGGAAGGCAAGTATACTTACTGAAATATGTTAATTTGTTATATTTATAGCAAGGCAAGCATACTTAAACATGTTATATTTATAGAAAGGTGATATACTTAAACATGTTCTGTTTATAGCAAAACAAGCATACTTAAACATGTTAATTGTTATATTTATAGCAAGGTTATCCTTATATACTTAAACATGTTCTGTTTATAGCAAAGCAAGCATACTTAAACATGTTATATTTATACTGCAAGCATGCATACATGCTATTTATAGCAAGACAATCATACTTAAACAAATTTATTTCAAGGACACATTATATTTATACCAGCAAGGCAAGCATACTTAAATGTGTTATATATAGCAAGGTAAGCATATTTAAGCATCTATGGCAAAAATATACATGTACTTGAAATGTTATAGCAAGGAAAGAATATTTAAATATATGCTTATATCAAGGTGTGACACAATGCCACCCCAGTTATTGGTTATGATTATTATTATTATTGATCATCCATACCTAATTACAAGGGATGAGATATTAATTTGTTATTAATAATCCTTCAGAAGACATCACTCATCTTCCTCACTTGGCGGATATGCAGTTGCTGTAAACATTTTCTCTCTTCCACAGAATTTTAAAGACAAAACATTTACATAGTTCTAGTAACTGGTAAACTTTAAATATGTTCACTAAAACAGTAAAAGTGCATAATCAATGTAAACAATATAATCTACACACACACAATCAAGCAACTAGTAGTAAACTTTAAATCTAGTTACTTAAAATGCACAATCAAACAATATAATCTCCACACTTCAGTAATGGAAACTATTGTAATACATTTATCAATACAATATGCAATCAGTAATTATAAATTAATCATAAATTTCAAAAGAGAAAAAAGGACAGACAAAGCAAGACAGTTGTAGATAGTATTATAAAAATAATGAGTGAAATAAGATTGCTTTCTAAATGTCTATTCCACTTGTCAAATGTATCTCTTTCTAACTCGGTATTTGTCTAGGATTATTCATTTAAGTTCTAAAGTTCAACAAATATTTCAACAATTGTTTTCCACATTTACTAAATTCAACACAATGACAATTAGTTTACCAATTTTGAACAAATTTTAAGTCATCTCTGGACATGGCTACCCACTTTATTTGACATCAACACCACCTAGTTAATGGTTATTATTATTATTTATTATTAATTATATTAATCATCCATAACTAATTACAAGTGATGAGAATCTTAATTTATGTTATTCATAATTCTCCAGCATACACCTCTCACTTGGCAGATATGCAGATGCTGTAAACATTTTTTTCTATTCCACAGACAATCACTGTCATACAATATTTCCATAGGTGGAAAACTTCTTACTACGGAGAAGATAAATCCATCTTTTAATCTATATTTAACAAGCCCCCATCCACCCAGTCTTTTCCAGTATAATGTTATCATTATGTGTAAGAAGGTCAATAAATTTATTGAATCAACAATCAAATATACAAATAACAAATATGAAAAAGATTACTTGACATTAATATTTCCATGAAACCATGTTTCAATAATTTTAATATCTATACAGTCTTATATCCTAATACATATTTCAACAATTCAGTGTCGATACAAATCACAGGATAGTTTTTATCAGAGAACAAAAATAGAGTTATTAGAGATAAGCAATAATAATTTGTACATAACCTGATTTAGGCATTGTCTCAGTAGTCTTTTGCGTGCTTTTGTAACCAAGCCACGAATTTATTGTTCACATTACTACTCTCAATTCCACGTGGTTCCCTCCTCACATTGTAGAACACTGATTCACTGCTATTCTCTCAAGGCTAACCTGGTGCTCATTCACCATATTATCTCCCTCAAGCAGAAGAACAATTGTAGCGATTCAGTAACTTCCTTGTACCAGAAATTGCTCGATGTAGTCAACATACCTTGCCACCATACTACACTTACACATGACTGGACTTCTTGCCACACAAAATTCAAGTGATTAGACAATAGAATTCTCTACAGCAGGTAAACTTTTGATCTCAGCCCATTGGCTGGTCTTATTCTTGTAAATCTTAACCATTGGATAATAAAACTACTTGAGTTGGAACAGGTTTGGATTGTATCAGCAATTTCTAGCATTTTCTCAACTCAAGTTTTTTACTCTAACTCTGAAACTTACAAAAATACCATCATAATGAGCGCCTGAAATCGGGTCACTTTGACAATTTAACAATTTATATAACAATTAAATTTAGAAATAGGGATAGGCACATTTACTCTGCCATTCTACCTAATATTTAGTGAGAGTTTTAATTGCTTTTGTGTCTGGGAGGGGATTCATGTGTCAGGCACTAAATGCTCAATACTATGTAAAAGCTACCTAATATTTAGTTAAGAGTTTCTAATCATTTTTGTGTCTTCATATATGTACACATATTCACAAATCCTGGGTGCTGTAGCACCTAAAATATTAATGTGGTCAGCAACATTTTTCACCATAAATTATTAAAGTGTTTAAATGCTGCAAAATAACGTGTCCATAGAATATCAGGATGTTGCATGTAGAAATTGTACAAGTGTCTGGCTATCTGTAAGTTACTTTTTGCATCTGTGGTGTCATCTCTGTATCTATATTTTTTAATGTCTGTTTATCCATATTAATTCTCATTTTAAAACCCAACATATATATATATATATATCAGTGGGTCCATCTTGATGAAAGGAAACTTTTAGACTATATTATTGCTCAGAAGCCTGAACTGGGATTTTAGGCTCCAACCCCAACAAAGTAATGAATTTTTCACTCAAGAAAGACAAGAAGAATGTATTTCACTTTGCACAGTGTTATCCCCCTTATTCATATAAAAGTAGATCTTGTCAACTGGCTGGAGGAGACGTGCAGTATAGCCCAGGTGATTGTTCAGTGACAAAAGAGCCCTGGCCACAGAACCTGTTTATGGAGGTGAAGGGAAGTTATTGGTGAAGGTGACCTAATATTTTAGTTACAGCTCTTAGCTTTTAAACTGCAAGTTGTTGTCAGACAGTTTGCATATGGACTTTTTATAAAGGACATTTCGCCCTCGGACTTTCAGTAAACTGGTCATTTGGTAAACTCATTTTTGAAGGGCAGACTTTTGGGAAATCAGGTCTGAAGTGCACTTGACAGATTTGTTGAGTAAATATATAGTTTGAGATATTTGGGACTATGAGTAATATTCCCATATAGATGATCATACTGTACAAATGACAGATGGTAGTTTTATTGGGTCAAGTAAATATAATATACACCAGAATCTGTCTCCTGTCCCCGCTTACTACCTCCCATCCAATGTCTTCCATAAGCTCCACAAAAATGACCTATTATTATTAATCAGTTGAGTATTAAATGATTATCCCTGTCACTTTCCCCCCCCCCCTGATTTCCCATCCAGTGTCTTCCATAAGCTCCACACAAATGACCTATTGTTAATCAAGTGAGTATTAAGCGATTATCCGTGTCTCTCCCCCCCCCCCCCGATTTCCCATCCATTGTCTTCCATAAGCTCCACACAAATGACCTATTGTTAATCAGGTGAGTATTAAGTGATTATCCATGTTACTCCCCCCCCCCCAATTTCCCATCCATTGTCTTCCATAAGCTCCACACAAATGACTTACTGTTCATTGGGTGAGCAGTAAGCGATTACCTAAGTGTGGTCATCTGCACTGACACATCAGTGTTGCTCTTTTTGAGTATGACATATATTTGTGTAACACAATTGAACTACCATCATCTGACATGCACTTTGGAATGTGAAAACAAAATATTTACTTAACATGCCATGAGACAACTTAAGACATTAAAAGAAAAGGGAACCAAATAAACACAATATATTTATTCAACATTTCATCTTCGAATAAGTTAACTAAATGGGGAGCATTGTAGGCTGCATTTAATGTGAACATATGGATTAGTCTCGATGATGGATTTATACATATTAACACAAAACTAATTAAAACAAATCTTATTTATTTTTTTAAAAATATTAGAAGTTCAGATACATTTTTTTACTCCGTCAACTCTTGGTAGATCTTGCTAGTATCCAATATGTGAATTGAAATCCAATGTTACATCAGAGTATTTTCAGTCCTTGACATCATACCTAGTTTGACATCCTGCTAAATCTATTAATTATCCATGGCATCATATCTTGTTTAATTTGTTGGTATTTTCATCATTCACATCATATCTTGTTTAATTCTGATGGTGATATAATAACTATACCTCTGACATTTTCTGGTATTACATCTGGATATTCTCTGTGAAATGTCATAGCTATACCATGATGATATATTCAGTTCTTAGTTACCATGGGTGATGACATATTTGGTTTTACATCCATCTTTTCTATTTATATGTGACATCAAACCCGCACCATTGTCATACTCACACTAGTGCTGTCATAATTGTTTTCACATGTCCATGGTTGATTAATTTTTGTCAGTCAATTTTGGGAGTTATTTTTTTTTTGTGACCTTAAATGAAAATCTGAGCACTGCCATGTTTTTATGCTAACATATTTGTATGTGTGTGTGCGAGATAGATTGATTGATATTGAGATACACTATAAGAATAACACATAATAGATAATAATTTAATATATCCGAACACACACTGAAGAATATTGACCTATATAATTTGGAATGCCCTACACAAAAAATGTCAAAATTCACTATTACATAGTGAATAACATTCATGTGCATAATTTGGAATTCCCTGCACATTTGATATAGAAAATATCATAAAATGTGTATATTGTATAACATTGACACATAATTTGGAAAATGTATAAAATTAAAATCTGTATGCTGAAAACCACTGTATATATATGTATGTATGTATGTGTGTGTGTGGTGTGTGTGTGTGTGTGTGTGTATGTGTGTGTGTGTGTGTGAGAGAGACAGAATATCATTGACTTATTCATAATTGTACAACTTTGATGTTGACATTTCTAAAACACAGTAGTCATAGATTTATTTTCTGTTTCAGTGCTTCTATAGGATTATTGCTGGAAATAATAATACCATGTCTCAGCAGACAGCTCTTGTACTTGGAGTCTGTGTTGTTGTACTTGCTGTGTTTGTCAACTTCTCTATTCACAAAATTGAAGAAGGTAGAGTTTATTCTTCAGCAAAAGATAATTATTATATTGTAAATTTTGGAGCAGGGATAGAGCTATTTTCAATGCTTTAATTAATAGTTAAGATACTTAAAATCTCCTAACAAAGTCATAACAGTCTTCATTCATTGATTTAATGCCTTCACTAAAAAAATATAATTTTTTGATGACCCTCAAACAATAACTGAATCAGACAAGTAGAGTATTTAATTAACACCTTGGAATAGGCCCTTTGATATTTTGAATGTCCTTTGAGTAAGAGAGTCAGTTAAATAAAAATTTGGTTATGTATGTAAACATTTCTGTAAAGATTTATTGTGTTCAAACATTTAATATTTTGTATTGATGGATGCAAGAAGTTTGTTTGGTTGTATTAATATAACATTTTCTCTGTATTCTTTCAGGTCATGTTGGAGTGTACTACAGAGTACGTATTTTTTTGTATGTTTGGAGAGTATGTTGTACACTTATAAACCAGTAGGGTTAAAGAGCATATTTTGATTTGTTGCACTCTGATTGTCACCACAAAAAAGAAGACAGTAGGTGAAACAAAAGAAGTGAACACTGGGGAAACATTGTTGTAGCGTACTGCTATCGTCTGCGTCATGTCTCCGCTGTCACAACTTTATTCAATCACTTGTGGTTTGTCCGACCTATTTATTGTTCATCACAGTGTCTGACACGCATACACCATGGATGTTTGTCTGGCTCTTTTATTATGCATGTAAGGGTTATGTATGCTGACATGTTTGTATGTGAGATTGTATGTGGAGTAGAGAATGTAAATAATACAGGACAGTACAATGTAGACACTGCACTCACCCTTTCAAAACAATAGTAGACAAGTTAGGCCTACTATATTTTAATGATTATGATTGAACTTTACTGTCCTACGGGTTCTATTTCGTGCAGTGGATAAAAGAAAAAACTCAACTGCTTGTTTTGCAAACCATTCAGTCATAAAGCATACACTCTGGGGATAAGGGAGTAATGTTTGGTTTTAGAAATTTAGAAAATAAATTTTGAAAATCATGGCTTGAGCCTTTATTTATGTTATAAACACTTATCAATACATGAATTAATGCAAATGAAATGTTTGAGTTGTCATTTATTGTGTTTGCTTTCAGGGAGGAGCCCTATTGTCATCAACCAGCGGACCTGGATACCATTTCATGTTACCTGTCCTTACAACTTTTCGCTCTGTGCAGGTAATGCAGATAGGGTTAATAAATAAAGATCTCTTATTTCTGTGTGTATTATAATATATCATAAAGTGATATTTATTGGATTGATAAATGTTATTACAATAGTATGTGCAATCAAGTAAAATAGTTTATAAAATTAACATATTTAATTTGAATTTTTGGCATTCAGAATATTTCTCAGTGTTCTCACTATCAAAGATTCTGGAACAGTTGTCTAACTTGCCTAGAAGGGGTACATGGGGACTGTCGTCTAAATAAGAAAGGCAGTGACTTGTTGCAAACATTGTGATTGTGAACAAATGCTAGTGACAGAGGCTATGTTTGGAAAGGTTAACGTACCTTGACTATAATTATTTCTCTAAAACTCCACTCTTATGTCTATGATAAATTATGCCTATGAATTTATAAATATATATGATCTTTTGACTGCCGACGTCTGTGCTAGGATTGTCTAGCGTTTTTTGAACATTGTTGTTAGGTGATATAAATGTCAACGCTCTTTTGATTGTATTTGTTATTTGTATATTTGATTGTTAAATTTATTGTTAAATTTATTGACCTTCTTACACATATTGATAACCATATGTTGGAGAGATAGTGGGTGGATGGGGGCTCACTAAATTTAGATTAAAGATGGATTTATCTCTTTGTTTGAAATATGTAATGGCAGAGCCTTAGTCTGAAATATCTACTGACAGTTCTTAATCTGAAATATATAATGGCAAAGTTCTAGTCTGAATCTGAAATATGTAATGGCACTCTTAATCTCGATCTGAAATTTGAATTTGCAAACTCTAAGTCTGAATTTGAAATATAGGATGAAATAAAGTCAAACTCTTGGTCCCAATCTTATAATAATAATTATGTTACAAAGTATCAATTCTTTTATGTGTATGTGCATCTGTTCTAACTCTATACTTTAATTATATTAAAGTCAAATATAAGACCCCAATTATTTCCGCAACCTTTCCCACTTTTGTAAAATCTTCAGTTGATTTTTATTTTTTTAACACAGCCCTAATAATTATTTAATATTTTCTTCAACCATGAGTGCATATTATATAGGAGCTCTTTATTTGTCCCAAACAGACAACCTTGCAAACTGACGAGGTGAAAAATGTGCCTTGTGGTACAAGGTAAGAGAGAAAATGGTATGGCTGCAGTAATTTCTTTAAATAATTTTTAAACTGTTACTGGAAAATATTGGAGCATTTATATGTAAGAGTTTTCTCTATTAAAGCTAAACCAACCTGTAGTGAAATAATAATTAATATCTAACATTTTTAAAATGTGTTCTGTTTTATGCCATATTTGCAGTATAATAGGTTTCTTGGCATAGGTTTTCAGTATAAATTAACCTCAGGTGCTTATCACAGACTGATAGAGTGCATCCATTCAAACACATTTTCTCTTTGACCCAAATGTTTTCTAACAGAATATTAAAGTACTCTAACTTGTTATTAAGATAGCCTAAGATTTGACACTACAATCAATTTGAAGAACTGATTACAAATACTGCACATTTATCTGCCCTTAGTTTTTGTTTTTTAATCTTACTTTGGGCATGGCATATATATATCTGCCCTTTGCTTTGTTTTATCTTACTTCAGACTTGTAGACAGATTCAAAAGAGGAATACAATATTATATTGCAAAATATCAGTAATGATGAAATACCAGTAACTAACTTATATTTTTGTCTTAAGTGAAAGCTGTTCTAACCATTAATACAATGTCTGATGTAGAAACATTATAGACTTTATGAAGATTTCCTGACTATTAGTGGCAGTAGTATAATTGAAGCATTTATGCATAGTATCCGAACCTTACATTAACATGTGCTTAACACATTAATGTTAATAGCACAATACTTTATAAATAGTAATATGATTTGAATAATCTTGTCACCATACAACAACGGCGTTTAGTATATTCCTTACACACTGAGGTAGATATTTCTTGCATCTACCACAATCATAGTGGTTTATAATTAAATCAGTACACCAGGAGGTTTGGATAAAACAAGGAAAGCTACTTTTCCCTGTAAAATATAGTCAGGGAACAAGTTTCCAGTTTATTCCTTTTTAACTCCATTCTTTCTAACATACAAGTATCAACTGCAACAGCATTTATTAGCCCGATACGCTCATACAGCATAATAAATACAACATAATAGTTGTATAAGCGGGTTCAATAGAAACAATGTCAAGCGTTTAACATACTACATATAAGCATTATAGTTCACAATTTGTAGAAATAATAGTCTACTTACATAATACATAAAACACAAGTATAACATATCAATAGCAAAAATGCACAAAATATTTCTTTCTCAATCAGTTAACTCACAGCTATTAAGCTAATGCCCACCTTTCATGACCGGACTTCTTGCCACACCAAATTGAAGTGATTAGACAATAGAATTCTCTAAAGCATGTAAATATTTTATCTCAACCCATTGGCTGGTCTCGTTCCCATATATTTTAACCTTTGGATAATAAAAACTACTCATCCAATTGGAAATGGTTTGCGTTGCATCAACAATTTCTAGCGTATTCTCATCTTGAGTTGTTTACATCAACTATGACACTTACAAAAATACCATCATAAGGAGTGCCCAAGGTCAGGTCACTTCAACAATTTAACAATTTATATAACAATTAAGTCTAGAAATAGGGAATCGGCAAATTTACTCCTCCACAGATACTAGGAAGATTATAAGCTAATACAAGGTATTGACCTAACAGATGAACAACTCGTGTGAACTTCACAACACCAAGCACAGTACAAAATAGAGTGTAATAACCACACACACAAAAAAGCTCAAATGCAGAAGTTAAATGCCCCTCCTACCCAACCCCTCTTCCACAGTTAAAGTGCAAGTCACTGACCTCTGTTAATTTCTGTTATTGATGAGACTTTCATGTCTGTTGTTATATAACATGTTGATGCAACTTTCATGTGTGCTTTGTTAATTGTTGTTGATGATGTAACTGTCATGTCTGTTGCTAACTGTTGTTGATGATGTTACTTTCATGTCTATTGTTAACTGTTGTTGATGATGCAACTTTAATGTCTTTTGTTGATGATGAGACTTTTATGTCTGTTGCTGATGTTGCAACTTTCATGTCTGTTGTTGATGGTGTGGATTTCATAACTGTTGTTGATGATGCGACTTTCATGTCTGTTGTTCAGTGTTGTTGATGATGTGACTTTCATGTCTGTTGTTCAGTGTTGTTGATGATGTGACTTTCATGTCTGTTGTTCAGTGTTGTTGATGATGTGACTTTCATGTCTGCTGTTAAACAAAATTTGTTGCTATTTACACCAAAATACCTCTTTTTTATCCACTTCAATTTGGGGCCATCTCATAAATTTGATTTTTCACTGATTTCCTCCTCTAAACTCTGCCTCGTTGTGAAAAGACCCTTAACTCTGCCTCATTGTGAAAAGATCCTTAACTCTGCCTCATTGTGAAAAGACCCTTAACTCTGACTTATTGTGAAATATTGTTTATTTTTTCTTTTAGTAGCTTTAGTCTTTTTATCTTATCTACATACTTACTTTATTTTAGTGTTGTATGTATTATAATTTGTTTTATATATTAATGTTTTCTTTTTTCTTTTTGTCTCTAGCGGTGGTGTAATCATTTATTTTGAAAGGATTGAAGTGGTCAACAAGCTTGATCAAAGTGCAGGTACTCATTTCCAGTTGATATATTTGTTTAATTTGTATTAGGTACCTGTACTATGGGTGATCTGTTTATTAGAGATTAGGTACATGTATTATGGGTGATCAGTTTTATTTTTGAGAGATTAGGCATCTGTACTATGTGTAACAAATATTTCCACCCATTCTTTTATTTGTTACTTGTTTCCATATACTTTTACTAATGAAGTATTTTTGTAATGAAATTGTGGAGCACTTTATTCATGTTACTGTTGCAGTGAAAGTTTGAAGGTTAGACCTCGTGCACTGCACATTAAGCAAAATATACAATGAAAATTGTCACAGTTTTCCCCAAAATGGATAACTAGGCATGCCCTAAGGTAATAAGCCCATGCTAAAAGGCTTATTTCGTTGCCCTTAACATTCTACGGCTGGCATTCTACTGAAGTAATAGGACTTGTCCAAAGCATTGTTATCAATTACTGCAATAGTTATAGTAGTAAGTGACACCACTTAACAGTTCTAGTCAACAAGCAGATCGCGCAATGAGTCATGGCTAACCAATGGTTGTTTACTGACTCACCGTAACTAAGCAACAGGGGAGATGACTTGTTTGAAAGAAAAAGAAATTTCATAAACTAGTTTGCAAAAAGCAACAAACAGAAACATTCAACATCTCAACATATGCAACTGATGAATAAAGTACATCCAGAATGCATATTATTAAATCATTTGCCATGTTGTTAATGTCTGTTTTTTTCCTAAAGGCATTGCAACAAAACTGGAAATATCTGAAGTTGAAAATGAAGTTGTTATGAACAAGTGTAAGACTATTAGAAAACTACTCATCCACTTGGAACTGGTTTGGATTGCATCAGCAAGTTCTAGCATATTCTTTACCTGAGTTGTTTATTCCTACTCTGGTACTTTACAAAAATATTGTCATGTGCATTATCCTGACATTTAACAATTTATATAACAATTAAGTTTAGAAATAGGGATAGGCAAATTTACTCCACCACACACTGTTTATCATTTTTTAACTTTACTCTTAGTGAAGATACATATTTCAGGGTAACCATTTTGGCTCTATGAAAATAACTTGTACTATAATATCTTGTAATGTTTGAATATATTTCTTCTGTCTCCAGTTTATGATATTGTGAAGAACTACACTGCAGACTATGACAAGACATTGATCTATAACAAGATTCACCATGAACTTAACCAGTTCTGCAGTATCCATAATCTACAGGAAGTCTACATAGATTTGTTCGGTGAGATTTGTCTGTTCATATTGTGCTGGAAGTCTCCATAGGTGTGTTCGGTGAGATTTGTCTGTTCATATTGTGCTGGAAGTCTCCATAAGTTTGTTCAGTGAGATTTGTCTGTTCATATTGTGCTGGAAGTCTGCGTAGGTGTGTTCATATTGTGCAGTGTGAGATTTGTCTGTTCATATTGTGATTATTGTGTGTTTGGTGAGACTTTTTTTGGGGGTGGTGGTGGGTGGGCTATATTTTGAGATTTTTCAGTCTGTATCCATGTTTTAGGTTAGATTTATTTGTCTGTATTGAGATATTTGTTTATTACCTTGTTTAGTGAGATTGTTTGTCTTTACTTATTTTTTTAATCTGTTTGTTTAGCAGTGTTTATTTGTCTATCAAGTTGTGTGTCTTTACTTATTTTTTTTATCTGTTTGTTTGGCAATATTTATTTGTCTATCAACTTGTTTGGTCAAATTTGTTTGTCTATTTTGACTTTCTGGTTGAGATTTGTTTGTCTATTTCCCCTTGTTTGATGAGATATGTCTATTTAACTTCTTTCATGAGATTTGTTTATTTAACTTGTTTAATGAGATTTGTCTTTTTGTTTCATAAGATTTGACTGTTAACTTGGTTTTTTTGAGATTTGTTTATATCCACTTGCTTGATTTTTTTGTTTGTCTATATCCACTTGCTTGATGAAATTTGTTTGTCTATACCCACTTGCTTGATGAAATTTGTTTGTCTATACCCACTTAATTGGTGAGATTTGACTTGATTGAAGATATTTGACTTGTTTGGTGAGATTTGACTTGATTGAAGATATTTGACTTGTTTGGTGAGATTTGACTTGTGAGATTTGATTGTGTGTACCAGGCACATCAAGCATGTTGCCTGCCAACACACCAACTGCAGCCTGCAGCCTCCTGAAATTTTCTTATTTATGCTATAAATTTAATAAGTTTATAAAATAAAGCAATTAGAATGCAGTCTTCTGATTATAAAAATAGTATAATGTTATCATTGTTTTTGTATTTGCATAAGTAAATACTTTTTTGCGATGTCAATGTAAAACATAATTTTTTTTTACCAAATTGCCTCCTTATGCTTAAAATAATTTCTGTGCACAATCTCTTTTACATTGTATCATACTTTCACTATGTTTGCATTCTGTGTGATTTGTGTTTGTATGATCAACACTAACTTTTAATTTTCCTGTCATTTTTACTTATGAATTATTTTGTTTGTGCTTTAAGTTTCAAAAGTTATAGTTTCTTCATTAAGGAGCATGTATTGTTTTATTAAATGACAGTAAAATAAGAGTAAGCCAAAAACATGTCAAAAACTAGCATAAAATAAAAAGAGATCAATTGAAGATAAAAATATTCTACACTCCCATATCTCTCCACAAACATTCTCAAACTTGCATTCCTGTAATAAAATTCATTAGCCTGATTCACATAAAATATAACATAATCAAATTCACGAATGGCATTTTCACAAGGGACAATGTCATATGTTCAACAAGGCAATGTACAAAATCTCTCTAATTACAAGTCATAGAGCATCAGTTCAAAAACATGAAAACATTTCTAAATCTAGTTACAAACTCATAAAATTCCAAATACATGAAATCATGTCTGAGTCAAATGACAAACCACAAATCAATAGTTCAAAAATGTAAGAAAATATCTCTAAGAAGCAAACCATAATCAATAGTTCAAAATGCAAGAAAATGTTTCTAAGTCCATTCTTTCTTTATTAGTCAAATAACTCACCAGCTCACAATCAGCCTTTAATGACCGGACTTGACCTTAGAATCAAAGTGATAAAAACAAGGGATTTTTCTAACTTGTCACTTTCTGCCTGAT
Source organism: Sinotaia quadrata (assembly GCA_028829895.1). NCBI lineage: Eukaryota > Metazoa > Mollusca > Gastropoda > Architaenioglossa > Viviparidae > Sinotaia > Sinotaia quadrata. The sequence goes on from CM054182.1 coordinate 13,920,889, forward strand.
TTATTTGTTAGATTTGTTATTGACCTGTATCAGATCATTGGTCATTATAACTAGCCAGCCACCTAGAACTTATTACTCAGCCTGGTTTGCAGACTTCAAGAAACTTTGATCATGAAAAATTCTGCAAAGGATGACATGGTAACCTTGCTTCAGGCTATTATTTAGTTATGGTTGTGGCTAATCCTGACCTCCTTATATATTTCTTAAGGAGTAGTACATGAAGTTTGTTTTCAATTCTCAATACATTAAACATTAGCAGTATAAATAAAATAATTGCAGCATAAATATAATAATTATTTCATAAATATGTGCTGCTCTGCCACAGTTGACATTTGTCAGTGTCCAGTGTTTGAGATTTGTTGGTCTCTGTCTACTTGTTTGGTGAGATTTATTGGTCTCTCTCTACTTGTTTTGTGAGATTTGTTGGTCTCTGTCTACTTGTTTGGTGAGATTTATTGGTCTCTGTCTACTTGTTTTGTTAGATTTGTTTGTTATTGGTAGTTGAGCTGTATAGATGTTTCTTTAGTTGTGGTGTTGCTTCTGTCAATTGTACTTGTGATTATACTGTAATATTTACTAGGCAGAGAACATTTTGCAGATTTAATGTATAGTATCAGTCCAATGTAAGAAGTTTTTATATTCATCAGGATATGTATTTAATAATTTTTTTTTGGGGGGGTGGGATGTTCCTGTGCTCTTCTTAGATCAAATTGATGAAAATCTTCGCATAGCATTGCAACAAGACTTATATGAACTAGCTCCTGGACTCCGAGTACAAGCTGTGCGTGTCACCAAACCCAAAATTCCAGAGCAAATCCGTAAAAACTACGAAGCCATGTAAGTACATTTGTTATGTTTGGAAGGTAATCAGCATGAAATTTTAGTTTCAAGTATGACTAAACAATGCTATAATATTTTTATCTGTTGAATAGTAAATGTTCTTATAACTTATGTGTACTTCTCACTACAGATGGATGGGAAGACAATGCTGATTATTTTTCTTTCCTGATTTTGTTTTCCTAGTTGTGACAGAGTAAACTTCCCCTCCCTATTTTAAATTTAAATTGTTATAATATAAATTGCTTAATTGTCAGAGTAACCTGACCTTGGGCACTCCTTATGGTGTTAATTTTGAAAGTGTTTGAGTTGAAGTAAACAGCTCCAAAGGCAAGAACATTCTAGATTGCTGACGTAATGAAAACTGAGTGAGTAGTTTTCCATTATCCAATGATCATATGATAATCTTTTGTGCCCATCCTTCTGTTTGTTGAATGCTGTAATGTCTGGTGACCTGTTTTACTGTTGAATGCTGTGATGTCTGGTGACCTCTTTAACTGTTGAATGCTGTAATGTCTGGTGACCTGTTTTACTGTTGAGTGCTGTAATGTCTGGTGACTTGTTTTACTGTTGAATGCTGTGATGTCTGGTGACCTGTTTTACAGTTGAGTGCTGAAATGTCTGGTGACCTGTTTTACTTTTGAATTCTATAATGTCTGGTGACCTGTTTTACTGTTGAGTGCTGTAATGTCTGGTGACCTGTTTTACTTTGAATTCTCTAATGTCTGGTGACCTGTTTTACTGTTGAGTGCTGTAATGTCTGGTGACCTGTTTTACTTTGAATTCTCTAATGTCTGGTGACTTGTTTTATTGTTGAATGCTATAATGTCTGGTGACCTGTTTTATTGTTGAAATGTATTTTGCACAAAGACGTTGAGAAGAATCAGTGTCTGTTGTGTATAATATGTATTTTGTGCAAAGAAGCAGAAAAGAATGATTGTTGAGTAATATGTACTTGTGCAGGGAGGCAGAGAAGACAAAACTGCTGATTTCCATACAAAAGCAGAAAGTTGTGGAGAAAGAAGCAGAAACAGAAAGGAAAAAAGCTGTGATTGGTATGCCATTTTGTTGTTGAGAGGCTTTGATTATTAGAAGACAATTGTTCAAAATAGATGGTGATCAGTACACTGCATTATGATTGACAGGAGACTTTACAATTAAGTTGGAATAGGGATAAGCAAATTTACACCACCACAGTTCCAGGTTCCTTATCTATGAGATGACATTATGAAATATGTAATATATGAAAGAATGTAAATAACTATTATTATATGTGATATGACATTATGATAGGAGGTTTTGAATGATTAATATGACATTATGATAGGAGATTTTAAATAACTACATCATATGTGATATGACCTTGTGAAAGTAGTATGTAATTAACTATATTATATATGATATAACTTTTTGATTAGATATTTTAAATAACTACCTTATACGTAATATGACATTTTGATTGGAAATTTTAAATAACTGCCAAATAAATGACATGTCATTTTATTTGGAGATTTTAAATAACTATCTTATAACTAACTACCTTATATGTGATATGACATTTGTCACAGGAAATGAGGGACCGAAATTATATTTTATTTCATTTTAAAAAACCGCTAACAAAACTAATTGAAGTAACCCGAGTTTTGTTATTATTTTCGTATGTAGCATGTAACTTCCAGTAACGGTCACCTAAGATCTCTTTAGTAGACAGACGTTCGTGACGCAGTGTGTGTTAATTATCATATTGAATATATGTATTAGTTTATGAAGGATATGTATATTAAATAAATTGGGACAACTGCGCACTACGAGTCACGTGTTGTTGACGAGTGAAATGGCCAGTGCGCATTAGCATTGACCACAGAAAAGCGTGCATCACGATTACCACTATATATCCAAGGCAAAAATCATGTCACAGGACATAGCTTCTGGAAGTTTTGGAAACCTTCAGTGAAAGCTATATAAGGGACAAAATGAAGATTTACTCTCAATGTTGAAAACGTCGATTCGTCTGAAGCCAGTCTAACTTCACGTATGAATTATCTCATGTACAGAGATTTCATAAAGGAAAGCTGCAATAATCTCTTTCCATCCGTTTTCCATCCGTCTGATGCCATATATTGAGTAACGAGGCAAAATTACTCAGTATAACTTTTGGCAAAGTGGAAAGTTCGCTGTCAAAGAAAACCCGATGCATGCGACGCTGGTTGTATGCAGTTAACGACACGAGGGACCAATTTTGTCTTCCCCCTGTCTGAGTTCGTTTGGCAGTCTATCCCGCTAATTGAGAGGCTAGCACCGAGATTTTCTTACAGATATCCGGATTTCTACACTCAATGTAATGCGACGACACATCCCACTGGACGACTCCACCCGATAATGCTAAACGTCGTTGGGGTGTCCGTTTCCACGACAACCGGTACAACGATAATTATCGAGGCTGACAACAGTCAGCTAAATTTCAGATTTCTCCCCAGTGATAATCTGAAAGTGGTGCCTAGATTCTGCAGAATCTTCACCTGTAATGCGACGCCTCAATTGCGTCGTGATTCTTCACTTTGAAGTGCCGCTTATAAGTGACGTGTGAGATTACGTCCTCTCCTTGGAACTCTGACATTAATAGTGAGTAATCATTAGCACGGCTAACGCGCACATACTTAAGTCTAGGACTCTTAAGAAAATGAACACTATTATATCGTTTGTAAAATAAGAACTCTAATGTTAAAAGTAATGCTTATTTTACATGTGAACTATTGTTAAAGCGGCCCCATTTGCCGCATAAGAATTGTGTAATTAATCTTTATTTTATATTTTGAATTTCATCATTTTCATCTCCCCTTATTTCCCACAGAGTGTATGACATTGGAAAGTTGAATGAATGATTAATCACTGTGCGAAAGAGTAGTGCCCCCTTTTAAATCGGGAAATAAATAACCTGATTTAAACATCTTTCAACTCTCTTGTTATTCATAATTTTTGAGAGGGACGAAAGAATTGTACTATTGTTTTGCACCGTTCGTCTGTTCGTCCATTTATTCACATTTATGATACACACTCACAACACACACCGCCAATAAAACGTTCCTTGGCATGACATTAATAAAGTGGGCCCCACCCAAACATCAATGGCGTATGTCATGTGTGTCTATGTAACAACTTGACGCGACGTAGTACTGGCACACGTCACGGGCTTTTCTTGGAGGTGCACCGGAGCAGGCCAAAAAATAGACTTCACCCCTTGCATCTCTAACTTCAGCTCGGGTCGGCTTGTAACGAGCCTCCCGTTTTGTGACATTCTGGTGACCACTGACCGTGATCTGACAAGGTAAATTGTGTTGTTGTAAGAAAGTGTCATCTCTTTCCTGCTTTTCTATCTCATCACCATTATGCATTGTTTATTGCATGTTAGGGCCTTGCTATTGAGACTTAGGTGAACTGGATTTTGATAAGACTTATTATTGTGTTGAAATAAGTTTTATTATCTTTACGCTATTATCGTTAACGCGTACCGACTCGTGTTTAGACGTACATAGATCGATATTTTGTACGCTACATTAGCAACTGTTGTTTTGCTAATTTTGCTAACTTTGCAAATTTCCGATTAGGATTTCTTTTACTCGTGTTTGTAATAATCCTAATCACATGGTGGCTGGTGTTCATACGCACACCATTGCACCACTTGTGACCTACAGAGGTCAAAATCCCGCGAATATTCTAAGTCACTTTATCCATACTCGTGATAACTAGCAATTTTAAAAATGGCCGAGCTAGTAAACATAAAGAAAGAACTCATGGCTATGGGCAGAGAATTCGGGTATGAAAAAGCCGAGTTAAAGAAATACGTGGATGAGGAGATAGCTAAATGGTATGTTGTGAAAGAAAATGAGGCGAAAGAGGCGAGAGAGCTAGAGGATAAGAAAAATGAGCTAGAAGAAAAGAGACAGGTAGCTAAGGATCTAGAGATGCAAACTTTGAGAGAGTTAGAGGAAAAAAGATCGAAAGAGGCGAGAGAGCTAGAAGATAAGAGACAGTTAGCTAAACAGCTAGAGATGAAAGACCTGAGAGAGCTAGAGGAAAAAAGAGCGAAAGAGGCGAGAGATTTTAAAGAGAAAGAAATCCAAGATATGAGAGAAATAGAGTTGTTAAAGATTCAGTCAGCTAGGGATTTAGAAGATAAAAGGCAGGAAGTAGAAGAGAAAAAGCTTAAGTTAAAAGCTAGAGCACATCAGGAACAGCTTGAATTAGCTAAGCAAGAGGTAACAGCTAGAGAGAAGTTGTTAGATGGGACTGCTAAGCAACAGGCCGAATTAAATAAACCCCGTACACGGCTAGCTTTCTTTAACCCTGAAGTCGAGACGATTGACGAGTTTTTGACACGCTTTGACAGTTTCATTGCCAACTTTAATTACACTGACATTGAAAAGAAACAACAACTCGGTCAAATACTCCAAAGTGAAAGCTCGCGCGCATTTACTGATCTAACGCGCGATCCCGCTATTACTTATGCAGATCTCAAAACGGGTTTGATGCGTACTTTTCAATGTACAGCAGAAGGCTTTCGAAAAATGTTTAGGAGAGCCATACCTAAAGCAAATGACACCATGCAAGCCTTCGGTACCCGGTTACGCCATTATCTTGATAGATGGATTGATTTGACAGACATCCGGAAGACGTATGAGGGCCTATTTGATTTGATATTAAGAGATCAATTTCTCCATATTGCTCCGCCTGCAATGACGACATATTTGCAGCGAAACCCCCCGGCTAACTTCAGTGATATGTTGAGGTTAGCAGACACGTATAATGATTACCCTGATCCGGTAATTACGAGGAGCGCACCACGCCCTCCTCCTACAAATCGGCAGAAGTATACACCGAAACCGAACCGACCAATGACGAAATCGGAAAAACCCGAACCGGTACAGCGGACATATACTAAGTCACAAGACGTACGACGTCACACACGTGACTCCCCACCTATGACATGTTACACTTGCAAAGGGAAGGGGCATAGTTCTCAGAACTGTCCCAGTCCACGTGATGTAAAAGTATGCACTGAAACAGGTGCAACTCTAAAGACCCAACAGGCTACAGTAAACGGACAAAGAGTCAAAATACTGGTCGATACAGGCGCGTCCATAAGCTGCATAAATGCTAAACTTGTACGCCCTGAACAGTATCTAAGAGGTAGTGTCCGCATTCGATGTGTTATGGGACACCTTAGTACATGTCCAAGAGCCACTGTACATGTTACGTCATCCGTATTTTCCGGTACAGTCACCGCCGCAGTGATAAGAGACATGCAGTTCGGATTCATACTATCGCCCGGGCAGTGTGACACACACACTGAGGGCATCTATCCTGTTCTCCCCGTAACCACTAGAGCACAACGGGAACGTAGTAAACAAGGACCCCCAGCTCTAAAGATAGTCGAGAATACATTTCCGCAGTTGACCCCAAGTCAACTCAGTCACCTGCAGCAGGAGGACAAAAGTTTGTCCTCAATGCTAAAGCTAGCACGGAAAAACACTATTACGTCCAGCAAGTACGCGACAATTACGTATTTCCTGAAGGACGGACTAGCGTTTCGGCGCACCGACTATAAGGAAAATGATACTAGAAGCACCACGTGTCTATTTACCCCTACACCACTCAGACCGCTGATTCTTAGTTTTGCACACGACTCAATCATGTCCGGACATCAGGGCGCACGGCGCACTGAGCAGCGAGTTCGTGAGGACTTTTTTTGGCCAGGCCTGAGTAGGGATGTTCGCTCGTACGTTCGTACATGTACGCAGTGTCAACAACATATCGACCGAGGGCGTGTCAGTCGAGTTCCCCTCGAGATAGTACCAACAGTAGAGGAACCATTCCTAAAAGTCGCAGTAGACATTATTGGCCCAATCATTCCCGCGGCCGAAGGAGGATATCGCTATATCCTAACAATCGTGGATTTTGCAACACGATATCCAGAAGCAGTCGCATTAAAGGGCATCACAGCGATCGAAGTCGCAGACGCTTTAATAGACGTATTTTCTCGTACTGGTGTACCTCGAGAAATATTGAGTGACCAGGGCACTCAATTCACCTCAGCAATGATGGCTGAAACAATGCGTCTACTAGCGTGTAAACAGTTGTTCTCATCACCATATCACGCTCAGTCTAATGGTGCCGTTGAACGTTTCAACGGTACGATAAAGAAAATGTTAATTAAAATGGCCTCGGAACAACCCGACCAGTGGCCGCGTTTTCTAGCACCATTACTCTTCGCGTATCGCGAACTCCCACAAGAGAGTACGGGCTACTCACCGTTCCAACTACTATACGGAAGGCAACCTCGTGGTCCCCTTAAGCTAATAAAAGAAACATGGGTCAAGGGAGACACTGTGACCGATGGTAAAGATGTTCACACGTACGTAGCCGAACTACGTCAACGTCTGACCGAGACATGTCACTTAGCACAGGAAAACATTCGCGAAAAACAACCCCGATACAAGCGAAATTTTGACCGTACTGCTGTGGAACGTGACCTCGAACCAGGTCAGCTCGTGTTACTCTTGCGGCCCACGCATAACAACCGCATGCAAATGCACTGGCGTGGACCCTACCGCGTTATTAAGCGTGTGAAGCAGAACGACTACAGCATACAGATAGGAAATAAGCAGAAAACCTATCACATAAATATGCTAAAGCGTTACTATGAACGCAGCGACGAACAGATACAAAACGTGAATGTCGCACTGATACAATTGGAAGACTCCAATTTCAGAACAGACATGATGTCCGCCGAAACCCAGCCTAACTCCGCAGTTACAGTCGATCAAGTCGAGATTGACTCGAACTTAACTGTCGAACAGCGCGACGCAATGTCAAAGCTCTTACACAGACACGCGCGCATATTCACCGACCAACCGGGCCACTCAGATTTGGTTGAACACCGCATCAAACTTTTAAGTGACAAACCGATACGCTTAAAACAGTACCCACAGAAATATGAGAGCACAAAGTACATAGCAGAACAGGTGCGTGAAATGCAAAAACAGGGCGTGATTGAACAGTCAATCTCCCCATATTCATCACCGGTCGTCTTAGTTAAAAAGAAAGACGGTACGCTTCGTTTTTGTGTGGACTACAGACAGTTAAATGAGATAACTGAATTCGATGCGGAACCTATCCCAAATCAGGACGAATTATTCGCAAAACTAACCAAGGCACATTACTTTTCGAAGTTTGACATGTGCAAAGGGTACTGGCAACTGTCAGTTGCTATTGACGACAGACCAAAAACAGCCTTTCCAACCCCGCTAGGCTTATTTCAGTTTTGCCGACTACCGTTCGGACTAGCGAACGCACCCGCAACATTCGCGCGCTTCATGCGAAAATTACCGTTAGAGAGCGTTAACGCATTGAATTTCTTTGATGACATACTGGTAGCAACAGGAACATGGGACCAACATTTATCCTCAGTGGGTGGTCTACTTGATATTCTCGAGCGCCATAAATTGACCGTGAAACCCACCAAAGTACGCGCGGGCTTTCGAGAGATTGAATTTCTTGGCCATATCATAAGTGACGGACAAATAGGCCCTAATCTAGACTTAACTGCAGCCATTCGTGACATGACCTTACCGACTACAAAGAAACAGGTCAGGGCAGTTTTGGGGCTAGTGGGGTACTACCGAAAATTTGTCCCAAACTTCAGTACGCTTCTTAAACCACTGACGGACTTAACTGGAAACAAACAACCCACGAAAATACGATGGACGGCAGAGTGTAGCACCGCCCTCGAAAAAGTGAAGGACATCTTGACCAGTAAACCCGTCCTACAGTTACCAGACTTTGACAAAAGATTTATTGTCAGGACCGACGCATCAGACGAAGGCCTCGGTGCCATACTTCTCCAAGAGACAGATGACGAATACCTACCGGTAGCATACGCTTCTAAGAAACTGTTAGATCGTGAGACACGGTACTCTACGATTGAAAAAGAGTGCTTAGCAATCGTATGGGCACTCAAGAAATTTAGTGCTTATCTGTACTCTAAACCATTCATCCTGCAGTGCGATCATAAGCCGCTTACATATCTGCGCACTAGCATGTACGATAACGCTAGGCTAACTAGATGGACACTCCTGCTACAGGAGTATAGCTTCGTTGTCGAACACATCGCGGGCCGAGAAAATTCGGGTGCCGATGCATTATCCCGGCATGCCATAACCGCGATATAAACAAGAGAGAGGATAGTCTCTCCACAGATGCGCATATAATTCCTGTGGGGACTATCGTGTGAAATAAAATTTTTTTTGTTCCTATTTGATTTCCACTCTGTGAGCTCCAATCAATTTTAAGAAGGGGGTTGTCACAGGAAATGAGGGACCGAAATTATATTTTATTTCATTTTAAAAAACCGCTAACAAAACTAATTGAAGTAACCCGAGTTTTGTTATTATTTTCGTATGTAGCATGTAACTTCCAGTAACGGTCACCTAAGATCTCTTTAGTAGACAGACGTTCGTGACGCAGTGTGTGTTAATTATCATATTGAATATATGTATTAGTTTATGAAGGATATGTATATTAAATAAATTGGGACAACTGCGCACTACGAGTCACGTGTTGTTGACGAGTGAAATGGCCAGTGCGCATTAGCATTGACCACAGAAAAGCGTGCATCACGATTACCACTATATATCCAAGGCAAAAATCATGTCACAGGACATAGCTTCTGGAAGTTTTGGAAACCTTCAGTGAAAGCTATATAAGGGACAAAATGAAGATTTACTCTCAATGTTGAAAACGTCGATTCGTCTGAAGCCAGTCTAACTTCACGTATGAATTATCTCATGTACAGAGATTTCATAAAGGAAAGCTGCAATAATCTCTTTCCATCCGTTTTCCATCCGTCTGATGCCATATATTGAGTAACGAGGCAAAATTACTCAGTATAACTTTTGGCAAAGTGGAAAGTTCGCTGTCAAAGAAAACCCGATGCATGCGACGCTGGTTGTATGCAGTTAACGACACGAGGGACCAATTTTGTCTTCCCCCTGTCTGAGTTCGTTTGGCAGTCTATCCCGCTAATTGAGAGGCTAGCACCGAGATTTTCTTACAGATATCCGGATTTCTACACTCAATGTAATGCGACGACACATCCCACTGGACGACTCCACCCGATAATGCTAAACGTCGTTGGGGTGTCCGTTTCCACGACAACCGGTACAACGATAATTATCGAGGCTGACAACAGTCAGCTAAATTTCAGATTTCTCCCCAGTGATAATCTGAAAGTGGTGCCTAGATTCTGCAGAATCTTCACCTGTAATGCGACGCCTCAATTGCGTCGTGATTCTTCACTTTGAAGTGCCGCTTATAAGTGACGTGTGAGATTACGTCCTCTCCTTGGAACTCTGACATTAATAGTGAGTAATCATTAGCACGGCTAACGCGCACATACTTAAGTCTAGGACTCTTAAGAAAATGAACACTATTATATCGTTTGTAAAATAAGAACTCTAATGTTAAAAGTAATGCTTATTTTACATGTGAACTATTGTTAAAGCGGCCCCATTTGCCGCATAAGAATTGTGTAATTAATCTTTATTTTATATTTTGAATTTCATCATTTTCATCTCCCCTTATTTCCCACAGAGTGTATGACATTGGAAAGTTGAATGAATGATTAATCACTGTGCGAAAGAGTAGTGCCCCCTTTTAAATCGGGAAATAAATAACCTGATTTAAACATCTTTCAACTCTCTTGTTATTCATAATTTTTGAGAGGGACGAAAGAATTGTACTATTGTTTTGCACCGTTCGTCTGTTCGTCCATTTATTCACATTTATGATACACACTCACAACACACACCGCCAATAAAACGTTCCTTGGCATGACATTAATAAAGTGGGCCCCACCCAAACATCAATGGCGTATGTCATGTGTGTCTATGTAACAACTTGACGCGACGTAGTACTGGCACACGTCACGGGCTTTTCTTGGAGGTGCACCGGAGCAGGCCAAAAAATAGACTTCACCCCTTGCATCTCTAACTTCAGCTCGGGTCGGCTTGTAACGAGCCTCCCGTTTTGTGACAACATTATAGTAGTAGATTTTAAATAACTGCCTTAAATATAGTATATACTTACTTATGTATAATATATAGTAAGAAAAACTTATACCTGTTTCCATGTTCATAACTCATTACATTGCAAACACATTCCAAATTATACAAAATATTAGGTCATATGTGCTAGTTTGATGAAAACATAAATAGCAAACTGTTTGGTCTTATATTTTATAATTTAAGAAAAATTAAAGGTGTCCTTATAGGGGGTGCTTGACAGTAATACTAATAGGTACTAAGATTATTTCATCTTACAAAGAAGGAGAAGCAGGCCCAGGTTTTGTTTTGTTACAATTAATACAACAAATTATGTCTTACAAAGGAGAAACAGACCCAGGTTTTGGTTTTGTTGCAATTATTGTAACACATTCTGCCTGTGCAGGGGTTTACAGGCTCAAATTTGGTTTTCTTGCAATTAACATGATATATTTTGTCCCACAGAGGCACAGAAGCAGGCCTGAGTTTAGTTTTCTTACAGTTAACATAACACATTTTGTCTCACAGAGGCAGAGATGCAGGCCTGAGTTTAGTTTTCTTACAGTTAACATAACACATTTTGTCTCACAGAGGCAGAGATGCAGGCCTGAGTTTAGTTTTCTTACAGTTAACATAACACATTTTGTCTTACAGAGGCGGAGAAGCAGGCCCAGGTTGCTAAGATTGTATGGGAGCAGAAAATTATGGAGAAAGAATCTGAAAAACGAATAGCAGAAATTGAAGGTACAGTTCCTCATAACTTAGTGTGTTTGAAAGTGGGGTTGTTGAGTTGAAAACATATGTATAGAAAATTACAAATTTAAGATATGTAAGATTTGTGTATAGCATTATATAAGTTAGTATAAGTTACATTAGTAAAGATATTCTGAAAGTCTACACATATTAATATGCATGAGGAGCATTATACAAATTCAGACATATCACATTCTATAGGTTAAGACAATATAAAGCAATACACAAGTTAAAAAAATATTACATAAAATTTGAATTGAATAAACTTTACAAGGATAATGGTATACGTGCAGGGGCCTGTTTTTCATTCAGTCTTGACTAACTACACATGTAGAGCATGACACAAGTTAAGACAGACTTGATGCAGTTAAGACACAAATAGAAATAGAAATATACACAAGTGTTGACATAGAACATTACATTATCTGTAGAGTTTTACACAAGACTAGTAGAGCTTTGCATAAGACACGTGTAGAAATTTCACTAGTTAAGAAAATGTAGAAATTTATACAAGTTTTGAACATTACACAAGATAATACTCATATGTAACATTTTACAAGTTAAGATAAATGTTGAATATTACATAACTTGTGTAAATTATACCAGTTAAGACATATACAACAATACACAAATCACATAGCATTACACAAGTTAAGACACTTGTAGAGCTTAACACAAGTGAAGACAGTTGTAGAGCTTAACACAAGTGAAGACACTTGTAGAACTTAACACAAGTGAAGACAGTTGTAGAGCTTAACACAAGTTAAGACACTTGTAAAATATTATACAGGCTAAAATACATGTAGAGCAATACATAAGTCATCTTTAGAGCATTACACAAGACCAGACACATGTTTAACTTTACATAAATTAAAATATATTTATCATTGCACAAAACATATATAGAGCAGTAGAAAAAGTTAAAACGTAGTACATTACACAAGTTAAAGTATGTGTATAACATGTCTACTATTGTATAAGCTAAGGGAAATAGTGCACTATACAAGATGTGTCAGTGTGACACAAGACATATGTAAAACCTTACATAATTGAGACATGTATAACATTACACAAGGTATGTTTAGATGTTGTGGAGCATTATACAAGATACCTGTAGAACATTACAACACTGTATTAGACATTTCATGAATTATATGAAACAAAATGGCCTTATGCAGATCATAAAATTAGATTCTTTTTATAGTCTATTTAGCTCAAACTTGCAGCAACTTCTTATCAGTCTGTTTAGTTCCATCTTACAGCAACTTCATGATATCACTCTGTTTAACTTGCAGCAACTTCATGACATCAATATGTTTAGCTCCATCTTGCAATAACTGTGTGCAGATAGTGAAATCAGTTGCACTCAAATTGTAAGAACATTGTGTTGCCATAGTTATGTAACTATGGTAGGTTGAAGATTGGCCAGACAATTTAGCTTAGGTCTGATGAGAGCTGGCATTGTAGCTACTCAAGGCTGGACATGGGTTTAGCACTGACATATATATTGTCAAAGATGAGGAACATCTTTTCGTTGGTCCTTGTGTATGAAATTGATTCACTTTGTTGGCAGAGGTGTCATACTGTTCACCTTGCAGACTTGGATTCATGCAAAGTTCATTCCTAAAAACTGGCCCTTCCAAGTAGAGAGCTGCACTCCGAGATGTTTGTTTGGTAGAGTGAAAAAAGAGTATTTGAGTTGTGCAGCAGTCAATGCCACAAAAGTTTTGGAATTTGTCATCTGCAGACTAGAATGTTACTCAGAAAGTACACAAGAGCAAAAAGTTATAAGTCCTTGTATATGCATACTTATATGTAATTGTGACTACTGCTATCAATCCTAGTATATACAGACATATTTAATTGTGACTACTGCTATCAATCCTAGAGCATGCATACTTTTATTTAATTGTGACTACTGAATGGTAGTAGTTTGGGAGTAGTTTGCAAATTAATGTATTTGTTAAATTTATAATGAACTAATTAGTTAGCAATTTGTCACCTGCTTTCAAGGCTTGATTTTGTAGATGGGTGTCTTATGGTGCCAGGGAAGAATTTCAGCCGACTGAAGTGGGGAAAGTAAGTATGGAAGAGACTGGAAAAATCCAGACCTTTGTTAGTATTGAGGTGTTGCTTGTTGATTCAGCTACAAAAATCTATGTGATACTCTCTCATTGGTCAGTAGACGGTTGGGAGTGCAAAATCACCATCTTGGGTTGTCCAGTAACTCTTGACAACTGTGACTTTAAATGGATTTTTACTTTATCATTGAAATGCAACCCATTACATTCATTCAGTAACTCCAACAGCTTTCACTTACAGTCAGTGGGTTGAGAGTAAGGCACTGTATTCATCAGTGTAATAGCTATAATGTTTTGCTTTATAAAAATTGTAGGTAGTTGAAACATTGTATAATAATACTCAAATTTCTAAACCAAAACTTAAAAAAACAACATTTAATCTCTTTTGTAAACGATTAAAATACACGAGACTTGTGTTTGAATTGTGTTGATTATTTGTTAATATAAATGGCCTGCTTACCCTTAAGGAAACTTAATGCTGATATCTTATATCTGCCACTCAGATCTGACTCATCTTGCACGTGAGAAAGCTAAGGCTGATGCAGAATTTTACCGAATATTAAAAGATGCTGAGGCTAATAAGGTATGTGAGAAAGCTAAGGCTGATGTAGAATTTGACCAAATATTAAAAGATGCTGAGGCTAATAATCTATGTGTATGAATGTAGCTGAAATGACAGTATATTATTAATAATATAGTAAAGTATTTGAAACACCACAATAAAACTTATAAACCCTCTGTAACTAAAAATGTGCAAATGTTTTGTTTACTTTATTAATTTGGCATGTGTTCATTTTATTTCTTTTGTCACTGTGTCACATGACATACAAATACACTACCATTAACAAAACAAATCACACCATTAATAATTACAAGCATGCTATTGCTAGAAATTATAATGTCTAAAACGTTACAAACACACATACTGATATGTGTATAAATATAGAATGCCTCAATGTATATCTGTTCTGGAATGCATCAAGACATATACATGTACAAGGAATGTATCAAGACATACATGTACAAGAAGTGCATTAATACATACGTGCACAAGGAGTGCATTAATACATACAATGCATCAGGGCATACATGTACAAAGAATGCATCAAGACATGTGTACAAGGAATGCATCAAGAAACATACATGTATAAGGAATACATCAAGACATATACATGTACAAAAAACACATCAAAACACATACATGCGTAGGAATACTTCAAAGCATACATTCACAAGGAGTGTATCAAGACACACATACAAGGAATACATCAAGACACGTGCATGTACAAGGGATACATCAAGACCTATACATATACAGGGAATGCATCAAGGCATACAAGTACAAGGAATGCTAACACTAATGATGTGCTGTTTGCCTGTAACATTAGATTAATAGTGTGCTTTTTGCTTGTAGCTTGTAACACTAATGGTGTACTCTGTGCCTATAGCTTAAAACACTAATCATACATTTGTCTGTTGCTTGTAACACTAATGGTGTATTTTTTCTGTTGCTTGTAAAACTAATGGTGTGCTGTTTCCCTGTTGCTTATATCGCAGAAGGTATTATATAACCACTTATTAAATAACCACTCTTTTTTTCCAGATGAAATTGACCAAGGAGTATATGGAGTATTCAAAATACCAAGCCATTGCTGCCAACACAAAAATATTTTTTGGTAGTAGTATACCCGATATTTTCATGGATCCCTCAGTATTTGTACCAAATAATTTCCCCAATAAGGAAGTAACACATACTCGAGAAAAGGTGAGTGATATATTTGAATTTTTATTTTATTTTGTGATTAATTTAAAAACTAGCATTATACTCTTTTTGTTACTGAGTTGTTATAGTCACTTGAACTTTGTGATGTTTTTACTCAGTTATAGTCACTTGAACTCAGTGCTGTTTTTACTCAGTTGTTATAGTTACTTGAATTCTGTGCTGTTTGTAGCGAATGTTTTATTCTGTTATTTCCAATATTATTTGCATCACTTTATGAACCCAATCACATTGATAAATGGACTTAAAAGTAGCCTAACCTGCATAAAGGCCATAGTTTTGGGTGGTTTGAAAATGTGAATGTCTTGCAAGATAAAAAGTATTTTGGCACATTGTCAGAATGCCTTAAGGAAATTTAAATATTGAAATATTATTTTCTGAAGTGTTCTAGAAGAAATTATTATATTTGTCATTATATGATTTCTATAATCTTTCAACATTTCACTTAATAAATTTGTAAGTTTTCATCACTTTATTATACATAAGAAAATTTTATTGACAATATTTGCCATCTGATTCTCTGTTTCATATTTCAGAATGTTTGTCTTTTATTAAAAAAATTTTGTATATTTATATATGTCTTTTATTAAAAAAATGTGTATATTTATATATTTTTGACATTTTATAACAAGGCTGGGTAGGTGAATAAAGACATTCTTTTGCCTCTATTTGAACGCACTTACTGATCAGTGACAACACTTTTGTCAAATTATATCCACCTAAAGGCTAAGAAAATTCACCAAAATATTTCACATGTGTCAAAATTCAGTATGATATTTTATCTATATATGAAACCTTTAAATAATTTTTACTAATTAAAATATAAGTGATGAAATTTCAAATTTATTTGAATATTTATTAAAGTTAAACTTGTTTCGAAGTTGGTATGACATAATGCAACCAGCAGGTTGCTTGAAAAATGGTGTTGATAGAAGGAAAGTGTTGGTTGCATTGTGACTGTCATTGTCTTGGAAATTTGCTGTCAATTATTAGAATGCTTAGAAATTCCTTTCATTCATTGGCATTATATAATTCCTTCTATCCACTGTTCGAAAAATTTTTCTTCCTATTTTCTTGGTTTTCTTTAATGGAACGTTGGTGCCATTCTTACAATTTTTTAACAGAATGTTGAAACTAATTTTGAAAATAAGAAATATATGCAACATTCAAAAATCAAGATTTCTTTAACATTCAGTATAGTTTCATTCTTTGGCAGTTTATGATAATGATTACACAGACTATAATGAACTATAATGAAGTGTAGTAGGCCAGGTTTTATAATCAAATATACTGAAACAGTGTTTAAGTGTGGTAGGTTTGGTTTTATAATTATACTGAAACAGTGTTTGAAGTGTGTTAAGTCTGTTTTTTTAATGACTATACTGAACAATTTTTGAAGTGTGGTAGGCCTGGTCACTGTGACAAACTGAAGTTGTATACTGACTATATTAAATTATTTCAAATGTAGTCGGCCATAAATGAGAAATAAACAGTGTAGTTTATAATATATGTGTACATTAGTACAGACATGTAATTTGATTCAGGTACAGAGGCACATTCTTGGTAAACAAACATTGGTTTACTTTTGCTAATGAAGGTGAAATTCTTTTTTTTTTATTAAGAATGCTATCATTTGATTATTTTTACTAATGTAGATGGGATTTTATGCTTTTTTTAATTTGCAGGGCAGGTCTGATCCACTTCTGTGATACTGTTACAACATTCCAGGCATGTCATCCATATAAGATTCCTACAGCAGCAACAGAACATGCAAAGAGGTTTCGAAACAGAACTTGCCAAAATAAATATTGTGACAGTCTTAAAGCAAAATTTTCGTGACTCCTTAAGCAATTTAAAATGAGAATTTACTAGATGATTATTCAGATTTATAATTGATTCCTTAAGCAAGTTAAAATAGAAATTCAGTAGATGGTTGTTTACATTTTTAGCCCATTAAGCAAGTTAAAATAGGAATTCACTAAACGGTTATTTAGTTTTATAATCCCTTAAGAAAGTTAAAATATGATTTCACTTGATGAATTTACTATAATTCACTTAATTTTAATAACACCATAAACAAGTTAAAGTAGGAATTCACTAGGTAGTTATTTAGACTAATAACAATTATTTAAAATAATGACTTTACACTTTTCTGCTCCTAGCTGTCATAACCCACCATGAGGCATCAAGGGGAAAGAACTCACCCAAAGTTCAATGTTTTTATCAGCAACTTAGAATACTTCATTTACAGAATCCACTTTCTCATTTACATTTACAAAAGTGAAAAAAAATTCGAGAAATATTTAGAATACTTCAGAAATATTTAGAATAATTCAGTTACTCATCAGTTTTACAGTTACAAAAGTCTAAAAATTTAGGGCAAATATTTAGAATCTTCATATACAGATTCCAGTTTCTCATCAGAATCAGTTTCCCATCAAATTTACAGTTATAAAAGTTTGAAAAATTAGAGCAAATACTTAGAATACTTCATTTATACAAATTTTCCTGAGTTTTACAGTTACAAAAGTATGAAAAATTAGAGTAAATAGATAGAATATTTAATATATAGATTCTAGTTTTTCATGTTTTACAGTTATAAAAGTGGTAAAAAAAAATAGAGCAAATACTTAGAATGCTTAATGTAAAGATTCCAGTTTCTTACCAGTTTTACTGTTACAAAAATATAAAAAATTAGAGCAAATATGGTAATTACAATTTTTTTTGGAGGGTACCAAACATAATAATGCTGAAGAAGCCACAGTAGTTAATAAATCATTTTTCTGTTTGCACCAAACATCTGGCTAGCTTTAATTTAATATATCCTATACTCCTAAGTCTAAAAGTGTTAAGTCATGAATCACATTTCACAATTTGGTCTTTTGTCCCACACTTTTCTACAGGTGGTATTTCATTTCTGGTTTCTTAGTTAAGTTTGCTCCTGCACGAAACATTAAGTTAATGCAAAGCCTAATTACCATTTGCTGGCTTTCTTATTGCCAACTATGATTTAGGCATACATTAAATAAAACAACTGCATTAAAAAAAAATATAGTAATAAGGAGAATAGCCCAAACTGTATTTCATAAAATATTCATGACTTTTCTTTTTAAATTACCCCAATTATCTTGAATAAGAAATTATAATGTGACTAAACATTGTCACAAAAACAACATTTACTAAAGATAAGTATTGCTTAAGGGGTTTGAATTGTATTTTTATCTCAAATTTTTAAATATCAGAAATATTGCCATAAATAAAGTGGTTTTTGTTGTTGAATTCTCATGAGAACTTAATAATAAGGCTTTCACTGTTCATTACAGGAACTTGAGTGTGGCTGTCATTGATCATTATACTTTTATAGGGATTTGAGTATGATTATAGTGACTTGAGTAATGCTTTCATTATTCATAATAGGGACTTGAGAAATGCTTTCATTATTCATTATTAATAGGGACATGAGTATGCCTTTCATCTTTCAATACAGGAATCCAAGTATGTCTCATTAAGGACAGTTTAAATATCTTAAACAATCAAGGCCATTACACTCATCCTAAACACAAGTAACTTGTTTTGCATGCAAGTGTATGATTGTGTTAGTCAAGAACAGATGAATGGAGAAATCTTTGACATGTATTTTTTTAATTTAATTTTCTAATGTAAGATTTTTGTGTGATATTGCTAACTTTTGAAGCTCATGTATTAAACAGGATTTTGTGAGAATTTCTTTTATGATCATGCTAAGTTTTGTTTCTTTAAACTGCCTCTGGTTGTACACTACTTTTGTTGTTGTTTATATCAACTTTGATAATGCTAACTTTTTTCTTTATTAAGTTTGTATCATATTAATATTTGTTACATATGTTCATTTGGAATTTTTTGGTTTGTTTTTATTTGTATGGTCCTGTATGCTTGTGAACTACATATGTATTTACTGCAAACTTTAGCTTTTTATTATATTTTCACGGAAATCATGTATTCTATCTACTTTTTATCCAGAATATGTCAGGAATTTAATATATGCAAAAATTATTGGGTTTAATGTAGAAGTACAAATCTGAGAGAAGTAGAAAATTGGACTTTGTTTCAACTTTTCTTTTTTATTCTTTACTTTTTTCTTTTTCTTTTTTTTTTCTTTTCTTTTTTTTTTTTTTTTTAACAATAATAGTTGAAGAGAAGTTTGTGATACCTGTTCTGTTATTGAGCTATTTTTATATTGTTCTTTCATGGAGAAATTTTAATTGTATACTGGTAACAAAATAGTGAAAATGTACTTTTTTTTTGAACTGTTGTACTTGTTCAGGTAATTGTTTTTCACATGTAAATCAGTTTTGCTCAAGTTACAATCATAAAAATGTTTTATAAGAAAAGAGAATATTTCTCTGATACTTTGATTTATTTGTTTCTTAATTTCAGAATGTAACAATTATCTGTATGTAAGCAAAACATCAACTATCTTTGAATAATTTTGTTCTTCATCTTAGATATATAGGAATAAATCTGTTATGTTCCTCTTTAATATTTGAGAACTTTTATTAGCATCAATTATCAAGATTAAAATCATAAAATGTTTGTCTTTTGTTTACCTTTTTATCATTAATGTTTTATATATTTAAGTTGTATGCACCTCACTTTTGATTATCAATGAATAAATGTGTATACAAGTGTTGGCTGTTATAACCTTATTTAATGTGTTGTCAGTGTGTATACATGTGTAGGCTAACAAGTAATATAGCCCTAATGTTTAGTGTCATCATTGTAGGGTCAGTTATAAAACCTTATTTAATATTTAGTGCCATCAGTGTGTGTACCCATGTGGGTTAATATAGCCTTATTTAATGTTTAAGTGTCACATATGTGTGTACATGTGCCATTATAATCTTATTTAATTTTTAATGTGATGTGTGTTTGCACTGGAATATACTTAACTTTTTAATATCATGTGTATGTACATTTGTGTTATAAATATCTAGTTTATATTTAATGTCATGATTTTTTTTTTTAAATTGTGTGGCGTTATTATCTTTTAAATTTGTGTCATGGATCTGCATGTTTTTACGAAGCATGCCTCTCATTCCTCTAATGTCATGGATGTTATGAAGTATACATCTTATTACTCTTTAATGTCATGGATGTTGTGAAGTACGTATCTTGTTACTCTTTAATGTAGGCATGGGAATTGTATGAACTTGGATCGTATTTACAACCCTTGGACCATGGCTATATGTCCCTTGCAGTATTTCATACGACCCTGTGCGTTTTGATTTTTTCTGAAAAAAATATAACAGAATTTGAGAGAGAAAGCGACCAGGTAAGAGGGTTTAAGAAACAGCTATATTATGTTACAATATCATAAATTTATAATAAAAGATAAGACTATTGTATGCTTGTGGAAATCGCTGCCACCCCCTACAGCCCAGCCCCTTTGTTAATTCCCATGCCTGTAATGTCATTGAATGTTGTGATGTATGCATCTTGGTTGCTCTTAATGTCATGGATATTTTAGTGAAAAATTCATCTCAGTTACTCTTTAATGGATATTTTTGTGATGTACAAAATATCATGGTGGTATGTATGTTTATCTTGTATGTACCTGTTTACATCTTTATACAATTAATACATACACACACTATATATATATATATAGACACACACACAACACATTTTTGAATCTGTAATACTTTATTAGTGTCATTATTGTCTTGTTAGCGTCCTGAATGTGTATGCATGTGCATTGTTTATATGTGTGTACTTGTATCATCATTTGTAATGTGTACATGTGTACCTCAAGTATACCAGGCTTTTGGGCTTGATTGTATTGTACATAAATTTGTGTAAAGTTTTGAATGCACATGAATCAGGCATATTTTCAAGTTTGTTGTGTGATGTTTTGATGTATATATCTCATTTGTTGTGCATGATGTGCAAGTCTTGTTTCTTAATGCTGATTAATTTGCCTGTCAATTGTCATATTTATTGTTTTTGACTGATGAACTTGTCTGTCATATTGACTGTTTTTGACTGATGTACTTGTCTGTCATATTTACTGTTTTTGACTGATGTACTTGTCTGTCATATTGACTGTTCTTGACTGATTAACTTGATTGTCATATTTACTGTTTCATGTTGTGTCAACACATTACTTACATTAAAGCGTGTGCATGTCAACAATTGTGCTTTTAGTTCTGTTAGCTTTTGTTGTCATTATTTTATTTGTATGTCATTCTTACATGGAATGTTATTATTAAATTTATTTATTGTACACATACTAGTATTCCATCAGTCACTGAAAAACAAACATTACATACTAGTATGGGGCTACTGATACAAACACAGTAGTCTACTGAGCCAATCACACTGACACTTAATGCACATGCTAGTCATACTGACAACACACATGCTAGTATTTTTTAGTAATGAGCCAATCACACTGACATTTAACACAAT
Organism: Sinotaia quadrata; assembly: GCA_028829895.1. Taxonomy (NCBI): domain Eukaryota; kingdom Metazoa; phylum Mollusca; class Gastropoda; order Architaenioglossa; family Viviparidae; genus Sinotaia; species Sinotaia quadrata. Next base: position 13,942,884 of record CM054182.1, read on the forward strand.
AATGCTGACCCAGTTACACTGATACTTAATACACATGGTAGTAATGAGCCATACTGACAATACACATACTGTGTACTGGGCTAGTCACATTTGACAAGTCTGCATACAAATTACCAGTAATGAGACAATCACATGCTAATATTGAGCCAGTCACACTGACACAGCACAACATACTACTGAACCAATCACACTGACATGCTAGTAGTAGGCCAGACACTGAAATAAGCACAGCACACAAATACTGGGCCAGTCACACTGATACTTAAATATATGACTTAAGTAAAGGGATTCTGCTTCAGTAATTAAAATCACAAAGACTCTAATTCAGTTTATTATTTCAATAATTAGAACTCCCAGTAATAAAACTAATGCACTTTTGCATTCATATTACCCAGAAGTGATACATAGACTGCTGGTTGTGGACTGATCCCTGTCAATTATTCAAACGTCCAATATCAGCGTGCATTTCAACATTTTTTCTAACGTGCAATAACAAAATATATGTAAAACTATAGTGTTACAGAACATCTGATCTAAATGGATGAATGATCAACATCCATTAAAAAAAATGTTTAACATCTTTAATTAATTAATATTAATAATGCATACTGTGCACAACAAATGGATAGTAGACAATACTGCTGTATATTTAATTGTTTATACAATGTGAAATGAAGCCACAGATTTGAAGAGACCAAACATGTCTATTTTCTTATCTTCAAAACTCATCATTTATAAGTCTGCTTAATTTCCACCTCGTATGCTCAACTAAAGACAGTTCAAACCATTTTTAAAAAAAAAAATGAATACGCAAAACTAACTTTCAATTTACATCAGACTAAAAAACAAGATCGAAGTTTCGGCAAAATAACTTAAATAAGGACAATATATTTATTATTAACAATGGCATATAAACAATGAAAACAAAGTATATATAATAGTGAAAATAGATTTCACTGTTATGTCACTGAACTTTATTGGCTGATGAATGCTATGAGACGCCCGAAACAGATACTGAGATAGGCCTAATATTTTATCTACACTTCTACAGTTTGAATGTTCATTTTGCTTTGCTTTCTTTTCAATGATTAGTAGTACACTAAGTATACTGTTAGACATTTGCTATACTAAGGCACTAATCATTAGATATGAAATAAATGTCACAAGTGTGAGATTAAATTATTTGTTTATACAAAAACATTTTTTGCTTTATAAATGGTCTATGTGGAGATAATCACAATATTTACCAAATTTAACATTCAGAGTAACTAACCTTGAATAATTCGAAAATATGTCTAAGAAACCAGAGCCAGCTTTACTGAAACAAGCACTCTGCGCCTGCGCTTTTGTGTGTAAAACAGCTTTGTGAACTAAAATGGCGCTCACCGGGGTTGCTAATCCAGTTTTATGAGTACGTTACGACGAATCTAAACGTTTTGACCTAATTAAACAGGTAAATAAAGTGTTGATGAAGTATAGACTAAATTCTCACACATTTTCAATGATATATTGAGACTTGCTTTCGAAACAAACTATTAAAATTAAACCTACCAAAGTTCGTAAACAAGCTCATCCAATTTTGTATTTCATATGTTTTGAAGATTCTGACTATTTGTGTTTTGTTAATTGTATTTCTTGTTATTGCCGAGCATTTGATTTTTTCATAGTTTTTTTTTTTATTTGTAAGCCTCTGCATTATATGTCATCTCTTGTGTTTATTTTTAAAATTGTATTAAAACTTGAAATAATTCAGTTATACATCTATTTTTCAAGAACTGTAGTCTAAATAAATTTTCTTACCACTTTTCGGTACATAGTTAAAATAGATATTTTGACTATTTGTTATTTCACTTTTTGTACTGGGATTATTTGAATATAGTTTCTAAACATAGTTCTAAAGTGCTTGAATTTCATTTAAACACTTTGTGTTTTGTGTGTACTTCTGTTTAGTAGAAGACTCACTAATGTGGTAAATAAAAGTGAATTATTTTCATTTGTCAGGGATGAGCAGCACAAGTACTATCAGACGCTTTGGCACTGCCAAGACTTATGGACGAGTGCGAGAAAATACTTCTAGTCGAGCCTTCGATGAGATGGTTACTGGAAAGCCAACACCTATCAAGGCAGCTCCTTCTTATACTAAGTGGGGAAAGACAAACTTTGTTGCTATTCGAGAAGATCAGAAAAATAAGCCAGATGCTGCACCTGAATCAGAGAGGAAAGTGGAACTAAAGGTTGATGAAGACCCTTTTAGTTTTGACACTGAAGACAAGCGCAAGTCAAGCCCTGGTAAATCACAAAGAGTTGTCTCTCCAGAAGTTTCAAGACCTGCCACTAAACTTCCAGCCTCAAGAATTGTCACACAGGGTAATCTTAGCCATGCATCTCCAGATGGGCCTAAGACAGCTCGAGAAAAGGCAGTCATTGAAGGTAATCAAACACCACAAGGTGCCATTGCCCGTCCTGGGCGTACCTATACACACTCTCAGGAGGGACGCACATCAACAGGTCCTAGTGGCAGTCGTCCTCAGTTAATAATGGACCAGTTTGTGGAGGTAGGCAAAACTGTAAAGACAAATGCTGGTGTTGAAGTAATTTATATTACCCAGCCTCATTCTCCCCGACCTGCCAAGCCTCCAGTCAGTAGCACAAGCTCACCTGAAGACTTGGAACCTCCAAGATCCAGCTCATCTTTGGATGAATGTGATGATGAGGATGATATATTCCCAGCAACGTTTCGCCGTGAACCGCTGAAGACTTATTCAGGGGAAATTATAACGCCTATTATTGATGTCCCAGACTCTCCACCACCCAGCAAAAAGCGCAGAACCAGAACTCGTGGTAGACGACAGTCTCGATACACAGATCCTTCTCTGATTGAAGAATATCGTCGCCGCTACGAGGCTTCAAGTGCCCACTTACGTGATCATACTTCTGGTATGAATAATAGTACTGTTGTTTGCAGCAAAGAAGTTCGTAATACCCAGGGTACTACTCTTGTAGTTGTTTGTAAACCCAAAGTTGATGTTGCTGAAAAAAAAGATGATGTGCAGTCCAAGTATTTTAAAAATGTGAAGAAAGAGCTTGATAAAGCAGATAAAAACAGTGTGCTAGAGTTCTCAGAATCTGACACCCAGGATGAAGAAGCAAAGTCAGATAATGCAGAGGAAGAGGAGACTGTTATTGATAAAATACCTAGCAGCAAAGCTTTATTACCTTCTTCACAAGAGACTGTGTCTTCAGTTGTCACCCCTACCCGGACCTTGCGAGTGCGCTTTGCTGATGATGTTGTTGACACACCTAGAAGTAGCACAAGCAACACATGTCCAGCAAAAAAGCTCAAAAGTACACCTTCAAAGGCTAAGGCCAAGACCTCAAACTCCAGCAAGGAATTAAGTTTGCCTTCATCCAGTGAGAGTGGAAGCACCGAGCTAGACACGAATACAGGTGGCAGACGCACAAGATCTGGTGGTCGTCAATATAGGATTTTCAAATCAAGGGGACCAAAAGCTCCACAAACTCCTGCATCTGAAAATGAAAATAGTGAAACAGCAGGCTCTCCACAAATGCCTGAACTGACGCCAGAAATCTTTACTCCATCATGTATTGAAACAAATAGCAGTGATGGGAAAATAGTACAAAATCCGCCAAACATCACTGATGAAGAGGACGATGAATATGCTAAAATGGAGGAAACCCATGATTCTTTAGAAAATTGCTCACTGCAAACAGAAGAATCGTCTCAGGAAATTAGTATTGATTTATCACAAGAGAGCTGTAATGAGTTATCACAAAAAACTTTGTTTGAAAGACAGGGCACTCTAAGTCCAACTGTGACACAAGAAACAATAATAGAAAATAAGGATTCATCCACCCCCATTGTGTCACAAAAAGTGGTTTTCCACAGAGAAGAATCACCCAGCTCCCCTGTGAAAGATTCAGACTCCCTGGAAGTGCCATCCCCTGCAGAAATGTCTGATGATTCACAGGAATTGGTACAAGAAGGCTCTTTGGTAGAAGGCACTTCTAAAATCATCCATGGCACTGCTTCGGCTCCACGTCGATTTTTTAAGTCAAAAAAACTTTCCAATGCTTCTAGCCTTCAGCGCAAAGTCTTGGGGAAAGCTCTGGAAAAGGTAATCCTAATAGGTCACAAGCTATTATTTGTATTGATTTTTCTGAAACTTGTGAAAGGTAATATTTCACAAGTTATTATTTGCAATGCATTTTCTGATCTAATTCTGTATAGATTTTTCTGATTGAAATGAGCATATTTGAATATGCAGCAGATTATAATATTGGTTGTAAAGTTTTAGAAATTGTGATGATGTATGGCAAAACCCAGCTAAAGTAAAAATATTCCAAAATATTCCAAAGTGGTTTTTTTTGTAATTTATTAAAGTTCAGAATCTTGTGTTTATTTAAAAAAAAAAAATTATATCAGATAGTTTTTTTTTTACTATACTTAATTTAAGTATATACCCCCTCCCCCCCCCCCCTCCTGGACTACTGGCTGTAGTGCAAAATTAATTTTAGCATCTTTAACGGGGTTTTGCCATGCAGCGTCACAATTGATGACTTTTGTCAATATACAGCTAAACTTCATTTATGTTAGTTTCTTTCGCTTTGACATGAAGAATAACCTATCTCATACATGTGGGTTATTCTCAGTACAAGTGTACTATTCTGTGACATGAAGTGCTAAAAATAAATTGGATTATATCTAATTATTTTACATATGTTAAAGTCTAGAACAGAGCTTTAATGCTCACAAGAAAGATACAAATTGTAAAAATGTTGGAATTTGTTGAATGTTGAAACATATGTTTCTGTTGACAACTTAGAAAGTAAGGTTGAGATGTGTATCAGAAAAGAATTCTTTTTAACTGAGCAATATAATTAGCTCATTACAATGAATATATTTTCTTTATTAACCTAAATTATTAACTTAATCTAAATACATATTTATTTAAAATGGGGTATAAAATTCTAACTTCATCATGTTGAAAAATTTGGCTCCCAGCGACAAAAATATCAACCATCACAAAAGAAGCTCTATTTTTCTCATCTAAACATAAAACGGTTATTATGTTGCAAAGATAGCATTAAGTATAATTAAGTAATAAACAATCTGTTTAAATAAATCACAGGTTTTTCTACCTTACTAGCTCTGGCTTAAAACATACACACCAGCTGTGTGAAACTTTAAATATAAAAGAAACCTATGGATAGGTACATAAATATAAAGCTATTTACTATGTTAATTTAATCAAAATATATTGAGATTATGAGAAATCTTAACTATTTTGAATAGTCATTGATTTTATTTTTTAAAATTCTCCTGCTATTACTGTCGTAACAACTTGAGCATAATAGTGCTGAATACAACAAATAAATTTGAAAAGCATTATCATATGAAGACAAGAAGCATGACAAAAGAAATGCTTTTGTAAAATATTATTTCTTTATAAAATTGACAGTTTCAAGAAAAAAAGGTTATATAATGTTTCTTTAATATATTAACACTTCTAGTTCTTATAAAACCTTCATACAGTAAATATATTGGATTATTTATATAAGAATGAAAATTAAAGGAAATAGCTATATATAAGCATGTCACAAAACATAAGTGTTTTTTTTTTCCGTTCCAAACAAATTTGTATTACATTTACAAATAACTACAAAATAAACAAAGTTCACACAGCTACCTTGGAGTTATACATCTCACATTCTTTTTGAATATATGGAATATAATTTTATAAACATGATATTTAAATGCTTTATTTTTAAGACATTTCAAATGGATCCTCCCTATGTGATACACTTGTCCAGAGAATAAGCCATATTTAATTAGATACATACACTTTATTAACAGCACCTGAGGAGGTCTGAATTTGGAAAGAAGTATTTGTTTCCACATTTTAAATATACTTTTAATTTTTTTTTTTTTTTAAAGTAGAGCAATGAAGAAAAGTATGATAATTGATTATTGATAGCTTGTCACTATGTCACATTGTCTGTGTTGACAGAAAATTAAGCTTGAAAAAATAGCAGGAACTTCAGTAGTGCATATTTATGATAACTAATTTAGTAATTATCAGCACATACATATATTTTGTAATTTTGATGTCACATTTTCTATTCTCAAAATTTTAAAGATAATGTCAAATTTCAAACAGTATACTTGTACTGTAGCATTTATTTGTCATTTATAAACTATCATTATTTCTGTTGAATGAATCATTGTAAATATATCAGCATGATTCTAGTATATGATTATATATACTTTTTTATAATAATAATGATAACTTTTAAAAGGCTCTGTTCTAAGTATGCTTTAATGTACACACCAGTAAGCACAAACATTATTTCAAAATAAATATGCCTGTGATAAAAGTACACAAAAATAAATGTACAACACACACTGTAAATTTTTACCGAATATACTTATGAGTTGAATCAGGCATGAAATAAATACAAAAAATAAACTGAGACCAATAAAGTAAATACATGTACTTTGGTTAGAGAAAAATATGTTTTAAAAGTTTTTAGAAAGATATATTATGATTGTAATTACTAAAAGCAGTTCATTCCTGTTGACAGCCCTTAGAAAAGAAAGAACATTAAAATTTAAATTCTGCACAAATGTATGTAGACTTTTTAAGTGTTGTACCAAAATCAGAGTAATGTCCACAAAATGCACATTTGAACATGTTTCAGTAATTTGTTTAGGAATTCAAATATTTATTTCAAATTTTACTTTTGTTTTTTCTTTTACTGTTTTAGTAATAATCAGTTATTTGTGTTGCTTAAAACTTTCAATTAAATTTAACTTTCTAAATGAGATTGTTTCTAACGCACAAGTTGTAGTACTTTAAAAAATATATTATAATCATTATGCTCATGTACTGATGTAGTGTTACTTTCAGCAGGGCATGGTCCTATTGCAATATATTGAAACTCAATTTCAGCATGGCAAGGCTCCTATTGCCCAGAGGGTGATAAACTTTCAGTATAGCATAGCTCATGTTCTCTAGTACAAGGTGTTTCACACATCATTAGTTCCGTTGCACATGAACAGTATACATATTACAGCACGACATTGGTCCTATTGTCTGTACATTTATACACAATTTCAGTATGACATTGCTGATTAGTATATTTTTGGCCTTTTCTCTCTCTTAAATTTCTTTGAAAAACACAAGTTTAAGTGAGAAAGCATTTTTAGTAATTATAACTTTGACGTCTGAAACAGATTATTCCATAGTATACATTCCATTTCTCATCTAGACTTGCTGTATTACTTACTAATATGTGAGATTTTTATTTCAGTCTCCTTCCAAAGCAACATACAATGCACGTTCATGGAATCAAGACCAGGATCAGTCCGAGAAAGAGGTTAGTAATATTTCACTTTCTTTACAAATAGGTAGGCCCACTTGCTATAATGAGACTGGAGACTGTGTCACACGTCAGCTGATTTCACTCTTCAAATAGGTAGAACCAACCTCTATATCAGTATATGACAATAGTGGACAACTACTAAATTCCGAAAATATACCCTTTTGTCACAAATGCTGTGTTTGTGTTCCATATTATTTATTATGCTTGTGAAATAATTTGTTGAATAAAGCAATCTTTTCCAGATTTTCACTGATGTACTTTTTATTTTGAGAAAGCGAGTGGAATTGTGTAAGATTGCATTAAGTTTGCTACAGTTGACGTGTTTCAATGGCGGTGGGCATTTTCTCAATCTCCATGTTTACCTCCATAGTTTGGTATGCCTTGCAGTAACACGGGTTCATTATGATTGTCCAATCAGAATGTATCTTACCTTAGACTAAGGCAAAATGAATGTAGAATGCAACTGTGTTAGTTATGAATCTGTATTTTTATTGTACCTAAATGTCGATTGAAAAAAGTGTATTTTGAATTATTACTTTTTGCATGGTTATTTTTTAAAATAAATTTTTAAAAAGTATCATTAGAAAGTAGAAAATCTCTTCTTTAAAATGGTATATAGCATGACAAAGTGGCATTTTCATAGAGGAACCCATAGAGAGGAAAAGTGTGCACCCCAAGCGTGCACGAAGTAACCATAGGCCTAAATATAAAGTTACAACGAAGCATGTGATCATCATGGTGTTGCCTCCTGTGCTTGTTTCTCTGCTGCGCAAGAAATTCACTAATGACAAATTCACAAATGACAGCCATTTAATTAATCATAACGGGTAGCGCCAATAGCAACAGCCTCAAATATGCATTAATTATTTAGTTTTTGTGAGGCTATACCCCATCATTGTATCTTTTAAGAGTTGGTAATAGGTTAAATTATTGTTAGGGTCCATTTAACTTGTAAAAAATGGCCAAGACTTTCAGGGACCATGTTTCAAAATACCTAATACTAATATTTTTATTTCAAACTGCCACTAGGTTTCAACCAGCCCTTTACCCTTATATATATTTTTAAATCATCATTAATTTTAAAACATATGACATTAATAAGTGCATTTTAGCTAAAAATGTCAGCTATTGTTATTGTTATTTCATTATAAGTACTTAAACAAGTGAAATGGAACTCAAAATAAGCAAAAAAGTTAATATCATTCATTTTCAGTGTTGGCTCAAAGTACCATTGCACAATATGTGTTTTTTCTCATTTTTGAGAATCTATGGCTCAAAAAAATAAAAAAGCTATTGCCTTAGTTAGTTAGAAAAAATTAGGCTTCGTGTCAGCATTGGTTACAGACATGCAAAAATTTAGCTCTGTCAGATAATCAGTTTTTACTTTAGGGTTCATGCAAAAATGGCAAAATGTAATATATAAAAACTAAAAAAGCATTTTTTTCTCCATTTTTTTTAATTGCATTTTTAAAAAAAAGTATGAAAGATTAAGCAACCATTTTTTGTAAATGACTTCTTTCACCATGATAAAAATTTCATTCATTTCCAAAGACTTTCATCTCTTCTTCCTCTTGTACCATTCATACAAACTTCTAATTTATATAGCAGTATATATTGGGTTTTAACTCACTATTTCAGTAACTTCACAAACACATTTTTACTTTCATTGCTTAAAATGTACAAAATTAATATGTTATTTAAGATATTATTTCAGGGTTGTTTTTTTAACCTCATGTTGAAATGTGGATCTACTTTAGCCTCAAGTCCCTAGAAATGTAGTCTGAGTCGATATATTTCTATTGACTCTGTGACTCTACAGCCTACTTCTGAATCTGAACGATCCAAATATGGCTGAGTTACTTGAGTACAGATATGCATTTGAAAGGGGTTGGTATCTATGCACTGAATATGCCTCCTGCCTGTGCTTGACATTCAAGACATATAAATACATTATTAATGTTATTCTAATTCTATGTTCTTGGCAATCATGACTCACATCAAACTTAAAACACTAGTCAGATTGATTGCCAGTAATTAAATTATTTTCTTTAAAATTAGATAGAAAATCATATTTTTGTGTGTGTGTGTATGAAAAAAATATTGTTTTGGTTGTTTTTTTCTTCTGAGCTCACAAATGACATTTTTCCACTCACAAATTGTAAGCTTGCTAGTGGGATTTTCAAGGGTTAATAATATAAATAAAAGACATAAATCTTCATATTCAAGTTTTGAATTGTCAGAAGAAATGATTTTTTTTTTTTTAAATAACATAATTCTCTCTCACTGCAATCTTATTTAAATGTTTGCTTGATCTGCTCCCCCCCACTCCCCCGAAAGAAAATATAATTCATCTTTGACATGCTGTTGTTACTTCTTAACTTCTTTATAATAATTGCTCAAAATTCACCCAAATCAGTGTAGATAGCAGTTTATAAAAATTGCTTAGAATTTAACAGACTCAGTGCAGATAGTAGTTTATAAAGCATTCCATATATCTTATGGGACACATTTTTCAGAACATTGTAATATCTTTTTATGGCGTCAGATGTAAACATATCACGCCAAACATATCAAAACATTCAAATTTTTTTGTATTTATAAATAATTAAATTACATGCGCATTTGTCAAGATATAGAGAATTATTATATAAAATATATTTGTTGCTATTTGCAGCCTAATGAAAGTGAGAAGAGAGGCAGCCATTCTAAAAACACAGCAGACAGTGAATTTGGTACTGACACAGGACAACTACAGACACACATGCCACGGTTAAAGCGACATGTACACTGGCCAGACAACCAAGACAAAGAAGTGTTTACTTCTCTCAAAGTCACTCGCCAACACAAAGAGGTGAGTTCTAAGAGTCACTCAGAAACACAAATTGATGAGGTCTCTTAATAGTCCACATCATGAGACGATGAGTTGTCACCTAACAGCACAAAATTGTGAATTCACTCTGCCATTACTAAAATTACTTAAAGGAACATTCATAATTTGCAGAACTTGGTAAAATCTCTTTTTCTTGTACATTTTCCCAGAGATTTTAGTTCAGTATCTAGAAAGATCTCTCCATATTGTAGGTAAGCCCACTCGCTATATGGAGTCTGGAGACAACGTCAGATATCGACTGATTTCTCTCTTTTTCAAAACTACCTATCTTGGTAAATAGAAGAAAGAAATGGGTGAAATTTGTTTTAATAAATAAAGGAATCTTCAGACATTAAATATAAGTTTTGTTTATACAGTTGAATGACATATTTATTACGTTTTGATCGATAAACGTACTGAAATGCCCGTGGCAAAATTTGAACATAGCTAACCTCCGATATCGTTTTGGGGTATGCTCACATAAGGTGCTATCGACTTTCCGGGATTCAACCAATAAAAAAAAGCTTATATAAATGGAAAGCTAAGATAATGACCTTTAACATAAACATCGGTTCATTTCAATTTAAAAAATTTTTACTGTAACAAATTAGAGTCCAAATTATATATTATGTTTGATGCATTATAACTTTTGAACCCACTTTTATATATCAGCCTCATTTATATTGTTGAAAAGGTCATTTTTGCCCTTTAAAATGGTATATAACATAAACCGGAAGTCTCTATCCCGGAAGAGCGATTCACAATGAATGCGGCAGACCCTAATAGTTTGAATCGCGCTCACACTGAAGGTGAAGAGATCGCCATCTTGGACAATACATGTTTTAAAATGGATCGACCAGACAAATTTTGCATTAGGTTTTAACAAAACTATTTAAATTTCATCGAAATATTGCTACAGTAAAACGATCTTTCATTATTTTTAGATTACGATTTGTTAGAAAGTTTTATTTTGATCACTAACGGGGTTAGCTAAATATCGGCCATTTAAAATACTGTTGCAAGAGGGTGATGATTTGTTATGACAAACTGCTTATATTAAAAACAATCCTATACAAGAAATACAGATTGGAAATGATTAAACAATGATTCAGGATGAGATTAATTTTTTTTGAAAATATATTAACTAATCGGCAATATTTTAAATTAATTTTATAAAGCACCAAAACAAAATAAAGAACAACTCTTAATACCGAAGTATTTTTGTCTGTGTTCATCAGTAGCTGACCAGTACCTTTCGTTATTTTATTATAACTCGGGCCTTAAGAAACAGTCTAGTAAATGATAAATTAGAATTTGTCATTGAGTGAGTGAATCGATGTATGGTAAAAATTGAGATCAGGACAACGATGAGGAGTAACATGCTACTCACACTACAGACATACACTGTAGCATATGCCTACTACAGTAGGCATATAAGTAATTATGAAAACTTTAGCTTTCAATTTTCAAGATATTTTTAGAATGTCAATGTCTTATATTATGAAACAAATAGACACCTATTAAAAATAAAAATACTAATAATTACAATTGCTGTTGAACCACAAAAAAGTAAACTGTAAATAGTAACAACTAACATTAATAGTATTCTATTAAATTAAAGAGCATCAGTTTTTCTAGTTTTGAACTGTTTTTTTAAATTGTTGAAGTACATGCATATATTGTGCAAAATATAATTTATGACTTTATTTAGTTAGAATGATCATTCTGTCAGTTACAGAAGTTAGAAACACTGCATTATAATAATAAATGTTTCATTTTACCTTTTTTCCACTTCAACAATTGTGCGGATGTATTGCATGAAACTATATTTTTGAGATGTTATATTTCTAAATCTATACAAAAAAATTGTCTAAAAATTCACCCGGTAAATGTCTATACTCCAAAGAGCAAGTATACCAAATTTGGATTGTGTACATCAGTGGTGCTCAAACTTTTTGAGTCAGGGGCCACAATCTGACTTGTCGAAACCATCGGGGGGAAACAAAAAAGTGAAGATCAAAATCATCCCAATCATCCCACACAAGATAGACATCACATCTAAGAACACACAAATAACAATTAAGACTATAATTATGACAAAGAAGTTGCACACTAAGACTCATTCTAAAAATGTTATGATACGTTAACTTTCACAAAATCAGTGTGATGGATGGTGCTGCATGTCATCAGCAAGCTTCAAAATGTCTCGTAATTGATCTCACATGCTGCACTAAAATCTGCTGACTGCTTTGAGAAAATGTTCTGTTGGCGATTCAGTGAATGCCTCAGAGATTTAATTCGACCTGTTCGTTTGTCACCGACAACATTGTAGAAATCTTGATGCCTTGTCTCATAATGACGTTTTATATTAGAAACCTTCGCCACTGCTACTATTGAATGACACAGCAGACAAATAACGTTCATCTTTTGTTGAACAAAACAGTATTGTAGAGTCTGGTTTTCGTTGTCAACTTTTCTTTTATGATTAGCTGCCATTTTGTCACAAAAATATAATCAAAATAAACAACGGAAAATATGGCAGGTACTTTCGGTAAACCAGGTAATTGCACCACTGCAAAATTAATGGCAATACTGCCAGGGAAATATTTTATAGCTATTTGATCGAGTAGTGCACCAAATATTTAACTTTTTCGTTGGACATCATGGGCCACTCAGCGACTCTTTGCGGGCCGGATCTGACCCACGGGCTGGAGTTTATGCACCACTGGTGTACATGAAGTAATTTTATTTTACAAGATTCCAAAAGAGACATTTTATTCAGTTTTTGACCACTTGCCATTTGAAAATTGAACAAAATGCTAATTTGAGATAATTGTATTTCATTTTCTATGCATTTGTGATCCTTAAAAAAAAATCAGCAATATATTTGTGTTACATAGAGTTGAAATAGCAAAGATGTGCTGTTTTATAGTTTTTGTTTTATGGTCATTTCAAAAAAAGCTAGAGCTCCCAAATTTTGTATATAAACTTCTTTGAGGTAGATAACATAACCTGCAAATATCAGCTTATTTGGCCAGACTTCAAACTTTGAGTGGTCTTACCTACATTTTGTACTTTTTTCCAGAGATTTTAGTTCAGTGTCTAGGAAAAATCTCTCCATCTTGTACATTTTTCTGAACACATGATTAATAGGTTAAAGTGAGCAAAATACTTATTTATTCCTTTTTTTTTTAATACCATATTTATCTCCTCTTTTTTTTTTATTAGTAAAATTGTTTACCCAACTTTTTTATGGCATATAGTCATACTGATCCAAAAATCCAACCAAAATAAAACAGTAACAAAATAAAAATGCTAGTGATAGATGTTAATAATCAATAAAATATCTTTTCATAATAACTAAAGATCATGCTTTAAAGTTCCTGTCATGCATAGGAATGCAACTATTTTAAATAATAATATATATATGAGAACATTTTATGCTTGGTAATTAAGTTGTTTAATATGTCCTTTATTAAAATAAAAACATTCTTTCTGTAACTGATAAATACAGTAATCATCCCACACTCATGACTAAGTGTCATGCATTTGATTGTTAGCAAACATGATTGTTTTTAGCTCAGAACTAATATTAACACACATGACATAATGGGATGATATGAAGAGAGCTTATAATTATTTTGGAAAATGTTACTAGTGAAGGTAACTTCACTTTCTATAGGAGATGCTCAGTCCAAAGGCAATCTAAAGTCAGGTTTCTCTAGCATGCCTATTTTCCTGTTCTAACAGCTGTTGACCATAATTTAATTAATTTTGGTTGGCATTCATTTGCATCCGATCGAGCATATGCTGGCCAAGAAACAGTCTCTCGTTCCAACACTTAAGATTTTGTGCAAACTCGTAGCAGCTTGAGTGGACAACCAGCTGGACAAGGAATTACATAAATAGCTTGAAGTTAAGTCTAATCAAAGTGTCAGGGCTTTATATTAAAATGTTTATAAAAATTTAAAGTATCAAAGCTAAAACCATTATTATTGTTTTAAATCATTACTATTATATTTTAAATATTATTATGAATTAAAATAATTTTATCTTTTAAGTGACTTAATAAAATGTGAGAATGTGAGCAGACACGCCACATTTACAACTATACAACAGCTTGTTAAAGATCATTTTGTAACAGGTGTATACAGTGGCTTGTTTAATTAATTATTGTCCAATGATTTGTTACATTAATGATTATCATATTACAGCTGTACGCTCTGACTCATTAAATTCATGATTTGATATTTTACAGCTATATACACAAAGATTAAATTTATGTTTATCATATTACAGCTGTACAAAATGATTCTTTAAATTAAAGATTGTCATATTGTAGCTCTGTATAGTGATTCATTAAATTCATGATTGTCATTTTACAGTGGTACACAGTAATTTGTGAAATTCGTGATTGTCATTTTACAGCTGTACACAGTGGTGCACAATGTGAAGCAAGCACACGAGGTACAAGAATGGGGTGAAACTCAAGACTTTATGGATGATGTGGATTATTTGTTGGAGAGCCTTCGTGACAGTGAGCCCACCTCCATCCGCACTCTTAGGTAAATATTATTATCCAGACAAATTGAGCTTACAGATGAGGAAAAAAAAGGGAGTGACCGATGTAGTGTTTTACTCACACTCATACACTCTTCCGAAACAAATTAGCATAAATGCATAAATACATATAGGTGTATATAATATATAGCTGTAAAATACTTGTTAGTTTCTGAAAGTTTTAGATATGAGACAGAAACACAAGGCTGACCTTTCTCCTGGCAGTTAAGAATTATATCCAATACATTCAGTTTGTTCCAAAAAGATTTTTATGCATTTTCATGCAGATAGTTTGGGAAATTACTGCAGTAGAGTGTGAGAAGCTGTAATGTGTCTCTAGTGTTCTGCCCTGAAAATTTGTGGTCCCTAGAATTTGTCAGTGGACCCTTGAATGCTGGCCACTATTTTAATCCACCATCTCATCTGGTTCCCTTCCCCTTGTTTTAACATGTTAACTTTATTGCTGGTACTAAATTTTGTCCAGTTTAGAGAGGACTGGTTTTAGGGTTTCACTGCAAGCATTCACCCAAGAGGGTAGAATACTCTGACTTTAGTCATTTAGACTATGAGAGCTCATGTCAGTGACAAGGACTAAGCACTAGTACTCCTAATCTAAATAAATAAAGAGAAAAACACAAGGGTTCACATATTATAATTTTTAATAAAATCATGAGGGTATGTCATTATTGACAAAGCAAGCATACAGAATGTATAGAAGTTATTCATATACAATAGGGTCTCTTGTGGTGGCCTTGACTTAATGGCAATCCACCAATACAAATGAGACCATGATTCTCAAATTCCGACTTGCAGCATCGGTTCCTTACTTACGAACTGCAGTGGACTAGTTCTAATGTGGATGTACACTGCCATAAGCCTCTTGGTATCACTGAGGCATATGAGTGAGGTGCCATTTTAAGTCACTTCATGCTCTCATTCACTACAGGTCTATGTGCAGACCATTACCACTAAACTCCAACTTGCAAATAAAATTGGGTTATGAACATCCTAAACAATGGTACTTGTCTGTAACCCAAGACCCAACTCTAATTATTTGTCAGTACATTTTATGATCAACTTCAAACTCTGAATATGATTATGATATAAGTTGTTTATATAATTATTTTTCAGAATAATTCTATGATCTGTTTCAAACAAACATACTTGTATATATAAATTATTCATAAAATTACTTATATAAGTTATTTACACAATTATTTTTCAGTACAATTCAGTTGGCAGGAAAATGCATTATGCCAGCATTCCGGATGCATCTTCGTGCACATGGAACTGTTACAAAAATCTTCAGCCTGCTTCATGATGCCTGTTCTGACCCGGTCAGTTCAAATTTGCTTTTCACAGTTTATTTGAGATTTTGTGTGGATGTGTCAGTAAGTGTTTAATGAATTTTGGTTTAGGACTTTAGAAGTTTTGACAGTAGCATGAAAGAATTTTACTTTTTAATCAGAATTTGTCAAGTAAGGTACTGTTTTAAAAACTTTCTTTTTGTACATCAGAGTGTACGAGTTCAAGACATTTTAGTTTTGCTTGAATGCATGACTTAATAAAGAGGTTTATGATTTGTTTGATATTATTTTAAAAAATTATATTTTGTCTGAATTTTTTACTTGAAAAGTTGTGTGTTTATTTAAATTAAAATAACATTACAGTGAAACCCCACGATAACGTGAATTCAGATATAATGTGGTTGTGGCATGGCGTGGCTCCTGAAATTTCATATATTCATTCGCACATGAAATTCTTTTTTCAAATTACATGAGAAAGATTATAAAAAATATTAAACTTCATTTTGGGGGATGAGATCATGTATGAATTTGAATATACCTGTAATAAGATCGTAGTGTGGTACTTAAAATTTGAAATTCATGTACATGTATTTTTGGAAAAAATATTTTTTTTAATTTTAAGAAATACTGTGTAAAACATTTATTATCATTCTGGGGTAGAGTTCACATATGACTTTTAATATAAAACGATTCGAAATTTAAGTGTTGTGCCAAAATAAACATTATCGGAAATATTACTTATTACTGATCCATGAATAAAGCCAATATGTCGTCTTTGTGATTATATTCAATTAATTCTGTATACAATTGTTGCACAAACAATAGGTGGCATGTGCTTTTTCTTTAACTGCATACACAGCCAAGCAACAAATTGGTGGTTGATAAAAGATACTCACTATTTAATAAACATCAACGAAAAAAAGCCATCAACATGTTGGCTGGGCTTGGCGGTATTCTTAGATACAATCAGTTGAAAGTAAATAATGTCCACTTTATTAGCTATGAATTGAAAGGGTATGAAATTGTATATGCATTAATCTTAGTTTTTTTTTAAAGTGACTCTGACTATTGCAGGCCCACTGAGTTATTGGGCTTTATATGTGTACGTGTTTATGTTCTTGGGAAAAAGTAAAATATTGCAAAACCCACATTAACTCGATCCGATTTTATGGACCCCAATTATCGTGTTATAGCAAGGTTTCACTGTACTTTAAATGAAATCTGTGACATTCAGTCCATATTTAAATATATATTAACATTAAACTAAAGATGTTAGAAAAGTTCAAGTTAAATAATACTGTGCATCAGTAAATAATCTAAATTAAACAGTAGGCATGGGCCAGTGTCTTGCTTTTGATTCACATGATGCAGAGAACAGTTTCTCATTTTTGCTTGATGTGAGAGTACATGCAACTATCTGCATATATGATATTTCACATGGAAATGGGACATTTAGACACGAATAATTCTAACTACTTTCTAGAAAGTTGTGTCAGTGTCATTGGTGTGGTGAATTAATTCATCATCAAGTAAAAGTGTGTGGTATGGTGAATGATCAAGTCAGTCTGTTTTCTAGTGTGATATGGTGAAAATTCGTACAAAGTAAAAGTGTATGGTATGATGAATGATCATATTTAGCCACAGTTTGTTTTTTTGCAGTGTGCAATGAAAAGTGAGTAAAAAAAACAGTTCAAAATGTTCAAAGTTCTGATGAAGTATCAAATGCAAGGGTAACAGTTTAACAATTCTATATATTTAAATTTCTTCTTGCTATCTAAACATCATTATTTTCATAAAACAGACAAAATTAACAAAATGAAACATTCCTGTTATTCATTTGAAAACAATAAATGAAAGTTTCAAAACTATATCAACTTTAATATAATTTATCTATTATTTAGTCATTGTTAATCTAAATAATTTAAATATAAATGAGGATGGTTTTCAGTAATTGTGTAAAAATATTTTTTTTTAAGTTTTAAGTTTTATCATGAGCACTAATAGATTTATAAGGACTGTTTGAAACTGTTGGACACCCCAACTACTCCAAAAGAGCTTAACACAGCCAGCACTTTAAAATGTTCGCAACTGTACTTCCAAAGAGTTTAACACCACGAGCACTTTAAAATGTATGCAGCATGCTGAATTAAATTACAGTGTAATTTTAGAAAGGCTGGCCTTATGGAAACTACAAATGATTTTATAGTACTATGCAGGTACAGAATGCTGAATTAAATTACAATGTACATTTTTGAAAGGATGGCCGTTATGGAAATTCAAGCGATTTTATAGCACTATGCCAATCTACACTTCGTTGAACTTTAATAGAGTTTATGTGAGATCTAATTTTATTTTCTGAAAACTGAATAGGACTGCAATTACGGTTACCCTGACAATATGTCTTTTCAAATTTAAATGACTGACAAGAAATCTTAACAAAATACTGAAATAAATTAACTTTTAAATTGAAATGACACTTGATGTGTTCATTCACTATATCACACACTACAAAATAAAATGTTACTTGATGTGTTCATTCACTATACCACACACTACAAAACAAAGTGTTACTTGGTGTGTTCATTAAATCTTCAGGTTCAGTAACATCATTGCTGCAATAAATGAAGAAAACTCTGTTTATATTTGATAATATTATATTTGAAGCGCAACATTTCATAACAAATTGCAGTTATTTAAAAATAATATCAGCATTTTCATTTCATTTATTTCTTAGAGTTTAGCACTGAGCACTGCAGCTATGATGTTTATGTTATCCCGTGATCGGCTTAATATGGATCTGGACAAAGATAGTCTGCATCTCATGTTAAAACTCAATGAGGTTGATATGCCACGTAGCAGTTCCAATCAGGATGGGGAAGCAGAATTCAGAGTCGAAACCCATACTGCAAGCACCGGTAATGAAGATAGTACTGAAGTGGAGAAATGCCGGGTCCGTGTGCAGGAACTTCTGGTACAACTGCAACGTGAAACCAATGCCAAACAAATTGATCTTGACTTTGTTTCTGTGAGATTTGAGTTTTATTGAATTTGTTTGTCGTTGTGTGCATTTGTATTGTGAGTATTATTTTAAGAGTTTGTTTATCTTTGAGTATATTCATATTGTGAGTATACATTTTATGAGTGATTTGTTTGCTTTATTTATTTTATAACAATATAAGTTGTTTATATTTATTGTCTTTGAGTACTGTATATTATGAGCATACATTTTGAAGTGTTGTTTGGTTTGGGGTATTTATATGTTGTGATTATGTGTATTATAAATGCTTGTATTTTTTTTTTTTGGGGGGGGGGGGTGAGCATGCTGGCATTGTGATTATATATTTAATAATTAATTAATTGTTTGTGGGGTTTTTTTTTGTCTTGTAAAGATTAGTTTGCTGATTGGCTAAAAGAATTTCTGAATAGTATATTTTTGAAGATTTATATTACCTGATCTGGACTTTCAAGTTCCAATGCCCGTGGCAATTAAAGATTGTTTCCTTTTAAAAACTTTTCATCTTTCATTGATGATTGTTTCCAATAACTGCATTGTTGATTGTTTCCTTTTTAAAACTTTTCATCTTGCATTGATGATTGTTTCCATTGAAAACTTTTCATTTTGCATTGACGATAGTTTCCATTGAAAAAACATTTAATCTTGCATTAGTGATTGTTTCCATTTAAAAGTCTTTCACCTTTCATTGACAGTTGTTTCTATTTCTAAACCTTTCACCTTTCATTGATGATTGTTTCCATTTCTAAACCTTTCATCTTGCATTGATGATTGTTTACATTTAAAAAATTTTCTGAGTATAAGTCAGAAGCATGTTTTCGCTTGAGTATAATCAGGAGTATATTTTTTTCCTGAGTATAAGTCAGGAGAAAATTTGTCTAAGTCAGGAGCATTGCTTTTGCATGAGTTTAAGTCAGAAGTATGTTGGAGTGTGTGTTTAGACAAGAGTGTTTTTGTCTTGAGTAAGCAAGGAATATATTTTAGTTGATCAAAAATAGGAGTGCTTTTTTTACCTTATATTGAAAAGAAACTTTGTTTTGGAGTTCATGACATAATGAATATACATTACACTTTTTAAAAATAAAATTTAGACTAAAAGCTTTATTTATTTACACTGTCTTTTAATTGTAATAAAGTCTCAGATTGTATGAATGTGCACAAATGTGTTTTGTAGGATATGTAAATACATATTTTTCTTATGTATAGGCTAGAGACCTTGCTAGGACTAACTTACTGAATGTTCATGCATGTTCATATGTAAACTGGAGAACTTTGTATGTTGCGTATGATTAACTTTTATGAATGTACATTTATTTTTTTTATGTAGACTGGAAACCTGGCTATGGAGTCTCTTTTAAGTTTGACTTCACGTCGAGCAGGCGAATGGTTCAAGGAAGAACTACGTATACTAGGTGGTCTAGACCACTTTGTAGAAACAAGTGAGTAGATTTATTTTTAGATTATTCTTTTTGTCATCATCTTCTTCAAGTTTACAGTATTAGTTTATATTTGACATTGATATCTTAACTGTACATGTTAATGATTTTAAAGCAGTGGTTTTCAACCGCTGGTCCGCAGAAATTGCCTGCCGGTCCGTGAAAAAGGTTATTGCCACTTAACACATATATAAAACTAGAGGCTATACCACTTTCGAACAACACCATTCAGAGGAGAATTTTTGACATGGCCACCGATAATTGAAGAGCAAGTTGTAGAGGGGATAAAGGAACACTATTGCCAAAGGATGCTATTCAAATTATAAAGAGAGAATGATAAACAAATGAAGTTTGTAAGAGAAGCAATGAACAGTGAAACAATAGCAGCAGTGATAATCAGAAAAAGTAATATTACAATTCAACAACTTTTACTAAGCAGACCAAAATATTACCTTATTTTAATTATTTAATAAAAAAATATATATAGAGAGAGAAATGTAGCATTTCTGTTGTGTCTAAAAACTGATCAAATGGCCATATCAGAATATTGGATTTTTGCTTTATGACCAGGATGATTTTAACATGGTTATTTTCAGTGTATACATATTGTTGACAAATATGTTAGCTTGAATTTACCAGTGTGTACATTTCTCATTACCAAGCTGTATCTGATAGACAGCAGACAGATAGATAGATAGATGGAGTTCTATAATTATAATTTAAATTATAATTAAGTTATAATTATTTATGAATATCCGTTACGAATTTGATTATGGCTAATGCAGCTTGATTGTGTCCTTGTTTTATTTCAGCTAACTCTCTTTTATGCAACTGAACATTGTTGTCTATTGCAGTACATCACTGTGGTTCAGAATTGAAGGAAGACTTACCAAGCAACTTGGAAAAATACATGCCGAGTTTGCGAAAACTGGACCGCTGCCTGAGAGTTCTTGAAAATGTAAGCATAGTTAGAGTTCTTTACTTTTAGGACAGGATTTTTCATAAGTATTTTATTTGGATCAGTGGTATAGGCTAGAAGATTGGCAACTTTTCATTTTGAAATAAAAGATTGGTAATTTGTATTGTATCACTTTCCTTTGAAGCAAGACAGGCTTAAAAGACTGTTAATTTTTCTGGTTGAAATAAAATATAGGCTAAAAGACTGGTAAGTTTTTCTGGTTGAAATAAAATACAGGCTAAAATACTGGTAAGTTTTCTATGAAATAAGATATAGGCTATAAGACAGGTATGTTTTCTGGTTGATATAGGCTAAAAGACTGGCAAGTGTCTTCGTTGAAATAAGATATACCGTACATACTCGAGTATAAGTCGAGGTTTTTTTTTTGAAATTTCAAGGCCAAAATCAGGGGGTCGACTTATACTCGCGTAACTCATTTTATAAATTTTAGCAACATGATAAATGCTCTATTTTCGCTCAAAATACATTTCCGTGGTTTCAATAAATATTTCATAGCAATCACCTACCTTTCTGTTACAGTGTTTATCGATAGTTGAATAATTAAAATTATACTACCAATGTCTACCATTATTTCAGTCATTTTTGCTAAAATTCTACAATGTTTTTTTAACTGAATTCAAAATGTCTGCCATTTCCTCTGTATTTGGGCTATGCACACGTTTTCTTCACATTTTTCACCTACGGTATATTTTTGTCTGATTAAGCACAGTTATTTTCGGAATTTCAATTTATTCAATGTCCATCTTTTATTACCGTATAACCGGTACCAGAACTCTTTACTGTAATTATTTGCCGCGTGTTATAAAAATAACTCTGGATATCCGCTATTTAGTAGTAATTGATTTTTACCGGAAATGGAGGAAAACTGTAAACATTCAAATTGAAAGTGCAACAAAGTATCTTTTTATTAAAGACAGTAAGTTAATATGATTTATTTATATCGGAATATGTTAAAATTATACTGTATAACTGATTATGTTACTATGAAACCATAGTGTGTGTGGCAAATTCAATTACATACGTACGGCTTACAGGCCATGAGTTTATTGTAGTGATCGTCAAAGAAATGTAAAATTCCACTTTTCAAGGTACAAATTGGGGGTCGACTTATACTCGAGTATATATGGTAGGCTAAAAGACTGGTAACTTTTCTTTAAACAAGATATAGGCTTCAAGACATGGGCTGAAAGACATATTTTTCTTGTTGAAACAAGATATTTAAAAAAATTCTGGTAACTTGTTGAAATAAGTTATAGGCTTCAAAACTAAATGACTGGTAAGTTTTCTGGTTGAAATAAGATATAGGCTGAAAGACTGGCAAATTTTCATGTTTCTTGTTGAAGCAAGGTAGAGGATAAAAGACTGGTAACTTTTCCTTTGGAAATTATATTTTATAGACTGCAACACTGGTAACATTTCATTTTGAATCAAGATATAGCCTGGTAACTTTTCATGAAACAAGATATAGACTGAAAGACTGTAAATTGTTGAAACAAAATAGAGGCTAAAAGACTGGTAACTTTTCATATTGAAACAAGATGTAGGGTAAAAGATTGATAACTTTTCATGTTCAAACAGAATATAAAAAAAATGTAGGTGAGATGGAGTAAATTTGTCTATCTCTATTTCTAAATTTAATTGTTATATAAATTGTTAAATTGTCGAAGTGACCCAACCTTGAGCACTCCTCATGATGGTATTTTTGTAAGTGTCAGAGTTGGAGCAAACACTAGAGAATATGCTAGAAATTGCTGATGCAATCCAAACCAGTTCCAACTGGATGAGTAGTTTCTATTATCTGATGAAGATTTACAAGAACGGGACCAGCCAATGGGCCGAGATCAAAAGTTACCTGCTGTAGAGAATTCTGTTTTCTGATCATTTGATTAACATTGACTTGACATATATCTCATAACTCGAGATGAATATCCACATTCAAAGGTTCTCTGTATGTCCTACCTCAAAAGCCTTTTCTTTCCATATATATATATATAAAACCTGGAAATCGTAGATTTTAACAATTTTTACATGGACACTACATTGCTTAACCAGGCTACACTACATTTACATGGACACTATAAATATAATTCTTACTGAACCTACACCTTACAAACTGTTTGGATGGACACTACAGTCCCTACACTTCCACTATCTTTACACACTATTGGCATGCACACCTCTTTTAAAACTTACTCAGACTACACCTTACAATCGGGCTGGCACCAGAGTGTTTAATCAGACTACACAATTTGTATGTTTTGCATGGACACTACAGTGCTTACCTACTTAAGTACCCTTACAGACTGCATGGGCATTTGTATGTTTGGACACCACAGAGTTTAATCCGGCTATAACATTAATCTGCTTGTAATTGTATGGACACTGGAGCTTACTCAGGCTATGCCATTTGTAAGTTTGCATGGCCACTACAGAGCTAAATCAGGCTATGCCATTTGCACGTCTGCATGGGCACAACATATTTAATCAGCCATTGTCTCTTCGATTTGTGCATCTATTAGTCAAAGCTGTTAGTCATTTGACAGAATTCTATCAGTTGGAATATGTTGATAATAACATTTCTTTTTTTCTAGAATTATATTTTAACAAGAACATGTTTGGTCTCTAAGAAGAGTACCTACTTGTCTTTGCATCACTGAAAGTGTGGTTTCCAATCTGTTGCAGATTACTTTCACCAAACAAACTAGATGTACTGGATAGCTTATAATAAAGGCTTTTTATATTATTTGTGACAAACCCCTTTCACCAGACTTCCACATTATTTGATAACTTATAATAAAGGCTTTTATATTATCTGTGACAGACCACTTTCACCAGACATCCTTATAATTTTATTTTATTTTATATTATCTGAGACAGATCACTTTCACCAGACACCCATTTGATAGCTTTTAATTAAGACTTTCTTTTATGTTGTTTTGTTGTTTTTTTTTTTTGTTGTTGTTGCTGATCATTTTTACCAACACAGACAATGAAATGAACTTAACAGCATTGTTCAATAAGACTTTTGATATTTTTTTGTTGCAGACCACTTTCACCAGACTTCCATATTATTTGATAGCTTTTAATTAAAGACTTTTTAAAATATTTTTTGTTGCTGATCACTTTTGTCATCAGACAATCAGATGTACTTGATATCATTTATTTAATGAAAATCTTTACTTTTGTTGCAGATCACTTTCACCAACACGGACAACCAGATGTACTTGATAGCTTATAATAAAGGCCTTTTAATTTCATCAACATGCCGGTAATCAAATTAAATATCAATAAAATTCTTTTTATTTTGTGTATTTCTTTATCATTATTGATATTTATATATGTATAGTATATTTCTTTAAATGTGTTCATTTGCATTTAAAAATATACATTTTATTGCCTCGGATGTAGTGCTTCTTCATCTAATTCCAAGCTATGGTAAAGTAAGCACAAGCTAACTGATTTTGTTTTTGTTTTTCAAGTTATTATTCAATATTAGTTATGGTTTTGTTTTTTTTAATCATGAAATACATGATGGATGCTCTGGCAACTACATTTGCTACTACATTCATACCTGAGCATCACTTGGCTATAGATGAATCAGGTTTTTCATTTTACTGGGTCACCTTGCATATCTACTGTACATGCCATCAAAACCAGTCAAACATGGTATCAAAGTTTGGATACTATCAGCCTGACTTCATACCTTCACATCAGTGACAGATGGGCAGAGCAGCCAGTGGAGACCTGAACTTATACAAAATGAAATATGTGATAGATGCTCTGGCAACTATATTTGCTGTTACATTCATACCTGAATATCACTTGGCTATAGATGAATCAGTTTTTCGTTTTACTGGGTCACCTTGCATATCTACTGTACATGCCATCAAAACCAGTTGTGTGTGTGGGGGGTCTTGTTTAGCTGCTCCAATGTATCTCTCTTTTGTGAGGAGTGGGCAGCTTGTGACGTGCCACTAATACGTCATCTTTTAGATGTTACAAAAGACAAGACAGATACGATATTGGGGTGGGGGGTGGGGGGGCTGAATTTATTCTGTCATGAAAAGGAACGTTTTATTGACTGTGCTTGTGAGTGTGTGAATATGATTGTAATGAGTATTGGACGAACACAACAAAACAATATAAATACAAACTCTTTCACTCTCAAAAACTGAATAACGAGTTTTTAGAAAGTATGAATTAGGTTTTATTTTCATTGGTACATGTTCTTTTGCCATCATTAACAGACACATTTTATGATTAAATATTTTGATCATATTCTCTATTTATATTTTTCTTACTTTTTGACCATGTGACACAAACACCACCCTAGTTAATGGTTATGATTATTATTATTATTATTATTAATCATCCATAAATAATTGCAAGTATGAGAATCTTAACTCTTTACCGGGTGGGCGTTTTCCTTTTTTTTTTTATCTCTGTGCAGGGAAGAATTTTCAGGATTTCAGTGAGATTTAGGTTACGTTAGTAAAAACATCATATCTTAGGTATTAGTGCATATATTTCAATGAAATAAAATGCAAAATGAAAGGAAATGAAAGCAGCTTTATTAATATCCTTAAGACTTGAGTATACTTTCAGCTGTTAAATTTGAATCTACGCATGAAAATATATATTTACACACAAAAAAATATTGTCCAGTTATTGTCTGCTACAAACACTATGTACACATACTTTGTTGATGCCAGGAACACTAATCTGTTGTCAGACGATCAATACATCTCTTTTCTCGGCAGGTTGTGAATTCCTATCAAAATCATAAGTCCAAAATAAGCCTTAATTTTAGTGGCATTAATTTCCTTCCATCCTGGATCACCATTTTGTTTTTTCACGATTTTCGGATGTGCGTACTCGTTCGTTTATTCCGCTATCTTGTCAAATGTTTCTTCTTTGAAAAACTGGTAGAAGAAAGCCAGCTAAGTACTATCATTAGTTACAGTCACATTCGGCCCCATTTCTATTATAAATTCCGATATATTCAGTGCTAAAGTACTACTATTCCAACCATGTGCGTCTCCAGATACCCCTTCCCCTACTCCTCTTCGATATCCTCAGAATCTGATGCACTCTCCTCCAAAATTTGAAAGATGCTACATGTGCACTGTACTGACACTAATGTCACTTCTAACCCTTTCGTCCGATTCAAAAAAACTTCTCTTACCTCATTATCCGATAAATTGAATCCAGTAAACTCCTCATTATCGTTCAACAGTTCTTAGAAATCCATTTGAAACACCAAACGTGAAAAACAAGAAAACTTTATGAAAAAATGAATGAAGCAAGGAGAAAATGTTTCAAAATGGAGCAGAAATCGTTGTATAAATGTCATATTTCCTGTAGACACCAGAACTCTCACGATTTCTCAAACGATATAAGAAGAAAAGAGCACGGGTTGCTACGACGCATTTGGGCATTTTGCCCGATACAATGTTATGGCGTTTTGGAGCACTCCGCCCAGTAAAGAGTTAATCTGTTATTAATAATTTAGTATTTCTGTGAAACCACTTTCAAATAATTTCAGTGCATATACAGTCTTATATTCTAACACATAATTAAATAGATAAATGCCAATATAAATCGTTATCAGAGAACAGAAATGGTGTTATAGAGATTATAGCGATAATAGTTTGTACATAACCTTGTCAAAAAGGTGCCTCAATGGTCTTTGCGCACTTTCGTCATAAAGTCACAATTTTATTGTTCAGAGTAGAATTGTCATTTCTTTACATTTCTCTTGCATGCTTTTGTACACTGATGAGCCGATATTCTCTTGAGACTAATCTGGGTGCTACTTCACTGTATTAGTTCCTTTAAGCAGAATAACAATTTGGCGATTTCCAGTAACTTCCTTGTACCAGAAATTCCACAACAGTAGTCGAGCATACATTGTCACCATACATCAACAGAATGCAGTGTATCCTTATACTTCCACACAGGAGGTAGAGGCTTCTCAAATCTACCATGGTCATAGTGGTTTATAAATCAGTAAAAACAGAAAGGCTGCTTCTTCCCTGTAATATATCATTTAATCAGAGAACAAACATTAAGTTTTCCAGTTTATTCATCCCTAACTCCATTCTTTCTTACGTTCAAGTCTCAACTTACAGTTTTCTGCAACACTATCAGCCTGTTACATACATACAATACAGCATATTAAATACAACTTATTAATTTTATGAATGGGTTCACTAGAAACAATGTCAAGTATTTAGCATAGTACATACAAGCATCATAGTTCACAATTTGTAGAAATAATATTCTACTCATAATACTTCTCTACATGCAAGTATAACATATCAATAGCAAACGCACAAAATATTTCTAAGTCCATTCTCTCTTAATCAGTCAGTTAACTAACCATTAAGCTAAATTTTCTGTTTTGCAGTATTTTACAACTTTGTCAGCACTGCCTGCCCTCTTGTGCACTAAAGGAAGAGATGGATGAGCGACAGTTAAAGGACCAGCCAGGCTGGACTTTGTTTACATGTATGCTTGCTATCCTTCGTGTACTTCTAAATATTACCCATGACAACGGTAAGCCACATTTTTAGTCCGCATCCGTTTTTAATAGCTTGTAAGTTGTAAGTTTGTAAGTTTTTTCAGATTATAGTTTGGTACAACGGATATATACACACAATCATTGTTCATGGACATTTTCCATCATTTAATTTCTATGCAATTCATTTCTAACTCATTCACTCACTCAAATTCATTTCTTGTCCCTTCTTTTTGTGTGTATTTATTTTTCTGCAGGTTGTCTTTTATTCATTTCTCAGTGGTTTGCCATCATTTATTTATTCACATTCATCTCTGGCTTGTCCATGTGCGTTCATTTGTCAGGTAGTTCATTACATTGCATGCATTCATTTCTCAGGTAGTTCATTACATTGCATGCATTCATTTCTCAGGTAGTTCATTACATTGCGTGCATTCATTTCTCTGGTAGTTCATTACATTGTGTGCATTCATTTCTCTGGTAGTTCACCACATTGTGTGCATTCATTTCTCACATAGTTCGCCACATTGTGTGCATTCATTTCTCTGGTAGTTCATTACATTGTGTGCATTCATTCCTCAGGTAGTTCATTACATTGTGTGCATTCATTTCTCAGGTAGTTCATTATATTGTGTCTGCATTCATTTGTCAGGTAATTCATCAAATCATCTGCATTCATTTCTCAGGTAATTTATCACATGTATGCATTAATTTCTCAGTAGTTCTTTATATTGTGTGGTTGGTCCCATTATGTGTACATTAATCTCTCAGTGATTTGTCCAATCATTAATTTCTTTGTTGTTTGTCCTTTCGTGTGTGTATTCATTTCTTTGTTGTTTGTCCTGTTGTTGTAATCCAAAAGAAAAAAATGTCTGTTGTAGAATTTGGCAGTACTAAAGTTGGAGAAGAGGCTGGACTATTGAACTCCATTCTTGTTTGTGTACTCAGTACTCAGTGGTTTGTCCCATCTGACTATCGCTTTGACATCCTTGTTTTGGTGAGTTTTTTACATTACTGACTTACTGGTCTTTGTGAGTTCTGTAAACTAGGTGTAATATCATTTCTCCCTTGTTATTTTCATATAATATTAATATAATTTAGATGATTTCAAGAGCAATTTCATATTCCTACCTATAAGATTTATTAATCCGAAACAAAGTAGTGTTACCAGATCAATATTTGCTCTGATCAATATATAGATATGTCAGATTTGGCCATCACACTAATCCCTGTACCTCAGATCCAAGAATGTACACTTAAATATTTACTGGTTTTTATTATATCATTTATATGCCCCCTTCCATATATTCTGTGATCTACTATTCAGTATAATACATAAAGAACTTGTATGTTTAAGAAAAATAACAATTTTTTAATAATAGGAAGTTATAAATCATGCACAATATGTATAACAAAATAAATATGTTAAACATTCATATTATAAAATAAATTCTCAGTCATAAGGATTAG
Organism: Sinotaia quadrata; assembly: GCA_028829895.1. Lineage (NCBI taxonomy): Eukaryota > Metazoa > Mollusca > Gastropoda > Architaenioglossa > Viviparidae > Sinotaia > Sinotaia quadrata. Next base: position 13,972,442 of record CM054182.1, read on the forward strand.
CCATAATGCAAATACTTCCTTTAGTTCCAATAATTTGCAGTTTTAAAAAAATGTTATGTTTCTGGTTAGAAATTCATGGTATAACCTTGAAAAGGAAAAAAAACATAGATTACTACATAAAGTGAATAGTTTTTTCTTAGAGTTTTTTCTAGAGAGAATAATTTCTTATTCAAGATAACATCTACTAAAAATCAGTGCAGGTAAATTTAGCATAAACAATTCAAGGTAATTAAGTCATAACTATTCATGTAAAAAACATACATTAAAACATAGAAAAGAATACAAGACATAGAGAAAACTGTTCACCTTAGTTTTTGCTGCAGCTGAGTTTATCTTTTACTGGATTAAAGATATTTTTGTCACAGTCAAATGAGAAATATTTTTTAAAAAATATAATCTAGATGAATATGCTGTACTATTTGTTCACTCCCAGTGACTTTAAGACAGCCATTTTAATGAATTTCATTGTTCACAGTGCCATTAAGAAAACAACTCTGTTGCTTTCAAATAAAATAGCACATTGCTTTGCTGTTTCACTTAATTTAAACTTTTAAAAATATATTTTTATTATTATCATTTGTTAGATTTTTTTAAAATATAATTTTCCAAGAAATGCACTGAAGCAGGGATATTTTATTTTTATTGATTTTTAAATTTTGAGTAACTTTTATAACTATTATTAATTGATTATGACTCGTTTTGTTGGTGTTCTTGCAGTTCAAAAATGATAACTCATTTATGCTCTTACTTCATAAAAACCACCATCGTAGGGTGTCATATTGACCACTCAGTAAGCAGCTGCTTTGATTTAAATGAGCATCATTGAGAAAGCTGCACTCAAGTAAAGAGTTAATAAATTTATTGTTTCTCTTCAACAATACCAACAACATTTTAACTTTAATATCTCCCTGCAATGTGCCAGTTATCTAATAATATTTTAACTTTGAATATCTCCCTATTTCTCGTATCTGGCAACTGTTTAAATTGTAATGAATTGCTATAACAAACATCTTCAACCCTTTTAGTTTTTTGTGATTTGTTTTTTATAGGTTTATTTTTTTATCTGTCTACAAAACAAATCTTCAGTCTTGTTAGTTTTTGAAATGACTCATTTTATTTCTGACGATTTTCTATCCCCCTACAACATGTCTGCTATCTAACAAATTTGTCACATTTATTGTCTTCCTAAATCCTGTCTATTATCTAACAGCTGTTTAACTTTTAATGTCTGTTATTTTTTAAGTGACTCTTTATTTGACAGTTATTAAAGCACAGCTTATGAAAAGACATTGGATATTTTTGTTTTACAAAATGTGGCCAACACACTGCCCCAGTTCCCACTTGAGTGTTTCCATTTTTAAATCTGTACTAGTATGTGATCACATACAGATGTTTCAGAAATAAAGCTTTTTATTACTAACATCAGTTAAGAACACACAACTGACAGATATTTCAGAAATAAAGACTATTATTATTGACACCAGATGATAAATACACAATTGACAGATATTTCAGAAATAAAGACTATTATTATTGACACCAGTTGATAAATATACAATTGACAGATATTTCAGAAATAAAGACTATTATTATTGACACCAGATGATAAATACACAATTGACAGATATTTCAGAAATAAAGACTATTATTATTGACACCAGTTGATAAATATACAATTGACAGATATTTCAGAAATAAAGACTATTATTATTGACACCAGATGATAAATACACAATTGACAGATATTTCAGAAATAAAGACTATTATTATTGACACCAGTTGATAAATATACAATTGACAGATACTGCAGAAATACAGCTTGACTTCAATTAACATACAATTGACAAATGTTTCAGAATCAAAAATTATTATTACTGCTATGAATTAGTGAACCTAAAATTGATATCTTATTTAATTTAGAGTTTGGGTTTGCTGGTCAACCTAATGGAGCATTGTGCTGTCAATCGACATCGCTTGGCAGAAGCTCAGGTTGAAGGTCGCATGCATGAAGACATTTTACCCTCTCAGGTGGATGCTGTCCAAGCACTTGTACAGGTACAATTTAGAAATGTTTGAAATCCCTATAGGGATTTTAAAAAAATAAATAACATTTGAAAATGCAGTGGTAAAAATTATTTTTAAAAATAAAATATGTGTACTTGTATGAGTAAAATTTAATTTTAAAAAAAGTCATATTTACTTGTACAGATAAAATTTAAAATGTTTGCACATGCACTTGCATAGGTACACATTTTAAAAGTTTGAAAGTTAAACCAACCATGAGAATTGTATGACCCTCATGATACTTGGTACAACCCTGTTGAATACATGTTTCAATTTTTAAAAAAAATTAAAATAACAACTGGTTGTTTTGGCGAGAAAGTGATCAGTATCGGAATACAATGAATCATACTGAGCAAAGAACCTAACAGGAATTAATTATTAATATTAATAATACTCTCGAGTACGCTAACCTATGTTTTGGGAGAAAATGGCATTATGATGGCACAGACATTAGCCATCATAGGGAGACATGATGACACCAAATCGCACTATAAATGGAATTGGCACTGGTTGGAGAAAGTTCTGAATGTGAAGTTGGAGACATCACCAGGCGATAGCAAATCACCGATTGAAGCCGAAGTGAGGTATGGCGGTATATACAGTGGCTGCATGTGTTTTTTGGCACAGCTGCAAATCTTGTGTCAATATGTGATAGAGAAAGCTTCAAGTTGGGAGTCTGCAGATACAATGTGGACAGGAGCCTCAACAGTTCAAATTCCAATATCCAGAGTGGTGAATGGTGGACTGTAGTGCCTTCTGACATGTATTCATTTCTGACCGAGCTGCTAAAGGGATTCTAAGCTGTGTTCATAGCACATTTTACTGTTTCATTTTCAATTACATATTCTTTTCAGTTGTTTTTGCCTGTGCTGTTTTCATTTATGATTACATGTTCTGTTTCAGTTGTTTTTACAACGCGAAGCTGCTGCACGACAAATGGAAGAAGCGCTAGACACCCCTAGTATGGAGAACGACTCTCCCAACAAGAGTGGAGAATGGTGTGAATCAGATTCTGGCATCCAGTGGATTACCAAGTCTGCTGAAAAGGTCAAGGCTGCAGAGGCGGCAGAAAAAGCCAACAAGACCATTCAGAGCCCCAACAAAGGTGTACATGAAGGCATTGAAGGAAAGGGAGCCACAGAGAGACCGATTGATGGGGCCAGTATTTTGGAGGATGAGGAGACTTTCACCAAAGGTTTTAATATTTTGATCATCTAATTCATCTCTTTCTATTCCTCATATTTAAACTCCATTTTAATTTTAGTCCTCTAACTTTCTCAGTTTATTTTTATATTGTAATGTTTGATGAAGTTTCCCTTTGTTGTAGATTTTAAAAATGCAGTTTTGTTTCTTCCTGCTGCTGTTCACTAGTTGATTACAAATGTATCAGTTATTGTTGAAGTATATTTTGACTCACTTATGTATCCATAACACATGGGCAAGATTTTTCTCTGCTCATTAGCTATTTGCAACTATATCATTAATTTATTGTCTAATTATATTTTAACTAATAAAATGTGAACAGGGTATTTGTTCATTATCTGATTGCATTTGTGTTTTAACTGATAATTTTCTTCCATGAAGAGCAGAATTATCACAAAATGTTTGAGTGTTGAAAGCTTTAGATCCCATTAATGGCAAGCAGATATCTCTGTCCATCAGTCACATATCTCATTCTAATCATTAAATCTTATTCGTCTTGCTGTAGGCATTTTTACATCATGTTGTAATTAGCTTAGTAGTCAGGGTACATGTCTTTTCTCAGGTGTTTAAAATTGTCTTAGTATTACATGTATATGTACTGGTCTATTAATTCTCAGGTAATTGTAATTAGCTTAGTACTGGATGTAAACACACTAATCCTATCTCTGGTGATTGAAATTAGTTTAATAATAGATGTAAGCATGCAGGTCTTTTAATTTTCAGGTGTGATGCAGAATTGAGATAAATGCTTACAAATAGATCTTTACAATAAGAGATTACCGTTTATCATACATAACAGAAAAAACAGATTGGCATCAGTACAAACACTGTCTCAGGAAAGAGCAGTAGAAAGTGTACAATTTATTTTCAGTTCACATCAAACTCCATAGAGTGATAATTCCATAATATTCTTATCAGTGGAAACAAATTCTAAAATGCTGAAGAAAATGGTATTTTTTTACAGAATTATATAATAAATATTTGATTAAACAATTACCTTCAATTTTATTTGTTTTTAAATTGTTTATTTGTAAATACACAGTTGTGGGGGAACATTTTTCCTCTTTTTTTAATGGACTAATAATAATTTAGTTTACAAACCCATGCATGTTGATCTGTATTCTTAAAGTATGCTACCTCAAAATGCAAATTTTACTTTATTGGCCGTGACACTCTGGATGATCAATTTTCAAAGGAATGCTAAAGTATCTTCTTCGCCAGAGTTTAACATTAATAAAGTTAAGAAAAAAACAGTGACTTCAAAAAATGAAGCATGAATCTTTATTTACCTATAAATATGCTAAATGTTAAATGTGAAGAAAACTGTTGTATGGTAAAGTTTAGCAAATTTGTGTGCATTTTTTCCCTTTTTTCCATATAGATTTAATTTATTGAAGTGTTAAGTTTACATTTACTTAAAATCCAGCACCACAATTGTACAAGGTTGGTAGAAATGATGTCCAATATTCTAATGCTTTTGAAATATTGCATTTTAAAATTATTTTCTAAATTAGACATAAATATAAATCATATTTTATATATACTGTTTATAACAGAAGTGATATGATTTTGCACAGATACAAAGTATATTTTATAAACGTTCTGTTTATAATATATAAAATACCTGATAGGACTTTGTTTGATTCTAGCACTGTACATATATATATATAATATACTGTTTGTAAGATAACTATGACTGATTCTAAAACAAAACAACATACTTTTTGTAACATGCTATGTTGATGTGACTTCGTTTGAATTGCAGCACTGCACAAAGCTGGCAAGCATATGGAAAACAGCATTGTTGCGTCTTATGTGGGCTTGCTGCTTGGCTGCCTCATTCAAGATAATCGGGTCAGATTTCTTATTGTTTATTCAAGAACCTGATAAATTCAAATATACATGCACAATATGCATACATATACACTCTTGCTTAGACATTTGCTGTCACAAAGAGCAAGCTAATTTGGAAGAGATAAATAGGCATACACATACAGGCTGCTGATTTTAAGCAGGTTAATTAGCTAACTCATAATGAAAACTGATTTTAAACAAAAAATTCTCTTAATTCGTAAAGAAAGCTTATTTGAAACAGACAGATGTGCATGCACAATAAGGACAGATACTTATTTTAAACTGACACATTTCTGTTAATAACATAAAGGATCCTTATTTTAAACAGGCAATTATATTAACATATAAAACACAATGATTTTAAACAGGCAATTGTGTTAGCACATAAAAGACGCTGATTGTAAACAGGCAATTTTGCTAACATATAAATAGTGCTAATTTTAATTAGATACATTTATTAAATCATTAATGGAACTGGTTTTAAACAAATAAATTAGCTGACATATTAAGGACACTGATTTTGAACAGACAGTTTGCTAACATGTGAAGGATGCTGATTTTAAAAAAATAAATATTCATACAAGGACAATGATTTTAAATAAACAAATCAGTCAAATTCTTACTGCTGACACAAAAGTTCTATGGGAATAAGTTCTCTGTGTCACTTCTAATTTACACTCAGATGTAGTGACACTACATTATTTAATAATCACCGTTCTTTGAAAGATAAATACTAGTATTTATGTTCAAAATTTATGCCAAGTCATGTGTAGTCTTTGTTCATGTCTTTATTGTTGTCTTGAGTCTTATATAGTCTTCATTCACCATCTTCATTGTTGTCTCAAGTCTTGTATAGTCTTTGTTCATGTCTTTATTGTTGTCTTGAGTTTTATATAGTCTTCATTCACCATCTTCTTTGTTGTCTCAAGTAATGTATAGTCTTTGTTCACCATCTTCATTGTTGTCTCAAGTAATGTATAGTCTTTGTTCACCATCTTCATTGTTGTCTCAAGTAATGTATAGTCTTCATTCACCATCTTCGTTGTTGTCTTGAGTAATGTATAATCTTCATTCACCATTTTCATTGTTGTCTCAAGTAATGTATAGTCTTCATTCACCTTCTTCATTGTTGTCTCAAGTAATGTATAGTCTTCATTCACCTTCTTCATTGTTGTCTCATGTCTTGTATAGTCTTTGTTCACCATTTTCATTGTTGTCTCAAGTAATGTATAGTCTTCATTCACCATCTTCATTGTTGTCTCAAGTAATGTATAGTCTTCATTCACCATCTTCATTGTTGTCTCAAGTAATGTATAGTCTTCATTCACCATCTTCGTTGTTGTCTCAAGTAATGTATAATCTTCATTCACCATCTTCATTGTTGTCTCAAGTAATGTATAGTCTTCATTCACCTTCTTCATTGTTGTCTCAAGTAATGTATAATCTTCATTCACCTTCTTCATTGTTGTCTCATGACTTGTATAGTCTTTGTTCACCATTTTCATTGTTGTCTCAAGTAATGTATAGTCTTCATTCACCATCTTCATTGTTGTCTCAAGTAATGTATAGTCTTCATTCACCATCTTCATTGTTGTCTCAAGTAATGTATAGTCTTCATTCACCATCTTCATTGTTGTCTCAAGTAATGTATAGTCTTCATTCACCTTCTTCATTGTTGTCTCATGTCTTGTATAGTCTTTGTTACCATCCCCATTGTTGTCTCATGTCTTGTATAGTCTTTGTTACCATCCCCATCGTTGTCTCAAGTCTTGTGTAACCTTCTTTTACCGTCTCCACTGTTGTCTCAAGTCATGCATAGTCTTTGATCAGATCTTGTATAGCCTTCGTTCACCTTCAGCATTGTTCTTTTATGTCTTATGTAGTCAGATAGAGAAAAGAACTATAACAATTGATAAATAATAGCGCTCGAAACTGTAAATTTGTTAAATTGATTTGCGTGCAAGCATACAAATACGCACGCACGTAGGCATGCACATGTGCGCGAAGAGCTGCTTTAAAAACTAAGTCATACAAGCTTAATAGATTAATAAAATGTTATACAACCTTGATTGATAGAATGATAAAATATTATATAAACTTGATAAAATGATAAAATATTATATAAACTTGATAGAATACTACAGTGTCATACAAACATTTCAGAATAATAAAATCTGTAAATGTACTGTTGTTCATCATGGCTGATCACATTGAAGAAAGTTGTTTTATTCTTCTCTTTCCAGAAATATGTGGATGCTGTTAAAGAACACTTGCCAGATGGTAGCTTTGAATCAATGATCAAAATCTTAAAAAAGTTTCTTGGTTTCATGAATTTAACTGTGAGTTCTTTTTTTTCTTTTAATTTTTCTGTTCCTTTTGCATTAGTACACATTTCAGTCTTTATAAATGGATTTTATTCTCACTTCATATTAGTTATAATGTTAGATAGCAAAAAATAAAATATTTTCTACCATTTTTATATTGGTTTTACATATTTAAATAAATATTTACTTTTGAAATATTTTATACAGCTGATATTAATGCAGATTTCACAAAGATATATATTCAGTTATATTGGCTCATGCAGTTAATGTTACATTATTTAATATCATACATATGTTCAGAATTTTGAGTGATTTAAATAAATTGCAGTTTTTCATGAAATCAAAAACATTGACATCTAATGGAGCCATAATGTGGCGGAGAAAGGGCATTTTTTGTCAAGATTTTTTCCTCCCTCAGATTGACATTTTTGGCATTATTGTGCAAGAGAACTTCAATATTTATTTCTGGGGTCAAACTAGCTTTCTTTGCATCAGGAGTTTCTGAAGGACAGTGATAGATGCCTTGACCTTGCCACTCTTTTAACCAGAATCACCCCTTCACATATTCAAAAATACAGTAGAATCTCCTTCCTTGCTGAGGGAAGTTTTGTTTTTGTTTGGTTGGACGTTTTTTTTTGTTTTGTTATTTTGTTGGGAGCTCCTAGTTCAAAATGAGACAGAATGGAATGCCTTCGTTTGTGAATTTGAACTGGGAATGAAGTATAGATCACAAGTTTGACTTGGAATGATGCATGGAGTGATCAGTTTGTTTGGAAATGGGACATGAAGTCATCAGTTTGATTGGAAATGGGACATGAAGTCATCAGTTTGATTGGAAATGGGGCATGAAGTCAACAGTTTGGCTGAAAATAATGCTTGAAGTGATCATTTTAGCTGGCAATGGGGCATAGAGTGATCAGCGTGACTGGGAATAAGACATGGAGTGATCCGTTAGACTGGGAATAAAGCATGAAGTGATCCGTTTGGCAATGGGGCTTGGTTAAGCTGTCAGTATTACAGAATACTATATGATAACATATGTAAGCTGTCAGTATTCCAAAATACTATTAATAATATAGGTGAGCTGTAAGTAGTATTACAAAATACTCTTAATAATATAGGTGAGCTGTAAGTAATATTACAAAATACTATGAATAATATAGGTGAGCTGTAAGTACAGTATTACAAAATACTGTTTGATAAGTAAGCTGAATTACAGAATAATATTTGATAACATAGGTAAGCTGTCAGTATTATAAAATACTATTTGGTAACTTAGGTAGGCTATCAGTATTACAGAATATTATATGATAACATATGTAAGCTGTCAGTATTCTGAAATACTACTTTTTATTTGATAACATAGTTAAGCTGTCAATATTACAGAATATCATTTGATAAGCTGTCAGTATTATTGAATACTATTTGATAATGTACATAAGCTTTCACTATTACAGAATTCGATATTATAGGTAAGTGTGATGCCAGCACCACTTAGTTAATGATTATTATTATTATTTATTAATTAATCATTCATAACTTATTACAAGTGATGAGAATCATAATCATAATAATTTATTAATAATTCTCTAGCAGACACCACTCATCTCTCTCACCTGATGGATATGCTTGTGTTGTAAACATTTTCTCTCTTCCCCAACATTAGAAGACAAATCCGTTTTTAATCTATATTTAGTGAGCCCCCCCCCCCCATCCACCCACTTTGTTCTCCAACATAAGATTATTAATATGTGTAAGAAGGTCAATAAATTTATTAAATCAACAATCAAATAAACATATAACAAGTACAATGAAAAAAGATTACTTGACAACAATATTTCCACAAAACCATGTTTGCATAATTTCTACACTGTCTTATATCCTAAAGTACAATTCAACAATAGTGTCAATACAAATCCCAGGATAGTCCTTATCAGAGAACAGAAATTGAGTTATTAGAGATAGCGATAATAGGTTTTACATAAACTGAATTAAATGCTGTCTTTTTGCACGCTTTTTCGTATCAAAGTCACAAATGTATTGTCAGTGTCAACATGTGTCTCCCTCTGCACACGTTGAAAACACTGACATGCTGTTATTCTCTCGATGCCAACTTGGACATCCTCTTTTGCTGTGTCATTTCCTTCAAGCAGAACAACAATTGTGACAAGTTCTAGTAACTTCACTGTATCAGAAATTGCATGATGTAATCAGCATACTTTGCCATGATATTGCAAAGGGGTGTAGTGTATCCTTTTACACTTACACACACTGCTTCCTGCCTCTACCACCATCAGTCGTAGCAGTTTACAGTCAGTGAATCAGGAAATTCAAATAACACAAAGAGAGAAAGGTTGGTTTACCCTGAAAAATATAATCAGGAAGCAAACCTAAGTTTCATGTTTTTTACTTTATAACTCCATTCTTTATTACATTCCAGTCTCAACTTACAGTTTCCTGCAATGGTATTTATTAGCCTGATACATGTAAATAGCAAAATAAATACAGCTTATCAAAACAATGTCAAGTGTTAGCACACTACATATGAGCAGCTTGGTACAAACATTTGTAGAAATAACACATAATCACATACTCACATAATACATCTCTACATAAAGCACAAGTATAATATATCAATAGCAAAAGTGCATGAAATATTTCAAAGTCCGTTCTCTCTCAACCAGTCAGTTAACTCACCATTAAGCTAACAGCCGCCTTTCAATACCGGACTTCTTAGCCACTTCAGATTCAAGTGATCAGACAATAGATTTCTCTACAGGGGTAAACTTTTAGATCTCAGCCCTCAGACTGGTCTCATTTTGATAAATCATAACCAATGGGTAATAAAAACTACACACCCAATTGAACTAGTTTGCATTACATAGGCAATTTCTATCATATTCTTAACTCGGGTTGTTTACTTTCAACTCTGACACAAAAATACCGTCATAAGGAGTGCCCAAGGTCAGGTTACTCTAACTTAACTTAACAGTTTATTAAATAACAATTAAATTGTAAAATATGAATAGGCAAATTTACTCTGCCACAGTAAGCTGTCAGTGTTACAGAATACTATTTGATAGCATAAGTTCACTGTCACTGTTACAGGATACTATTTGATAACATAGGTAAGTTGTAAGTGTTACAGAATACTATTTGATAACATAGGTAAGCTTAAGTGTTGCAGAATACTATTTGATAACATAGGTAAGCAGTAAGTGTTGCAGAATACTATTTGATAACATAAGTATGCTGTCAGTATTACAGAATACTATAGTAAGTGTTACATAATACTATTTGATAACATAGGTAAGCTGTCAGTGTTGTAGAATACTATTTGATAACATAGGTAAGTTGTCAATATTAAAGAATACTATTTGATAACATAGGTAAGCTGTCAGTGTTGTAGAATACTATTTGATAACATAGGTAAGCTGTCAATGTTGCAGAATACTATTTGATAACATATGTAATCTGTCAGTGATACAGGATATTATTTGATAACACAGGTAGGTTGTCAATACATGTATTACATTATACACTCAAATAACATTGGAAGGATCTCATAAGACTATTTGACATAATAGTTAAGCCATCAGGGTTATGGATTGCTGTTTGATAACATTGATAGTTATGTAGTACATGCATCCGTGTGCATAATTATATCACATAATGTGCTCTTAAATATAACATTTTAAAAATTAATTAATGAAAGCTCTTGGATGATTTACCTGATAGGCACATTTACTTCAGTCTAATGTAAAAAACATTAATATCATTTTTCACTAGGTGGACAACTAAACTAACCAGTTTAAGCCATTTTATAGTGCACTTGTTCGAATTTTATGTAATTATTGGTGTGATCTTTCACGTAATTATTGAGGTTGTTTTTTTTCTTTTTTTAACCTTAGACTGCTGTGGGAACAACGGACAGCAACTCTATACAGCGAGTAATTGATGCTCTGGAGGCCTGCTGATACTTTGTCCCATCTCTTTAAGCCATTGTCAGTGATGGACATTTTAATAAAGCCACTGTCAGTGATGAGCACTTTAATAAAGCCACTGTCAGTGATGGACACTTTAATAAAGCCACTGTCAGTGATGAGCGCTTTAATAACTGACACTTTGGAATTGTAACCACATGGGCAGCTTCTGTACAGCACTGTAACCATGATCATTTTGCTGGAGTAAAGCACATGGGACATTCATTAGCTATGTCAAATGAATTGTTGGCCCCTCATAGGATATGCATTTGCTATGTTGAATGAATTCTAGTGGCCTCTTGTTTGTTAGTCACTATGATAAGTTTGCAGAAGAAATTGTATATGACATTACTTGTATTGAATGAAAGCCCCTCATTTGTTTGTAAATTGATTTTGTTAACAGTCACTTTATTAATAGACTTTGAAAGGTCCCTGTTATAATTAAAATTATTTGCTGTATGTTAACTGTGCCCTATTACTGACCCTTTCCTTTTGTTATAATATTGACTGTATCCTATTACTGACTCTATCCTTTTGTTATAATGTTGACTGTGTCCTATTACTGACTCTTTCCTTTTATTATAATGTTGACTGTGTCCTATTACTGACCCTTTCCTTTTGTTTTAATGTTGACTGTGTCCTATTACTGACCCTTTCCTTTTGTTTTAATGTTGACTGTCCTATTACTATGGTCTGTGTATTAATGCAATTCACTATTGATTTTTATTCATCTGTTTTTTATGTATTGCATTGCTAGAAATATAAACATGAATGTATAAATCATTTAATCACAGTACATACTTGTAGAAGAAAATTATGTAAAGTGAATTATTATTGATGAATGAAATATTTTTAGTTTTGTTATCAGTAATAAAATTCTGATGTATGTTTGGGGCTTTTTAAACAATTTTATTTTTCAAAATTGCCTTAATTTAATTTATTTAAAATTTTGACCAAATTTGTATATGTTGAGAGCGGTTTTATCTGCCTTTACAGATTGATAAAATTAGTCATATTTTAAAATCTTTATGAACTAAGATTTAATTTTTTGCTGATAAATTCACGTTGTATTATATATTTGTACAAGTGATAACATAGATGTTCAGATTTATTTTTTAAGTTTCACATTTAAAAGAAGATGCTATATTGAACTGTGCAAGTCTTAATTACCAAAATTTTATAATGTGACCAAACATATGACAATGGTTAATTGCAGAATAAACATAGTATGTAACCAGTCAAAATGTGCCACAGAAAATCTGTTTGAAAGGAATAAGCTATAGAATCAGTATGAGGCTGAAGTATAATTTGTTTTCACTAATTTAATTCAAATGTTCCAAAATTGGTTATTACAAACTGTATACAGTTCAGTGGAACACTATGTATTTATACTTTAGATTGGGATTAGAGGATCAGATAATAATTAATATATGTCTAGTTTGCAGGAAGGGATTAGAGCATCAGATAATAATTAATATATGTCTAGTTTGCAGGAAGGGATTAGAGCATCAGATAATTTTATAATTGACATTTGTCTGCTTTGTAGGAAGAAATAAGAGCTTCAGATGATAATATAATTAATATATGTCTGGTTTGTAGGAAGGTGGGCATCAGGGCATCCAATAATAATAATATATAATTAGCATCTAGTTTGCAGGCATATGGTTGTCACTTGCTTACTAATTAATTAAAACTATAGGATAATGGAGAGGGTATAACAAAGAGAAAAAAACAGTACCATATGATCAAGGAGACAAAAAATGAATGAAAATTAGTAAAAATATTTATAAAAATAGAATAATATTACCTCAGTTATGGTGATATTTCCTATGCTACCCCCAAAATTAGCCTATCCCTATTTAATCAATTTAGCTTTTGTTCACCATTACGGACACTCCCCTCTTCTCACTACAGAGTTTGAACGCAAATGTAAACAACAATGTAATGTTCTTCTCTAGAGAATTCCATAATGGATTACACTTCCAATGCAAATTAAAATGGGTGACTTATGCAAGCATCGCCTCGCCATGATGCTTCTGGCATCATGCATGCTTTTCTCATGTTGCATCATCTGCTTCTTTTTTGCTACATGTTTCTCTCAATAGCTGAAGTTGTACTTGTTCTGTTTGAATCTCTAGCACTCTTGGACGTGAAACTTACGTCTTCATCTGAGACCTCCAAATTGAAAACTAAAAACCCTGCAATCCAATTGTTGCAGTATTAAGTATCGTAAAAATTGTATAATTGCAAGCATGTCCACAGGACTAATTCCCAGGTTTCACATTCACTATTTTAACCCTGAAAGAGAAGTATAAATCAGAATAAACATTATTTCACCTTAAATTATATTCTTGCCCATAATTATGACAAATTATTTTTTTCTGCAAGAAAAGTTTGAAAACAGTAACTGTTATTTTTTTAAATTCCTTTTCCTAAACCATTCATTTGTTTTTCTAAAAGTCAATATGACTTCAAACACACATGAACAAAGATTATTATTCGTCACTTTGAAATCAGACCGTTCTCATCAAGATGACTTCCTTGGCTGGTTGTAGAAAAGTAACTTGTAAATTCTATTTTTAGATTCATGACTTTGACTCTTATGTCATGTCCATGGTACACTTTCTGCTTTCGTTTGTAAAAATGAAAGTTTGCATGGGTATGGCCTGCTTCCCCTTCAGATTGATGCTATTCTACCTGCCAGAGGCTATACATTATTCTGACTCCTTTTTTGTTAATTTCTAGGTGTTATTATTGACCTGTGGATAAGGATTAGTTCTCATGTGCGGACAAACAACTTTGAAACATTTCCTTTCACTTACACAACTGCTTAAGACAAAAACATCTGCTTTGGGTTGAGATTTTTTTTAACGCATGTTTAGTTCTATGTGCACTGTGCTTTTATATGTATGACTTCCAACTTATGAATAAAAATAGCATCTTTAATATTTAGTTAATGCGTTTAGGGATAAATTAATCTCCCAGTGATTGATAGTGGTATATAATTAACATCTAGTTTGCAGGAGAGCATCAGAAGTTAAATAGAAATGTGTATACTTGGTAACATTTTGTCACGTATAAAACATACAAAATAAAAATAAATACACTATTGTCGAAAAACTTTGTAAACCTCCTAATTTTCTGAAAAATATGCTGCCTGATATTGACAGTATTGATTGTCAACTCACTATAGAAATGCTAATACATTTGGCACACACTAGGTCATTTATTTTAAAGAGCAAATAAGAATGAACATTATTAATTTTAAGAATCCATTCTGCTTTTTTTTATTCATGTAAGATGTAATACTGTGCCTAAATACACACCTGATAATGACCAGGTTGCTAAAAATAGAATTCACAAAAAAATGAACAGAGTATATCAAACACTGCAAGTAGTAAAACCTTTCCATGTTAATGTAATGGGAGTCTGGGGTAACCGTAATATGAAGAGTGAATGAGAATTTAAAACGAGCAGATAAATACTAGAAATGCTCAGCTATCAAGAAATATTGAATATTCTTTCACACTGGTTTTATCTTAAAACCATGTTCAGTTGTCATAAGAATACTGATAGGTTCTTTGTTTTTTATAGTTTTAAAATCAATGCATTGATTTATTAAAAACAATGTACTTGAACCTCTGACTTGACTGACCAGGCCATGATTTAAGTTTCTAGATCAAAGTGACTGACCTGGCAATGACTTACATTTATTGATCTCAATAATTGACTAGGCAGTGAGTTAAGTTTGTTGACCTCATTGACTGACCATATAGTGAGTTAAGTTTGTTCTTAATGACTGACAAGATAGTGAGATAAGTTTGTTGACCTCAATAACTGACCAGGTCATAAGTTTTTAGATCTCAGTGACTAACCAGGTAGTCAGTAAAGGTTGTTGTCATAATGATTTGTCCAGACCATGAGTTAAGTTTCTAGATCTCAGTGAGAGACCAGCCAGAGTAAAGTTTGTAGACCTCAGTGATAGATCAAGCCATGAGTTCAGTTTCTAGATCTCAGTGATAGACCAGGCAGTGAGTAAAGTTTATAGACCTTAGTGATTGATGAGGCAGTGAGTACACTGGAAGACCTTTATGACTGATCAGGTCTTGAGTTAAGTTTCCAGATTTCAGTGACTGACCAGGCAGTGAGTAATGATTGACCTTGGTGATTGATCAGTCATGTGTTAAGTTTCTAGATCTCAGTAACTGGCCAGACAGTGAGTAATGATTGATCGGCCATGAGTTAAGTTTCTAGATCTCAGTGACTGGACAGGCAATGAGTAAAATTTGTAGATCAGGCAACAAGTTGATAAATAAAATACAAAATTAAATATTTAGCAAACTGGGCAAGTTATGACAAGTTCATGTTTTTGTAGTGTATATAAAATCATTCAGAATCACTTCATGCTAGCATCAATGAATGAATTTTTTTTTTAAAAAACCAAACCCCAAGTAGCAGAGTCATAAATGGTCATTTTCACAGGCCTTTCCAACTGTAAGGTGTTCTCTTGGGTGGAACGACTGGAATTTTATAATAAAAGGAAAGATGGTCCATAAACAAAATGTATATGTATTTTTTAAACTTTGTTTTCTGTGACATTGCAAAATACAGGAGTAATATTGCCTTGTGGCGTGTATATCACAGTGTACACTAATTTTAGCCAGACTGGTTTCACATACATTGACACTAATTTTAGCCAGACTGGTTTCACACACATTGACACTAATTTTAGCTGACATACTGGTTTCACACAAATTGACACTAATTTTAGCTGACATACTGATTTCACATAAATTGACACTAATTTTAGCTGTCAGACTAGTTTCACATACATTGACACTAAATTTAGATGACAGACTAGTTTCACATACATTGACACTAATTTTTGCTGACAGACTGGTTTCACATAAATTGACACTAATTTTAGCTGACAGACTAGTTTCACATACATTGACACTAATATTAGCTGACAGATTGGTTTCACATACACTGACACTAATTTTAGCTGACAGAGTGGTTTCACATAAATTGACACTAATTTTAGCTGTCAGACTAGATTCACATACATTGACACTAAATTTAGCCTCATAGCCTGGTTTCACATTTATTACACACTAATTTTAATTGATAAAGTCTGGCTTCACAAATATTGTTCACTAATTTTAATGGATAACATCCATTTCACATACATTGCACACTAATTTTAATTGACAAAGTCTGGTTTCACACACATATTACACACTAATTTTAGCTGACAAACTGATTCACACAGATTGCACACTAAT
Source organism: Sinotaia quadrata (assembly GCA_028829895.1). NCBI lineage: Eukaryota > Metazoa > Mollusca > Gastropoda > Architaenioglossa > Viviparidae > Sinotaia > Sinotaia quadrata. The sequence continues at coordinate 13,989,155 of CM054182.1, forward strand.
TTTAGCTGACAGACTGGTTTCACACACATTGCACAATAATTTTAATGGATAACGTCTGGTTTCACACAAATTGCACACTAATTTTAATTGATAAAGTCTGACTTGCCTGGTAACAGTATTGATTTCATGTCAGCAAAATGATTATCTCAAAACTAATATTTGATATATGTATTTATAGTTGTCCTTTTCATGCACCATAACTACATCAACCTAAGTACACAGACACAATTATATGGCTCTTCTAAGGAAAATATACAAATAAACAATATTTTTGTATTTATTTGCTTAATTGTGACCTCTGGTACTATTACTATACAGATATTGCATAGTACAACAACAAGAAGAATATATGCATACCAGCTAAGAAAACTTAGATTTTTCTACCAGACTTTTTGAGTATTCACAATTGTTTTTCTTCCAAGGTGTAACCTGGGACATATATGTAGTCATGTTCAGTACTCCTGTCAATACTATATACATAACCTGTATATATTTTTGTTTAAGGAGCACCGTTTTGATTTTTTTAAAGCAAAAATATTTGGAACATGATTAATAGCATAGATGTACGCAATGGCATATTAATCAGCAAAAACAAAATGTATTCTTCAAGTTGCTATAGCAATAGAAAGTGCCATGCATTGGGGAAAAAATTATCATTTATGTATTTATATGCAGAAATTTTTGAGATTTTTACAGATTATATATTTGTATTTTAATTTGCTTAGCATTTAATTGACTACTATGAGTATAGTCTGAAATATTTGTTTACCTTGGTATTTTATATTTCTTTTTTAATGATTTATTTTTAATAGTTATAGATTTTGTTTTTATCTCTGACTAATTTGCTTTTTGGGATAATCTAATTCCATTTCAGTCTGTGCTATTTGAGATAATCCAGGTCCGTGTCAGTCTGTGAGCTGTTTGAGATAATCCAGGTCCATGTCAGTCTTTGAGCTGTTTGAGATAATCCAGGTCCATGTCAGTCTTTGAGCTGTTTGAGATAATCCAGTTCCGTGTCAGTCTGTGAGCTGTTTGAGATATCCAGTTCTGTGTCAATCCATTTCCATGTCAATCTGTGTTCTGTATGAGAAAACCCAGTTCCACATTAATATGTGGTGTTTGAGATCTCATGTCTTTGATATTAGAAATAATGAGTTGGTTGAGATTTTAAATTAAAACATCCTTAAAGTTTCAGATTCTAATTGAACAACTGTAATGTGCTTTGAGGTTTTACTGTAATAACAATTAAATCTGGTTTCCTGTTTTTAATTTCTTTAAAGAAGTTTCATTAGTTAGGTAACTGGAGAACTTGTTCTGACTGGCTGACTACTGATATATTAGCTTGATAATTGAATTTTCTGAATAGATAGTATTATTGATAAGCAAACTTGTTACTGAATTTGCTGATTAGCTAGTTATGCCACTGACAAGATACTTGATAACTTTTTTTAGAATTTGCTGATTAAGCTAGTTCTATCACTGATATTAATCCTGAAGACTTTTCTTTTTAGAATTTGCTGAACAATTATTTGTTTCATTGACCAGATACTTGAGAACTTTTTGCAAAATTTGCTCCAAGCTATGTATCAGAATTTGCTAAGTACTTTTTTAAATATGAATAATAAGCTTACTTGAAATCTTTTGAAATACTATGTGTGGAATTTGCAACAAAAAAAAAAAATAGCTGTATCAACTTGTAAACAAATTTATGGAATTTACTAAATAACTATTTATACTTCTGGTAAACATACTTGAGATCTTATAGAATACTTTTTGTGGATTTGAGGAATTTGATAAATAGCTATTGTATATCCAGTAAGTAAACTTGAGGAATTTGATAAATAGCTATTGTATATCCAGTAAGTAAACTTGAGGAATTTGATAAATAGCGATTGTATATCCAATAAGCAAACTTGTGGAATTTGATGATAGATATTTTGAAAACTTGTTGATTTGTAGGTTACTATGGAAAATATATGATTAAAATAAATTTTGTTTCAGGAACAAATAATTAGCAGTTAAAAACAGACTGGGTGAGAGCTTTTTACTGAATAACCAAAAACTGACATTGTAAATAAAAGTACTTATTAGTGTGCAAACTTCTTATTGTTTCCAACCTATTAAGTTTTTTTTTTTATTATTTCTTTGTTTGGGGGTTTATTTATTTATTTATTTATTTATTTATTTGTTGGTGGGTTTTTGTTGGTTTTTTTTTTGTTTTTTTTTTTGGGGGGATGGGTATACCCAGGCCTGTGTTTTTACAACTGTCTTGATTCTTTTTTCTTCCGTGAAGCATTTGCTTTATTTAGTGTATTTATATCTACAATTTGAAGCTTACACCAGTCAAAATTTTTTAATAATGTATAGTAATAATTTCTTTTGACTATGCACAGGTACTCTTGAAATATTTTTATAGCTGATATATATTTCATTCATAGTTTGTTTGTGTGATTACTATAGATGTTCTAAGAATTTAAAAAGTTCTGCAAATAATGCTAATTTCTTACATTCAGACGGAGTATGAAGCCAGTGTGCTTTAACTGTTAAGACCAATGAGTTCAGTCAGTTAAATAAAATCAGTGCATGATTTGTGTGGTGAAATACATTATTACTCACAGTTTGCATAGTCACAACAAAGATCAAATTAAAATAAGTAAATAATGCATATTTCATTCTTGGACCATCTTTCTTCTTTTCTCACTCATTACATACTGCCTTAGTATCAGTCAGAAGTGCCTGTGTGTTGACTGGTTTGACTCACTTGCTTACTGTATGTTTGCTTTTCTTCAATCTTTGTGATTTTGTTCATCAAACTGGTTAGTTTTGAAGTATAAATCTGTGTGTATATTAAGTCAGTGTTTTGATGTTTGACTAAAGTAAAGGTGGACATGGATTTAGTGTGAAGGTGTTGAGTTTTTCACTGTTACATTTAAGCTGGGATTACTATTTAATTTTATTAGGTAATATGTTTTTCTACCAAAATATCCATATCAAGTCTGCTCTGCTTCCTGTGTTCCAGACTTTGCAGTCTGTTCCTAAAGGGTAGACTCTCACTGCTTGCCCTGATCTACTTCCTGTGTTTCGTTCTAGACTGTGCTGTTATGTACCAAATGGACAATCTATAACTTGTTGCTTGCCCTGATTTACTTCTGTGTTTAAGTTCCAAATGGGCAGACTGCTTGCCCAATTTTTAGTTCCAAACTATGGTGACCATACTGGGTAGTAAACTTTGACCCATTGCTTGCCCAATTTATTAGTTTCAAACGTTTGGTGTAGTTTGACCCATTGCTTGCCCAATTTATTAGTTTCAAACGTTTGGTGTAGTTTGACCCATTGCTTGCCCAATTTATTAGTTTCAAACGTTTGGTGTAGTTTGATCCATTGCTTGCCCAGTTTTTATTTCCAGACTGCAGTGACTAAATGGGGAACTTTGACCCATTGCTTGCCCAGTTTTTTTTCCAGACTGCAGTGACTAAATGGGAAACTTTGACCCATTGCTTGCCCAGTTTTTTTTCCAGACTGCAGTGACTAAATGGGAAACTTTGACCCATTGCTTGCCCAGTTTTTTTTCCAGACTGCAGTGACTAAATGGGAAACTTTGACCCATTGCTTGCCCAATTTGTTAGCTTCAGAAGTTTGGAGTAGTTCAGACTATATTCTCTGTACCATATGGGTGGTCTATGATCACTGCTTGCCTATGTTTTAGTTAGTCCCAAATCATATTATCTACATCAGGGGGTGGATTTTAACCTACTGCTTGCCCTTTCTGGTCTCCTGCATTTAATTTCAGACTATGGTGCCTGTACTAAATAGGTAGGCTTTAACCCAATGCTTGCTCTTTTTCTGCTTCCTGTGTTCCAGCTTGTCCTTTTAATTTTGTTTTAAATTTAGTTAATTGCTGTAATTATTTGATTTGGGTACATCCACTATTACTTTTTTAGGCATGTACAGTCATATTAAAATAAAGTGGTTTTTTTTTGGGGGGGACTTTGACTTATATCCTATTTGATAGGATTTGGTCATAGCAGCATTCTTGTTTAATGTACGCCAGATGTTAAATTTTGATTTACTTGAAAGGAGAAGTATTAATTGTTATACTAATACACTGCTTTTTATATTTCTGAGCAGCATTTTGTCACTCATAACTGCACTTTAAATACATCTCTGATATGTATCATGAACCAAACTATAGTACAAAAGTGATTACATGTAAACCACTTCTGAGATAGATGGGTTGGAAGAGAGAAATTTATGTAGTTTGTTACATCTGGATCCACTAAAATTTATGTATTTCAATCAAACTTATTTCATTTAAAATTGTTCATCCTATTATTCATTTTCTCTATTTTAATTATATAGTAATAAATTTGTAATATTCATCCAATGTCTCCAATTTAGATTGTTTTATTAGCCAATATAAGAAAAATGTTATTATTATTTAAGCCCAAACCAGAAATTCAGATTTCTGATTATCTATTTTATCCTGTCAGGGAATGGACTTTTATCTAGATATCAGAAATTTTGCCTACCTGATGATTGAGATTAAAGTTGTATTTGTCATACTCATAGACACTCTGTTAAGTACCAGTATGGTATTTTAGATTGTAGACACTCTGCTAAATACCAGTATGGTATTGTAAATTGTAATTGTAGTCTCCAGTATGGTATTGTAAATTGTAATTGTAGTCTCCAGTATGGTATTGTAATTGTACACTCTATTAAATACCAGTATGGTACTGTAATTGTAGTCACTCTTGTATGTTGGTAGGAATGTACAGTGAACACTAATGAGCACTCGCTGATGTAATTCATCAGTTTGTTTTGGAAACTTTCATCAGAAAGTTGGTGTGTAGCTTCATGTACATAATCTGAATTTTTGTTGGTTTTTCTTAAATCAGAAAGTTCTTGTAATCATTTACATAATCTAATAATTTTGTTTGAGATGTATAATGTGAATTGTTTTTGTGTACACTCAATTAATTAATGCATGGGGTTTGTGGGAAGGTGTCAATACAAGTCTTTTTGCATCATGTAACCTGATGTTTTGTTTTCTTTAGTGTACTTGGAATTTGTTTGTCTAGGATATTTTTCCAGGGGGAGATTGTGTTGGGGGATTTGGGGATTCCACTATTAATGGAATTTACATATTCAAGACATGTATATTTTGTAAATTAAGCTGCTTCTTTCATGTACATGACATTTGGTGGGGTTTTTTTTCCTTTTATTTTCTTTTCAAAATTAGAATGGAAAAGTGAAGTGCTGCATTTGAAAGTCCAAGTCCAAGCAAGTCTTTGTCTTGCCAATTCAAGTTTCTTGGGTCTCTGTTGTTTGTTGTGTAATATAATGTATTGACCTTATTGTGGGCATGCATACGTGTGTCAAAGCAGGTGAGGGGAAGCTGTGTGTGTTGATGTTTTATTACATTTAATAATAAATTGTACACAGGAAACAATAGTTATCTGTACAAAGAAGTCAATAATATTAATCTATATACAGAAAACAATTGGGGGTCTTGTGTTTAGTTTATTCACAGTAGATGTATTCCTAGATTGATCATTTGGGATTAACTCTTGGGATAATCACTTAATCACTTTGCAGTCATTAGAATTGTTATCTAAGTAATTCCTTTAGTTGTCATTCAATAAGGATAGACTGCTAAGGTTTTTTCCTTGTTTGCCAGTCATTATGCTGCCTACTGCACTTAATGTTTGCCAGTCATTATCATCTTCACATTTGCCTGTCATTCCTGACTGTTGCATAGGTCACTTAGCATGTTTGCCATTTATCAGTGACTGTTGCATAGGTCACTTAACATGTTTGGCATATGCTTCTGACCATTGATAAGTTTTCCATTCTTTAATAATTGAGTATTAGAATACACATCATGTCAGTTATTTGTGAAAAGAGCAGTGTGTGTGCACTTACCCATTGCCAGTCATATATCACTGATACATATGATGTACACATTTGCAATCATATAGCATTAATAACCTATGACACACAAACATTTGCAATCATATAGCATTAATAACCTATGACACACAAACATTTGCAATCATATAGCATTAATAACCTATGACACACAAACATTTGCAATCATGTAGCATTAATAACCTATGACACAAACATTTGCAATCATATAGCATTAATAACCTATGACACACAAACATTTGCAATTATGTAGCATTAATAACCTATGACACACAAACATTTGCAATCATATAGCATTAATAACCTATGACACACATATTTGCAATCTTATAGCATTGATAACCTATGACACATATTTGCAATCTTATAGCATTGATAACCTATGACATGCCTATTTTTGCAATCATATAGCATTAATAACCTGTGGCAGGTGCATATTTGCAATCACATTATATCGATACCTATGATATAAACATTTGCAGTCATAAAGCACTAATGCCTGATGTTTTCAGTATACCTGAATGATATCTTGGTTGGGCATACTGTAAATTAGTTGCATCATTCATCATTATAATTTATAAACAAACAAAATGGTTCTCTCTGAATTTTCCAAAACTTCTTTATAGAAATAATTTGTTTTTTTGGTTATAATTATTTGGTCTTAAACTAACTACATATTACCCTTTTGTTTTAAATTTCTGGTAGTGAAATGTTAATGCACCTTTTAATGTGTGTCCCTTATGCAATTTTAAATTCATCTTCTTTTTTTTATTATTTTCTTTTATTTATTTATTGTCACTTTTATTTTTGGACGAGTGAATGAGGTGTAAAGATAATAAAAGATTGCTTTTGATTGAATATATATTATTAACATTGCATTTACAGTCCTTTTGTAATCACACTATTTCACTTGTGTCTCTAGATCACATTCTGCCTTGTGCTAAAAATGTCAGCGTATAGGTTGTGTGTGATGCATGGGTGAAACAAGTTGATGGTGGTAGTTGGGGGAAGCCAGAATTTGCAAGAACAGTATTGTTTTCCTACAGAAGTAATGTAGCTAAATAGGAAGACTGAAGACAAAACAATTTGGTTTGAGGGCCTTAAATTAAAAAAAAGTTTGTTTTTTTGTTTTTTTGTTGGTTATGGTTTTTATTTTGTTTTGGTTGGGCATATATTTTATTTGGCTGATTTTCAAGAAAACAATGCATAGTAATAGACAATATCTTTAAATCAATATGATCAATTATCAAAGAAAGTTAACTAATATATGATTGTAGTTTCTCTAAAATGTCCCTTTTGCACATAAATTTATGGAATAGCAAAGGACCATATCTTGTTGAACGTGCTGTTTAATAACCAACAGAGAATGATAGCAGTTAATGAGAAACCAGTTTTAGAAAAATTTGAAAGTATATGATTTTTAGACGTATGCAGATTGATAAGTAATTTCCTCTGTTACCATTTTGTTCCAGTATAAGTTAAACTCTTTGTTAATTAGCATGTCTTTTTCAAATATCTATGAGGTGGTCCAGCAGGTAATAGTAGAGAAAAATCCATTAACAACCAGGAAGTGAAGGACCATCACAACAATGATCTATGTCAACATATTTTGCTTCAGATCTATTTTTATCTTTAAGTAATGGTCACAGTGTGATGATTGTTCATTTGGGAGTGGATTGATATGTATATGGACTGTGAATGGATGGATACATGGACTGTGAGTGGGTCCGGCTGTGAAATATTTTTCTTTGCAGGTTTAAGAACACTTGTCAATGATTGTATGGTTTTTAAACATTTTGATAATATAATGCATATTGCTGCAGTTTTTGCTCCTATAAAATTAGTTTTTATTTTGAACATTTTATCTTTTCCTTGATATTTAGTTTTCTGAATAAAAAAAAAAAAAAACAATTGAAAATGATTACTGTATGGTGCACAATTTATGGACTTAGAATATTAGTATAGTTAAATATTTGTATCTCAGATTCACTTGTAAAAAATAATTAAGCTTTAATGACCATTCATGTAAGCCTTTTTTGTACATAAAGAAATTGTTTTACCAAGTTCATGCTTTTTCTTTTTTATTTAGTACATTCTTAAATTGATGGAATTTGGTGGGTTTATTGCTTCACTTGTCAAACGGTAACATGCTAGTTGAGAATGCTTTACCATGTCATAACATGCAAAAATCGGATGTGAGAATTAAGTAGAAATAAATTAATCAAGTAGTTAATACCTCACTTGTCACAATACACTATAAAAATGCTTTGTTACACTTCATAAGAGCATACTATATATTCATATGTTTTGTTACATTTCATAAGAACACACTATACAAATATTTTGTTACACTTTCAAAGAAGTACACTATATATGTTTTGTTACATTTCATAAGAACACACTATACAAATGTTTTGTTACACTTTCAAAGAAGCACACTATATATGTTTTGTTACATTTCATAAGAACACACTATACAAATGTTTTGTTACACTTCCAAAGAAGCACACTACATAAATGCTTTGTTATGCTTCCGTTAGTACAAGAAATATGCTAAACATGTATCGATGTGAAAAGAATTGACATTCAATATCTTTTTCCCTTTTTCCCCGTTAGAATTTCTTATGCTGCATATATTAATTCTTTCTTTATTGCAAACTCCCTTCAGTGGTCTTAAGACAAGAAATAAAACTATTTTGACCTCTGTTTCTCTTGTATGTATATGCATTACATCAGTGTTCACATTATTAATTGTAAAATTAAATTATAATTGTATATCAGAACCATTCAAATTATGATACAAATAATTTTCCAATAAACTCTTTGGCACAACTAAGAGTTGTGTGTGAAGTCAGTGTATCCCATCTGACTTGTAAGTCAATGTATCCTATTGGAAAACACTTGAAGCTTGTCCCTACCGAAAACATAAAATCTACTATGAATGACAAATGATAGTCACAGTGTATAGATCAGGCTCGCACCCTCCATACAGCCTGCATGGGATTGTTTCTGCAGTCCATGACGATGTTGAGAGATGTTCTTTTTAAAAATGATTTTGAAATGTAAAAGAATGGGAGGTCGGACGATTAATGTAAAAACTTCTTATGCAGCGTGCGCCAGTGTTGACTCAGTTCTTAGTTTTGTATATAAGAGTAATGTAGATTCACTGGGTAGACTCAATTCTTAATTTAGTTTTGCGTTAATATAGGGCATTATAGGCGTTAGGGTTGGGATTTGTTTTGCCAAGCTTGTCGACAGATAATACCCAGTGACGGGCATCTGGATCAAACTTAACATTATTTTAGTAACAAAATTACATGTAGATAAGCTTTGTGGATCGATAATTGTTTTTGATATAATAAATTGGGTAATTTTTTATTTATTTTTTTTTTAAGGGGAGGGGGGGGGCGCAGAAGGAAAACGGCTATAGTTTTAAAGGTGAGTCCTTTGGCAGCACCTCTAATGAAAATTGACAGCAGTCCTTGGTGGTGAGAGGAAGTAACGCTCGATTCCTTTATCATAAATCTTTGTATCAACAAGGAGCGGTTAAACGCAGGTTCGGTTTTACTTGTACTGGTAGAAAGCTAAGCACAATGGGGTGGGGTGGGGGACCGGTATTTGGTCGTGTGGAGAAATTAAACAAAGCTATATATGGTCTATACGTTTAATGGCTTAACTGCTATCCGGGTATGTTGCTAGCTGCTTCATTAATTAATTTGTGGGGAGTGCTTCGAGGCCGATTTTCGCAGGGTTTTTTTTTTTTTTTTTTTTTGGGGGGGGTGGTTGCTGGTTTTGGGAGGTTTTGTATACTATGTATATAATGTTAGTTCTGTCGCTCGCAGTTTGTTTCTCTTATTTTCTATGTACTTTTTGCTTTCAACTGTTGGATTTTGATGAGGTTAAAATAGCTGGTGGCTGGGTGATTCTGTTTATAAATTTGTTATTTTATTTTTACTGGTTAATGTTTTGATATTTAGGTGGTTTTCCCAATCACTACTTTAGAAGCCCTGGACTAGTTCTACAAACACAATTCCGGAGCAGAAGCAAACAACTATGTAACACTTCCAAGGGAGATAAATAATTAAAGAAGTCATCTGGTGGTGTCCCCTACTGCAAGTGGTTTGGGAAAGGCCTTTGAACAATTACTCTTGTTTGCTTGCTCTTTGCAGTGTCTGGCTATTCAATAAGACCGGGGGTGGGTGGGGATCTTTAAATACCTCTTAGAGACTGTGATTCGTGTAAGTAAATTTGTAATGTAACTAACTGGCTACTGCATGGAAACAGGATTATTTTCTCCAGAGGACGCCATCTAAAAAAAAAAAAAAAAAAAGACTTCTTGCAAACCGCGTCATTATGACACACTCCACTTAATCCTTACGTTCATAATACTGGATATACACTCCACTTAATCTTTACGTTCATAATACTGGATATACACTCCACTTAATCCATACGTTCATAATACTGGATATACACTCCACTTAATCCTTACGTTCATAATACTGGATATACACTCCACTTTAATCCTTACGTTCATAATACTGGTTACACACACTCCACTAAATCCATGCATTCATATAGTCAATCTATATAACATTTTTAATGATGGCAGCTGTCACTAGAACGTGTTCACAATCACGCAGTTGCAACAAGTAACTTTCTTTCTTACTAGATGACCATCCAATGTACCCTTTCTAGACACATTACACAACTGTTCCAGAATCTTCAATGCATTCACAAAGCACACTGAAGAGAATTGTCCAGAACTTCGTATGCGCTATCAAAGCACATCACGAGGAGTGTTCCTGAAACTTTGTGTGCACCACCCAAGGAATGTTCAAGAAATTTCATGAATTCTTGAGACCAACTTAACCTCAATTTCTGTCATGTTGGCTCTTGAACAAAATTCACAAGAATCAACTTACAGTAAGACGTTTACTGATAAGTTTGACATCAATACTGGATATACACACTAACATGATCCAGTAGAGCAGTGGTGCACAAACTTCGGCCCGTGGGCCAGATCTGGCCCGCGAAGAGTCGCCGAGTGGCCTGCCGATGTCAAACGAAAAAGTCAATTGTTTACTCACACTGCGCGAAACAAAGCAGCACCTCCTGACCCATTTGTCCAGGCGCTCTGTGCTGATGATGTCTGCCCGCTGACATAACACTCACAGAGGCAAGAGAAAAGGACTATACCAAGATGGGCGGCAAACCCCACACATACGTGCTGGCCCCTTCCTGTGATTGTGATACAGTCATCAGTAGCTGTTAATGTAGATCTACCACATTCCTTTGTTTATTCTGAATTATATTTTTGTGATAAAATGGCAGCTAATCTTAAAAGAAAAGTTGACAATGAAAACCTGTAAACCGGCAGTTTAATGTTGACTGGACTCTACAATACTGTTGTGTTCAACAACAGACAAACGTTATTTGTCTGCTGTGTCATTCAACAGTAGCAGTGGCGAAGGTTTCTAATATAAAGCGTCATTTTGAGACGAAGCATCAAGATTTCCACAACGTTGTTGATGACGAATTAACAGCTCGAATTGAATCTCTGAGGCATTCACTGAACCACTAACAGAACATTTTCTCAAAGCAGTCAGCATATTTTAGTGCAGCGCATGAGGTCAGTTACGAGATTTCCTTGATGATAGCAAAATCTGGCCGACCTTTCACTGACAGTGATTTTGTCAAGCAATGTATGATTACTGCATCAGAAAAGTTGTGTCCAGAAGCTGTTTGCAAACAGCAGATGGTGACTTTGAATCGTATGACAGTTCAACGAAGAATTTCATACCTCTCAGCAGACGTGACAAGACAGCTTTCAAACAAAGCAGCCAACTTTGTCTACTTCTCTTTGGCTGCAGACGAGTCGACTGACATCAATTCAACTGAACAGCTGCTAGTTATTGTTCAGGGTGTGTCATCACATCATTTGATATCACAGAGGAACATATCGGCATGGGTTCCATGAAGGGTCAGACAACTGCGTCTGCTCTATTTGAAGAGACAGTGCAACTGTGTAGTAGTGTGTCACTGGATTTCACGAAACTGGTAAGTGTGACAACTGATGGAGCATCAGCCATGACCGGAGAACGTAACGGGCTGGTACCACTGTTGATGAAGTATCGAGGAAAGCAGAACAGACATTTGGTGAAGTAGCACTGTATTATTCACCAACAGAACCTGTGCAGTAAAGAACTTGGTTTTCAGTGACGAAAACAATTAATTTCATCAAATCACGAGGACTCAATCACCACCAATTTCGAAGTCTTCTTGAGAAATTGATGCAGATTATGGTGACCTTGTTTATTGCTGTGAGGTACGCTGGCTGAGTTGAGGGAAGATGCTCAAAAGATTCTGGGAGTGAATTGAAGAGGTCATAGAATTCCTCAGAAGCAAGAACAAAGACACAGAAGTTGCTTCCATGACTTTGGCCAATGCAGATTGTTAATGAAACATTTTGCTGATCCGTCGTTCAGTGTGTCAGTGGATGACATGTCCGCAGAATACCAGCTCGAACTTACTGATCTCCAGGCATCTGATGAACTGCGTGCTACTTACTGAGAAAACAGTTTGCTATCAGAACATTGCCTGATACATTTGCTAATCTGAAAGGTAACGCACTTGGTAGACTGTATTATTAGGATAGAATGTGTTGTTATGGTGTGTGTTATTCGAATAATTTTATTGTTATCACTGTGCTATTAAGCAATGACATTAGCTAGAGTGTTATTAAGTAGTGTTTTATTAGTTAGTGTGTGTTATTAACATTTTTATGCTAATTAGGCAGAATATGTTATTTGGTAGATTGAGTTATTAAGTAATTTGTATTATTCGGTTAGATTGTTTTATCAGGTGTGTATTCAAGGCAGCTCATACTTCAGGTGTGTATTCAAGGCGGCTCATACTTCAGGTGTGTATTCAAGGCAGCTCATACTTCAGGTGTGTATTCAAGGCAGCTCATACTTCAGGTGTGTATTCAAGGCAGCTCATACTTCAGGTGTGTATTCAAGGCAGCTCATACTTATACTTCAGTGTGTATTCAAGGCAGCTCATACTTCAGGTGTGTATTCAAGGCAGCTCATACTTCAGGTGTGTATTCAAGGCAGCTCATACTTCAGGTGTGTATTCAAGGCAGCTCATACTTCAGTGTGTATTCAAGGCAGCTCATACTTATACTTCAGTGTGTATTCAAGGCAGCTCATACTTCAGGTGTGTATTCAAGGCAGCTCATACTTCAGTGTGTATTCATCGGCAGCTTACACTTGTGTACGTATTCATCGGCCGCTTACTCTTGACCGACATGGATGTAGAGAAGCTTGTTCTATGCTCCATACCAGCTGTGTAACAATAGCTTGTCCCATGTTCTATATAGAGTTGTAACCTGATGACGTCATGAGAAGATTGACAGGGACGTACAGTAGCTGGTTTCTTGCTCTGGATACAGTTATAATTTTGTGACGTCATGATACACGATTGTAACCTTATGATGTCATGATACACGATTGTAACCTTATGATGTCATGATACACGATTGTAACTTTATGATGTCATGCCATGATGGTAGAGACTTTACAGTTACTAGTTCACTCCACTTTCGTCATATATACTTTACAGCTACTAGATCAGTTTTGTGATATAGACTAATTCAGTCGTTTAGCCTAAACATTTTAACAACTACAGTAGAATGTCGATTATCCAAACGTCAATTATCCTGCTCTTCCCGACCTTATACACTCTCTCTCTCTCTCTCTCACACACACACACACACACACACACACACACACACCACACACACACACACACACACATTATTTTAGTGCACTAGTTGTTAGATTCCACTTTCCATTCTACTAGCCAGGACTTCTTGACGTCTTTATAGTTCGTACTGTTCCAGTGTACTGGACGCAAACGATGACGTCATTCGGTAGGATGTAAAAATACCTTTCCCGAACTTATCGAAGAGAAATATAGGGAGTATAGCACAGAAAGAGTCTTAAATCGCTATTACAGGAGTTATAAATCAAATTTTGGCTTTGGTGGTTGAATGGACTCCTGAGTCTCTCGTGACCTTGATGCGTCATTGTTGTACTGTTGTTTGATGCGAATGAGAGTGGTAGGGGAGTGGCGGTTTGCATATTTCAAAGTACAGGAGTAATAACTTAATTTAAATGTAGGCTTACACTTTATTTCATACAAAAACTGTGTTTTCTCATATATGCATAATTATCCGAACTATTTGATTAACCGAACCAGCATTGTCCCTGTTCGAGAAATGGAAGTTCTACTGTTTCATGTCATAGAAACTGCAGCTACTAGTTGTGTCCCTTTGGTGGCTTGCATATTTTTATATATAAAAAGGACGTTCTGATGATGTTCTGATGCTGTGTGATGCACTGACGTCAAGACTCTTCCTTTTTGACTTTTTTGACAAATCAGTCTCACATTTTCAAACTCCCGGAGTGTACACATCCGAATGGCCTTATTTAATCAACCTGCGGACGTGTGCAGCCCCTGCCGTCATTTTTTTTCCAGGATATGGATTGTGGCCATGCAGCGTTTGTCTCCCTTACACAACAGAATACGCACTGCTCTTACGGAATGGTCAAGGTCAGAGAGAGAATGGAATCTGTGTACGTCTGGTCAAGGCCAGAGTGTTGGAACAGTAGACTTGCAAGGTAAGTAAAACAAATATATAAACCGACTGAGAAAGTGAATAAGCAAATAAAATGGCAGACAAGGTGAATTAATAAATAAAAGTGAGTACATGTAAATAAATAAAATAAAACGAGCAGACGAGAGTAATTGTAGATAAGATAAATTATTTAAAGTGAGAAGACAAGGCGAATAAATTAATAAAGTGAGTTTATGAGACAAGATAAAATATATTGGTCAAATAAAATCAGCACAAAGCAGACAAACTTAGCAGACAAGGAGAATAAACAAATAAAACTCGTAGACTAGGTAAATATAAAATAAAGTTCAATTTAAAAAAAAGGAGAACAACAGGTGATTAAATAAATAGACAATGGAATAAGTAAACAGTGTCTAATGATAGTAGACAAGTAAATATATATAGAGCAGTCAAATAAATCAATAGAGTATATACGTGACGTGTAATGAAACAATATAGACAGGTGGGTAAATAGAGCAGACAAGTGGGTAAATAGATTAGAGTAGTGGGTACATTGACCAGACAAGTGTCAAGTGGGTAAATAAGAGTAGACAATTGGGTAAATAGAGTAGACACGTGACATTAGAGTAAATAAAAGAGTAGTGTGACAAGTGACATGCGAGTAAATAAAAAAGTAGAGAAGTGGGTAAATAGACTAGACAAGTGACATACGAGTAAATAAAAAAGTAGAGAAGTGGGTAAATAGACTAGAAAAGTGACATTTGTGTAAGTAAAAGAGTAGAGAAGTGGGTAAATAGACTAGACAAGTGACATACGAGTAAATAAAAAAGTAGAGAATTGGGTAAATAGACTAGACAAGTGACATTTGTGTAAGTAAAAGAGTAGAGAAGTGGGAAAATAGACTAGACAAGTGACATTTGTGTAAGTAAAAGAGTAGAGAAGTGGGTAAATAGACTAGACAAGTGACATTTGTGTAAGTAAAAGAAGTCTAATGTGAGATGTTTGTGAGCGTATTTTTTATGTCGTTCATCTTTTACCTGTAGAACAGGTGAGTATGGCGAGTGGTGGTGGGTGGTGGGTGGGTGGAATGAGAGAGCGGCTCTGCTCCAGTACTGAAGCGGAAATTAATCAAAGGAACTATCCTTTGTCTTTCACTCCATTCATCTCCCACATTGCTGTACTATCCTTGTCTTTCACTCCATTCATCTCCCACATTGCTGTACTATCCTTGTCTTCCACTCCATTCATCTCCCACATTGCTGTACTATCCTTGTCTTTCACTCCATTCATCTCCCACATTGCTGTACTATCCTTGTCTTTCACTCCATTCATCTCCCACATTGCTGTACTATCCTTGTCTTTCACTCCATTCATCTCCCACATTGCTGTACTATCCTTGTCTTTCACTCTATTCACAAAATCCCTGAAACATAAATAATTATGGATCCTAAGTACCCAGCAATTTATCACACAATAATTCGGCTTCTAATTACACTGCAATTTATCACACAATAAATACTTATTTAAATATGGATCTGTGAAACCAAATAGAATTAGACATATTTATACTCTAAAGATCCCAATCATTCATATTACAAAGCGTTTTTATCATATTCAGACAAATGTCTACCTCACATTCCTTTGGAAAAAGACCAGCACTTATGACTTTAATAGTAAAGAGTTTCTCTAACGCCTCACTAAAACAATTTGAAAAGAGCAAATGTTTTGAAAACATTAAAGTCTTGGGAATTGCACACAGGTTTTAAATATAAAAGATCCACCTAGCTTAACTAACTTTCTCAACCAATGAAATTAAAGGATGAACATAGACTACTTAATATTCATGAATCTCTCAATCAATGAAATTAAAGGATGAAAGTAGAACTAATTAATATTCATGAATTCTCAATCAATATAATTAAAGGAAGCAATTAGAACTAATTAATTTTCATGACGTTCTCAACCTATGAAATTAAAGGATATGTGACAGAACGGAGTTGTCTGTCCCTATGTTTTAATTAATATTATATCTGTGTGGCATGACGTTCGGGTAATGTGTGCTAGAATTTGCTGACGTAATCTAAACAGGTCTTACGTGGATTAGTAGCTTTTATTATCCAATAGTTAAGATTTACAAAGAACGAGACCAGCCAATGGACTGAGATCAAAGTTTACCTGTTGAAATGATTCTATTTTCTAATCACTTTGAATTTGGTGTAGGTAAAGTCCGGCCATGAAAGACGGCCACTAGCTTAATGGTGAGTTAACTTATTGATTGAGAGAGAATGGACGTAGGAATATGTAGTGCATTTTGCTATTGATATATTATATTTGCGTTTTATGTAGGGATGTAGACTATTACTTCTACAATTGTGAAGTATGATGCTTATATGTAATATACTAAACACATGACATTGTTCCTAATGAACACATTCATAAATTATTATGTTGTATTTATTATGCTGTATGCATGTACCAGGCTTATAAATACTGTTGCAGGAAACTGTAAGTTGAGACTAGAATGGTGTTAGAGATGAATAAACTGGAAAACTTAGCATTTGCTCCATGTTTATATTTTACTTGGAAGAAGCAGCCTATCTAGAATTTCTAGAATTTGGGGGCTTGCAGGAATTTCTAATTTTCTTCAAGAAGAAAAACATATTAAGGCGACAAAAAGACAGAAAACAAGAAGACACACTAAAACAAAAAAAAAAGCAGACTAACTTTAAAATGAATGGATTAAGACAACAAGAAGACAGAGTGAGACAAGAAGACAGAGTGAGACAACAAGAGGACAGAGTGAGACAAGAAGACAGAGTGAGACAAGAACAGGACAGAGTGAGACAACAAGAAGAGATGTAGAATAAAAGATGAGAATTCGTCTTGAAGATGTCTTGGTTCTAACTACGAATCACACCCAAGTCAAACCTGAGAGTGCCAACCCAGTCTTCCCAGTGCAAACTCGTGCACACAAGCAAATGGAATATAAATTATCTCCAGAATGGAATATCCTAGGAAATTCTTTATCTCCGATGACGTCAGCGCCGCATAACACCAAGAAGATTTTACCCACCAGCATCATTGATCATGTATCTACATTCCTATACGAACATATGTCATGCACCCACAGTCCTACACGAAAATCTGTCATCCACTGTCTTACACGAACATGTCATGCACCCACAGTCCTACGCGAAAATGTGTCATGCATCCACATTCCTACATGAACATCTGTCATCCACATTCCTATATGAACATATGTCATCCACTGTCTTACCCGAACATCTGTAGTTAATTTTATTTTCTCACGACAGCCAAACGCCACTTTCTTTGTTCGACAGGTGTTTCTCAGTTTAAAATATACCCCTTAATACTGAGGATTAAATTATCTTCTCTCTATAATACAATACACTTCTTGATGCAGATTGGGTAGGGCAGACTCTCTACATGCACCCAATTTTAATCATCTTATTACAAACATGTTCTTCGAGTTAACATCGACCTGCCATTTCGAACAGTGTACTCATCATGGACATCCACATTCAAAGGTTTTCGTTTATGCCCGACTTTTCTTAATTATTACGTCACCCCCCACCCCACCCCCGACGAATTAACCCTTTCTTTCAAAATGTATAATATGAATAGAGGATGAACAATATATAGAAGTATAAATTTATAATATAAATTTATCACACAAACTACACAATATACAGCATCAAATCAAACTATAAAATATTGATATATATATAAATAAACAATTAAAATCAAAAGGTCAATATTATCTCAACTTGCTGTCCTCGCTGAAGGATAGGGTTCACTTGTGACACCTGAATCACTCATGCAAGTTCTTATGGTTCTTATACATTCCTTTCCTGATGTTCACTAGATTAATGTTTTTATAGTACTGTTATTACTGTCAAGATAGACAATCAACACAAGTAAAGAGAAGTAAGATAGATATATTAAAAAATATATATGCAGAGTTATTTCTCTTGGCAGCAGATGACGTCAGTGGCAATGTTTTGGTTTGTCACTTGTCACAGGCTGTTCTTGGCAGATGAAGGGGAGTTGAAATCATCCTGAGCAGTTCAAATGAACGCTGATCACAGTAGCTCGTGTAGTCAGGCAGACAGGCAGACATAGGAAGTAGAACCCCAAACCATGCAAAGACTGCAATCCAAATGAAAGCTGATCACAGTAGCTCGTCCAATCAGGCAGACAGGCAGACATAGGAAGTAGAACCCCAAACCATGCAAAGACTACAATCCAAATGAAAGCTGATCACAGTAGCTCGTCCAGTCAGGCAGACATAGGAAGTAGAACCCCAAACCATGCAAAGACTCCAATCCAAACAAGAAGTAGTAGAAGAAGATGATGCCACCGTCCAGCACCGTGTCATCGCAAATGTTTCTCCTCACGATTCACAGAGTGATTTTGAAAAATGAAATATTTTGAGGGTTTGACTTTGCTCTCTGTACTTAAAGCAAGTTCATTGGTTAATTTCAGTGGACCAGTATTCGACCATTGATTGCTTATGACGTATACTTTATTCGTGTCTCTGCCTGACATCTAATAACTGTCAATCACCTGTCACTTACTGTCACCTATCTAACTAACTCAGACAGCAAGCCTACGTCGGTGTGTTTGGAAATGCTGGCCAGTGAAATTTTAAGCAAGTGTCTAATCTTATTAACGCAAACGATGCTTTCAGAGAGTTGTTCTCCCTTATGAAGAACAACATCTCAGTGTAATGAGAAATGAAGGACCAAAGAAGAACCATCACGCTATAAATCGTTTACATGTTTACATTAGAAAGTAATAACACTGTTACAGATTTAGACATGTATTTCGCATGCACGCACACACTCACACAATTCTCACTCTTCAGTAGACACACACATTCAGACAAACTTACAATTTAATACACACACACATACACACACAAACTTACGTAAAGTTCAGTAGACATGCACAAACACACAAGCGTACAATTTAATACACACACAAGCTTACCTAAAGTTCAGTACATACACACACACACACACACACACACACACACACACACACACGTAAAATTCAGCCCACACACACAAACACAAACAAATTAATACACACTTATGAAGAGGAAAAAGAAAACTTTGCTAACAGCTATAAGGACAAGTAAAAAGCCAGTAGCCATTTGTATTTATTAATAAGAACAAAGAAAAAAGCAAGGAGCCATTTGTATTTAGTAATAAGAACAAAGTGAAAAGCCAGAAGCCACTTGTATTTAGCAAATCAACTGGAAGTTGTTACTTGCAAGCAAGGCGCGTTCAGCTAAAACTTCCATCACTGGAATGAAGACAATTGCATTTTGTTTTCTTTTATTTGCTCTCTATTTTCTCTAATGCTGCCGTTTTCTCAGCCATATATTTTCGACTTGTAACATCAGTCGGGTTAAGAGCTTCATTTAGCGGAAGCTGAACTGTGTACCCTTCCATACCCATTCCACTTTCCTGACGCACCCTTAATGGGCCTTTATCTTTATCCTGCAGTGCGTTAATACATTATTCAAGAGTTTGTCAACAACGTTTTAACCAAGTTCAAAATAGTTGTCTTTTTTCCTAGATAGTCCGCAAACTCTTGATTCACAGTAATTATGGATTTGGCGACATGAGTGAAATTACTCTTGGCCTTAGTCTGATTTGTGGACATGTTCAAAATTACGCCCGCACTTTTTGAAACAGCTAATCCTTTAGTGGACGTGTTCAATGTGAGCCGCACTTTTCGGAAACAGCTTATCCTTCATGAAAGCAAAACACAACAAAGGCGTCCAGAAATTCACGATGAAAGTAAAATTTATATATTCTATTCTCTGACATTCAACAAGGATTTATAATTTATGTAATAAATAATGTTATGACATTGATGGAACTTACTTATAAAGCGAATATAAGCGACCTTATCAGTCGAAATTCACTTATCTCGTCAATGTCAATGATTTAATATAATGCTTAAATGTATGAGGAAGGGATTTAGTTTGAAAAGGCTACTGAACTGTCGCGAGGTATTCATCAAATATTCTAAACATCCGTACTGTGTCCCCTGTAATCACTGTCTGACTGGCACTCACTTCTTTATGTATATCCACCCCTCTTACACTCAGACAAGTAAAACACCAGAAAACGTTAAAACAAATAAATACCATAACACTCAACAATTAGTGTGTTGTACTGTAGCAAACACCAGAAAACATTAAAACAAATAAATACCACAACACTCAACAATTAGTGTGTTGTACTGTAGCAAACACCAGAAAACGTTAAAACAAATAAATACCACAACACTCAACAATTAGTGTGTTGTACTGTAGCAAACACCAGAAAACGTTAAAACAAATAAATACCACAACACTCAACAATTAGTGTGTTGTACTGTAGCAAACACCAGAAAACATTAAAACAAATACCATAACACTCAACAATTAGTGTGTTGTACTGTAGCAAACACCAGAAAACATTAAAACAAATAAATACCATAACACTCAACAATTAGTGTGTTGTACTGTAGCAAACACCAGAAAACATTAAAACAAATAAATACCATAACACTCAACAATTAGTGTGTTGTACTGTAGCAAGAGACAGGACTAATCAATCACTAGTCCATTCTAAGATTGCCCCTATGTAGCAAAAGACACGTAATACAAAAATTGAAAATGCAACAAGAGACACAGTGTCAATACAAAAAAAACTATCACAAAGTAATAAAAGTTAAGTAACAACGCCAGGGCTGTGGAAATATTGCAAAAATCTTTTTATTCATAAAGTATATTTTGACATGCATGTTCGTATCGGAAAGTTTTATGACATGCAAGTCTGTATTAGGACGTTATAGGACATGCATAGGGAAATTTTATGACATTCAAGTTTGTACGGGATATTTTACGACATGCAAGTTTGTACGGGATATTTTACGACGTGCAAGTTTGTACGGGATATTTTACGACGTGCAAGTTTGTACGGGATATTTTACGACATGCAAGTTTGTACGGGATATTTTACGACATGCAAGTTTGTACGGGATATTTTACGACATGCAAGTTTATATCGAGATATTTTATGACATGCAAGTTTATATCGAGATATTTTATGACATGCAAATTTACAAAGCGATATTTTATGGCATGCAAGTTGATATCGAGATATTTTATGACATGCAAGTTTACAAAGCGATATTTTATGGCATGCAAGTTTATATCGAGATATTTTATGACATGCAAGTTTATATCGGGGTTAGGATTGTCCTCAAGACATAAGGAGCCCATGCAGCATTGTTTGGACTGAACAAATGAAAAAGTGGACAATAGGAAAGAAAACATTAATTATACATAGGAATGCATTGTAATTACAGAGGAAAGAAAACATTAATTATACATAGGAATGCATTGTAATTACAGAGGAAAGAAAACATTACTTATACATATGAATGCATTGTAATTACAGAGGAAAGAAAACATTAATTATACATATGAATGCATTGTAATTACAGAGGAAAGAAAACATTACTTATACATATGAATGCATTGTAATTACAGAGGAAAGAAAACATTACTTATACATATGAATGCATTGTAATTACAGAGGAAAGAAAACATTACTTATACATATGAATGCATTGTAATTACAGAGGAAAGAAAACATTACTTATACATATGAATGCATTGTAATTACAGAGGAAAGAAAACATTACTTATACATATGAATGCATTGTAATTACAGAGGAAAGAAAACATTACTTATACATATGAATGCATTGTAATTACAGAGGAAAGAAAACATTACTTATACATATGAATGCATTGTAATTACAGAGGAAAGAAAACATTACTTATACATATGAATGCATTGTAATTACAGAGGAAAGAAAACATTACTTATACATATGAATGCATTGTAATTACAGAGGAAAGAAAACATTACTTATACATATGAATGCATTGTAATTACAGAGGAAAGAAAACATTACTTATACATATGAATGCATTGTAATTACAGAGGAAAGAAAACATTACTTATACATATGAATGCAATGTAATTACAGAGGAAAGAAAACATTAATTATACATATGAATGCAATGTAATTACAGAGGAAAGAAAACATTAATTATACATATGAATGCATTGTAATTACAGAGGAAAGAAAACATTACTTATACATATGAATGCATTGTAATTACAGAGGAAAGAAAACATTACTTATACATATGAATGCAATGTAATTACAGAGGAAAGAAAACATTAATTATACATATGAATGCAATGTAATTACAGAGGAAAGAAAACATTAATTATACATATGAATGCATTGTAATTACAGAGGAAAGAAAACATTAATTATACATATGAATGCATTGTAATTACAGAGGAAAGAAAACATTAATTATACATATGAATGCATTGTAATTACAGAGGAAAGAAAACATTACTTATACATATGAATGCATTGTAATTACAGAGGAAAGAAAACATTACTTATACATATGAATGCATTGTAATTACAGAGGAAAGAAAACATTACTTATACATATGAATGCATTGTAATTACAGAGGAAAGAAAACATTACTTATACATATGAATGCATTGTAATTACAGAGGAAAGAAAACATTAATTATACATATGAATGCATTGTAATTACAGAGGAAAGAAAACATTAATTATACATAGGAATGCAATGTAATTACAGAGGAAAGAAAACATTACTTATACATATGAATGCATTGTAATTACAGAGGAAAGAAAACATTAATTATACATAGGAATGCATTGTAATTACAGAGGAAAGAAAACATTACTTATACATATGAATGCATTGTAATTACAGAGGAAAGAAAACATTACTTATACATAGGAATGCAATGTAATTACAGAGGAAAGAAAACATTACTTATACATATGAATGCATTGTAATTACAGAGGAAAGAAAACATTAATTATACATATGAATGCATTGTAATTACAGAGGAAAGAAAACATTACTTATACATATGAATGCAATGTAATTACAGAGGAAAGAAAACATTAATTATACATAGGAATGCATTGTAATTACAGAGGAAAGAAAACATTAATTATACATAGGAATGCATTGTAATTACAGACTAATACTGTAATGAGCTATTTCAGATAAATCGAAACAAGAGAAATGAACTTTCTAAAAATAACACAAAACTGTTTTTTATAGGGCTCATAAATTTCGCTGTGCCGTACATGATCGCATACACGATTGCCCAACAACGACCCTGACACTGACATTTGCCATTCCGTGTGTGTGTGTGTGTGTGTGTGTGTGTGTGTGTGTGTGTGTGTATGTGTGTGTGTATGTGTGTGTTTGTGTGTGTGTGTGTGTGTGTGTGTGTGTGTGTGTGTGGTGAGAGGAAAGAAAGTAAAAATGGGATAAAAGGCAGAAAATTTAAATTATATATATAAGCAAACAATTATTTGTTTAACTTTGAGGCCTCATACAAGAATGAACAGGTAGTGTGAATTCCACCTTAAGTCTATATATAACGTGAGAGGGGAGAAAGATTTATCATTAGAATATATGTGAAGAAAGATTCATATGTATATATAAGGAGATGGGGGAAGAGAGATTTATATATACTATAAATAGGAAGAGGGTGGAGAAAGATTTAGATATAAAATATATAAAGACGGGACGAGGGGGAGGGGCGAATATTTATAGTAAATTAGGGAGAGAATGGGAGAAAGATTTATATAGACGTTATAGAGTATATTTAGGGAGAAGGGGAAGAAAGGTTCACATATATAAGGAAGGGTTTGTATAAGGAAGGGTGCAAGAAAGATTTATATAGAGAATATATAAGGAGAGGTGAAGAAAGAAGAATATATATATAAGGAGAGGGTAAGAAAGATGCACTATATTATAGTATATATGAATAGAGTACAAGAAAGTTTTATTTATAGTAAATATAGGGAGAAGGGGAAGAATGATATATTGAGAGAGAATATATAAAAAGGGGGAATAAATATTTATATGAAGATTATATAGGGAGAGGGTGGAGAAAGATTTACATATAGGGAGAGGGTGGAGAAAGACTTACATATAGGGAGAAGGGGGAGAAAGATTTATATATAGAGAGAGGGTGGAGAAAGATTTATATGTAGGGAGAGGGGGAGAAAGATTTATATATAGGGAGAAGGGGGAGAAAGATTTATATGTAGGTTGAGGGGGAAGAAAGTTTTATATATATAATAAATAAAGAGAGTGGAACAATAATTTATATTTATATATAAGTGAGGAGGAAAAAGATTTATAAATAATGTATATAAGGAGTTGGGAAGAAGGATTTATTTATATTATATAGAGAGGGAAGAAACATTTAAATGTACCATATAGGGAGAGAGGGAAGAAAGATTTATATATATATATAAGGAGAGGGGGAAAGATTATAGGAGAATATAAAAGGAGACGTGAAGAAAGATTTACATATATAGTATATATACAAGGAGAGGGGGAAAGATTTATATATAGAATATAAAAGGAGACGTGAAGAAAGATTTATATATAGAGTATAAAAGGAGACGTGAAGAAAGATTTATATATATAGTATGTCACGCTATCGCCACCTAGTTAATGGTTATGATTATTATTATAAATTAATCATCCAAAAACTAAGTACAAGTGATGAAAATCATAATTTATGTTATTAATAATTCTCCAGAAGACACCACTAGTCTCTCTCACTTGGGGGATATGCGGTTAAACGTTTTTTCTCTTCCACAACATTAAAGACATTTACCGTCACACAATCTGTCCGTAGGTGGAAAACGTCTTACCAAAGGAAAGGATTAGTCCGTCTCTTGAACTCGTAAACTGTAAATAGTCATGAAGTGACCATAATGTTACTCTTGAACTTGTAAACTGTAAATAGTCATGAAGTGACCATAATGCTACTCTTGAACTTGTAAACAGTCATGAAGCAACAAGTAAGCCATTCTTGAACTCGTAAACTGTAAACAGTCGTGAAGCAACCAGAAAGCCATTCTTGAACTCGTAAACTGTAAACAGTCGTGAAGCAACCATGAAGCCATTTTTGAACTCTGTAAACAGGAAGCATTTCTTGAACTGTAAACTGTAAACAGTCCTGAAGTGACCAGGAAGCCATTCTTGAACTGACACCTTCTGGTGTGTTTCTCTTCCTCAACCCCCTTCCCTGTGCAAAACCCTTGGCGGTGACCTCTTTAACAGCCCCTCTCTACCACACTCCTTCCTCTGTGCCTGAGAGATACCGTTAGAAAACTAGTGGCATCCTGATATGCCCCTGAACGAGAGCAGTGATAAACTCTTGGAAAGGATGTCGACTGAAGCCGGATTTATTACGTGAAAATAACACTGACATTGAGGCTAAGCGCAGCGAGCTGATGAGAGGATTTAGCAGGCCTCCTTAATGCTTAGAGATAAAAAAGAACGCCAGGGCACTGCTCTGCATCTTACTCCACTTTAACCTTGCGAGGAGCACCGTAAATCTCCGCTTCCACAGCGTAATGGCGCCAAAAGAAAAAGTAGTCTGTCACGCGTAGGGTTAGCTAAACCTGATGAACAAGACCGCCCTGTCTTTTATGCGCGCACGTTTTGGAGGATTATGCTCAGTTCCGGATGGCCATAACTTTACGGTCATTACCAGGACTATAAAAACTTATATAGATATGACATAACTTTAACGTCATTACATCTATATATATGCCTGGTAATGACATTGAAGTTATGTCATATTTACATAAGTTTTATAAGCATGGTAATGAGGTTAAAGTTATGTCTTATCTACGTAAGTTTTTAAACTTTAACCTCATTACCATGCTTATAAAACTTATGTAAATATGACATAACTTCAATGTCATTACCAGGCATATAAAACCTTATGTGGATATGACATAACTTCAGTGTATTTACCAGGCATATGAAACCTTATGTAGATGTGATATAACTTCATTGTCAGTACCAGGTTTATAAAATCTTATGCAGGTATCACTTCAGTGTCTTTACCAGGTCTAAAAAGATCTTATGTAGATATAACAATACCAGGCCTATAAAACCTTGAGTTTCACATAAAGCTTTATTTATGTATTACATAACGTCAATAGACATAACTTCCTATCATTACCAGACCTATAAAACCGTATGTAGATAAAACGTCAGAATAATTATATTCTGTCTCATCAAGGTCTATAATATCGTATGTAGATATATCATAACCTCAGGCGTAAATTTACCTCACAGTTGTGTCCTGCTCTGGACCGAAATCATCCCTAAGAGATGGAGGTCAGCATCTCGGTTTGAAATTCATTGCTGGTAGATAATGCTGATAAATTGCTAATAGTTCGTTAATAATCTTGTTAAACTAGTTATTGTTATTAAAGTGTATGAACAAATTATTTTAAAATAGTAAAAACGTTTTATCATTGTCAGTGGCAACTTTTAAAAGTTGGTCTTATAAGCCAGTGTGCATAAATTATTAACAGTCAGTGAACATTCCGTTTAAAAGAAAAGGTCAGTGTCTGTTTGCAATGTGAATAAATTATTATTGCTAAGAAAAACTCTTATTAAGTTGGTCGTTGTTAATACTAGATATGTAAAATTATCTATTATCTATTATCTATTATTAAAATGAGACAGCAAAATCGAACGAAGAACAATTGTTTTAGTGGAGATAGTGACGTTGTAAATCGTGTCACGTGATGTCGTGTCACGCAAGGGATTAAGTCCTTGTCCTAAGTCTATTTTACCTAGATGGACACCTATAGATGACAGAACACTTTTGTTTAACTAGTTATTGTTATTAGCCACTGTGAATAAGTTATTATAGAAAATGAATGGATTTGTTCAAATTGACACTGCTGTTTGTCGGTGATAATAAACAGTTAGGAAATACTTTTTCTGACATTTGTCATTGCTATGTGCCTGTGTGTCATAATTTGCTAGATTTTACAGAAAATTGCACCCATATAATGGTTTGAAATAAAATAAAATGAAATAAAGTTAAAAGTTGAAACAAAATGAAGAAATAGATATGCATGAAAGTTATTAATTACCAAAAGGAAATCTGAGTGTAATAGAATCGAAAGTGAGCCTTATTGAGATTGCGCAACTTAAGAGAAGTAAAGTGTGATAAGGAGCATTTGCTAAAAATAAATAAAGACCAGATATAAACTAAATCCATTTCTCACTTACTAAGCTAATGGAAGAAATGTTGTAGAAGTCTCACTTACTAAGTTAATGGAAGAAATTATGTACATAGACGTCTCACTCACTAAGTTAATGGAAGAAATTAAGTAGATTGGTGTTTCACTCACTAAGTTAATGGAAGAAATTATGTAGATATACGTCCCACTCACTATAATGATATAGATAGACGTCTTACTAAGTTAATGGAAGAAATGACGTAGACTTCTTTACTAAGTTAATGGAAGAAATGACGTAGACTTCTTTGCTAAGTTAATGGAAGAAATGACGTAGACTTCTTACTAAGTTAATGGAAGAAATGACGTAGATTAATGGAAGAAATGACGTAGACTTCTTTACTAAGTTAATGGAAGAAATGACGTAGACTTCTTTACTAAGTTAATGGAAGAAATGATGTAGACTTCTTTACTAAGTTAATGGAAGAAATGACGTAGACTTCTTTACTAAGTTAATGGAAGAAATGACGTAGACTTCTTTACTAAGTTAATGGAAGAAATGACGTAGACTTCTTACTAAGTTAATGGAAGAAATGACGTAGATTAATGGAAGAAATGACGTAGACTTCTTTACTAAGTTAATGGAAGAAATGACGTAGACTTCTTTACTAAGTTAATGGAAGAAATGATGTAGACTTCTTTACTAAGTTAATGGAAGAAATGACGTAGACTTCTTTACTAAGTTAATGGAAGAAATGAAGTAGACGTCTCACATGATCAGAGATGACGTTATAAACCATCTGACGCTATAGAGATTATTCTTGATAGCATGCTTTGAAGTGGAGACTTGTATTCTTGCTCAATTTTGATAAGGCTCCATAAAGTAGTATGAAAACTACACGTGGAAAAGATATTAAGAAAGGAATTCTAATTCATCACATCAGTACCTGACAAGAGAAACATTAGAAAGGTTTACACCTTCTTCATTTGACCGCTGTAGTTGGTGGGCGTGTATAGGTGACAGATGGTAGTATGTTCAGGTATTAGAATGTTTGCAAATTTAAACTTTTCCTGACTTGCATAAGGGTGTGTTACTGTTGTAGAAATTGTTGATGAGTAGAAACAGAGTGGAGACCTGTTGACAGGAAACAGAATGGAGTATTGTGAACGGGAAGCAGGAATATTGTGGACAGGAAACAGTGGAGATATGTTGACATGAAATAGAGTGAGTATTGTGGAAATAAATCAAAATGGAGTGGTGTGGACAGGAAACAGAGTGAAGATTTGTTGATAGGCAATAGAGTGGAGTATTGTGGACAGGAAGCAGAATAGAATGTTGTGGACATGAAAGAGTGAAAACTTGTAGACAGAAAGCAGAATGGAGTAATGTGGATAGGAAACAGAATGGAGTATTGAAGACAGTAAGCAGAGTTGAGTACTGCAGAATAGAACAGAGTGGAGTATTGCTGAAAACCAGTTCAGCCATTCGTTATTTATTTTAACGCTCATATCCGTGACATTAAAATTTGTATTATTGAATTCCAGTAAACAGCAACTGAATATCGCTGACAATGGCATTATTTTTTTTAATGGAAGGGATAAACAAATGAATAAGTTGGTGTTGTTACACGACTACTTTTAGGGTTTTGTGAGAAGAATTGTGTGCAGAGATTTATATATATTAAAACTTATACAGGGAAATATGAGTTATAGTATTTTATAAATTAGACAATATAAACAGAAATATAAAACACAGTGAAGGTGGAATGCAACAGACGCCATACAGTAAGTGTTGTGAACACAACTTGAATACTTATAATCCCCATCTTCTCTATCTCACTCTCTCTCTCACACACACACATACACGTGCTCGCACGCACACACAAACGCACAGGCATACGCATAAATACATTGCGTCCAGAAGATATAAAATATAGACACATTGCAAACAGTAGATATAAAGCACACACATACATAAAATCCTTGGGATATAAAGCACTGAAATGCATTGCAAACATAAAATATGAAACACAGACATTACATCGAGGAGATATAAAACATAGACATAAATTGCATTCAGAAGATATAAAACAGACATACATTGCAAACAGAAGATATAAAGCACAAACATACATTGCAAACAGAAGATATAAAAACTAGACATACATTGCAAATAGAAGATATAAAACATATTTTGCAAACAGAAAATATAAAACACAAACATACATTGCAAACAGAAGATATAAAACACAGACATACATTGCAAACAGAAGATATAAAACACAGACATACATTGCAAACAGAAGATATAAAACACAGACATACATTGCAAACAGAAGATATAAAACACAGACATACATTGCAAACAGAAGATATAAAACACAGACATACATTACAAACAGAAGATATAAAACACAGACATACATTGCAAACAGAAGATATAAAACACAGACATACATTGCAAACAGAAGATATAAAACACAGACATGCATTGCAAACAGAAGATATAAAACACAGACATACATTGCAAACAGAAGGCATAAAACACAGACATACATTGCAAACAGAAGACATAAAACACAGACATACATTGCAAACAGAAGACATAAAACACAGACATACATTGCAAACAGAAAAAATCATAAAACTCATTACAGATGCTGCGCACCTTCGACGACAGCATATCACAGCATATGGGTGTTTCATGCCAAGGGAAGTAACCAATATACGCGGCTGGAAATCCTAGCGAGGATTTGCTGGTCTTGCAATGTAGTTAAGAAATCCTGCAGGATTGATGGAGAAGATAAATTATTTGTTTTTTCGTTTGCATCCAACATTAATTATAATGAAACATTTTCCTGAATAATTTCTTGTTGTCTTAAGCGCAAATTTTCATATCACGTGGGAAGTGGTGAGAATCGTCTCAGTCATCTTAAAGTCAGTGCAACCTATCTGCTGAGGCACACAATCCATACTAATAACGGGAAATATATATTCAGTAAATTCGTGTATTCGCTAAAACTAACGGCAAATATATACCTAGTGAATTCTTGTATCCGTTACTAATAACGGGAAATATACATTTATTGAGTTCAAGTATCCGTTACTAGTAACGGGAAATGTAAATTTTTGTTACTGTGTTCTACATACAAAATGAAAATTGACACTAAGGAACTCCTATTGTTCCTGCAGGTAAAACTCTATGCTGTTGATTTAAAGAATTTCTACTGTTTGTACGAACAACTCACCAACCCCACCTATACGAACAACCCACCCACCCCACTTTCACCCACCCCCCCTAAAAAGAAAAAAAAAGAACATGTGAGATAACACACAAGGTATTAAATTTGTTAAGTCTCTTGTGCTCGTACATTTCGAAAATCCAGACTTTTGTTTGATTATTTTTCTCTTGTACTCACACAACCAGCAGTTTAATACCAATATCGGCCTAGAATAAATACCAACATTGGCTTAACCTAGATAAATACCAACATTGGCCTAACCTAAATACCAACATTGGCTTAACCTAGATAAATACCAACATTGGCCTAACTTAGATAAATACCAACATTGGCTTAACCTAGATAAATACCAACATTGGCCTAACCTAGATAAATACCAACATTGGCCAAACCTAGATAAATACCAACAATGGCCCTACCTAGATAAATAGCAATATTGGCCTAGATAAATACCTATTTTGGCTTAGAAAATATATCAACGGTATCAAAGTTATGACATTTGAGTGGGTCTTGATATTAAATCAACAATGGTCTAGGTATTATAAAAAGTAGTTTTACTGACATATGCTGTGACAGTCAATAGGGCGCTGTCGGTATAGTTTTATTTTCTGACATATGCATTGATATGACATTCAATTAAGCACACTATGCAATGACATTTAATGGGCGCTGATGCAATGACATTCAATAGGCGCTGTATGCAATGACATTCAATTGGCGCTGTATGCAGTGACATTCAATGGGCGCTGTTTGCAGTGACATTCAATGGGCGCTGTGTGCAATGACATTCAATGGGCGCTGTAAGCAATGACATTCAATTGGCGCAGTATGCAATGACATTTAATGGACGCTGTATGCAATGACATTCAATGGGCGCTGTATGCAATGACATTCAATGGGCGCTGTATGCAATGACATTCAATTGGCGCTGTATGCAATGACATTCAATGGACGCTGTATGCAATGACATTTAATGGACGCTGTATGCAGTGACATTCAATGGGCGCTGTATGCAATGACATTCAATGGGCGCTGTATGCAATGACATTCAATGGGCGCTGTATGCAATGACATTTAATGGGCGCTGTATGCAATGACATTCAATGGGTGCCGTATTCAATGACATTCAATTGGCGCTGTATGCAGTGACAATGGGCGCTGTATACAGTTACATTCAATGGACGGTGTATGCAGTGACATTTAATGGACGCTGTTTGCAATGACATTGAATGAGGCGCTGTAAACATAGCTTCTCTTTTCGACATTGTCGTCGAACTCTATGTCAGGCAATATGGCTCACGTCTGCTCGATAACATGTCACGCTGTTCTTTATTTGTTCCTGCAAATGCTTTTTGCAAGATTTACGGCCCCTATCAAGGCGTTGTTGTGCGAAACACTAACTGTTGAGACTATATATCGCACTCAATATGCACTCCGTGTCTGCTGCTTCTAACGGCCTGATAATTTTGCCGCTCGCTCGGACTGAAGCAGCGAACGCGCCATAAATTAGGTCCAATTCTCCATTCATGCTTTATCTCAAACTCTTTAAATAGAAGGCCCTAACATTACGTTGTATAAAGTGGTGGGCCCCAAAGTCCTCAGTAGAATCCAAGTGATGAGCCCTAAATGTTAGACACTGAGAAAGAAATACGGCCATATTCACCAAAGTCTCATTGAGATAAGGACTAAAAATTGTATTTACTGCCAGCTCCATAAATTTCTTTCGTTGAGCGGATCAAGAGTATGCCTGTAAAGACGATAAAACACCCCGGTTAGGATCTGCGATGATTAACAGCTTTGTGCATTTTTCTCATATCTGACTTGTCAACTTCAAATTTACATGCATCTTCAAATTCGCTGCTGCCTGGCTTTTTTCAAGATCGGTGTCCGATTACATGGTGTATTTTGTTCCGGAGCATGATATTTATGGCGTCACAGGTTCGGAATCGGGGAGCAAAGTACTCATAAAATGACGTCACAAGCCTGCCATTGTGTTCATCTTTCAATAACATGACTGTTACAAGCCGAGCTGCGCTATTCTTTGTATCAATTACGTTTTAGAAATAGGTTATTGTTCACGTAAAAGGAGTCATGAAATACGAGTCCAAACAAACGCCAGGATAAAAAACTCATTAGGTGTTAGTAATTACGATATTTCATGGCCTCATCATTCATTGTTCAATGACATTAGCTTATAAAAGTCTGTAGTCTTGCATGTCATTCATTGATCGATGACATTGAGTTACCTTTTTGAAAGTCTTTAGTCTTGTACGTCAATCATTGGTCAATGACATTAGTTTGTGAAAGTTTTAGTCTTGTACGTCAATCATTGGTCAATGACATTAGTTTGTGGAAGTTTTAGTCTTGTATGTGTTAGTCATTGGTCAATGACATTAGTTTATAAAAGTCTTTAGTCTTGTACGTCAGTCATTGGTCAATGACATTAGTTTATAAAAGTCTTTAGTCTTGTACGTCAGTCATTGGTCAATGACATTAGTTTATAAAAGTATTTAGTCTTGTACGTCAATAATTGGTCAATGACATTAGTTTATACAGGTCTGCAGTCTTGTACGTTAGTCATTGGTCAATGACATTAGTTTATACAGGTCTGCAGTCTTGTACGTCAATCATTGGTCAATGACATTAGTTTATACAGGTCTGCAGTCTTGTACGTTAGTCATTGGTCAATGACATTTATAAAGGTCTGCAGTCTTGTACGTCAATCATTGGTCAATGACATTAGTTTATAAAGGTCTGCAGTCTTGTACGTCAATCATTGGTCAATGACATTAGTTTATACAGGTCTGCAGTCTTGTACGTTAGTCATTGGTCAATGACATTAGCTTTATAAAAGTCTGTAATCTTGTTCACCATTCACTATTTAGCGATAATTAAAATTAGTTTTTAAAAGACCATAGCCTTTTCCGCTTTGTATTGTAGAAAAACATTAATTTATGAAAAGTCTGTAGTCTTGTAGGTCTTTCATTGTGCAATGATAGTTTATTGTAGTCTTTTTAGCTTTACAATATGAAAATCTATAGTCTTGTTCGCTTTACAATATGAAAATCTATAGTCTTGTTCGCTTTGCAATATAAAAGTCTGTAGTCTTGTTCGCTTTGCAATCTGTAGTCTTGTTCGCTTTGCAATCTGTAGTCATGTTCGCTTTGCAATCTGTAGTCTTGTTCGCTTTGCAATCTGTAGTCTTGTTCGCTTTGCAATATAAAAGTCTGTAGTCTTGTTCGCTTTGCAATCTGTAGTCTTGTTCGCTTTGCAATCTGTAGTCTTGTTCGCTTTGCAATATAAAAGTCTGTAGTCTTGTTCGCTTTGCAATCTGTAGTCTTGTTCGCTTTGCAATATAAAAATCTGTAGTCTTGTTCGCTTTGCAATATAAAAATCTGTAGTCTTGTTCGCTTTACAATCTGTAGTCTTGTTCGCTTTGCAATATAAAAATCTGTAGTCTTGTTCGCTTTGCAATATAAAAATCTGTAGTCTTGTTCGCTTTGCAATCTGTAGTCTTGTTCGCTTTGCAATATAAAAATCTGTAGTCTTGTTCGCTTTGCAATATAAAAATCTGTAGTCTTGTTCGCTTTGCAATCTGTAGTCTTGTTCGCTTTGCAATATAAAAATCTGTAGTCTTGTTCGCTTTGCAATCTGTAGTCTTGTTCGCTTTGCAATATAAAAGTCTGTAGTCTTGTTCGCTTTGCAATCTGTAGTCTTGTTCGCTTTGCAATATAAAAATCTGTAGTCTTGTTCGCTTTGCAATATAAAAATCTGTAGTCTTGTTCGCTTTACAATCTGTAGTCTTGTTCGCTTTGCAATATAAAAATCTGTAGTCTTGTTCGCTTTGCAATATAAAAATCTGTAGTCTTGTTCGCTTTGCAATCTGTAGTCTTGTTCGCTTTGCAATCTGTAGTCTTGTTCGCTTTGCAATCTGTAGTCTTGTTCGCTTTGCAATCTGTAGTCTTGTTCGCTTTGCAATATAAAAATCTGTAGTCTTGTTCGCTTTACAATCTGTAGTCTTGTTCGCTTTGCAATATAAAAATCTGTAGTCTTGTTCGCTTTGCAATATAAAAATCTGTAGTCTTGTTCGCTTTGCAATATAAAAATCTGTAGTCTTGTTCGCTTTGCAATCTGTAGTCTTGTTCGCTTTGCAATCTGTAGTCTTGTTCGCTTTGCAATCTGTAGTCTTGTTCGCTTTGCAATCTGTAGTCATGTTCGCTTTGCAATCTGTAGTCTTGTTCGCTTTGCAATCTGTAGTCTTGTTCGCTTTGCAATCTGTAGTCTTGTTCGCTTTGCAATCTGTAGTCTTGTTCGCTTTGCAATCTGTAGTCTTGTTCGCTTTGCAATCTGTAGTCTTGTTCGCTTTGCAATCTGTAGTCTTGTTCGCTTTGCAATCTGTAGTCTTGTTCGCTTTGCAATCTGTAGTCTTGTTCGCTTTGCAATCTGTAGTCTTGTTCGCTTTGCAATGTGTAGTCTTGTTCGCTTTGCAATCTGTAGTCTTGTTCGCTTTGCAATGTGTAGTCTTGTTCGCTTTGCAATCTGTAGTCTTGTTCGCTTTGCAATCTGTAGTCTTGTTCGCTTTGCAATATAAAAGTCTGTAGTCTTGTTCGCTTTGCAATATAAAAGTCTGTAGTCTTGTTCGCTTTGCAATCTGTAGTCTTGTTCGCTTTGCAATCTGTAGTCTTGTTCGCTTTGCACTCTGTAGTCTTGTATTCTTTAAATGTAATGAAATGTAGTAGAGTTTGCTTTCATGCAATAATACTTCTCCATGAAATGTTGTAGTGGTGTTTGTTTGCCTACAAAGATTCTTCTTCATAAGAATGTTGCAGTGGTTTTTGCTTGACTGCAATGATACTTCATCATTAAATGATCGTGTTGGCATGCTTGCAGAGATAGTTCTTCATGAATGGTGTAGTAGAGTTTGCTTGCGTATAATGATACTTCTGTCTGATATGTTGTAGTTGTTTTTGTTTTCATGCTATGATACTTCTTCATGAAATGTTGTAGTGGATTTTACTTCAAAGCAATAATAGTTCTTCATGCAATGTTATAGTGATTTTTTTGCTTGCATGCAATAAGACTTCTTGAAATGTTGTAGTGGTGCTTGTTTGTATCAATAATACTTCTTAATCAACTGTTGTATATTTGTTTGCTTGCTTGTACTTATATTAGTTCATTATGTATGTATTTGTCCCTTACATCGGAACATGTTTATCATGAATTAAAATAAAAATATAACAAATCTGTAATTCCAACCAATACGTTTGTTATCAATTATAAAACACATATTTCTCCATCCAAACAGTAATTCTATTAAAAAAATTTATTATAAACTAGTTAATTTATATAACATCATCCAAACCGTTTATTATCAACTATTAAATTTATATAATATCTCACTAACAGTTTATTATCAGCTAGTAATTTGGTAACTCCATTCTCATTTTATATAAATTTGTAAATAGGTAAGTCCATCCAACTATTTTTTTTTATCCAGTACCAAGTTTGCTTCTCCATCTATTGTTACCAAAATAATTTCATAACTCCATCTAACAGGCTTGTGATTAATTACTAATTATGTAATTCATCCAACAAGTTTGTTATTAACTATGAACTCAAAATTACACCTAAAATGTTTGTCATCAATTAGTACTTCTTTCGCTCCATCCAACAAATTTGACATGTGTGACGTTTTGTTCTGCGATGCTCATGATGTTGATTCCACCCCTTAAATTTAGGCTAATCCCCAAACACACGTTCTAGATGGCTGCACGTGTTAAACAGATGGGAGATAGATAATTAGAATGGAAGAGTGATAACTCTAGAAGATAGCTCGAGTCCCCTGATACATACAGCCAGGATAGAAAGTAAATGCGGGTGACAGACATCAACATATAACATGTAAGTGAGTCACACTAACACGAGTGGTCTCTGTATCAACAATTAACGTATTCAACAAGAAATAACATTAGACAGCATGGTTACATATAGCGAATAATTCAATAGTTACAATTAGAGTTTATGAATGAATATCGTTCATAATCATGACCATAGTGTTGTAAGAGAATATCCATTTTGAGTCCTGTAGTAGTAGTTATTTGGTTCGTTCTTATGAGAAACTATAAATGAGACAGGATCTCATAAAATTATGAGAATATTATCATCTCTAAATACCTATGATAATACACACCACCCAGTTTGCATGTAATGGACTGAAAAGTAGCCATCATACTCTCCCCAGAGTAATTCCCAGTATTGTAGATGAACAGTACAGAATAACTATGACCTGGCATGCATCCAAACAGAGTAGTAGATACCCACTGAAAAGGACTACACCCATCTTATTAATTATAAAGCCCCCAACGCTACTCTAACCTTTTAACCTAGTTATAACATGAGGTCGAGGGTGTTATCAAAGAAATATAATTTATTAACAGGATAATTAACTACACACTACACAGCAATTCAACATTGATCAAAAACAAATAATGATATATACATCAAAGACATATGAAATGCACAAACAGATATAATATAGTTCACTGTCCAAAATCGCTGCAGGCCTGACAGGCTCTTTTATTAAGTGCTTACAATAGTGTTTCTGAAAATTATACCCAGCTCACCCCAAGACATACATAGACGACAGTTTTCCGTAATATGTTTGTTTTAGTCAGTGATGCTATACAGCACAAATATGCACACCACAGAGATAGGAGAGTGGAAGTTTGTTTACAAAAAAGGTTCATCTGACCTTCTAGCCAATGCTCTTTGCTGGCTGTACGTGACGTCAGAGTCAAGGCAGAAACTGCCTGGCTCCTGGTAAGGAGGTTGAAAACAGAAAGTGGTACTTGTGAAGAAGACAAAAGCACGTACACGTACACACTGTGTAGAAACTCCTTGCATCTACCAAGGTCTTAACAGTTTTTAATCAATAAACCAAGAGATTCAGGTAAAACAATGAAAGGCTGCTTATTCCCTATAAAATATAATCAGAGAACAAATACTAAGTTTCCTGTTTATTCATCTTTAACTCCATTCTTTCTTACATTCAAGTCTCAACTTACATTTTCCTGCAACAGTATTTATAAGCCTGATATACGCTCACAGCTTAATAAATATAGCTTATCAATTTTATGAGTGTATTCACTAGAAACAATGCCAAGTGTTTAGCA
The DNA here is from genome assembly GCA_028829895.1 of Sinotaia quadrata. Classification (NCBI taxonomy): domain Eukaryota; kingdom Metazoa; phylum Mollusca; class Gastropoda; order Architaenioglossa; family Viviparidae; genus Sinotaia; species Sinotaia quadrata. The sequence goes on from CM054182.1 coordinate 14,027,324, forward strand.
TACTATATACGAGTGTCTTAGTTCACAATGTGTAGAAATAATATTATATTGGCATAATACATCTCTACATACAACACAGGTATAATATATCAATTGCAAAATGCATGAAATATTTCAACCATTCAGCTAAAGGCTGCCTGTCATGACTGGACTTCTTGCCACCCAAGTTCAAGTGATTAGGCAATACAGCAGGCAAACTTTTGATCTCAACCAATTGGCTGGTCTCGTTCCTGTCGATCTTAACCATTGGATAATAAGAACTACTCATCCAGTCGGAACTGGTTTGGATTGCATCATCAATTTCTAGCATATTCTCAACTAGAGTCGTTTACTTCAACTTTAACACATACAAAAAATAACACCATAAGGAGTGCCCAAGGTAGGGTTACTTTGACAATTTAAAAATGTATTTAACATTTAAGTCTGTAAATCGGGATAGGCAAATAAACTCCACACGTTACTTTACTAACAGTTATATACTGTCACGTTCTCAGTCATAGCAAAAAATACAGCACATTACTAAGATCCACATATTATCACACCCTCAGTCATAACACAAACACATGCACATTACTTGATTAGTTGCTACATATTATCACACCCTCAGTCATAACATAAAACAGAGCACATTACCTTTCCAACATATTGTCACAGTCTCCGTCATACCAATAACCATTAATATTATTGGCAGCCAGCTCTATCTTACAAAATAATGTATGATGTTTAGTACATATTATTATTACGTAATTCGCACTATTGAAAACTAATAAATAACCACAATTAATAATCTTAACTATTTGCATCAAACACCCTAAAACATATTTCAGCGTCATTTCATATACTTTAACATTTAAACAGTTAATGTCTTGCTGAAGTACATTTGGGTATAAATTAATCTTTAAAGTAAATAACCTTTCCGTTAGTAAAACACAATGAAGTATTTGTCTCCTCAAACATACAATCCCACTCGTTCTGCATGATATAATACCAACATTCAGATTTACTTCACTGACATAAATCGTCATGAGTTAAATCTTCTCTTTAACAATAACTTTTATAGTCAGGTGTAATTTACCGAACACTCTCAAATAAGATATAATCTTTTCTTTCACTAAAACTTTTATAGTCAGATGTTACCGTACACCCTCACATTACTAGCAATCTTTTCTTTAACAATAACTTTTAAGTCAGATTTATTTTACCGTACACTCTCACATGAGATACAATCTTCTCTTTCGCCAGTCAGGACTGACAGGTACTTTATCTAGGATGTCATATTATTTACCGGCGCGAACTAAAATATGCACCTCCACAAACTGATTATATCACATGATTAGTTTACCACGCAAACTTTGGCCAAGATTGTAACGAGTACGACGTTAAGTAGCAATAACCTCGTGGTATTAAAACCTGACGTTGTCATCGAGTGTGGTGCTAACAGCATCTCACACAGCAGTCTGGCAACGGGAGAATAACTTAACAGCTCTCAATTCTACAAGTACTACATTAAACACACACACACACACACACACACACACACACACACACACACACGCACGCACGCACGCACGCACGCACGCACGCACGCACGCACGCACGCACGCACGCACGCACGCACGCACGCACACAGTATTGCACTTATATGTACACTAGCGCGCGCACACACTCACGCATACACACAATCACAAGTCTGCCATCACTCCATATATCTGCATGCCCCATCGTAAACACGTCAAAATGTTTGCCGTCGTTTGAAATAACTTTCTCTGCAGATGAGTATTTACGCTTTAAGGGATTGCAGAGTTCCAGTGCTATATCGGCGTCATGCATGCATACTTTGAAATCACAAGACCACTACAAAATTAATGAGAAATATGAAGAAAATAAAGATTTTTCCAGTCCTGCTTAGAAAGTCAAAACAAACGACGCTCGGACCCCGTCACCAGATAAACAAGACTTGGGGCATCTAGCAGTCGAATAATTGAAAATAATTTAAAAGAAAAATAGTAATAAAAATAATACATCACCAAATGTATTTGTCGCCCCTCAAAATGTTTCTTTGATGCCTACCACCATCCTATAATTACGTTAGAACAACTTCTACTAGTATTAGTACTCCTATAATTACTACTAGTATTACTAATACTTTAATTACTACTACTTTACTACTTATACTAGTATCACTACTACTTTACAACTACTACAAGTACCACTACTAGTATCACTCACTACTACCTTACAACTACTACTACTACCTTACAACTATTACTACTACCTTACAACTACTACTACTACTATCTTACAACTACTACAAGTACCACTACTAGTATCACTCACTACTACCTTACAACTACTACTACTACCTTACAAATACTACAAGTACCACTACTAGTATCACTCACTACTACCTTACAACTACTACTACTACCTTACAACAACTACTACTACCTTACAACTACTACAACTACTATTACTACCTTACAACTACTACAACTATTACTACTACCTTACAACTACTACAACTACTACTACTACCTTACAACTACTACAACAACTACTACTACCTTACAACTACTACTACTACTACTACTACTACCTTACAACTACTACAAGTACTACTACTACCTTACAACTACTACAACTACTACTACTACCTTACAACTACTACAAGTACTACTACTACCTTACAACTACTACAACTACTACTACTACCTTACAACTACTAGTGTTACTACTACCTTACAACTACTACAGATATCACTTCTACCTTACAACCACAACAAGTATTACTACTACCTTATAATTACTAGTATTACTACTACCTTACAATTACTAGTATTACTACTACTTTAATTACTACTACTTGACAACTTATACTAGTGTTACTATTACTACTAATATTACTACTACTAGAATTACTACTACCACACAACTACTACTATTATACTACCTTAGATCTACTAGCAGTATTATTGCCTCTTTAATTACCACTACCTTACAACATCTACTAGTATTGCTACTGCTATATTTACTACCACTACTAGTATTAATACTACTATAATTAATATCTATCTATCTATCTATCTATCTATCCTATCCTTAGTTTTTTCGACTATTGGGGCACCACTGATGACCCAACAACCAGTTTCCTCCATTCCATTCTGTTCTCTGCTAATCTTACAGCATTGCTCAGTTTCAGTCCTGTCCAGTCTGAGATGTTATCCTCTCATCTTTTCCTCTGTCTTCCTCTCATTCACCCTCCTTGCACAAAACCTTGCATGATTGTCTTGGCAAGCCCTGTTGATCGTGACATGTCCATACCATTTCATTTTGTGTTTTTTCACAATGGCCAATAGCTCTTCATAGGGCCCAATGGCTTGTCTAATTCTGTTTCCCAGTTCATCATTCGTGATGATCTTTATACGAAATGTCAAGCAACCTTCGAAAGCATCTCATTTCAGTAGCTTGTATCCTCCTTTCAAGATCCACTGTGAGGGTCCATGACTCACAGGCATATAAAAGCACAGATACAACCAAGGAGCGCATCAGTCTGATCTTTGAGCGGATTGAGATGTTTCTGTCTTCCCAAACTGTCTTCATCTTTGCCATTGCTGTAAAGTCATCGCAATCCTGGACAATATTTCGGGTTTTGATCCCTCGTCTCTCATGATGGCTCCTACGTACTTGAGTGTATTAAATAACTATAACTACTATTGAACAATTACTACTAGTATTACTATAATTACCACTACCTTACAACTACTACTGCTTTTACTACTACCACTACCTTACTACTACTACTGCTTTAACTACTACCACTACCTTACTACTACTACTGCTATTACTACTACCACTACCTTACTACTACTACTGCTATTACTACTACCACTACCTTACAACTACTACTGCTTTAACTACTACTGCTATTACTACTACCACTACTTTACTACTACGGCTAATAATAAGAACGACGATGAAAAAAGTGTTTATCTCTAATAAAATTAAAATCTCCTAGTGCTAATCACATCTAAATACACACACATTAGCACAATAAGTCATACATTGTAAGACATACCTTAGCACACAAAAATAAATAAGTCATACAGTGTAACACATACATTATCACAATAATAAATAAGTCAAACTGTGTTACACATATTTTCACAATATACAATAGCACAAAATAATAATGCACATATAGCGCACAGCAAAAATAGGTACAGTAAGACACCAGCAAAAATAGGTACAGTAAGACACCAGCAAAAATAGTTACAGTAAGACACCAGCAAAAATAGTTACAGTAAGACACCAGCAAAAATAGGTACAGTAAGACACCAGCAAAAATAGGTACAGTAAGACACCAGCAAAAATAGGTACAGTAAGACACCAGAAAAAATAGGTACACTAAGACACCAACAAAAATAGGTACAGTAAGACACCAGCAAAAATAGGTACAGTAAGACACCAGCAAAAATAGGTACAGTAAGACACCAGCAAAAATAAACGTGAAACCTATGCTTCTAATTTACAGATATGGCCTATGAGACAAAACTGAAGAAAACAGAGAAAATCACCCCGATAAATAATATTAACAATTAATTATTTTGCATACACGTGATTCAGATTAAAATGCATTATGGTCTTTCAGTCGTGTGTGTGCGTTTGTAAAAATATTTTGACTTTACTAATTGCTCTACAGGTATATAAAATGTAAATCACATTTGAACATATAAATTGCTTTACAGATAAATAAGACATATCACATTAGCAAATTATGGCACATTTATCTGTCAAGTGCATGCTTGGCATACTTCTAGCCGGTTGTTTTGTGACACCCCACCCCCCCACTCTCTTCCTGATACATTTCACCTTCTCCAAGGAAATACCGGATACCATCATCACCTCCAAGGAAACACCGGATACAGCCTTCTAATACAAGAAACACCGGATACCATATTCTACTCCAAGGAAACACCGGATACCATATTCTACTCCAAGGAAACACCGGATACCATATTCTGTTCCAAGGAAACACCGGATACCATATTCTACTCCAAGGAAACACCGGATACCATATTCTACTCCAAGGAAACACCGGATACCATATTCTATTCCAAGGAAACATAACGCCACCTTCTACTCCAAGGAAAAAAACGGATACCATATTCTACTACAAGGAAACGCAGAATGCCACTGTCTACTAGAAGGAAACACCGAATACCAATCAGTGCCAAGCCGATACCGGATACCATCACCTACTCCTTGTAAATACTGGGCAACTTCATCTACACCCAGCAAGCACAGGATAACTTTATCTTCTCCCAGCAAACACCGGATAATATCATCTAATCCTTGTAACCATTGGATAACTTTATCTTCTCCCAGCAAACACCGGATAATATCATCTAATCCTTGTAACCATTGGATAAGTTTATCTTCTCCCAGCAAACAAAGGATAATATCATCTAATCCTTGTAACCATTGGATAACTTTATCTGCTCCCAGCAAATAACGGATAATATCATCTATTTCTTGTAAACACCGGACAATTTCAACTACCCCTAAACATTTGGGCAGAAAACAGCATATTCATAACGCAAGAAAAAAGTTGAAATATTGAAATTAATGTCAACCATCTTGCATAACTCTGACAAAGTCTAGAAACCACCACCACCCCCTCCCGATGTCTGACTGAATGACAAACACGTATCATACAAAGGCAAACATAGTAGACAAACAGCAAACTCACACAAAACATCATGCAAACACAAAGTACATTAACAGTATGCAAATACACATACACAAAACATATGAACAGAATGCAAATTCACACAAAGTAAACAAACAGCATACAAGCACGCACAAAACATACAACCTGAAAACATGCACAAAGAACACAAAAACACACGAAGTACACAAACAACACAAAAACACGCACAACACATACCAACAGCATGCAAACACAAAGTACACAGCATACAAACATACACAGAGCATTCAACAGCACACAAAACATACAAATAGTGTGCAAACACATACAAAGCTCACAAGGGCACTGTGTCACAATCTCAAACATATCAAATAACACACAGTCAAAGACTCACAAATGAAGAAAATGTAATAACTGGCAACAGGCATACATGTCATATTAAAATCGATATTATAATCATAACACATATAATTTCATTTTAAATTTTCTTATATAATCCTATCACTGGACGCATTTACTATTTTGTCACTTTTTCTATTCATGTTTTGATAGTCTTAACTGACGTTACATGTGGCATCCATGTTATGAAATTATCATATTCTAATCACCAACTCCAATCTAAATAAATATTTTTTTAAGAATCTATCATCACAGTTTGTGTACATGACTAAATTTGCCCTGGGAGACCAAAATGGGACTCATGCTTTGTCCCCAGTGTCAGCCTAGATTAGCATGCATGGTGACAGCTTGACATGCTGTTGCACGCGGGGCAGGTTTAGTCACTAATTCTGGTTTGAAAGGTTCAAATCTATTCTGTATTTCACACACTGTAAGTTAGAAATTATGTTCTTGAAATCAAACTCCTTTTTGGCTTTTCCCATGCCTCTATCAGTGAGTCAATATAAAAAGTGTGCTCACACCAAACGTTGCTACCCTGAGAACAGAAGGAGTGTCTCCCTTTGTTGAACGATAAACATGCTAAGGTAACTCTGCCATATTAAAGTAAGAAAATCTAATTCACTAAAGCAATGCAGGAATGATTAATTATAGTTAAAACATGCTATTTTATTGTTAATAATTCAAAGTACATGACACTCTTTTGTCCAGTAGTTGTTAGATCAATGTTTAACTACTTGCTTTATTATGTGATTAATGTAATCAACCTATTGTTACATCAAAGTATAAACTACTCGTTTTATTGTGTGATTGACATAATCATTCTATTGTTAGATCAAAGTTTAGCAACTTGATTTATTGTGTGATTGACATAATCATTCTATTGTTAGATCAAAGTTTAGCAACTTGATTTATTGTATGCTTACATCAGCATTTAACTACTTGTTTTATTGTGTGATTAAAGTAATCAACCTATTGTTAGACCAATGTTTAACTAATTATACACATTCACATTTAGCACTCTCTTTCTGATATTATAATTGTAAGAGATGTCTCACTTCTTGAGTTGTGTCTGATATTATAATTGTAAGAGATGTCTCACTTCTTGAGTTGTGTCTGATATTATAATTGTAAGAGATGTCTCACTTCTTGAGTTTGATATTATAACTGTAAGAGATGTCTCACTTCTTGAGTTGTGTCTGATATTATAATTGTAAGAGATGTCTCACTTCTTGAGTTGTGTTTGATATTATAATTGTAAGAAATGTCTCACTTCTTGAGTTGTGTTTGATATTATAATTGTAAGAAATGTCTCTCTTCTTGAGTTGAGTTTGATATTATAATTGTAAGAAATGTCTCACTTCTTGAGTTGTGTTTGTTATTATAATTGTAAGAGATGTCTCACTTCTTGAGTTGTGTTTGATATTGTAATTGTAAGAGATGTCTCACTTCTTGAGTTGTGTTTGATATTATAATTGTAAGAGATGTCTCACTTCTTGAGTTGTGTTTGATATTATAATTGTAAGAAATGTCTCACTTCTTGAGTTGTGTTTGATAATATAATTGTAAGAAATGTCTCAGGACGTGAGTTAAGCCTGATATTTCAGTCGTAAACACATACTACATTTTGATTACAATTTTATATCTTTTAGTCATGATATCAAATAACTTAGTTATATTGCATAATATAATATTAATATACATTTAGATATGTTTTAATCATGGCAGAAAATAACTTAATTATATTACACATTAATGTGTTAATATATATATTTTGATATTTATTAATCATGGCACAAAACGACTTAGTTATATTGCATACTAGTATGGTAATAAACATTTGAACATTTTTTAATCATGACATACAACAACTTAGTTGCATTGCGTATTATTGTGGTAAAATACCTTTTAATATTTTTTAACCATAGCACAAAACGACTTAGTTGCATTGCGTATTATTGTGGAAAAATACCTTTTAATATTTTTTAATCATAGCACAAAACAACTTAGCTATACTGTATATTAATTTGGTAAAATACTTATTTATATTTTTGTAATAATGACACACAACATCTTTATAATACTGCACATTATAAAGGTAATTTACGTCACTTTTCCTATACATGTTGTAATAGTATAATCGAAACGCGCTTTACATCCTGTATTTGTGATTTTATATTATAATCACATTTAAGAGTATAATTGAAACGCACTTTACATCCTGTATTTGTGATTTTATATTATGATCACATTTACAATTTCATTTTGACATTATTGCCGTAACAAAGGCCATATTTTCTTTTATGTTTCCATAAAATCATATAATCATATAATCATAAAGGAAAACAGACAGAAAATGCAAGATGCTGGTTGAGTTGAAAGTCAAGAACTGAAATCATGCTCTAAACCTAACAACCCTAAACTATGTCTGACCTACCAGTGCATTTGTTATGCTTTGTTTGATAGTGAAGATAGGAAGTTGACAAGACTATAAATTAACCCGGCTATAATTAGGTTTATCTGTATACACTGAGCTGAGTTTCTTGAACTAAATATGCAGTTATATCCCTTGAGATAAACTTCAGTGAAGCGGTTACATCCCTTGAGCTATTCAACAGCACAGATATGTAAATATAAATAGATCGTTCATCATTACTCGTATTTATTCCATTGCATCAAGTGCCCTGGCTTGATGATTATGGGCGTGGCAAATTGTGTTTACATGCAGTAAATACATTGCTTTGCTGTTATTATTAAATGAGTGCTTACTCTACAAGAAACAGCACACAAAATCCCTGCAAATATAATGCGTAACACATGCGTAAAAGCTTACTGAATCGATGTGGTTGGAAAATAAACGTGTCTTTAGCTAAATCTGTTTTACGGTATTGATATCGTAATGGACATGGTCAATGAGATGGACTTTGTCACTTTCGTGGACATTGCTACTGTGGTAGGCCTTGTCACATTGTCACTGTAATAGGCCTTGTCACATTGTTACTGTAATAGGCCTTATCACTGTGGTAGGCCTTGTCACATTGTCACTGTAATAGGCCTTGTCATTGTGGTAGGCCTTGTCACATTGTCACTGTAATAGGCCTTGTCACATTGTCATTGTAACAGGTCTTGTCACATTGTTAATGTAATAGGCCTTGTCACTGTGGTAGGCCTTGTCACATTGTCACTATAATAGGCCTTCTCACATTGTCACTGTGATAGGCCTTGTCACATAGTCACTGTGGTAGGCCTTGTCACATTGTCACTGCGATAGACCTTGTCACATTGTCACTGCGATAGGCCTTGTCACATTGTCACTGTGATAGACCTTGTCACATTGTCACTGCGATAGGCCTTGTCACATTGTCACTGTGAGGTGATAGAAAACAGGTGAAAATATCGACCAGGGACTTCAGCGTAGCACTAAACGAGTTTGTTGTTGTTACTTAAATGATTAAACCGAAATATTTAGCAGAACAACAAAAGTCTGTAAATAAAAATAATTAGAAACGTTGTACAGTGTTTAAGTTCGTTAGAATTATTCGTTTATATTTTAGACACTTGCACAAATATTTCAGAATATAAAATGCCTTTAAGCCCATATCAAGGTAATAACAGTAAAATATCATCTTTGTGTTCAATCCAAGATGTGAGTCGTCATCATAAATGAGAGCAAAAACATTCAATCCTATGACGTCAAATCAGGCAGTCTTTAGAGTTCACATTTACAAATTCAGTCTCAATGACGTCAAATCAGGATATAAAGACTTAAATTACCTAGTAAATCATAATTTTATATCTTGTTTATCTGATTGTATGTATTTAACTCATTGCATGCATAATTAAAATATTTAATGTATTATAAAATTAACGGACAGTCAGCAAATCAACCGCATTAATTATGTGTGTGAATATATATTTAAAATAGTAATAAATATATTGATAAAATATTTATTTGATGTTAATTTTATGCATTTCAGAAAGAAAAGTTTACAATGTCCACGTGTTTATTGCCCCTTAACGCGCGCACGCACGTACACACACATACAAACATTGAATTACACCCCTTGAACTATATTACACCTGTTAAACTGCCCTTGAGCTAATCGTGAACAACGCATGCTCTCAAGCAGGGATAGTGAAGGCTCAGGTAACTGCTGCGCTTGATGCAAATTCAGTTGTTTGAGAACTGGCACTTAAGTGCTAGCTAGTGTGACAAAACATCAAAGCGTCCAAGGTCACGACGCTTGCAAACAGGGCACACAAACCTGATAAATGGCGGTCAGTTGACGGCACACCGCCCACTTCCCTCGTCTCATTGAAGACAGACACATCACGTGGTCACGTTTTGTTCTTACCCTGTCAGTGCAGACAGCCAGCCAGCCAGCCAGCCAGCCAGTGAAAACGAACATCTCTTGCACTTCTTTCCACTTTTCGACAAGGATGAATGACCTTGAACGGTTATTGCTTTCAATAATTATAATCATTACTGAATGTTAAGATAGTCAAGCGTTCACGGCTGGAAAGAAGGCATAGTTTCCTTGAATTATTATTGTTATTCAATAATCATAATTTATTTGAAAAGTTTACGGCAATCAATAGCTAGGATTTAAAGAAGACTATATATCTTGAAAGAGAAGACTGTATTCCTTGAAAGGGAAGACTATATTCCTTGAAAGTGAAGACTGTATTCCTTGAAAGTGAAGACTGTATTCCTTGAAAGGGAAGACTGTATTCCTTGAAAGGGAAGACTGTATTCCTTGAAAGGGAAGACTGTATTCCTTGAAAGACTATTGCTGGAGAAATATAAGGGGAAATGCTTTAATGACATAATTGATGATCCTTAGACAATCATTTCAATGATGCAAGTGGCTGGGAGAAGACAAACAGATTAGCGAAATAGAAGTCAAACGGCATTCTAAATGAACTAGGATTAGCGAAATAGAAGTCAAACGGCATTCTAAATAGAAGTTGTTTTTCCAATCTTGATCATTTATTTCATTATTATTATTATTCAACCTTTTTCATGACTTCTATTGACTGTCCTTTGTGAACCAAGGTCTCGGAAGTTTTCAAAGATTATGGGATATCCACTGTTTCCCGGAGGATGTGAGCACTTCGGAGGAGTGCTGGTTTAGTAGTGGGTAATTCTGTGTTTTCCAGGCACATTATTCAGATAGCTTTCCAACTCAGGCGTTATGTTCCCCAAAAGATCCTATCACTACAATTATCACTTCTGCTTTTACATTCCACAGTTTCTGAATTTTTAATCTCAGGTCTTGGTATTTTCCTAGTTTTCTCTTTCTTTTGTTTTTATGTTTCTATCACTTGGAACAGCGACATCAATGATTTGATGCTGTTCTGTTGGACTTATTGAGAGCTAAAATGTCTGGTCATCGTGCAGGAATCGCTCGATCTGTTCTTATCTCGAAGTCCCAGAGTACTTTGACTTCTTCTGTTTCGGTGACTGTTTCAAACTGATGATCCGTGCTATTTCTGGAGGGTGCTGGTGTTACTCCAAAGTTCTCACATATGTTTCTATGTAGGATTTTTGTAATTCCGTTGTGTCTTTTGGTATATTCTATTCCAGGAATTGCTATCCATATATTATATGTTCTTTTGCCTCATTCATGATCTTGCAGAGTCTGCATTTGGAATCGTTTGAGACTTTTTGTTTTGTGTGATTTCGTGTTTAGTGCTTGATGTTGTGCAACTGTTATAAGTGCATCTGTTTCTGCTTTCAAAACTGCATCTTTCCACCATCTGTATGTTGATTGGTTTGTTGATGTTTCATCATCTTTTTACACATACTGGCCATGGAGAGGTTTTGGCTCCATCTATTTGTTAATGCCTGTTTTGCTGTTTTATTCTATATTTCTTTGTCTATCCGTAAGGTTTAGTATAATCTATTCATCTTTACTGCTTTATCAGTGGGCTACTTTTGTTGTTATTCCAGATGTAGTTCACAAGTCCTATAAGTTCTCCTTCGTCTTTACTGCTTTATCAGATGTAGTTCACAAGTCCTATAAGTTCTCCTTTGATGACGTCTTTACTGCTTTATCAGATGTAGTTCACAAGTCCTATAAGTTCTCCTTCGATGACATCTTTGATTTTCTTGAGTCTTCTGCCTCCCATTTTCCGAGATACAATGTTTAAATGCATTACAGTTAGTACACATAAGATATACAAGGTCTTGAATTAAAGCCTTCAAAATATTTTTTTTTTAATTTAAAAGTAAAAATACACTTTTACTGAATCCTCCGTGTGTCCACAGTCACCTCGTTTTGCTTGAAAACGAACTAACACTTTCATCAAGTGAATTTCTTCCTAGTCGTTATAAACTGGCAACTACACTAACACCCTGTTAAAGCATCTTGGCCACTGCCTTTGTTCAGTTCTTAATAAGCATTTTCCATTACAGACAGCAAAGTTCTTTGTGCACAGATGTGAGAAGTTAGATATTCATTAAATAAATAAATGCAACGAAGTGACGTAGCACAGCCCACACATCACCACACTTCAAAATATCTGTGAGAAATCATGCAGTATTTAATAATAGTCACGAATTTAGCAATTGGCTAATGAATCCAGAGTCCCAAACCTGACAACAAAGAGATAATATTTGCAATTTAAACACACGTTGAGGGATATATTTAATTTGATAAAAATAAAATGCAGTCGTTGCAGAAAGATATTTTTACATGTTATTACTTTTGTAAAGTACCTACATGTTTATAAATATTAAATATTTTTTTAAAAAATAAGTAAAGGCATATTGAAAACAGAGCTCTGTTCAGATCTGATAAAATAACAGAGCTTATGTCAGTGGAGTTAAAATAAAACACACAAAATAACAGATCCATTTGACAGTAGAACGGCCTAAAGTGGTCTCAGAAAGAAACATAGCCCTTGACAGAAGTGCTAAAATCAAATCACTCAAAATAATAGAGTCCTTTGACAGATGGCTGTAGTCAAATCACACAAAATAACAGAGCCTTGTGACAGCAGACCGGCATTAAGTGGTCTCATAAGAGCAGAGCCATTGACAAGGTGGCTAAAATCAAATCACAAAAAATAACAAAGCCTTGACAGTATGGCTAAAATCATGTCACACAAAATAACAGAACCCTCTGACAGTATGGCTAAAATCAAATTACACAAAATAACAGAACCCTCTGACAGTATGGCTAAAATCAAATTACACAAAATAACAGAACCCTCTGACAGTATGGCTAAAATCAAATTACACAAAATAACAGAACCCTCTGACAGTATGGTTAAAATCAAATTACACAAAATAACAGAACCCTCTGACAGTATGGTTAAAATCAAATTACACAAAATAACAGAACCCTCTGACAGTATGGCTAAAATCAAATTACGCAAAATAACAGAACCCTCTGACAGTATGGCTAAAATCAAATTACACAAAATAACAGAACCCTCTGACAGTATGGCTAAAATCAAATTACACAAAATAACAGAACCCTCTGAAGTAGCCGGGCCATAGAGAAGTCTTATAAAGAACAGAGATCGTGACAGTGGGGCTAAAGTCAGAATATAGTTATAGATGATATTCACCTAACTCCCTCAAGTCAACATTATAGATTTGCAAAATTAATTCACATTATAATCCATTATAATAGACTTGCAAAATGTCTTTTAAATGTTTAGCATTGCTTATACTATTTTAAATAAATTAAAAATTCACAGCAATAGATTTATCAAATTACTTTGAAATACGAATGTTTATCAAATTACTTTGAAATACGAATGTTACTATTTAAAACACAATTAAAATTTACCGTAATAGATTTATAAAATAAATTCTTGTTCATGCGAGTGGATCAAGTTTTTCTTATATTATTTCAATTGCACTGGAAGAGAACCTTCACTTTCCATAAAACATTTCAGGACTAAATGAATACATTGAAGGAAAATATACGCAAGATGTAGCAACATTGGTATAGTAGTATTTAAAGAGCTTGAAACATTTCAAAAGTTTTGGGAAATGACACTTGTAGTAGAGTTATTTAACGCCAATAAAATAAATTTAATAAACATACTTCAAACTATCAGGAAAAAATACATATTATAGTACAAATATTACAGAACCTTCTTTAAACTTGAAACAGTTCATAATTTGCTATTAAAAAAAAGACGCATATTAATTATATTCTTTTAGTTTATTGAAATGACTTGAAATGTATTTCATAATTTCGAGAAAGTCATATAGTAATTTATTTATTTCAAACTTTCAGAAAAGACACATACAGTAATATCTTGAATGTATTTCAAACTTTCAGAAAAGACACTTTTGGCAAGGTATTACACTGGAAAATTTTCAAAATGTTATTTAGTTAGTTTTACCAAAATCCAATTAACATATCTCTTGAATTGTCGTCAGCACTTGAATGCAGCATTTCCCCTGGCAGTAAGCAGAAATGACATCAGGACTAGGAATATTGGATTGACAGAATGGTGATCGATTATAATGATACATGGAGGGGCTGGGGGGTGAGGATGTTCATAAATGAATTAAAGCGTCTTGCGCTGACTCTGGAAACGTGACGGCACGTCCGTTTCAAATCTGGAGGCGATTAATTTCCTTGATGGATGTTGAATTATCATGCCAAGCACTCATCCAGGTCTCGTTTTGCTGGGCGCTCGACCGCTTGAGTAGCGAGCTGCATGCAATGCCGCTAAGCTCACAGACCGTCTGGTGTGTCTGGACTTTACTTTTTGGCCATTTCACTTCCAGAAACAGATCATCCTGCCATAATAATGGTGCGTGACTGACAAGCGCAGTGTATTAAATATTTCAGCCAGAAAAAAAACGGAATGTCAAATGTTTCGGTATTCTGTTACATTCAGTGTAACGACTCGAAACGAATTGTGCTTTACAAATTTATTTATTTATTTTTTCAATTTAATCTTTTAATGACATTATATTGTTTATAGTAAAGCAACCAATAGTTTTTAGAATTAAGGGAAATAATGATATATCATTTTCAAGACGCCTTTCGACTTGCTAAAAAATCCAAAAGCAGCAGGCGGCGCTAAATTGTGGCATGTAGGTAGTGGTCCCTTGACTCCCTGCAACAAGATTGCCGCACCTAGGCCCTTCCATTAATAACTTCTGGAACCGCCACTGACCATAAACCAGTGCGAGGTAGCGGGGTGGAGCAGCGGGATTAAGAGAGGAATCAAAACCGTTGGTTACTTGTTTCTGTTAACAAAATTGCACTATTGCTTGTATGCGCAGCATTGTGATGTAAAGATGAAATTCATCGATATTTGAAAATATACATTTCCTCGGTGTATTCCTTCTTATGACAGTTTACTATTTTATCTAAGTATCAAATAAATATTATTAAATAATAAAATATTGAATGAAGATCGTGTATTGTACAAGTTGTGAAAGACTGACAATAATTAATTATACATAAAATACACAAGGTCTTTGCAGAAACAGTTAAACACATACGAAAAGAAAGATAATATTACAAAACAACATAAACTGACGAAGATTACAATGTTATTCCTGCTGATGAAATTCATCAAGTTGTGGAATTTGAACAATGATACAGAAGAAACAGTGCTATTTTTGCTGGCGAAAGAGATTTCCTGAGAATCCTCTTGAGAATGACCTTGGTTTCCTTGTATCTCAGCTCAAAGGCACCAAATTCCAGGTAGAGAGACCCTAATCAACAACACAACATTGCTGGATGTCATACTTTAATATTGGATGTTGAAAATTCATCTCTATGGAGATAAACGCAGACATCTAGCGGAAGTGCTACAAATTATGAAATCAGACAGGCACAGAATGTTAAAAACTGGATTAACATTAAAAACAGTAAACATAAATGATGAAATCATACAGGCATAGAATGTTAAAAACGGTAAACACAAATGATGTAATCAGACAAGTACACAATGTTAAAAACGGTAAACACAAATGATGAAATCAGACAGGCACAGAATGTTAAAAACTGGATTAACATTAAAAACAGTAAACACAAATGATGTAATCAGACAAGTACAGAATGTTAAAAACGGTAAACACAAATGATGAAATCAGACAGGCACAGAATGTTAAAAACTGGATTAACATTAAAAACAGTAAACACAAATGATGAAATCGGACAGGCATAGAATGTTAAAAATAGTAAACACAAATGGTGAGATCAGACAAGTATTTCAGATTGAAAAGAGACAACGAGGCAAGGCAAAGAGGAAAGATCTTGCTTCGTAGGAAGACTGTGAGCAACCGGCCAGACAGTGAAGACTGTGACAGGTGGCTAATGAAGATTGTGACGGGTAGCCATTGAAGACTGTAACAGGTAGCCAATGAATACTGCAACATGTAGCCAATGAAGATTGTGACAGATAGCTAATGAAGATCGACACATAGCTATTCAATTGAAACTGAGACAGGTAGCTAGTAAAGACTGTGACAGGTAGCCAATCAATGAAGACTCTGACAGGTAGCTAATGAAGACTGTGACAGGTAGCTAATGAAGACTGTGACAGATAACTAATGAAGACTTTGACAGGTAGCCAGTGAAAACTGACAGGCAGCTAATGAAGATTGTAACAGGTAGCTAGTGAAGACACTGATAGCCAATAAAGATTTTGGCAGTTAGCTAATGAAAACTGTGACAGATAGCAAGTGAAAGCTGTGACAGGAGTCAATAAAGACAGGAAACGGTTGAATGACATGATCTATTCTTGGAACTCTGTAATTAATCATATCTGCTGAAACACGTTCACAAGACAGTAGTATATGAGAGAGAGAAGATAATTAACAAACACAATTTCAGGGAGTAAAATCGAATTCACACGACAATGGTAGACAACGAAAATAAGTTCCAACAAAGAAGTCACCAGAGAATTCACAAGACACAACGGTAGAGCAGAGTGAAGCTACATAATCAAGACGAGTAATTCACATGACACCGCGGTGAAAAAGCGAATTCACACGACAACGGTAGACAACGAAAATAAGTTCCAACAAAGAAGTCACCAGAGAATTCACAAGACACAACGGTAGATCAGAGTGAAGCTACATAATCAAGACGAGTAATTCACATGACACCACGGTTAAAAAGCGAATTCACACGACAACGGTAGACAACGAAAATAAGTTACAACAAAGAAGTCACCAGAGAATTCACAAGACACAACGGTAGAGCAGAGTGAAACTACATAATCAAGACGAGTAAGAATTCACAAGACACAACGGTAGAGCAGAGTGAAACTACATAATCAAGACGAGTAAGAATTCACAAGACACAACGGTAGATCAGAGAGACGAGAGAGGATGAACAAATGTATCAAGACAAGAGAGGATGAATAATATATCAAGACGAGACATATATCAAGACGAGACAGGATGAATAAATGTACAAGGTTTAACAGATTCAACAGTGAGAAATTTGCTAATACTTGGCGGCTATTTTTAGCCATGCATTGCTTGTACTATTTCACCATGACAACAGTATGTATTTTGACAATTTATAATGTTAGCGTGATGTTATTATTTCATGAAGTTATAAGTGAGTTATTTTGTCGTTTTGCTAGGCAGTCGATGTGTTACAGACATTTCACTATTGTAGTATTTTGTTGTTGTTGTTTATATAATTGTTTCCGTTGTCGCATAATTTCTGATATTGCTAGTGATTTTATCTATTTCTAATTAGAAAAATAATATCCTGTTTAATGTCTTAGAACACGCTCTTAGTTTATTATAATGTAACAGGTGCCAGAGTTTATCGTGTATTCACTGCCTTAATTAATAATGTAGTCAGTGTCTTAAATGGGGTAAGTGTTTTCTATTATCGTGTAGAAAACACCATAGTTAATGATGTAGTCAAACTTTAACTTGTAATGTAGACAGTGTCTTAATTTATCGTGAAGTCAGAGTCAGTTAATAATGTAGTCAGAAACTTAACTTATAATGTAGACAGTGTCTTAGTTTATCGTGAAGTCAGAGTAAGTTAATAATGTAGTCAGAACATTAATTTAAAATGTAGCCAGTGTCTTAGTTTATCGTGAAGACAGAGTAAGTTAATAACTAATACATAATAATACTTATAATATTTAATAATACTTACCTAATAGTGTAGCCAGTGCCTTAATTTATCGTGTAGACAGAGTAAGTTAATAACTAATACATAATAATACTTATAATACTTAATAATACTTAACCAATAATTAATGTAGCCAGTGTCTTAATTTATCGTGTAGTCAGAGCTTTATATAATAATGTCGTCAGAATCTTAGTTTACAATGTAGCCTGTGTCTTAATTTATCGTAAAGTCAGAGTCATTTCAAAATGTAGTCAGAACATTAACTTATAATATAGCCTGTGTCTTAGCTTATCGTGTAGTCAGTTAATAATGTAGACAGAACCTCAATATATAATATATCCAGTGTCCTAGTTTAATTTGTAGTCAGTGTGTTAGTTTATAATGTAGTCAATGTTTAAGTTTATAATGTATAGAGTGCGCTAGTTTATAATGTAGCCAGTGTGCTAGATTTTAACACACTGAGTGTGTTAGTTTATAATGTAATCAGTGTGCTAGTTTATTGTGTAGCCAGTGTGTTAGTTTATAATGTAGTCGATTAGTAAGTTTATAATGTACCCAGAATGATAGTTTATAATGTAGTCAAGGGTGCTAGTTTTTAATAGATTGAGTGTGTTAGTTTATAATGTAGACAGTGGCTAATTTATTGTGTATCCAGTGTGTTAGTTTATAATGTAGTCAATAGGTAAGTTTATAATATAGTCACTGTGTTAGTTTATAATGTAGTCAGTGTGTTAATTTATAATGTACCCAGGGTGTTAGTTTTTAATGTAATCAAACTGTAGGTTTATAATCTAGCCAGTGTGATGGTTTCTAATATAGTCAGTGTGTTAGTTTATAATGAATTCAGTGTGTTAGTTTATAATGAAGCCAGTGTGTTAGTTTATAATTAAGTCAGTATGTTACTTTATAATGAAGTCAGTGTGTTAGTTTATAAAGAAGTCAATGTGATAGTTTATAATGAAGTCAGTGTGTTAGTTTATAATGTAGTCAGTGTATTAGTTTATAATGAAGTCAGTGTGTTACTTTATAATGTAGCCAGTGTGATAGTTTATAATGTAGCCAGTGTGTTAGTTTATAATGTAATCATTATTTACGTTTCTAATATAGTCATAGTGTTATATTTTAATGTAGCCAGTTTCTTTGTTTATAATGGGGGCAGTGTGTTATGTTATGAAGTAGTCAGTGTGTTAAGTTTATAATGCAGTCAGAGTGTTAATTTTTAATACATTGAGTATGCTAATTTAGAATGTAATCAGTGTGTAAGTTTATAATGAAGCCATTGTGGTAGTTTATAATGAAGTCACTTTGTTAGTTTATAATGTAGACAGTGTGTTCTTAGTTGCATGTCTTCAGTCTTCTAGTCGCATATCTTAGTCTTTTTGTCGCATATCTTCAGTCTTTTTGTCGCATATCTTCAGTCTTCTAGTCGCATCTTAGTCTTTTTGTCGCATATCTTCAGTCTTCTGGTCGCATATCTTAGTCTTTTTGTCGCATATCTTCAGGTCTTCTAGTCGCATAACTTCAGTCTTCTTGTCACCATTTACATAAATCTTAACCCAGCATTGGAGGCCTATTAACCATTATACACATCTTGATACCTCTGGATAAGCAGGGTTTCTAGGGTGTGAATTGCGACTTGGGATCTCTAGCAATCGCAGAAATGACCGACTGTGATCCTTAGCGTCCTGAAATGTTTTTAGTACTTTTAGTGGTTCTTTTAGTGGTTCTTTTAGTGGTTCTTTTTTCCTATGCGATCTCAGAAGAACATCTTAATTGCATACATATTTGATGGGCTCTGTTAAGGGCCCATGCCAACACATGCGTACACGTCATATGGAATGACATGATGGGAGCCCAGGTTAGAGCCCAAGTCCAGGTCTGCAGAGTCCCGGAATCGTCAACTGGTTTGTCTGCAGAGGTGTCAGGGAGGTGACTCCATTCTTTCCTTTGATGACCTGAATACTTGTTAAACCGTGATTTATAGTTTAATTTGGGGAAGCATTCAGTTGAAACCAGCTTCATTTTGAAGGCATCGGCAAGATCAAGACCTGCTACCAGGGTCACGTTCAAGTGACTAAGTAGGGGCTAGCCCTTTTGGTGTCCTGACCTAAGCGATAGCATATGTTGTAGATTCTATGTGATCGCAGAAAGAAGGGCTAGCTATTTCAGTGTACTAAACCACAACATATGTTGCAGGTTTTATAGCACAGAACCAAGAGATGGCCCATGGAGAAAGCAAGGGGCCTATAGAGAGAATTTGAACACTCAAAACAAGCATTAGACAACTGATTGTAGAAAATCCGAAAATTATTTTTAACAACTAAAATCCATTTTGAAAAATATTCTGCACGCGTTCTTTATGCAGTGAGACAACACCATGAACTCTTCAACAAGGTTGAAGTTGTAGTAGAATGCTCTGCTGGGCCAGTGGTCTGGCATTGATTTCGATTTCACACTCATTTCCAATTTTGCTGAGTTTGCAAATGTGTACAAGCACCATTGGGGAGATTTACTTTCCTGGGGAAACATATAGCGCCATTGTTGAAAAGTAAATGTATACTGGTTTATTTTCGAAGGGCAATATTTCCCTGACGGCCTACATTTCCCGATTTTTCACTGCCAAGGTAACTTTAATGTACACTACAGGGCCGAGACTCAGCTTACCACCTGCACACTCAGAACTTGGAGCCAAGGTAACGTTAGTGTACGCTACAGGGCCGAGACTCAGCTTACCACTTACACACTCAGAACTTGGAGCTAAGAAACGGTAAAAGATTGCCCATAATCTGGGATTGAAACTTGAACGAGAAGCCAGCATCCTCTCTGCACTGCTACTTGTCATAAACGAAAAAAAAAAAAAGAATTACGTCAAAGCCTTTAGTTTCTTTTCTCTCCCTCCCCACTCTCTCTTCTCTCTCTCTCTCTCTCTCTCTCTCTCTCTCTCTCTCTCTCTCTCTCTCTCTCTCTCTCTCTCTCTCTCTCTCTCATACATATATATTATATATGTGTGAACCCGGAGCAGGTGGAAACCATGCTAAAGGACGGGCCAGGGCACTGAGAGTGCTTCTTTTGAAGACCATTTGGACACGTCTCAAACTCTTTCACTCAATTGTCAAGCAGTCAGTTCTAATCGCGCTTATCGCCTCTTCTAGACATGTTGAGCAGGCGTGCACAGCGAGAGATTTGGCGTAGAGACCCGCGCCTCGCCCTCCAGCTATGTTCTTGACGTGTCGAATTCTGACAGACGCCGTCACTACTCACAGAGCCGGCCTGGAAAGCACCGGTTTCTCGCGGGCCGCGATGGCTCACATGAAAGAAAGTCACAAGACTGCCTGTTCTGACAGGCCACGTATTGCTGAGTCTTTGATAGTTCCTAAAGATTTTTTTGTCTTTTTCTTTTTTTGTCAGTAGTTGAAGAAAGTGGAACAGACAGGCCCCAGTATGAGTGGATGTGTAGGAGAGATTTGGTGTACAAAGTAAGCTTTTCTTGCAGTGCTGGGTTAAGAAATGTCACTCTTTCACTCTACGTTGATGAGTTGACTCCCCTCTGGGCTTTGAAGTTAGACGTGACCTTATGTGTGTCTTTCGACTTCAATCAGTTGGCTGTAAGCATCTGCCACCAAGCTGGCCAGTGATCGAATCAGAAACGTTTGTGGAAAAGAAAAAGAGTTTGTGTTCCATCACAGAAAGAAATGTGGAAAAATCTTTGAAGTGTATAAGTATGGAATTTACGTCTCTTCCTGCCCCTCCCCACTCCGCCCCAAAGAGTCACAACCAGCAATTCACTCATGCTCTTAGTCATATTCCACTTATAATATTTCACTATGAACTTTACTCGTATGCAGTCGTAGTTATAGCTCTCATTCACCTTCAAAGAAAAATATTTTTTTCTGCAGTTTGCAGTCTGGTCTCTGTGTTTATTTTAAAAGGATTGTCTCGCTGAGTCTTCGTTTGTTAACGTTTGTTAACGACTATTTTGTGGAGACTTGAAGCTGTGACAGGGGTGCGTGACACTTTGTTTAGTGTTACATGGTTTGTAGCTTTGAGATTAATTCGAATGAGTAGATTAGCGTGTCGCGTGGTTCTGCGTGTGTACAGATCAGTGCACACCATTTAAAACATAAACTGGACAAACAGGAATGTTATTCACTATTGAATCATTACTATACCCGTTTATACAGCATGAATAGATAACAAACAAGTCCACCGAATTCCTATTTCCGAATTCCGAATTCCTATTTCCACAAAAATACAGACTCAATGAATAGATAACAAACAAGTCGTCACCGAATTCCTTAGACATATATTTCCAGGAAATAAAGACACGGCATCAATAGCTAATAGCTGTATAATTCCCAACCATAAAGCAGTGGCTTAAATTTAAAAAAAAAAACGTGACGAGAACGAGTCAAAACCTTGGCCTTGACCTCAAACCGGGCCACGCGCTACCTTCACAGAAAACTCCATTAATAGTGAGTCAATCAAGGAGATAAATGGATGATTGACTCACTATGAAATGATCGAAATAAATTAAAATTTTAGCTATAGCTATCTTGGGTGGAATGGAACATGTGGGTATTGAAAGAAAAGTATGAGTGTATTTGTTGGGTAGAATGGTACCTGTACTGAAGGAACAATATTTGTGTTGCATGAAGTTACTTTGTTGCATGAAATAGACAATACTTTAATTACGAGCATTGAATTGTTCTTTTGTACCGAGTGTATTCATATAAAATTGTTCTTTTGTACCGAGTGTATTCATATAAAATTGTTCTTTTGTACCGAGTGTATTCATATAAAATTGTTCTTTTGTACCGAGTGTATTCATTTATAAAATTGTTCTTTTGTACCGAGTGTATTCATAAAATTGTTCTTTTGTACCGAGTGTATTCATAAAATTGTTCTTTTGTACCGAGTGTATTCATTTATAAAATTGTTCTTTTGTACCGAGTGTATTCATAAAATTGTTCTTTTGTACCGAGTGTATTCATAAAATTGTTCTTTTGTACCGAGTGTATTCATTTATAAAATTGTTCTTTTGTACCGAGTGTATTCATTTATAAAATTGTTCTTTGTCTTTAAAAGCGTTCAATGGTACTTGTAAATGTATGAAATCTTTCTGACGTGCAAGGAACAGTGTATGCTTACCTGGAAATGTTCTTTATAATTGTATGGATAAAAGTAATTGTAACCATAGAATAGCGTGTACATATTTGCATGAAATTTACTTGAAACGCCGTTTGTCAGAAAGGAATGTCACGTTATTATTGATTGCAAGTGATGATACTTATGTGAAAGGAATGATACTTATTTGAAAGGAATGGTAGTTATGTGAAAGGAATGGTTCTTAAGTGAAAGGAACGATACTTATGTGAAAGGGATGGTACTTGTTAGCATGGAATGTAACTGATACTGTGTGCATGAAATTGTCAAATATGTGTACGGAATAATACTTGCATGCAAAAAAAAAAAAATTGTTATATGGCTACAGTGCACGTTTGTCCTGAATGGTACTTACATTGTACAAAATGGGTACTTTACAAACATTAAGTTGTACTGTTGTACAGAATGGGTACTTTACAAACATTAAGTTGTACTGGTGTATTGTTGTACAGAATGGGTACTTTACACATGAAGTGGTTCTAATGTACTGCTCGTACAGAGTGGTACTAGTGGACTGTTTTGTACAGAATGGTACTTGTACACATGAAATGGTACTAGTGTACTATTGGTACAGAATAGTATTTTTACACATGAAGTGGTACAGGATGGTACATGTACACATGAAGTGGTACAGAATAGTACTTGTACACATGAAGTGGTACAGAATAGTACTTGTACACATGAAGTGGTACCAGTGGACTGTTAGTACTGAATGATACTTATATATATATATATGAAACTAGTGTACTGTTGGTACAGGATGGTACTTGTACACGTGAAATGGTACGAGTGGACTGTTTAGTACAGAATAGTACGTACAGAATGGTACTGTTGGTACAGGATGGTTCTTGTACACATGAAGTGGTACTAGTGGACTGTTTTGTACAGAATGGTACTGTTGGTACAGGAGGGTTCTTGTACACAGTGGTACAAGTAGACAGAATGGTACTTGTACACATTAAGAGTTAGTACTAGTGTACTGTTTGTACATGTGTACTGTTAGTTTCCATTGATTTGACGACGCGCTCTATGAATCTTCATTACTGTCACTCTTACCCCTGCTGGCACCCGCGCATTCCTGCCAGCGCACTCGCAATTATCCCGTTAATTTCCCCCGTGCCACTTCCGTTCTTTTTATGTACAACACGTCGATTGTATTACCAGACCTATCGATCTAACACAAGGCACCGGCTTCCACTAGGCGGTCTCTTTGCTTCTCAGATATGGTTTGATAAGGGACTGCTACCGTAGCGATTCATGGGATCACATGTAAAGAGTTGGGGCCCCTTTTCTTTGCGTCAGGGTCTTCTCTCGTTCGCGAGGTCAACTCGATGTCTGGCGGCAGCAAGAGATGTGAAGACGTTTCAATGCCCTAGTCTAGTCCAATGCCTAGATATTCGTTGATATTTTTTCCTTGGGCCGTTTGCTCAAAGTTTGTTTTAGTACTTTTGTTAAAAACACAGTTTTCTGGAAACAGTTAATCTACTTAACAAATGGACAAAATTATTCTGTAATTTTGTAACCTAGTTAGCTGAACGAAAGTCCATGTTACAGAGATGAATTAGGGAAGTATGTACATAGTCTATTATTCGGGTTGAGAAACGAGTTAAGGTCACAAGAAATGACATGGTATGAATGGCAAGTAACTGTACGACTGTACTTTGTAAGAGTGGGAAGGAACTCTGTACGACTGTACGTTGTAAGAGTGGGAAGGAACTCTGTATGACTGTACTTTGTAAGAGTGGGAAGGAACTCTGTATGACTGTACTTTGTAAGAGTGGGAAGGAACTCTGTATGACTGTACGTTGTAAGAGTGGGAAGGAACTCTGTATGACTGTACTTTGTAAGAGTGGGAAGGAACTCTGTATGACTGTACGTTGTAAGAGTGGGAAGGAACTCTGTATGACTGTACGTTGTAAGATTGTTAGTAACGCGTAATGATGTTTTATGAAGTCAGAATAGCTCATAGAGACATTTTTACGTCTCTCAGTGGTATTAGTGGCAAGTAGCACGTACTGTCTGACGTCTTTATAAATTTTTAATGGCAAGTAAACCACATAATCTGACGTCTTTATATCATTTTAGTGGCAAGTAACACATACAATCTGACAACTTTAAATAATTTTAATGGCAAGTAACACATACAATCTGACAACTTTAAATAATTTTAATGGCAAGTAACACATACAATCTGACAACTTTAAATAATTTTAATGGCAAGTAACACATACAATCTGACAACTTTAAATAATTTTAATGGCAAGTAACACATACAATCTGACAACTTTAAATAATTTTAGTGGCAAGTAACACATACAATCTGACAACTTTAAATAATTTTAATGGCAAGTAACACATACAATCTGACAACTTTAAATAATTTTAATGGCAAGTAACACATAAATTATAACGTCTTTAAATAATTTTAGTGGCAAATAACACATAAATTATAACGTCTTTAAATAATTTTAGTGGCAAGTAAGACATACAGTCTGACGTCTTAATGATATTGGTGATAAGTAATACATATCATGACGTTTTTAAATAATGATCTTAGCTGTAAGTAATACAGAGTCTGTCACCTTTAAGTGGGAAATAATACATAGTCTGTCATCTTTAAGTGGGAAATAATACATAGTCTGTCATCTTTAAGTGGTAATAGATAGTCTGACGTATTAAGTGGTAAGAGTGGTAAGTAATACATAGTCTGACGTCTTGAAGTGGAATAGTGGTAATACACTGTCTGCCATCTTTAAGTGGTAAAAGAAATAAGTAATATTTAGTCTGTCATTTTTTAAGTGGTAAGTAATACGTAGTCTGTAATCTTTAAGTGATAATACATAGACTGTTATCTGTAGGTTGTAAGAGTGGTAAGTATTGTCAACGTTAAGTGGTAAGAATGGTAAGTCATGCCTAGTATGTCATCTTGAAGTGGAAAGTAATTCATTGTCACCTTGAAGTTGTAAGAAGGATAAGTAATCAAAAGACTGCCGTCTTTAAATGGTAAGAGTGGTAATGCGTAGTCTGTCATCGTTAAGTGGTAAGAGTGGTAAACAATACGTAGCCCGTCATCTTTATGTGGTAAGAGTGGTAATGCGTAGTCTGTCATCGTTAAGTGGGAAAAGTGGTATGTAGTACGTAGCCTGTTATCTTTAAGTGATAAGAGTGGTAAGTAATACTTAATCTGTCAACGTTAAGCTGCATGATATGTAAATAATGCGTAATCTACCAATTTAAGTGGTAAGAGTGGCAACACGTTGTCTCTCATCTTTAAGTGGTAAGAGTGGCAACACGTTGTCTCTCATCTTTAAGTGGTAAGAGTGGCAACACGTTGTCTCTCATCTTTAAGTGGTAAGAGTGGCAACACGTTGTCTCTCATCTTTAAGTGGTAAGAGTGGCAACACGTTGTCTCTCATCTTTAAGTGGTAAGAGTAGCAACACGTTGTCTCTCATCTTTAAGTGGTAAGAGTGGCAGGTAATACACACGGTTTCAGGTCTTTAAGTGATGAGAATGGTAAATTACAAGTATAGTCTAATGTCCTAGTTTAAGTGGTAAAAGCAGTGGGAATGAATGTGTCTGGTGTAATGAGAAGCTTAGCAATAGCCACGATTGTTTTATTGGTGTGTGAGATATTTTTATGTGAACGTATATATATATATATATATAAAACCTGATTTGTGTGCGTGTCCTTATATATACCTTGATTTGTGTGTGTGCCGTGTACATACCTGATTTGAGTGTGTATCTTATATATATACCCTGATTTTTCTTTGTGTCGTATATAATTTATACCCTGATTTTCTGCGTGTCCGTTTTCTTATATGTAGTGGCGAGCGTTGTCTTTTCTGTCCGTCTTGTTTTGTTGTTGCCGACTGGACCTCTGGTGTTGCTGCTGTTGTTGACGCTGTCATTTTTGATCGTGGTGGCGTCTCTGGCAAGTGTGAAAGAGGTGGGTGGGGCCTCTAGGACCATCTCTTACTCGTCGAGAGCGACCTCAGTTACAATTGTTATGTCGCTTTTTTGATGAGATCTGTTCAATTTGCATGACTTTTTTTCTTCTACTGTTCTTTCTTATTCTTGTCTTCTTTTTTCGTTGTGCTTGATTTGTGAATTTTCTTTAGTTCGGTAGTAGCTGTTGGTGTTTGGCCTTTTATCCTTCAATCGTCGTAGTCGGGTGTCTGTAAAAGAAAAAGCCTGTTTTGTTTTCCCGGTCATGAGCCTGGGTCGAATTTATTTTTGTTGTTGGTGGTATTTTCATATGATGGACAATAGAATGGATCGAAACAACATGAATTTATAGTGACTTCAGGGTACTCGAGACAACAGAATGGATCGAAACAACATGAATTTATAGTGACTTCAGGGTACTCGAGACAACAGAATGGATCGAAACAACATGAATTTATAGTGACTTCAGGGTACTCGAGACAACAGAATGGATCGAAACAACATGAATTTATAGTGACTTCAGGGTACTCGAGACAACAGAATGGATCGAAACAACATGAATTTATAGTGACTTCAGAGTACTCGAGACAATAGAATGGATCGAACAAACATGAATTTCTAATGACTTCAGGGTACTCAAGACAACATAATGAACCGAAATAATATAATTTCTCAGCGATTTCAGAGTGCTTTAAAACAATTTAAGTTAAAGATCGACCAAAAATGAATTTCTACTGATTTCAGGGTACTTAAAACAATAGACTGGATCAATCTAATACTACTTTCCAGTGATGTCAGGGTATTCGAAACAATAGAATGGATCGAGCCAACATTAATTTACAACGATCCTTGGAAAAAAGCTATTTTTGTCAATTTGATAGATCCTTGTGACACATTATTGTGGGCCAGAGTTAAAATAAAATCGTCTAACTGAATTGACCAATCAGAAAAGAGTTGTAATGGAAATGATTGGATATTCGTAATGTTTGAAAATGAAAGATTAGAACAAGGAAAATTAAGGAATTTTCATTTTGAATGACACTGGCATTAAGAGGAAGTTAGGCAACCAGTGGCTAAATACAATAAAGCAGACATAACCAAACGACTGAAAGCCTTTATCAGTATGTCCATTTAATTATAAATTTAAAGGTAAAAACTAAATCAAGCATGAATATTGTATCAGTAAAAGTCCATTTAATTAGATATTTACAAAGAACACTAAACCAATTCTGAAGATTTTATCAGGAAAAGACCTTTGAATTATATATTTACAAAGAACACTAAACCAAGTCTGAAGATTTTATCAGTAAAGGTCCATATAATCATATATTTATAAAGAACACTAAATCAAATTTCAAAACTTTATTAGTAAAAGTCAATTTAATCATATATTTACAAAGAACGCTAAACCAAGCTAAAAGTCAATTTAATCATATATTTACAAAGAACGCTAAACCAAGCTAGAAATCTTTTTCATTAAAAATCCACCTCGTATGTAAAGATTTGTCAAGACTGAAAAAGGTGTGTGTTGGGGGAGGGGGGAGAGAGAGAGAGCAGGAGAGTTAACGAAGAACAGGGCTGCCAATAACACATCAGCCAGCAGACATGGCTGGCCACCAGCCCTATGATTAGGAATCATGTTTATGTCTGTCTCTGTTGATGTGAAGCGAGCTGGTGATAAAAGGGCAAAAACCAGATTACGGTGAATTTATGTTGTACTTCAAAGCCCGCTCGACTTCTGGAATCTGAAATCTATGGCTGAGGTCAGCGAAACTGTCGTGTATCAACGTCTTAAATGTCAAAAGTTACGTCATTTCTGGAAAACCCCTCCCGAACGGGACTTTTTCGTTTGATGTACAGAGATACAACTACGATTACTGATAATTTATTCTTTATTTTAGTGACCATGACATTGAGTAGGACAATGTTCTTTCTTTTCATAACCAAACTAAACTCTTCTTGCAATAACCTTTCTATATTAGGATACAAATCAATAATAACCATACCAACTTATGACAGATTGAAAAAACATCAGTATATTAAATCTTCTTTATAATTTATTCCGACAGATGTTATTTCCAAAAATAAACAGCACACTCTTTTCTGACAGATGTTTATTTTAAAATAGACACACTGTAATCTGATACAATTTGATTAAGGTATTAACCATTCTAACTTTGACAGGTTTTAATTTTAAAATAAGTACACTGTAATTTGATACAAGTTGATTAAAATATTAGCCATTATAATTCTGACAGGTGTTTATTTTAAAATAAGCACACTGTAATCTGATACAAGTTGATTGAAATATTAACCATTATAATTCTGGCAGGTAATTATTATTAATAAATATTCAATAAATAAATAATAAATAATAAATATTTTGACATAGTTCATTTTCAGTTCAATAATAAATATTTTGACATAGTTCATTTTTTAATAAAATAACCATATTAATTCTGAGTCAAGATATTTATTATTAGTATAGTAAACATATTAAGCCTGAAGTAGGACATGCATTAATATGTTAATCATATTATATTATGACAAAGGTCATATATTCATATATATTCACCTTAATGTATTCCGACACAAGTCATTTATTAAAATGGTAAACATGTTACGTTCGATGCAGGTCATGTATTAATATATATATATCAAGCATAATGTATTCTGACACAGATCGCTGATTCGCCTGAACCTTGATATGCCGACTTGGGAGAGTTTAAACATGCACCAATGTTCCTTCAGAGAATGTCTGAATATGTCTGATAGGTGGCTTATCATTTCTAGTTGAACCGAAAAGGTGTCCGATAGGTGGCAGTACATTTCTAGTTGAACCGAAAAGGTGTCTGATAGGTGGCAGCACCGTCTTAACGCATGGGCAGGCAGGGCACTTGCCCGGGACCCGTGCTAATCTATGTATGTTGTGACATGCTGTCAAGTTTTATTCCTGTGATTGATTGGGTAGGTGGGGGCCCCAGTGCACTGCTTTGCCCGTGGGCCTATAATGCTGTTAAGATGGCCCTGATAGGTGGCACTTATCATTTCTAGTTAAATCGGAAAGCATTGTTTGACAATGAACAATTTCTAGTGTAGAGAAGTTGTTGGACATTGCTACATTTATTGTTCTGTTTGAAGGAGTCGACACAGTGGAAAGAAGTACCCAGCTTAACTCTGAGGAGCGGAACAGTGTTTTTCAACGAGCAGTGAGGCACGTGGAGCTGACGTAATAACTACTGACAATACTTGTGTCTTTGTTGACGTAATAACTACTGACAATACTTGTGTCTTTGTTGACGTAATAACTGCTGACAATACTTGTGTCTTTGTTGACGTAATAACTACTGACAATACTTGTGTCTTTGTTGACGTAATAACTGCTGACAATACTTGTGTCTTTGTTGACGTAATAACTACTGACAATACTTGTGTCTTTGTTGACGTAATAACTGCTGACAATACTTGTGTCTTTGTTGACGTAATAACTGCTGACAATACTTGTGTCTTTGTTGACGTAATAACTGCTGACAATACTTGTGTCTTTGTTGACGTAATAACTGCTGACAATACTTGTGTCTTTGTTGACGTAATAACTACTGACAATACTTGTGTCTTTGTTGACGTAATAACTGCTGACAATACTTGTGTCTTTGTTGACGTAATAACTACTGACAATACTTGTGTCTTTGTTGACGTAATAACTGCTGACAATACTTGTGTCTTTGTTGACGTAATAACTGCTGACAATACTTGTGTCTTTGTTGACGTAATAACTGCTGACAATACTTGTGTCTTTGTTGACGTAATAACTGCTGACAATACTTGTGTCTTTGTTGACGTAATAACTGCTGACAATACTTGTGTCTTTGTTGACGTAATAACAGCTGACAATACTTGTGTCTTTGTTGACGTAATAACAGCTGACAATACTTGTGTCTTTGTTGACGTAATAACTGCTGACAATAACTTGTGTCTTTGTTGACGTAATAACTGCTGACAATAACTTGTGTCTTTGTTGACGTAATAACTGTGACAATAACTTGTGTCTTTGTTGACGTAATAACTGCTGACAATAACTTGTGTCTTTGTTGACGTAATAATTGCTGACAATAACTTGTGTCTTTGTTGACGTAATAACTGCTGACAATAACTTGTGTCTTTGTTGACGTAATAATTGCTGACAATAACTTGTGTCTTTGTTGACGTAATAACTGCTGACAATAACTTGTGTCTTTGTTGACGTAATAACTGCTGACAATAACTTGTGTCTTTGTTGACGTAATAACTGCTGACAATAACTTGTGTCTTTGTTGACGTAATAACTGCTGACAATAACTTGTGTCTTTGTTGACTATACCATTTATAAGCGTGATAAGTTGTCTATAAACTATCTATTCATTGTCTATACCATATATAAGCGTGATAATGTGTCTATAAATTATCTATTCATTGTCTATACCATATATAATCGTGATAAGTTGTCTATAAATTATCTATTCATTGTCTACAGCAGATATAAGCGTGATAATTTGTCTATAAACTATATATTCATTGTCTCTACCAGATAAAAGCGTGATAAGTTGTCTATAAACTATATATTCACTGTCTACAGCAGATATAATCCACTTAAGTTCTTTATAACCTATTCATTGTCTACAGCGGATATAAGCCAGTTAAGTTGTTTGTAAACTATTGACTGTTTGCAAATATAAGCCAAGTGTTGTGTATAAGCTATTCATTGTCTACAGAAGTAGCCCATTTAAGTTTTTATAAATTATCTATTCATTGTCTCAGAAGTGCCCATTTAAGTTTTTATAAATTATCTATTCATTGTCTCAGAAGTGGCCCATTTAAGTTCTTTAAACTATCTATTCATTGTCTACAGAAGTAGGCCATTTAAGTTGTTTATAAACTATCTATTCATTGTCTGCAGAAGTAGCCCATTTAAGTTGCTTGTAAACTATTTATTCATTGTCTACAGAAGTAGACCATTTAAGTTGTTTGTAAACTATCTATTCATTGTCTACAGAAGTAGCCCATTTAAGTTGTTTGTAAACTATCTATTCATTTTCTACAGAAGTAGCCCATTTAAGTTGTTTGTAAACTATCTATTCATTGTCTACAGAAGTAGCCCATTTAAGTTGTTTGTAAACTATCTATTCATTGTCTACAAAAGTAGCCCATTTAAGTTGTTTGTAAACTATCTATTCATTGTCTACAGAAGTAGCCCATTTAAGTTGTTTGTAAACTACACATCCATTGTTCGTCTGTTATTATTTATGCTCTGATGAAAGTTATTTAGCTACTGTGTCTGTTTCGATTTTAAATTGATATCCAGAAAACATTATGGAATTTAACTACAATTGTAGTTAACACTTTCGCAAAAATAATTAACCCTTTCCGTAGTAAGCACGAACACGGACATGAATATAATGAGAATCGACAGGGCCAACGTGCGCATCACGGCCTTAAAAGAAGGGAGACAATTCTTTTATAACCTTGTAAGTAAACGCGAACATTACTTTGCACTCCTTCCGAAAATCTATTTTTAGACGCATCACGCGTGCTTTTCTCTTAATTGTTGTCTCCATTTTTAATGACGTGAGAATTCCTGTGTCACGCGGACACGAGCGGTTGCCCTAAAGTGTTCGGGACATTTAGTTTAATTGTGAACAATGATCTCACATTTTCATTATTGCGACGTAAGTTTTATTTCCGTTATGCCACCACTTGCCACGACCTTAATCAGTTTTAGAACCTCTTGCAAAAGCCATAAACACGTTACTTGAGGTGAGTGAATGAGTGTGCGAGTTAAAGATAATGGTTAACATGGAGTGAACTTTAAATAAATAAATTATTATTAAAGTTCTCTGGGGGGGAGGGGAATTTGCAATGCACTAGACATCATTTCCTTATTACACCCACCCACCCACACACACAAACATAACAAAGTCAGTTTACTATATCTCCTACTTTACAGCATATGCTCGATGCTTATTATGCTGAGCCCCGAACTCAATGCTGATATCCACTGTGCTATTTCTGTCAACTATGATGTATATTTTTTTAATTTATAGTATATATGTCTAATGTGTGCATTGCTTACTATGCTCTACCCCTGTACTATGATACGGCTGCTTTGTGCTGTGTTTACTATACTCTACCTCTTTATTATGATATGACTGCTTTGTGCTGTGTTTACTAAACTCTACACTGGAACTATGATATGGCTGCTTTGTTCTGTGTTTACTAAACTCTACACTGGAACTATGATATGGCTGCTTTGTGTTGTGTTTACTAAACTCTACCTCTTTATTATGATATGACTGCTTTGTGCTGTGTTTACTAAACTCTACACTGGAACTATGATATGGCTGCTTTGTTCTGTGTTTACTAAACTCTACACTTGTAGTATATGGCTGCTTTGTGCTGTGTTTACTAAACTCTACACTTGTACTATGATATGGCTGCTTTGTGCTGTGTTTATTAAACTCTACCCCTGTACTATGATATGGCTGCTTTGTGCTGTTTGCTATACTCTACCTCTTTACTGTGATATTCCTGCTTTGTGATGTGTTTACTGTACTCTGCCTCTTTACTGTATGGCTGCATTGTGCACTGTTTGCTCTGTTGTACATCTGCACTATGATTTGGCTACAGTATACTGTGCTTACTATGTTGTACATCTGCACTATGATATGGCTACAGTATACTGTGCTTACTATGTTGTACATCTGCGCTATGATTTGGCTACAGTATACTGTGCTTACTCTGTTGACCCATGTGTTATAATATGGCTAACATAGTGCTGTGTTTGCTATGCAATGTCTGTATATTTTTATTTCACAATAACACAATAGATGGACATAACGTAGACAACAAACAACATAATATATGGAAATAACCTAGACAGGCAGTTTAATAAAAGGACATAACGTAGACAACAAACAACATAATATATGGAAATAACCTAGACAGGCAGCTTAATAAAAGGACATAAACCAACAGGCACAACATAATAGTGAAAAATTGCACATTGCATAGACAGAGACACAGGATAATGCAACGGGTGACTACAGGGATAATAGTGTGTTTGTCTACTATTTTATATCTAATTACTATTTTGTCCGTCTGCTAAATTGTGTCTTGCTTGCCCTCTGTCCTACGACTGTGTATTGCTGACTTTTTGTCGGCACTTTTATATCTGTCTACTCTGTTTGCATATTCAAGTAGATATGATTGACAAAATGTACAAGCTATTTTGATGTCACTTTACAAAACATATACATATATACAATCGTTTCCATTGGGTGTAATGTTACGAAATAAAATATTTTGATGTCACTTTACAAAACATATAATTTCCATTGGGTGTAAAGTAAACAAAATAAAATATTTTGATGTCACTTTACAAACCATATCATTTCCATTCGGTGTAATGTTACAAAATAAAATATTTTGATGTCACTTTACAAAATATATACACATATACAATCGTTTCCATTGGGTGTAATGTTATAAAATAAAATATTTAATGTCACTTTGCAATAAATATTATATTATAAGCGATTTTGATTTCACTATGCAAAGCATACATACACTCATTTCTGGTGGGTGTAATATTAAAAACTATTTTTTATCTCACTATGCAAAGAAAATGTACATTCATTTCCATTAGACGAACTATTTTAAGCTATATTGATCACATTGTGCCAGTCCTTTAAAACATTCATTTTCTTTGGGTGAAATGTTACAAGAATATTACTAGCCTCACTATGCAAAAATGCATTTCCATTGGATAAATGCTACAAGTTATTCCAGTTTCACATAGATTTAACATAGAAAGATATACTATAAGATTTTGAGCATATCGCATTTACATGTTATTTCCAGTTTCACATAGATTTAACATAGAAAGATATCTACAAGATTTTGAGCATATCGCATTTACATGTTATGTCCAGTGTCTGAAATGTTACAAGTTCTGAAATATAAATTTACGATATGCATGAAAGCATATGAATTTTTTCAAAACTGAATATAAATTTTGATTTTCATTTAGTCAATGAAAACCGTTTGCTTATCGTAGAATTTTATTTTTAAAAAAACAACTTTGACTGTCGGTTGTGATCTAAGGTCTCGGAATCTTACCAAGATTGCGGAAGATCCAAGGTTTTATGGAGGATGTGGGCACTTCCTAGGAGCACTGCTTTGAATAGTGGGGCGAGTCTGTGGTTTTCAGGGAATTTATTCAGGTAGCCTTCCAATTCAGATGTTATGTTCCCCAAGGCTCCTATCACTATAAGTATACTTCTGCTTTTACGTTTCACAGTCTCTGAATTTCTAATCTGAGATCTTGGTATTGTTGCTGTTCTGTTGGACTTATTGAGAACCACAATGTCTGGTCTTCGTGCAGGAATCACTCGATATGTTCTTATCTCGAAGTCCCACAGTATTTTGACTTCTTCTGTTTTGGTGACTGCTTCTGGTTGGTGCATCCATGCTCTTTCTGGGGGTTTTATGCCATAGTTCTCACACAGACTTCTATGTATGTGTTTTGCCACTTCGTTGTGTCGTTTCCAGCCAGAACCTGACATCCAGATAGTATGTGCTCTGTTGTCTCATCAATGGATTTGCAGAGTCTACATTTGGAATCATTTGAGATTTTCATTAATTTCGTTTTGTGAGATTTGGTGTTGAGTGCTTGACCTTGTGCAGCCGTTATGAGTGCTTCTGTTTCTGCCTTCAATCCTGCCTCTTTCAACCATTTGTACGTTGATTGCTTTGTTGACATTTCGGCGGCCATGGAGAGGTTTTTGGCTCCAGATATGTGCTAGTGCATGCTTCGTTGTTTTCTTCCATGTTTCTTTGTCTGTTTCTGGGGGGCAGAATAGTCCACTCATCCTGCTTCTATCAGTGGATCATCTTTGTTGCTATTCCAGATGTAGTCCTCAAAACCAATGACTTCTTCAATGACATGTTTGATTTTCTTGAGACCTCGGCCTCCCATTTTTCGAGATACATAGAGCCTGTCTACGTCTGCTTTGTGGTGTAAGGCTTTATGTATTGTGAGTAGTTTTCTTATTTTTTTCTGTCCAGTTCATTTATTTCATCTGCTGTCCAATCTATGATACCTCCAGTTTAGCTTACTACAGGTATTGTGTATGCGTTAAGGGCTTGTATTTTGTTCGCCCCATTTGGCTTGGACTTGACTTGTCAAAAAAAGTGTTAGACAAGTCCTGAAGTCCAAGCCAAATGGGGCGAACAAAATTTCTCTCTTAACTTTGGACTTCACTTCTCTCTGCATATTTTCTTGATGGTGTAGTATCCCTAGGTATTTATATCCCTTTTTCATTGAAAAATCGTTGATTTTTCCGATGTCAAATTGTAGACCCTCGGTTGTTTTGACCTTGCCTTTCTGGATGACAATTCTTCCACATTTCTCAAGGCCGAATTTCATGTTGATGTCCTCACTGCAGATCTTGACAGTATTGATCAATGACGTGATGTCACGTTTATTTTTTCCATACAGCTTGAGATCGTCCATGTACAGTAAATGGCTGATAAGCTATTATTATTATTATTATGCCTTTTTCCATGACTTCTGTTGCCTGTTGGTTGTGAACTAAGGTCTCGGAATCCTACCAAGATTCTGGGAGATCCAAGTTTTTAATAGAGGATGTGGGCACTTCCGAGTAGTGCTGCTTTTAGTAGTAGGGCAACATGTGGTTTCCATGGCGTTTTTTTTAAATTCAGAAAGCCTTCCAACTCAGGTGTTATGTTCCGCAATGATTCTATCACTGCAGGTATAACTTCTGCTTTTACATTCCACAGTGTCTAGATTTCTAATCTGAGATCCTGGTGTTTTCCACTTTTATCCTTTCTTTCGTTTTTAAGTTTCTATCACTTAGAACAGCTGATAATGATTATTACTCTTCTCTTAGACTTATTGAGAACTATAATGTATAGTCTCAGCGCAGGAATCAATCGATCTGATCTTATCTCGAAGTCCCATAGTATTTTGGCTTTCTTCTGTTTCGGTGACTGTTTCTGTTTTGTGCACTCATGTTCTTCCTATGGTTTTTATACCATTGTTCTCTCATAGAATTCTCTGTATGAGTTTTGCCACTTCGTTGTGTCTTTTGGTATATTCTGTTCCAGAAAGAAACTGTCATCATGGTTTTGCAGAATCTGCATTTGGAATCACTGGACATTTTCATGATTTTTGTTTTGTGTGATTTCATGTTTAAGGCTTGATCTTGCACTCATGTCAAAATAGCCTCTTTCAACCATCTGTGTTAACTGTTTTCTTCATATTTCATCAGCATATTGTGTATACTGGCCAAGGGGAGGTTTTGGCTCCAAGTATTTGTTAATGCCTGTTTCATTGCTTCTCTGTAGTGGTTGGTATAGTCCACTCATCTTTACTGCTTTTATCACTAAGTCACCGTTGTTGTTATCTAGATGTAGTCCACAAGGCCTGTAAGTTCTCCTTGAATGACATTTTTGATTTCCCGAAACCTCGGCCTCCCATTTTCCGAAATACATATCGCCTGTCTATGTCTGCTTTTGGGTGTAAGGCTTTATGTATTGTGAATAGTTTTCTTGTCCAGATAATTTATTTCGTGGGTATTTTGTCCAATCTATGATACCTCCAGTTTAGCTGACTATAAGGGTATTACCTATACATCATCGTTATCATCATCATTATTATTATTTTACTCATATAATATTTTCAATATAATCTCTACATCCTATGTTCGTTGCTATTGTTGTCTGCTTTGGTAGAAGATTAGAACTAACTTAAGTTCTTTAATATATATGTATTGTGTGTCTTTCTTTTGTTACAAAACTAGAACTAAATCCTCCAATATATGAGCTGGTTCCTGCTCTTAGAGAATAGAACTAAATTAAGTTCTTCAATATATATTCTGTTTTCTGCTTTTGGTAAGAGACTAGACCAGCATGTTCTTATTCTCTGCTCCCTATTTCAGCGAGTCAGGAAGAACTACACCACAGTTCTGGTGGGCGCGAAATGAAATAAATTTAACTTCTTATCGGTCTCTGCACAAGAGCCTAATGTTTGTGACGACGTCGGGGGATAAATTGTTGCTAATTTATGCCACTTCCTGAGCTAGGGGGGCTTAGTCGGGCTGTGGACCTCTTGGCGCGGGATCTGTATGGCTCCTGGCAAGCAGTTCTACTGGACTTTATTCCATCTTTCTACACAGTGGCTAGGTGACAGGGAGCACCATAAAACTGCTGCCTGGGCATATTTATGGCTTCGTTAACTCTGCCATTTCTTCTCAAAGCGGCCATTTTGCTCAGCCTTCGTACTGGCCAATAAAGCTTGGTGATATTCATGAGGTCTGATAACCAAAGAGTTTTTGCGTCATTGAAAAGCGCTAGTTTTTAATTTGAGATTTTTATTATCGCCATTTGTCAAGGGTTTTCTGCCCAAGTCGCGTTGTCTGTCAGATCGGGATCGAGTAAAAAAAATATCGGTCTTGCCCCGCGAACTAATACTGGCCGCCATTTGTTGTCGGCTGTTGAGCCACTAAACCGTCTCAGGTCCAGTCCTAGTGTGCATGAAAGTGATGCGTTAAGAGTGCTATGGACGTGTTCAGAGCTAAATATGCCCGTTTGAGTTATTAATGCATGGAGTGTTTGTGTATGTGTGTGCGTGCGTGTGTAAATTAACAAAGATGTAGGTGACAACCAGGTGGATGGAAAACTGAGCCAAAAACAATAACTCATTACTAGAGCATGACTCAGATCTTTATAAGTCATTATTGCAGAAAGGCTGGGCTCATTTTGACTCATTATTGGAGAAAGGTTTGGCTAATTTTGACTCATTACTGGAGAAAGGCTTGGCTCATTTTGACTCATTATTGGAGAAAGGGTGTGTTTATCTTATTACTGGGGAAAGGCTGGGCTCATTTTGAATCATTATTGGAGAAAGGGTGTGCTTATCTTAACTCATTACTGGGGAAAGGCTGGGCTCATTTGGACTCATTACTAGAGAAAGGCTGGACTCACTTGGACTCATTACTGGAGAAAGTCTGGGCTCATTTGGACTCATTACTGGAGAAAGGCTGAATTTTTTTCTAAAAAAATGGTTTAGTTCATTTTGAGTCATTCCTAAAGAATTGCTGTGTTTAATTTGAGTATTTGATAAGGAAGGGCTGATTTAATTTGAATTATTGCTGAATGGTAAAAATACCATTAAGGTTTAGTACAGTTAAATGATTTTTGACGAAAAGAGATTACCTATTTATAAATTATCTCTGCTAAAATTGATGAGTTTACTTAAGCGGATATTGGAGGGCTAGTTGAGTTCACTTTAAATGATTGCTGACATGTGCTCATACCTTTAGGACTGAGCTAACTTTAAATCAGTTAATAGAAAATAGTTGAGTTCACTTTAAATGATTGCTGACAGGTGCTCATACCTTTAGGACTGAGCTAACTTTAAAAAATCAGTTCGGAGAAATTGCTGAGTTCATTATAAGTGATTGCTGAAGTGCAACAATTCACTGAGGGCCTAGTTCACTTCCAATGATTAATGGAAAACACTGATGCAATGAGGGTTGAGTTTACTTTCAAT
This sequence comes from Sinotaia quadrata, assembly GCA_028829895.1. Lineage (NCBI taxonomy): Eukaryota > Metazoa > Mollusca > Gastropoda > Architaenioglossa > Viviparidae > Sinotaia > Sinotaia quadrata. The sequence continues at coordinate 14,067,244 of CM054182.1, forward strand.
TATTTTCGAAAACATTGATGCAATGAAGGTTGTCTTCACTTTAATGGAGGTTATCTTCACTTTAAATGATTTTTAGAAAACATTAATGAAATGAAAGTTGTCTTCACTTTAAATTATTGCTAGAAAACATTGATGCAGGTGGGGGTTGACTTTAAGTGGTTGCCGGAAAATACTAATGTTAACTCTGTTTCTAATATATATATTTAGCAAAAAACCCCACTTTCTTCTCCAACATAAGGATATCAATATGCATATGAAGGTCAATAAATTTAACAATAAATATATATATGACAAACACAATGAAATAGATTACTTGACATCAATATTTCCACAAACCCATGTTCAGATAATTTTATGTTTACACAATCTATATATAAAAAATACAATTCAATAATAGAGTCAATACAAAGCGCAGGATAGTCTTATCAGAGAACCAAAATGGAGTTATTAGAGATAAGTGATAATAGTTTTACATAACCTTGTTTAACTGCGGCCTCAATAGTCTTTCAGTTTCTTTTGCAACAAAGACACAAGTTATTGTCACCAGTTTTACACCAGCTCCACATGCTTCCTCACTCACACATTGAAGAACACTGTTCCATTACTTAGAGTTAACCTTCTTTCTGCAGTGTCAACTCCTGCAAACAGAACAATAAATGTAACGATGTCCAACAATTTCTCTACACTAGAAATTGTTCAGGTAGTCAATGTATCTTGCCACAACACATCAGTAGAATGTAGTGTGTTCTTACACTTACATGTTGTTCCTGCCTTTACTGCAGTCGGTTGTAGCTTTTTGCATCCAGTAAATCAGGTAATTCAAATCAGATGTTGGAATGAAATCAGAGAAAGGTTACTTGTCTCTGCAAAATATAATCAGAGAACAGACGCTAAGCTTCCTGTTTATCACTTATAACACCATTCTTCATTACATTCCAGTCTCTACTTACAATTTCCTGCAATGGTATTTATTAGCCCGATACATGCGCACAGCTTAATAAATATAACCTATCAAAACAATGTCATGTGTTAGTAACTATATGTGAGCAGTTTAGTTCAAACATTTGTAGAAATAAAAGTAATCTCAGTACATTTGACATAAAACACGAATATAACATCAATATCAAAATGCATGAAATATTTCTAAGTCCATTCTCTCTCAACTAGTCAGCTAACTCACCATCAGGCTAATGGCTGTCTTTCAAAATCAGACTTCTTCTTTGCCACTTCAAATTCAAAGTGATCAGAGAATAGAATTTTCTACAGCAAGTATTTTTTTATCTCATCCCACTGGCCGGTCTCATTCTCGTAACCATTGGATAATAAAATCTACTCACTAGTTTGCATTACATCAGCTATTCTAGAATATTCTTGTCTCGAGTGTTTACTTCAAACATTTTCAAAAATACCATCATAAGGAGTGCCCAAGGTCGGGTCACTGACAATTTAACAATTTATATAACAATTAAATTTTAAAATAGGGAGAGGCAAATTTACTCTGCCACACACTCTGTTAATATTAATACATATTGCTGTGTTAATAGGTTTCACAAATTAAGAAATAGATATAAACAATATCACCAATTTCCATATCATCTTCATACTCATGCTCTGTTCCATCGAATTTTGTGAAACAGTGAAAAGTGTACCATACTCAATTGAAGACTTTCATTAGGCCATAATGGATGTCTAGGAAAGTGTTCTTGTATCTGTGATGGATGTCTAGAACAGTGTTATTTGATGCTTGTTGTATCTGTGTTATAATGGATCTATCTATCTATCTATCTATCTATCTATCTATCTATCTATCTATCTATCTGTCTGTCTGTCTATCTATCCCTTAGTCTTGTCGACCTTTGGGGCACCACTGATGACTTGACTAGTTTCTTCCATTCCATTCTGTTCTCTGCTAATCTTACCGTATTGCTCAGTTTCAGTCCTGTCCACTCTGAGATAGTATCCTCCCATCTTTTCCTCTTTCATCCACTCATTCGCCCTCCTTGCACAGTACCTTGCATGATTGTCTTGGCAAGCCCTGTTCATAGTGTGACATGTCAATACCATTTCAATTTGTGTTTTTCACAATGGCCAATAGCTCTTCATAGGGCCCAATCGCTGGTCTAATTGTTTCCCATTTCCTCATTCGTGACATGATCTCTATACGAAATGCCAAGCAACCTTCGAAAGCATCTCATTTCAGTAGCTTGTATCCTCCTCTCAAGATCCACTGTGAGGGTTCATGATTCACAGATATGGAAAGTGTTATTCACCGGTTGTTGTATCTGCGATGGATGTCTAGGAAAGTGTTAATTGCTGCTTATTGTATCTGTTGCAATTCTAGGGATGTTAGGAGTGTAGTTTGTGTGACAGATCATCTCCTCTGGTTCAAGAGGTGCTGTTCACTGATGGTATCTCATGGATGCTTTTAAAAGCCAGATTTCATATATTTCTGATTCCTTTTACCTGGAAATATTAACAAGTCATTATGTGTGTGTTCTGTTCCTGATATGTATGTGTTCTGTTCTTGATACGTATGTGTTCTGTTCTTGAGCCCAATTCCTCCGTGGTTTTGGTTTTTTCACTAGACCTTTTTCTGCTAGCGTGGACCTTCTTAATCCGTGTGATATCTAATCCGGAATGGGATGTCTATTCTAGAATTGGATTAAACTTAATTTTGACAGTCATGAATGGGAGAGGTGCGGTGTATTTTGGACAGGTAATGAATGGGGGAGGTGCGGTGTATTTTGGACAGGTAATGAATGGGGGGGGGGGTGCGGTGTATTTTGGACAGGTAATGAATGGGGGAGGTGCGGTGTATTTTGGACAGGTAATGAATGGGGGAGGTGCGGTGTATTTTGGACAGGTAATGAATGGGGGAGGTGCGGTGTATTTTGGACAGGTAATGATGGGGGAGGTGCGGTGTATTTTGGACAGGTAATGAATGGGGGAGGTGCGATGTATTTTGGACAGGTAATGAATGGGGGAGGTGCGGTGTATTTTGGACAGGTAATGAATGGGGGAGGTGCGGTGTATTTTGGACAGGTAATGAATGGGGGAGGTGCGGTGTATTTTGGACAGGTAATGAATGGGGGAGGTGCGGTGTATTTTTGACAGGTAATGTCACCCCCACGTCTCTATCTCACTAGATCACGAGATAACTGTTGGACCTTTAGTCACCCATCCGACCCCCTAGAATATTATTACCAGTTGTGAAATGTAAACTCATTAACACCAGTTAGTTATAACATTCATCTCTCTGTCACCAGTTAATTGTAAACTTTCAACTCGCTATCGCTAGTTAGTTGTAAACTTTCAACTCGCTATCGCTAGTTAGTTGTAAACTTTTAACTCGCTATCGCTAGTTAATTGTAAACTTTCAACTCGCTATCGCTAGTTAGTTGTAAACTTTTAACTCAGTATCGGTAGTCAGTTGTAAACCTTCCTCTCATTATCGGCATGTTTTAGTTGTAAACTTTCTTCTCGGAAACCTACCGACTACCATTATTGCTAGTTAGTTATAACCTCTTTCTCATTATGGCCACTTAGTTAAATTAAACCTTGATCTTAAAATCCTTACAAGATTCTGGGAAATTCATGGTGACGCGAAAGTGTGTGCACTTTCTGGGAGTGCTGTTGCTAGCTATCGGGCAAGACGGTGTTTCTACAGTCTCAGGCCCTCAATTGGACACGTACACAAACGTACTGTGCTTTCTAAAAGAGTTTCGAGCCAGTGCATCGCTCATCTAAGAAAACACTCCAACAAGTGTTTCACTTCTTATGATCTTTAGTCTAATGTATCCTGCCAACTTTAAGATACGTGTCAAGTATTTTTATAAAGCTTCAAGTCATTATATCCTGCCAACTTTAACATACATGTCAAGTATTTTTATAAAGCTTCAAGTCATTATATCCTGCCAACTTTAAGATACATGTCAAGTATTTTTATAAAGCTTCAAGTCATTATATCTTGCCAACTAAAACATATATGTCTTGTATTTATACAAAGCATCAAGCCATTATATCCTGCCAACTAAAACATATATCTCTTGTATTTATACAAAGCATCAAGCCATTATATCCTGCCAACTAAAACATATATGTCTTGTATTTATACAAAGCATCAACCCATTATATCCTGCCAACTAAAACATATATGTCTTGTATTTATACAAAGCATCAACCCATTATATCCTGCCAACTAAAACATATGTCTTGTATTTATACAAAGCTTCAAGTCATTATATCCTGCCAACTAAACATATAGGTCACTTATTTTACAATGCTTCAAGCCATTATATCCTGCCCAAAAATAGTCAAGGGCCAGTACACACGTCCTGTGTTTGTTACAGTATTAGAGATCATTATAGTTCTGCGCAATGATTGTCTATATGCATTTCACCACGAATATTGGTATTTCATGAACGAAGAATGCATCAGAATAAAACAATACTAACGCAATACCAGAATAAAACAATACTAATGCAATGCAAGAATAAAACAATATTAATGCAATGCAAGAATAATTCCCATGTAATACAAGTTTAAACAATTGTAATGCAATGCAAGAATAATTCCCATGTAATACAAGTTTAAAACAATTGTAATGCAATGCAAGAATAATTCCCCATGTAATACAAGTTTAAAACAATTGTAATGCAATGCAAGAATAATTCCCATGTAATAATTAACAACATTCATCAATGCCTATAACATCCATGAAACGACATTAATGTGTCACCATTAGGCAATTTTGCATTATTAATACCATTAATACCTATAACATTCAGAACAGAGCATTAATATTGTAAGAATATTGTAACGATATTGCTAGGCAATATTGTATTATTAATAACAATCATCAACGTCTACAACATTTATGAAGCAATATTTAATATTATCACAATTAGATAATACTACTTTATAGAGAGCCTTCATGAGCGTCTAAATTAATGAAACACGCTTTGACGGTGTCACACATTACACCTAGTGTCGTGACAGTAAGAGTATTTTTCACAACAAGGTAAGGTTTTCATGATTTTCTGGAATAAGTAATAAGAGTTTCATGAACAGTTACGTTATACAAGAACTTCGGGGGGGAGGGGGAGTGGGGAGGGGACATTAGCACCAATTTCATAAACTGTTAAGATATACATGATTTTCTGGAGAGAAATACATAGTAATACTTTTATAACAGTTAAGATTTAAAGCATTTTCTAGAAAATACAAAACAACAATAAATACTGAAGAAACAACCAAATATTCCAGATGTCAAATGATATTTGCTTTCATATAAATTCACACAACTGTAACCTACAGTTTCCTGAGAGCTTGAGTTTTGAAGTGACACAACCAATTGAAACATAAATGATAAAATCTTAACAGATCAATAGAATTCAAACAACTGTAACCTACAGTTTCCTGAGAGCTTGAGTTTAAGTGACACAACCAATTGAAACACAAATGATAAAATCTTAACAGATCAATAGAATTCAAACAAACAATCAAATGCAAATCGATGACGTCTCATAAACAATTGTACTACACAAAGTTAGGTATGTTACTTTTCAAAGATCAGAACATGTTATAGGACATATCAGGCAACAACATACCATATCACTCGTTTGAACTGCTTGAAGAAAAAAACATACCATCAGTTAGGGGCCACATGTTATAGGACATAACAGGCAACAACATACCATATCACTCGTTTGAACTGCTTCAAGAAAAAAACATAACCATCAGTTAAGGGACACATGTTATAGGACATAACAGGCAACAACATACCATATCACTCGTTTGAACTGCTTCAAGAAAAAAACATACCATCAGTTAAGGGACACATGTTATAGGACATAACAGGCAACAACATACCATATCACTCGTTTGAACTGCTTGAAGAAAAAGCATACCATCAGTTAAGGGACACGTGTTATAGGACATAACAGGCAACAACATACCATATCACTCGTTTGAACTGCTTCAAGAAAAAAACATACCATCAGTTAAGGGATACATGTTATAGGACATAACAGGCAACAACATACCATATCACTCGTTTGAACTGCTTCAAGAAAAAAACATATCATCAATTAAGAGACACATGCTTTAGAGGAACATAATACCAATCAATAAAAAAAACATTAAATTTATCTCATGGTAATAATAAAAAGAAATATACTGACAATATTATAAAGCTAATACTTCTGGTTGCTAAGGAAAATGACAAATACACTGAATAATAATACAGATTTATACAAGAACACATCAGAAGAAACATAACAAGGTTAGCTTTCTGGTTGCTATGGAAAATGCCACAAATAGAGTAACAAATTTATGCAAGACAAATCAGAAGCAACATAACAAGTTTAGCTTTCTGGTTGCTATGGAAAATGCCACAAATAGAGTAACAGATTTATACAAGAACAAATCAGAAGTAACATAATAAGGTTAACTTTCTGGTTGCTATGGAAAATGCCACAAATACAGTGACATAGATTAGATCTTATGATGTTAATACTAAGAAACATGCAAACAGTAACATAACACGGGAAGACTTCTGGTTGCCATGGAAAATTTAACATGAAAGTGCACAGACTTGCGATGCCAAGCTCAGACAACTCGCTATAATTTGTAAATCCTGGTCGAAAGGTCTTATGGGAAGGCATAGACGACAAATGTCGATTGCGTGGGGGCCATAGTCGTCTGAGAAATGAGTTTCGTCCTGCTCAAAGAGTGTTTTGGTGTCGGTTGTCCCCGGGCGGACATAAACAACTGTAATTGCGCGTCCAGGGAGCGAGATGGATGGGGCCACGAGCGATGGCGCATGCCAGGGGATAAGAGCAACATCGACCTTTAGACAGAATGCCTCGATGAATATGGAGATAGTGTGCTGGGGTGACACCGACATATTGCTGAAGAGAGAGGCTGTGCTTCTGTGCTTTACTTGTTTTGTATCAAGCGTTATTAGTTCCATTAAAATGGCGATTTTGTATCCAGTAACGTTCCATTAATATTCTCATTTTCTATCAAGCATTAGAGTTCCATTAACATAGCGGTTTTGTATCAAACATTATGGATTAATTAACAGGGCGATTTTGTATCCAGTAACGTTCCATTAGCAATCTAATTTCCTATCAAGCATTAGAGTTCCATTAATACAGCAGTTTTGTTATCAAACATTATGGATTTCATTAAAATGGCGATTTTGTATCCAATGTCATAGTCCCATTAAAATTCTCATTTTATATCAAACATTACACTATGTAACAAATTTTCACTTTTGTTCTGTTCCTGGGTTGAAAGTGTGTTTTCCTAATCCGTTAGGTCTAGAACAGAAAGGAAATCGCTGTTATTCCAGAAAAACTTTGCTTCTGTGACCGGGAATGAAATTTGGAAAATCGCGTGTGTTTGAGAAAATTCTCAATTTGCTTTCAATGCCGAGCTTCCTCCCTGAACTGCTAGAGTTGTCCACATGTTTCTACAACTCTCCTGAACACTCTAGAACGTTCAAGAAACTTCCAGAACTTTCGAGAAACTCTCAGAACTTTCTAGAACGTTCTTGAACGTTCCAAAAGTAGCTGTACAAGTATAAAAACACAGGTGTCTCGAACCAAGATTCCAATTCGTGTTATTGCAGACTGAAAGGATAACGATTCGTAGTTGAAGAGAAGTTATTTATTTGATGTGGCATCAAGAGATTGTTTGCATCCAGCTGATTCATTCATCGGCCATCTTCAGGAGACAGCAGCAAGTCAGATAGCGAGGCAGATACTGGAGATATGGACTACGATTCCGCAGATGAAGTTGGGGATAGAAAGCCGTACTTCCCTAACCAGAAAGACGTAAACAATTTAATTAGGGACCTCGGGTTTACGAAATCGAATGCTGAGTTTCTGATATCCAGGCTCAAACAGTGGAACTTGGATGATAGCGTACAAGTCACAGATCAGAGGAAGCGGCATCAAAGATTCTCCAACTTCTTCAGTCAGCGTGATGGGCTGTGCTTCTGCAACGATGTTGCCGGTCTATTCCAGGCTACAGATATCGCATGTAATCCTATTGAATGGCGCCTATTCATAGACTGTTCATCCCGGAGCCTCAAAACCGTGTTGCTTCACAATGGAAACAACTACCTGTCTCTCCCGATGGCCCACTCTGTGCATCTCAAAGAGGACTACACCAGTGTCAAAATGTTGCTGAGTGCATTAAAGTATGACGACTACGGATGGGAGGTCATCAGTGACTTCAAAATGGTATCATTCCTCATGGGTATTCAAGGAGGTTTCACGAAATTTCCTTGTTTCCTCTGTCTCTGGGACAGCCGTGACACTAAGGCACATTATCGCACAAAGGACTGGCTACAACGGACCGAGTTTTCTGTTGGGAAGAGCAATGTGAAGTGGGCGCCGCTGATAGAACCTCATAAAGTGCTTATGCCACAGCTGCACATCAAGTTAGGCCTCATTAAGCAATTTGTCACTGCTCTTGACAAGGAGTCAGCAGCATTTCAATACCTCCAAGATCTTTTTCCAAAGCTGTCCGAGGCTAAGGTCAGGGCTGGTATATTCGTCGGACCACAGATCAAGAAGATCATTAGAATGTGAGGATTTTGCAAAGCTGTTGAACAGGACGGAGAGAGCGTCTTGGAGCAGTTTCGTTGCAGTTGTTCAGGGCTTCCTAGGTAATCACAAAGCTGAAAACTATGTGGAGTTGGTGCAGACTCTCATAAAGAATTATGCCACAATGGGATGTAGAATGTCTCTGAAAGTCCATATCCTTGATTCGCATCTTGACAAATTCAAGGAGAACATGGGCGCTTACTCGGAGGAGCAAGGCGAGCGCTTTCATCAAGATATATTGAACTTTGAACGTCGTTACCAAGGACAGCATAACGAAAACATGATGGGGGACTACATTTGGGGGCTACTTCGAGAGAGTGATTCACAGTACAATCGTAAATCTAGAAAATCTACACATTTCTGAACCTTGTTGAGTGGTTTCCGACTGTGTTTGTCTATCCCTTGTGCAATTTTTGTTTTTACCTGATCATAATGACGAAAATGAAAAACAAATCGTTCTATTTTCACTAAAAAACGAGTTTTCTTCGTGCTGTTGTCGTGTAAGCAAAGTTTGTGTTTAATGAAGTCATTTTTTCACGTACTTTAGACATAAGCAATTGAAATATAACATTTAGAAGCCAGGAACAAAAATTGTGTTACATAGTGTTATAGGTCCATTAACAATTCGGTTTTATATCTATTATTATAGTTCCATTAACATTTTCACTTTCTATCAAGCATTATGGTTCTATTGACATCTTCATTTTCTCTCAACCATTATAGTTCCATTAACCTGGCGGTTTTGTATCAAGCATTATAGTTTCATTAACAAGGTAGTTTTGTATCGAACAATACAGTTCCATTAACATTCTCATTTTCTATCAAGCATTATAGTCCCATTAACAAGGCAGTTTTATAGTTCCATTAACACAGCAGTTATGGTTCCATTAACAAAGCATTTTAAAAATCAAGAATTATAGTTCCATTAATTTGGCAGTTTTGCATCAAACTTATACCTCCATTAACAGTGTCAGCTTTGTATCAAGCATTAAACTTTCATTAACATGGCATTTTTTTTTTATCAAGATTATAATTCCATTAACAGGGCCAGTTTTGTATCGAGCATTATAGTTCCATTAACATAGTAGTTTTTTTTTATCATTCATTATAATTCCATTAGCCTGGCTTTATGTATCAAACATTATAATTTTATTAACAAGTCCAGTTTTGTATCGAGCATTATAGTTCCATTAACATAGTAGTTTTTTTTATCACTCATTATAATTCCATTAGCCTGGCTTTATGTATCAAACATTATAATTTTATTAACAAGTCCAGTTTTGTATCGAGCATTATAGTTCCATTAACATAGTAGTTTTTTTATCACTCATTATAATTCCATTAAACATTATAATTTTATTAACAAGTCCAGTTTTGTATCGAGCATTATAGTTCCATTAACATAGTAGTTTTTTTTTTCACTCATTATAATTCCATTAGCCTGGCTTTATGTATCAAACATTATAATTTTATTAACAAGTCCAGTTTTGTATCGAGCATTATAGTTCCATTAACATAGTAGTTTTTTTATCACTCATTATAATTCCATTAAACATTATAATTTTATTAACAAGTCAATATTGTATCGAACGTGACAGTTCTATCAGCAGTGTCATTTTCGATTAATCAAATTTTAATTCCATTAACAAGGTAGTTTTGTATAAAGCATTATAGCATTTTAACATAGCGGTTTTGTATTAAACATCATATATTAACTCGGCGTTTTTGTATCAGCATTATAGTATTATTAAATGGCGTTTCGCAGCGCCATCAACCTAACTGTTACTGGTATGTTTGTTGTATGAATTCAATGTCAGAACAAGACTTTTATTTTATTACCATGGTAACAACATTACAGGGAAAAAATAATATATCTCATGTTACGATAATTTTGAAATTTGACTGTGTCTGGCCCAATTTATTATTTCATCATTTGTAGCGATTTGCTGGTTAACTCTCTCCGATTCTAGAAACTGTTTCAAAGGGACATAATCATGTCACATTCATAAGCATCATCTTTAGATAGACAAGGCTAATGTGTCACATGAAAATAATAAATAATAAGTAAATTCACTGTACTATGTGAAAAATTAATCGATTTCATCATCTTTCGATGTCACTATACGCTAACGAAAATAATTTCCTCATTCTCAATATGTTACTATAGGGTAACGAAAATGATGGATGGTTAATATGCTGAGCCAGTATGAAAACTGATTCATTTTGGCATCGACTGATACACTGAATGTGGGTTGACTCTAAGTCTAAGTAATATTAAATATAAAGTTCGGTAATATAGTTCTATGCTATTCAATGTGGAATGGTTGGCTGGAAGTAAATTGCTGATATACCATTAAAATAAGGAATCTTTCATGGCGCTGCCCTGTTAACTTCTAGAATGTGATCAATGAGCTAGACAGAAAATCAAGAATTTTGTTCACAAGCCACAATGCCTTTAACACACACACACACACACACACACACACACACACACACACACACACACACACACACACACACACACACACACACACACACAAATAGGCAAGCTCTTCGTGTCTAATCTTTAACAAAACAAAGTAGGCAAACTCTACGTATACCGGGAGAAGGGAGGATTCATGAAATTCAAGGAGCTGTTGAATTAACGATCTTTGCCGGACACGTGCAGTAACATCAAGGATGAGATAGGCATTGAGGACACATCTGGACTAATAGCAAGGATTAGCCACTGATAGAATCAGTAAACCTCATATCATAGGATATTTTCCCCTTACATCTTAACAACAAGGATGAGATAGACCTTGCCGGATATACCTGGAGTAACAGCAAGGATGAGATAGACCTTGCCGAATATACCTGGAGTAGCAGCAAGGATGAGATAGACTTTGCCGGATATACCTGGAGTAACAGCAAGGATGAGATATACCTTGCCGGATATATCTGGAGTAACAACAAGGATAACATAGGTTTTGCCGGATATATCTGGAAAGCATTGACAGCAGAAGCAAAATGTTGAAAGACCGAGATGCATACAATATCAAACAACACCAAATAGAAGTTTAACTGTCTTACAATTATACAACTATGTCTTACAATTATATAACTGTCTTACAATTACATGACTATTTCATTACAATTGTATAACTATGTCTTACAATTATATAACTATGTCTTACAATTATAACTATGTATTACAATTATATAAATATTTCTTAGAATTTATAGCGATATAGATTACAAATACATAAATATTTCTTACAATTATAGCGATATAGTTTACAATTATATAAATATATGTTACAGTTTTACCAATATGTCTTATAAATATATTATACTGTACTATTATACAAATTGGTCATACAATTATACCGCTATATTATAGAAATATGTAAAGAATAAAATTACAATTATGCCTGTAGGTCTTACAATTGTACCAATATATCTTAATGTGGCACCAGAAGGTCTTATAATTAAGCAATAGATCTTATAATTATACCAATAGACCATGCAACTTTATCAATATTTCTTGCAATTATAGTAACAGATCTTACAATTATTCCGTTATTCCGAGTAATAACAAACTTATGCAACAGATCAAAGAATTATAGCAAAATATCTTATATTTATATCAATATATCTTTGAATTTACCGCTGTATCCTACAATTATACAAATAGTTCTTCCAATTATTCTACTATTTTATTTTAACTATATATATATAGGTCTTTAAAAAAATATAACAATATAATGTTAGAATATAGCAATAAACTTTAGAATAAAACAAATAATTATGGATCTTTGGGTACTGGCCCTTGTTATAACAATAAAATAAATTTCATAATAACATTCGCATTCACGTATTAAATGAGGGCCTCTGCTGAAACACACACATGTACATATAAACACAACGAAAAACATACACCCCGTGTGCATGCAAACACACCTGTATATGCATACATGCGCTGTCATACACGCAATTATATATACAGATGTACACACTGATGCAATGAACGCCTATATTCACACATACACGCACACACTAAAGACACTCATATGCACACACTTTTTTCGGCTTCTACACACATTTGCATACGCACATTCATACTTTTACATGTGTACTGTGTGCCTAAATATACATAGTTACACACATTCACACACATACATTCATACTTGCACTGTTTGCCAACATTGACATACAAATACCCATACTTCTAGCCTGCCTACATCCACACACATATAGGCATTCATTCAAACACAGACATAATTCATACAAATACAAATACACACACACACACACACACACACACACACACACACACACAAACACACACATACATATATATACATTGAACATGTACGCAGAGGTACACTCATCTTCTACATTCACACGCAGGCACATACACATACATACACACATACATACACACACACACACACACACACACACACACACACACACACACACACACACAAAAGAGAGAGATGAATTCTCAACAGACATTTCCAGTTTAACTTTAGTATAAATTAATTTACAACTACACTCTTTGAGATTCCAATATTTGCATTCATGCAAAAGGGCAATATAAAATCTGATTTAGAAATCAATTATACAAATTCTGAATTATACGTAAATTAGTCTTAAAGTGTTATAGATGATGTAAACATACTACACACAATCAATTATATATTAATTAGCAGAAACCGATAGTACACCATCAGTTGCATATAAATTAGTACTCATGCGGTCATTTATAATCTGAAGTACATACACTTTAGCTTTAACCTGTTAGACACAATCTCAGTTACATGTAAATTAGCTGACGGAAGAGCTAACCATGTCTTCAAAGAAATACAATCATATATAGGTTTTAAAATACACTAAGCCCCCAAAACACACACACACACACACACACTTATTGCAGGTGTTAGGAAAGTCATCTACGCAAGATTGTGACAGACTACTCAAAGTAGCGAGAAGCGGGTAGCAGGCTAAAGAGTACATTAAACTTGCTGTACTAAGAAAATACTTCACAGTCCCGAAGTTCGTAACCCGACAGCAGAGCTCAAGATCACGTTGTGGCCACACACACACACACACTGAGTCAAAAGCACAAAATGTCTATAAACAATTTTAAAAACAATTCCATTCCTTCCTTCCTTCAAGCAAATCCCTTCTATCTCTAGAACCCACATTTCTCGTTGAACAACCAAAGACCACAAACAGAAACAACAACAAATTAGGAGAGATAACAAACAGAAACAACAAATTTGGAGAGATCACAAATCAGCATATGGCGGAACTGATATGTCGGCACGGCCATTCAGTGCAGCCTTTACATGCAGGCCCGTGTCATCAATTTCTAGTTTGGTTTCACTGGAGCTCCTTCATTACGCAGGTAACGATAATAACGTAGCGCCCCAGACCCTATCTTTCCGATTAATTTCACAACTGCCATGGCCCGGTAATGCGTTGGATTCCAACTGGCGTTTGGCATCGATATTTATGTGACTTGCGGGGATTGGTCGACGGATCGAAATTCGGTTAGTCTGTATTAATGTCATATCAAATGGCCACGGACAAGATTGTTTATGAGACGTTTAGTCAGAAACACCACAGCTATATCAGCAAAAGTTATTTGCTCGAGTCCGCCTCTATTTGTCTGCTTTTCACGTGCTGCCTAAAGTGGACTGTGAGTTACGGGCCCTATCAGACACTAGTGGCGCCCTTGTCGCTTTACTCGCCAAGGGAGAGAAGCCGATAACATTCGTCTTTGATTGATTCAACCGATTCGTGTGAAAAGATTCGATAGCTGGTGTGATTATTTCCTACGTAAATAACGTTAGCGATAAAGATAAGTCTATTTGAAAATCACAGCTGTCAGTAAGGGAGGCAACCTATCACTCATCGTCATGCGTCGCGTACACAATGTTGTGATTTATTTGCTGTGTGTTTTTCCATATCAAAACGACTCTGTTTCATTGCTTTCTACAGTTATATGCAAAAGGAAGTGCTTTACTAAGACCAGACTGTTTGATTGTTTTCTAATCGGCTTACTTTGTATTTGGTTACCAGAAATTTTCATGCCAGTTTTCTGCTTGGTTATACTTTAAATTAAAATCTGTCTTTATTCTAGACTGATAAGTTGGTATTTTGCATTAAAATATGTCTTTATTAAAAATCACGTTGCGACACTTTTACAATAAAATTCTTATGTAAATAATGTAGATTTTTTTATTATTATATTTATTTTTATTGTTTTTTCAGCCTTTTTCCACTACTACTGTTGACTGTCGGTTGCGAACCAAGGTCTCGGAATCTTACCAAGATTCTGGGAGATCCAAGGTTTTGCGGAGGATGTGGGCACTTCGGACGGGCGCTGCTTTTACCAGTGAGGCGAGTCTGTGATGTCCAGAGAGATGTCCAGATAGCCTTCCAACTCAGATGTTATAATCCACAAGGCTCATATTACTATAGGTACCACTTCCGCTTTTACATTCCATTGTCTCTGGATTTCCAATCTGAGATCCGGGTGTTGATTGTTGCTGTTCTGTTGGACTTATTGAGAAATAACGCCTGGTCTTCGTGCAGGAATCATGATCATCATCGTCGTCATAGTCATCATCATGATCATTATCGCCGTCATCATCATAATCTTCATCATCATCACAATCATCATCATTATCATATGTTTAGTTGATACAAATAATGTGTGCTGTGTCACTAGTTATGTTTTCTGTCAAGCTACCGTACTTTTATATTTTCCTATTATATCACATTGTGTTTGTTTGAATATATGTTTTGTTATATCTCATTGTAGTAGTCTTAATATAAGTTTTTATTATGTCACATTTTGATAGTTTGAATATATGTTTTATTTTATCACATTGTAATAATCTTAATATACGTTTTTAGTATATCACATTGTAATATTCTTAATATATATTCCTATTATATCATATTGCAATAGTCAGGATATAAGTTCTTATAATATCACATTGTAATAGTTCGAGTATATGTTTTATTTTATCACATTGTAATAGTCTTAATATATATTCTAATTACATCACAATGATTGCAATAGCATTAATATTTGTTGCCTGTCAAATTGTCATAGCTTAATATGTGTTCTTATAATGTAACACATTCATATATTCAAGGTATTTCAGGTTTGTTACAAGTGTTCAAGGTATTTCAGATTTGTTACAAGTATTCAAGGTATTTCAGATTTCAAGGTATTTCAGATTTGTTACAAGTGTTCAAGGTATTTCAGATTTGTTACAAGTGTTCAAGGTATTTAAGATTTGCTACAAGTGTTCAAGGTATTTCAGATTTGTTACAATTATTCAAGGTATTTCAGATTTGTTACAAGTGTTCAAATCATTGCAGATTTATTAAAAATATTCAAAAGCCCACTAATGAAGGCATTACTATTCATAGACTGCAAGACATTGTACATAATTTTTATTCAAAACAATGCCTAAAGCCCTAATGTAGCGATTCTACTTGCTGGCTTTGTGTGCCATAGTCTATCCACTTGTGCTGCAAGTTACAATATAACAGATGAATGTGACTACTCTCACACAATCACAAAGCAATGTGACTGCTCTCACACAATCACAAAGGAATATGACTGCTCTCACACAATCACAAGGCAATGTGAGTGCTCTCACACAATCACAAAGGGGTGTGACTGCTCTCAAACAATCACAATGCAATGTGACTGCTCTCACACAATCAAAAAAGCTTTGTGAAGCTTTGTGACTTATTTTACATAATCACTAAGCAATATGGCTGCTTTCACACCAGACAAGTCAGCAAACAGATATAGAGTTGCCTCTAGTCAGACACTTTGACTCGAATACATAGTTAATAATATCATTTATAGAGCATATTTATGGCAACAAACGGTAGAATGAAACCAAATGCTGCATAAAATGTTAAAATAAAGAAAACTCAGTTTCAAAGTTGGCTGAATAGACATAAAAAATCTCTCTAAATAATACCCTATTTATTGTCATGTTCCATACAGTGAATGACATAAAAAGTATCCAGCATAACCTCATTACTCGCATATAGTTTGAAAGGAAGTGACTCCTGTTTTATCAATTATTATAAAGCAATCCAGCTATTTACACAATTTCCTTCTACGGTCACATTAGTATTGATGTACTACAGAAAATAACACAAATTATCTGATAAATATACTACAGTTAATAACACAAATTATCTGATAAATATACTACAGTTAATAACATAAATTATCTGATAAATATACTACAGACAATAACACAAATTATCTGATAAATATACTACAGTTAATAACACAAATTATCTGATAAATATACTACAGATAATAACACAAATTATCTGATAAATTTACTACAGATAATAACACAAATTATCTGATAAATATACTACAGTTAATAACACAAATTATCTGATAAATATACTACAGTTAATAACACAAATTATCTGATAACTGGGAACAAATTAATCTGAGGAAAGTGCTGGAAGGAATCATCAACAAACAGAAAACATCACTGGTAGATAACGAAGTACACTCTTACATAAATCAAATTGTGAGAGAAAGTAAAAAAAATATTTACAAAATGATTTTACACAAAAGCTAAGCAAAAAAATAAAATGATTTCTCACAAATTAGAATAGTTTAGATTGAAAAAATGTTAAACTGTGATCTATTTAACACTTATTTAAGAAGCATCTATTTTTGTGCTCTTCCTAATTTGATTATGTAATGATGTTCTATACAAATAAAGTCATAAATATGTGTACTCTTTCTAGTTTGATTATCTAATGATGTTCTGTACAAATAACGTCCTACATTTCTGAACGCTTTCTAGTTTGATTATGTAATGATGTTCTGTACAAATAACGTCCTACATTTCTGAACGCTTTCTAGTTTGATTATGTAATGATGTTCTGTACAAATAACGTCCTACATTTCTGAACGCTTTCTAGTTTGATTATGTAATGATGTTCTGTACAAATAACGTCGCCCTTTCTAGTCTGATTATATACTGATGACTTGTACAAATGACGTTATCTATTTTTGTACTCTTTCTTGTTTGATTACGTAAGGATGTTTTGTACAATCAAGAAAAACAAGTAGTGTGTATGCTGAATCTTCAAAACAGCAATCAGCTGACTGTATTTTCCTCATGCATGTACTTCCAGTTTATTTCAGGATAGACGCTGGGTCACTGACCTCAAAGATCGTGCACAACAACTAACCACTATATACAGGAGGGGAGGCGAGGTCTTTTTGACATTGTTTTACATAATTAATTATATCTTTGAAAATAAATATGTATTCGAGCCTTTTAAGTGCTAAGTGTTGTTTTATCAGAGCTAGATTGTCTTGTATGCACTTAGGCACTGTATCTAGACTCTAGACTCTAGACTCTACATTAATAAAAGAAGTACTCCTAGTATGATGGGTGTAATTTGTATGCAAAATGATAAGTATTTTTTTTAGTTCTTCCCTGTTAGATAGCTACAATACTCCCTTGTGACTACTAATAATTCCTTGTTAGATACATAGACACAGTACTCCCTTGAGCCTACTAGTAATTTCCTGTTATATACATAGACACAGTACTCCTTGACCTATTAATACATTCCTAATTATGTAGACATAGACATACTTCTACCTTGACCTATTAATGCATTATGTTAGTATACATAGACACAGTTCTACCTTGACCTATTAATACATTCCCTGTTAGTATACATAGACACAGTTCCTCCTTGACCTCTTAACACTTTCCCTGTTAGGTACATAGACACAGTTCTACCTTGACCTATTAATACATTCCCTGTTAGGTACATAGACACAGTTCTACCTTGATCTGTTAATACATTCCCTGTTAGGTACATAGACACAGTTCTACCTTGATCTGTTAATACATTCCCTGTTAGACACAGTACTCCTTGACCTATTAATACATTCCTAATTATGTAGACATAGACATACTTCTACCTTGACCTATTAATACATTCCCTGTTAGGTACATAGACACAGTTCTACCTTGATCTGTTAATACATTCCCTGTTAGGTACATAGACACAGTTCTACCTTGATCTGTTAATACATTCCCTGTTAGGTACATAGACACAGTTCTACCTTGATCTGTTAATACATTCCCTGTTAGGTACATAGACACAGTTCTACCTTGACCTATTAATACATTCCCTGTTAGGTACATTGACACAGTTCTACCTTGTGGTAACTAGTACCTTAATATAGAACTGGATTCTATCACAATATTATACATAATTATTACTACTTAATAATATACAAAAATATTAGATTAAATATAAAGTTTACTTGTTGATACTTAATATACAGGACGTAAAAGATTAAATATAATCACTATAAGTTTAATTTTTAACATGCAGGCAATTGAAGGCATCATGCAGTCATTAAGTATTTGTCAGTTCAACACAATGTAAATAATCATTACAGTTAATAGTAATTGAACGATTTTATACTCACTATATAATACTTTATATTTAAATTTATATTTACATTAAATTTATATAATAATGGTAGTATATGACTGTTAACTCTTAAAGCTAAAGCTGCACTTAATTACAAAGACCATGAACACTGTCACAAATATGGCTGATTTTGTCTGTCAGCTCACGTGACAGTCTGTTTGTATATTAGGGTTTTGGTATTTAATCTATTTGCATCTAGGCTTAGGATTATTTCTAGACTTGGGGTGCTAGAACTGTTAGATTTTGTTTTGATTTAGAACATATTGTCATAGTATTTTTAATACCAGTCTTTGTCTTATTTCGCAGATTTGAGAGAAATTTCAGCAAGCATAAGTAGCGTGTTGGTTTAAGACACTGAGATGAACCTGTTTCGAACACACTGATAGTGCAGACATAACCCTGTACCTCCAGCACAATGATAGTGCAGACATAAGCCTGTACCTCCAGCACAGTGATAGTGCAGACATAACCTTGTACCACAACACAGTGATAGTGCAGACATAACCCTGTACCACAACACAGTGATAGTGCAGACATAACCCTGTACCACCAGCACAGTGATAGTGCAGACATAACTGTGTACCTCTAGCACAGTGATAGTGTAGACATAACCCTATACCTCTAGCATAGTGATAGTGCAGACATAATAACCCTGTACCTGCAGCACACTGATGGTACATAGATAACCCTAATCCCTCAGGACACTGATAGTACTAAGATAATTTTATCGTCCAGGACAATGATAGTGTAAACCTAACCCTAACCCATAATGCTTTGTTTCGAAAATCCTCTTTAGATGCTGGAGATTTTATCAATAGTATATGTAAGAAACCTAAGGGAGGGGGGGGGGGAGAAACTATCAAAATTTCCCCAGTGACAGCGTGTGACAATCGTGTCAAGCGAAAAGTGGAAGAAGAGGCGCATGGGATGCATACTGCCATTAATCCACTGAATTTAAGTATGAGAGAAGAGATATCCGGGCATGAGTGATTTTGAGATCAGTATTATATCCCCAGACAGTACTTTTTTGGTCACACGAACTGTGGACAAATAGAGTCAAGTCAGCAAAATATGAACTCATTTTGACTTAAAGAAGCATTTCTCTAGCAGGAGAAGTGATTGATCATATATCTCCGGACTTAGAGATCAAGTGTGAAGGAAGACCTCTTTCTCCACTGTCCATCTGCTACAAGAGTGATGTAACTTTGCTACATTTGCTACACATCAGCACTGTTCGCTACGTAGCACTGTGAATGCTCTGCTGTCTCATTTCATTTCAGTGTGCTCATTGCTACACTGTAAAACCTTGCTGTCTGATTAGTGATGATGTTTTTCACAGTGTTCCACTGATCATTATGTGTTACATTCTCATCTGTGACCTTGTTCACTTGACAATTGTTCATGTGAGTAATGTTTACTCAGGTGCCGTGCGCTTGAAATAGTAGAGATGTGCAATGCATTTATCAATAAACCATCTCTCATATGTAGGTCAAGGTTATAAAACTTATTTAAAGTGGCATTGACTTTCGAGACGTTTCAATTTATTGAGGACATGAATTTATTTAATTTATTTAGACTTTCAAATCCTACTTTAGTTGAATTCTTGTCTGATATGAAACAAAATGTATTTATCTGTTGGGAATGGGATATATGTGATTATATTTCATTATTATTTCTAGAGCTGTTATACGGACATGACACTATTTATCAATGCTCTGGAAATAATAGCCTTTATTTTGTACACGAGTTTTATTTTCCAGATTTCTTTCATTTTCCCTATGTGAATAAACGTGTCATTTTTGGACTGCCGTGTTGACTGTTACTATTTGGTAATTCATGTTTTGATAGTGCTGACTTCTCATTTCCTTTTTCTGGTGCATTGTGTGTGCGTGTGTGTGTGTGTGTGTGTGTGTGTTATTGTGTTAGGTTTATGTTTATCGTTTTTATTCTGGTGCATTATGTATGCGTGTGTGTGTGTGTGTGTGTGTGTGTGTGTGTGTGTGTTGGTGTTATGTTTATGTCTAACATTTTGAATTTAGTATATTGTGTGAGTCTGCGTGCGTGTGTGTGTGTGTGTGTGTGTGTGTGTGTGTGTGTGTGTGTGTGTGTGTGTGTGATGTGTTAGGTTAATGTTTAACATTTTCAATTTTGTGTGTGCGTGTGTGTGTGTGTGTGTGTGTGTGTGTGTGTGTGTGTGTGTGTGTGTGTGTGCTGTGTTAAGTTAATGTTTAACATATTCATTTCAATTTTTGCATTTGGCTGCTGTCTCTTACATGGATGTACTTCCATTTTCCATGAATCCCCTCCCAATACACACACACACACACACACACACACACACACGCACGCACGCACGCACGCACGCACGCACGCACGCACCTCACATATGCAGTTTCCTATAAATGATTTTTTTCTCACGACAAACACATTTCAAAGAAAATGAATATCAGTTACAAGTCTGTGCATTTTTACTATTTTCTATTGGTGCAATCACTGAGAATACACCCCAAAATATATTTTTATTTAGATAAAAACAGCGTGAAACTAATAATAGTGCATCTTAAACTTTCCAAGAAAATTGTCTACAATGATTACAACTATGCTAGCTATTTCTATCCTGCACATCAAATAATGATTATAATATTAAAAAGAATTTTAAAAAAATATTTTGACTTACATGCAAAGATCACACGCCGCATATTTGATACAACAATTAAATGTCATAAACTATATAATTCGTACAAAATGTAACACCAGTAACTTTATGTTTTGTACAGCATGCAATGACATTAATTTTATTTTTTTTAATAACATATAATGTCATTAACTTTATATTTTGCACATTATGTAATGTAATTAAATTTATATTTTGTAAAGCATGTAATGCCATTAAGTATATATTTTGTACAGTACATGTCATTACCTTTATATTTTGTACATCATGTAATGTCATTAACTGTATAGTTAATATCTCAAATAATGTCATTAACTTTATATTTTGTACAACGCTTACATCTTATGATTTATATCTGAAATTAGTTGGAACGACTTAGGCCTTGTGGAAATACTATATACAGAATATTTATATTAATTTTTTTTTAGTTAGTAGAAAAAAGCAAGTAAGGGTGTATTGTACGGTGTCACAATTTTTGGGTCCTTTCCTTCTTGTCACAAATTAACACATTGTCTAAACCCCTCTTCCACTTGTTGAACTACCACTCAGCTCAAAATTAAAATTTCTCTGTTAGATTCTAATAATTATATTCTTGAAAAATCTCAGAATTAACCTTCTGTTAACCTCCAATAAGTATATTCCTGAACAGCTCAAAATTAAAATCATTATAAAACATAAACAATTCAAAATTTTTTTTTTTGAAAACACGAACGGCTCAAAATTAAAATCCTCTTTTAACTTCAAATAACTATATTTGAACAGCATAAATGAACATCCTCTGTTAACCTCCAATAACTATATCTTGGACAATTCAAAATGAACATCCTCTCTTAACCCCCAAAATATATATCTTGTAAAGCTTAAAAATGAACATTCTCTGTTAACTTCCAATAAATATGTCTTGAACTGATCAAAATGAATATCTTCTGTTCCAAAAACTATATCTTGAACAAAATGAAAATCCTCTCTTAACGTCCAACACATATATACTGAACAATTAAAAATGAGCATCTTCTCTCATCTTCCAATCGCTACATCTTGAACAAAATGAACATCCTCTGTTAACTTTCAATAACTAAATCTTGAACAACTCAAAATGAACATCCTCTCTTACTTCCAGTAAGTATATTCTTGAACATCTCAAAAGAACACATTTCTTATTAATTCATCCTGAAAATAGCGTGCTCCCTATTTATTCAAATTGGACATCTAATCTATTAGTTTATTTTAGATATGATGTTCAAAATTTATTGAATACATCTCCCAATGAGTGACACTTAAACACGCCCTCTAGCAGTTCAGTACAAACAAACATATAAGGAAATCAAGTGATTTATAATTATGGTGTAATTTACAATTATGGTGTAAGAAAATCAATATGTGTTTATGTTGTAAGAAAACAAGTGTAAATCATTTACATGCTCTAAGGAAAACAATATGAAATCAAGACTTACATGTAATGAAATCAAGACTTACATGTAATGAAATCAAGACTTACATGTAATGAAATCAAGACTTATGGAATGAAAACAAGATGTTCATGTAAGGGAAACAATCATTCTCTCATACTTTTCTCTCTCTCACACTTTTCTCTCTCTCTCCCTATCTCACTCTTTTCTGTCTCTCTCTCTCTCTCACACTTTTCTCTCTCTGTCTCTCTCTTCACACACACTTTTCTCCTCTCCCTATCTCAAACTTTCACATTTTTCTCTCTCCCTATCTCACACTTTTCTCTCTCTCCCTCTCTCTCACACTTTTCTCTCTCTCCCTCTCTCACACTTTCTCTCTCTCCCTCTCTCACACTTTTCTCTCCCACTCTCACACTTCTCTCTCTCTCCCTCTCTCCCACTTTTCTCTCCCACTCTCCCACTTCTCTCTCTCTCCCTCTCTACCACACTTTTCTCTCTCTCCCTCTCTCACACTTTTCTCTCTCTCCCTCTCTCACACTTCTCTCTCTCTCTCCCTCTCTACCACACTTTTCTCTCTCTCTCTCACTTTTCTCTCTCTCACTCACACTTTTCTCTCTCTAGCTCTCTCTCACACTTTTCTCTCTCTCCCTCTCTCACACCTCTCTCTCTCTCCCTCTCTACCACACTTTTCTCTCTCTCCCTCTCTACCACACTTTTCTCTCTCTCCCTATCTCTCACACTTTTCTCTCTCTCCCTATCTCACACTTTTCTCTCTCTAGCTCTCTCTCACACTTTTCCCTCTCTCCCCCTCTCATACTCTTTCACACATTTTCTTTCTCTCTCTCTCTCATTTTCTCTCTCCCCCAAACTGTCTCCTACTCTCCCTCTCTGTCATACTCTTTCATACTCTTTCTCTCTCACTCTCTCATTCTCTCCCTAACACCCTAGTACCCAGAGACATTATGTTGTTAAATGCTACTCTCTCTCCCGTTCAGTCTCTTTTATTTATTATTTAATTTAATTTTAAATTATAACAATTACGCTCAGATACGATATCTTAAATACTGATCCATCTCCTCCCGATCTTTGCTTTGGTAAACTTTAAAATGGAAAATTCCGAACTTAATCGTTATCCCGGAGATATAACAGTAAGAGTATCCAGGATACATAATATTAAATAAATACATAAAAATTACCCAAGATACATAACAGTAAATTTATCCAGGATACATAAGAGTAAAAGTACTCGGGATACATAACAGTAAAATTACCCAGGATACATAACAGTAAAATTACGAAGGATATATAATTGGGGTTTTGTTTCAGTGTCAGGTAAAAAAATCCCGTCAGAGGGTACTGTATTATAGTACCCAATTAAAAAAAAATTGTAAGAAATTGGCTGCTGAAGTGAAGGCACATGTTTCCTGCACTCTGATTGGTTAATTTTAGTGACTAGGATTGCTGAGACTGAGCGTGTTCTATATTCTATGGGGAGTTATGGTCCCAGAGGCATACGGACCAGTTTGACTTTGGGGGTTATTGGTCCCAATGTCACTCAACGGGTTAAACCGAATAGCAGTTTGATCACTACCTACGAATATTGTCTCGTCCCTTTGCAGGTATTGTTACAAATGCGCTTGATATGTTTTATAAATCACATCAGTTAATGTTACAAATGCACTTGGTATGTTTTAGAGTAGGGTGGGTGTGGGCTACCTAAGCCATTATATTACAAATAACATTGTCTTACATTATTACCAATGTGAATAGCACCTCATTAACATCTCACACACTCACATGTGTGAATAGCACCTCATTAACATTGTCTTACACACTCACAAATGTAAATAGCACCTCATTAACATCTCACACACTCACAAGTGTGAATAGCACCTCATTAACATTGTCTTACACACTCACAAATGTGAATAGCACCTCATTAACGTTGTCTTACATCCTTACAAATGCGAATAGCACTTAATTCACAAAAACCCTGTAATGTTCACATTGTGTAACTTCATAGACTCATCTTTATTTAGTTGTATACTCTTCAATGCACACAATATGCCAGTGGTATAAATCCATGAAGACATAATTATATCTAAGTAAAACTGTATTGTTTAAATTAAGGTTTTATACATGTTTATAGAGCAAAAAATACGAAAGTGTTTTTTTTCAAGTAAAATTTGCCTTCATCATCTTGATAATACACAGCCACGAAGGTAAATTATATATAACTCTTTGTACATCAAAAGTGTGTTGTTTAAATATAGAATAACAGAGTATTGTACTGTTAAAATCTAGATCAACAGAGCACTGTATTGTTGAAATCTAGATTAACAGATCATTAGAGTAACAGAGTAGTAATTTTTTTTTTAAATCTAATAAATGGACGTTACCATCAACGTCCATACAAATGTGAAATAGCGAAACAGCTTGTGTCTAGACACACTGAATATTTACATTATGAAGTCACGAATCATTCTAAATCTTAGCAAAAATAAATTATGTAAAGACACGAAATATTCTGAATCTAAACCCATTTGAGATGTAAAATATATATTCAGTACACAGTATGCATCTAATACAAAAAAAAACTCAAACACGCCCTCGGTATAAAGTGTAAAGTATATAAGAGATAGAATAGCTTCAGCTAGTAAAATCTGCACACACTCTACATTATGTAATGCCACAAAAAAACATCCTCATCATCTCCAACACTCCCTCAATATGTAAATTATGTAAAGTGGAGGAACAGCTGTACATTACATTTCAAAGGGCGTGTTATGTGGGCTTGCTTTCTTTAAGCGCCTTAAGGCGTGCTTTCTAAGAAGGAGAAAAAGTAAAATAAAAAAAAATTGCAAACATCAAAGCTTTGTTATCGTTGACTCAATAAACTTTGAAGTTCTTGTCAGCAGATAAGACTGAATTTACGTCAAGCTAAAAGCTTCAAGCACTGAGTATAGACCCGACACTGATAGCAGGGTACAACAGAATTTTAACCAGAGGACACACAGTGCTTGCAGTAAAAACAATCTAGTGGGAGGTGAGGTATGGAGCGGATGTTATCTGGTAATCTGAGCGCCTACAGTGCGGTCTATCTCTGCGAACACACACCTCTAGACATCAGACCCTCGCGACCCCTCGTTTGAAGCCTATCCGCCAACTGGGCGAGCTTTTTGTCAACGCTGACAATCAAACTTGATCGCGATAAGCGGCCGGTAAAAGGACTGCTTCTGTAGGAATGACTTATGTGTCAGGCGACACCTGTGTATTAATTTTCCTCTGCCTGAGAAGCGCGATCTCTGACAGGTCCTGATGGAGCGGCCCTTTGTCTTTGACAGCGCGACACGACAGTGCCTGTAATCAAAGCGTCATGCCCGTCGCGCCTTGAATGCGTCCGCCATGTTCTCTTGCAAGTGCGTCTTCCGCTTGAGCTGTCCACAATAGCAAGGGCCGTCACTCACAACCAGTAGGGATCAAGGAGCAGGCAACTGCAGCCATGATTTCATCCCAATGGCTATGTTTAACTATCAAAACTAAGCGCTGGATTTCACATGGTACAGGAAAGGTCATTGCATTTATGATTTTGGTGATTGAGGTAATGTTAGGTCTTTAACAATGGACCAGTTTAGCAATACATTTTATTTTTTTTCCCCAGCAAGCTATGGCTTAAATAGCTTGCCATGAATACCCGCGGACACAAAAATTCCCAATCACAAAAGGAAAGATATCCGAATCTGGACACTTTCACAATCATTTCCATTAACCAGTGACGTCTTAAGGAGAATTCATAAGAAATTTATACAGAAATTTTGATAACTCATTGAAGATACTGCATTTCTAAAGACCTGTTGGAAATGGATAGCTAATGAAATTGTCACACAATAACGATTGCATCCTACAACAACGATAACAATCATACAACAATGATAACGTCCTACAGATACTGATAGTGTCCAACGACTATGATAACGTCCTACAACTAGTGATATTTTCCGATAACTACGATAACCTCCTATAGGAACAGATATTGTCCTACAACTACTGATATATTGTCCTCTAACTACTGATATATAGTCCTACAACTACTGATATATTGTTCTACAAGTACTGATATTGTCCTATGACTATTGACAGTGTTCTATAGCTATTGTTCTACAAGTACTGATATTGTTCTACAACTACGATAACGTCCTACAACTACTGGCATTGTTCTATAACTACTAATATTGTTGTACGACTACTGATATATTGTCCTACAACTACGACAACGTCAAGAGACTACTGATTGTGTCCTACAACTATTGATATATTGTCTTACAACTACGATAACGTCCTACAACTACTGTTATTGACCTATATAACATTAGGACATGTTCTGTAATTTTAATATTTAGATTTTACCTGTTTGAAATTAAAATTTACCTTTTATTAATTAGGACAGATTTACGCGCCGTAAATTTTAAAGGAATAGTAATCAAAAGACAGGTTCATAGGAAAGAGTTTGAGTGCATATTTTTCTTCATTTCATTGTTGCATTATTTTATGTATTGAATTTATATTCTATTTACTGTTCCTAGTAATTAGTTAATTTTGAGAGTGAATGACGATATTTTAGTGAGACAATTTTAAAGTGTACATTCCTTTTTTTTAATTTCACATTCAAACTTAATTGTACAAGGGGAACCTATACTGACCCCTTGGCAGTAATATAAATTAACTAACCCGAGTTTGCACTACAGTACATTTTCTTTATTTTCAAACTTATTCCTTTATTATGCACCACCATGGCATTCGATTTATTCTAGGACTTTATTAGCATGGGGAAAGACTTGGGATTATTGTGACCTGACTTAATGGCGCTTGTGAAAGAAAGAGATGCGAGAGAGGGTGAGAGGGAGGAAAGACTGAAAGAGAGAAAGACGGGTGGAGAGAGACAAAAGGATAGGATAAAAGAACCAGAGAGAGAGAGAGAGAGGGAGATAGAAAGAATGCATGAAATGTTGATTCGGGCTAAAGAAAGAAAAAATAAGAGAGAAAGAAAGAGAAAATGAGAGAAAGAGAGAATGAGAGGCATCTAAATATCGAGTCAAACACCAGAGCTATTGCTTCCAACCGACATCTGACTTAGCTCACAGAACACCATTTAAGATTCCACCCGACATCTGACTTAGCTCACAGAACACCATTTAAGATTCCACCATTTATCAAGAGGGAAGCGGAGATAGGCTCGTACCTCATTCAAAGACTCGCGATCAAGTATAACACCCCTGAAGAAAAATGCTGTGTGTGTCTCAGAGTTTTCGTGGCAGGGCGCTGGAGACCTATTGTAGCTTGTCAGTTACGATATTCTTACACAAACTTTGAATGCACACCACGTATCTATCAAAAAAAATAAAAGTCGAACCTCAAGACTGGAAAACGGGCGAAACGTACACTGACCCTTTGCGTGACTAGACTGTTAAGTTGAGAAATGGAAGTTGTTGCAAGAAACACCGAATGCAGTCAGGGGTATGCAAGACATGTTTGTGATAGAACAGCTACTTTGCGTTATGCCTGAAAATTTGCGTATGTTTATAGCAGAGCACAAACCAAAGGACACTGCCACATTAACCAGTCTAGCTGAAAAATTTTAAAGCATGCATGAGATTTTTCATGGGGCTAGGGCTGATAATAAACAACTGTCACACCCACCCACCCTCTGGACATGGTAATGGAACCACTAATAAACCTGCTGAGTATCAAATGAAGACAGACAAGCAAACCTGCAGAATCGACCCCCTCACAATAACAGGCCAGCTCCCCCTATTGTAACTGGTGCAAATTAACCACACATGACAAGCAGAACTGCAGCTGGCACTGACCACCAGCATGTACTGCTAATATGGTCATCTACACCCCTGCCACTAGCACTACTGGTCATTTAGAAGTGCAAGGCCAATCCTCGCCCAACTGAACAAGTGCCAGTAAACTCGATGCCTGCACTCTTTCTGTATGAATCGGGCTGCCATTTTGGTGCCATTGTACGAAACATCATGGTGGACCCCAAAGACCTGACAGACCAGAGTGTGACACTCTCTTATGCCAACACTCCCAGGCCCCCTCTCCCCCCCCACACACATTCACCACACTCAGTGTAGCCCTCAGGCACGTAAAGACACTGTACACTGTACATAGACGAAATCATGGAGGCGGCTTGTATGGGTACACCATATATAGGTATTAGGGAAAGGAGGGGAAGATATCAGAAAAACAGGCAAGATGAGAGAATTATGTAAGGAATACCAGGGCCCCTGGGCCTTAGGGTCGACAGTGTGAATAGTTTAGGTTAGATTGTTAATAGACTTGTAGCATGTTGTGGAGACAAAAGAATAAGATACATGCATAAAGTAGGTGAAGAACCTTTATTTAACTAGGGGTTAGGGTAGGAGATGTATCATTATTATTGTGATGTCAATGAACTTGTACGCATTATAAAAAAATATGCATTATATATATACTGTGCCGTGAACTTGGACATTTGCCGTTTGACTTGTACCATTTAAATATTTACTGCCCCGTTTCCGTCAGTTCAGAGACGGCGTTTTATAAAAATAAAACGATCGCTATTACAAAGAACCTGTGTGTCTCGTTTTGTGAATTTGTACATTTGACGCTAAGAGCAGGATACAAGGATACACACATCATCATCATAATCACAGATCATCGCCTTAACATTTGACGCAAAGAGCAGGATAGAACACCGAAGAAGAAGGCACACGTTGTTGTCCACCCCTTATCACATGCTACCCACATACGAGGGAAAGTCAAACTTACCACATAAACATGTTTTAAAAGTTCCAGGAATATCCCTCTGTAGATGCTGCTACCCCGCCACCATTAATGGTCGCCATTGCTATAGCCAAAGAAAGTCAGGACGCGACTACCAACACTGAGTACCCTTCCATGCCGATAAAAACCTTTCAGGGTGCCCAGATATACTTAGTCCTCACAGACACACAACGAGCTGATGCTGAATCGCTATTAAGTCAGTTCAAGGATGTTCTCTTGGGAAAACACGGTCTCACTGACTTAGAGACTTTCAAGTTAACTTTGCTAGACCCGACACCCACAAGGTGCAAACCCTACGCTCTACCCCACTCAACTTTGGACATAATTGATAAAGAAGTTCCAGTGATGTTCCATGCTGGAGTAATTCAACCCTCTGAATCACCGTACATGGCCCTATAGTACCAGTATACAAGCTTGATGGAAGTCACCAATTTTATACAGATTTTCGACGATTAAATGCAATAACTAAGTTTCAAGTCAAAACCCTATCTGATGCCGATTATCTCTTTTCAAGGTCAAGCAGTAACCGAGGTGTCAGCAAGCTTGACTTGAAACGTGGTTTGGGGGCAGCTTCCGGTCCGACCAGAAGATCGAGCCAAGTTAGCATTTGTGATGCCTCCCGGCCAATACGAATTTCTAGTGACGCCCTTTTGTGTTCAAAATGCACCCGCCACTTTCACCATAGAAAACCACAATATTTCTAATTTAATGGATGATTTACTCGTCTCCACAGCAGCATGGGAGGAACCTTAACAAACTCTTGATATTCTACTGTCTTGCCTGAGAAAGAAAGGCCTAAGAGCCCGCCACTCTAAATGTCAGTTTGGCGGCCGTGCCTTGCTTTATTTGGGTCACATGGTAGGTCATGGAGTGCTTCGCCCTCACCAGGACAAGTTGATTTGTCCCCCTCCACCGCGCACTAAAAGGAAGGTTATATCGCTACTAGGCCTAGCTGGTTACTATCAGAAATCCCCCCCCCCCCCTCTAGTTAACAAACATTGCTGCCCCGCTCTTTGACCTTGCGCGCTGGCTAAGAAAAACTGGATGCCCACATGTGAGGACGGCATTCCGCCATCTTAAAGAATGCCTTACCACTGACCCAGTCTTATAATCAGCCCACCCTGCCCGAATGTATGTTTCGTGCACTGATGTCTCGGTAATCGGATTAGTGCTATACTGCTCCAAGAAGTTAATGACGCACCTGCTCTGCTCGGTAATCGGATTAGTGCTATACTGCTCCAAGAAGTTAATGACGCACCTGCTACACTCGGTAATCGGATTAGTGCTGTACTGCTCCAAGAAGTTAATGACGACCTGCTATGCTCGGTAATCGGATAAGTGCTATACTGCTCCAAGAAGTTAATGACGCACCTGCTATGCTCGGTAATCGGATTAGTGCTGTACTGCTCCAAGAAGTTAATGACGACCTGCTATGCTCGTGCCACTTGCGTACGTTAGTATCAAGTTGACCAGCGCTGAGAAAAATTATGACACCTCAAATTTGGAATGTCTGGCCATAGTGTGGGTTATAAAAAAAAATTCCAGTCATATCTGTACGGCCGAGAGTTCATCAACCTCTCAAATACTTATTTCGATCTAAAATTCTGAATGGACAACTTGTACGTTGGGCCCTAAACTTACAGCCCTATAATTGCGCATTCAGTATATCACCGGCTCCGATATTATCAGTCCGGATTTCTTCACCTGGTGTCCCGTGGACGACGACAACTGTCTGTTGAATGCAAGAGAGCCCTGCTTCACCGATGCACCAGAGTTCATGCCTAACACTAACAATTAATTCAGCTCTTTGAGATGTATCATGTTGATATGCCCCCCTCCCTCCTGCGAAAATGTGCATAACAGTATCGTGAGGTTTTTGTACACATACGTATAAAAGTATGCGTAATAACTTTATTTTCCTTTGTAAAAATATTTGTCTTTTTATCACTAATTCCCCTATGCTCTGTGTTATGACATAGGCTTAGTGTATTTTTAATCTACTTTGTACGTAGCAATAATTGTTCCATAATCGAATTCTCCATAATTCTATAAATAGATCTTTTGTGTACCCGTTCGTAGTGGCTGCACATTTTATATTACTTATTTGAAATCTTGAGAGTAAAACAACTGTAGCAATCAGTTGTATTTTTCTTCTTCGTTTTTTTTTTGTTTGTTTTTGGGCCTGACTCGTACGTCAGTAGCTATTTTGGTTTATTTCCATTATTATTAATCCAATATCTGCTAATATATATATTTATATTTCAATCTAAAATGATGAATTCACCTTTCATCTGTTTTTTTTTTGTTTTTAATTAATCCACTGAGTAGATCATCACAATAGTCTTTTCATGCACTTTTCGTAGCAAAGTCACAAGTTTATTGTTCATGTTATTACTGTCAATTCCAGTGTTTCCTTTCTTAGGTTGTAGAATACTGACAAGTGTTTAGCATACTGTATACAAGTATCCTAGCTCTAAAATTTGTACAAATAATAGTTTACTCGAATAATACATATCTACCTAAAACATAAATATAGCACATCAATAGCAAAATGAACAAAATATTTCTAAATCCATTCTCTCTCAATCAGTCAGTTAACTCATCATTATGCTAACGGCCACCTTTCATAACCACACTTCTTGCCACTCCAAATTCAAGTGATTAGACAATAGAATTCTCTACAGTAGGAAAGTTTTGATTTCAGCCCATTGGCTAGTATCGTTCTTGTAAATCTTAACCATTGGATAATATAAACTAATCATCCAGTTGGAACTGGTTTGAATTGCATCAGCAATTTCTAGCATATTCTCAACTTGAGTTGCTTTCTCTAACTCTGAAACTTACAAACCCAAGGTCGGGTCACTCCAACAATTTAACAATTTATATAACAATTAAGTCTAGAAATGGGGATAGGTAAATTTACTCTGCCATAGATGGGTTGTTATGATATTTTTGAGGGACTGGGGTGTAGAGATTTGACGTGACGTGGTTGAGGAATGTGACGTCAGGAAATTAACGTCAGACATTTTACAAGCTGTGGTGTTTTGTTTTGTGAACAGCTAGTGAACAAAGATGTTTTCCTTTTTCTAGCTCTCTACTACACATATCCTATTTCAGCCAAACACAAGCATCCACGAAGAAATAACATCGTCATGTTACATGCGCTACCTACATAAAGCTTTGAAAAATAGTAGCTAGCAATCTTGTATTCATTAATTGCCAACATTGTTTGAATATTTGCTACTTTCACGTTGTTTAAGTTCTCAACAATATTGGTAGTACCTGTTCTAAATCAGTTTCTGAGTTGCACAATCAGAAATTAATATTATTTGACAGGTGTTCTATTGATAGATATTGCGAATGAACACTCATTATTCTGGAAATGTTTTTAAATATTACGATAATGCAATTTGCCCTTTACTTACTGCGAACTATATTAAGTTCAAAGCAGAATGTACTTTCAGCATTTAAATGATTTTTTTCATTTGCAGAAGTTGTGAACTGTTACGTATGTGTGTGTTTCTGTGTGTGTGAGAGAGAGTGGGGGAGGGAGTGTATGCAAAAATGTGACATATATTTTAGAAAGGACTTTAGGTCAGTGTGTCAAGGAAGGGGCGCAACTATTCAGGGGAATGACATTAGGAGTTATAGGAATTTGTATGTGTGACACGAAGCCACCCTAGATATTAGTTATAATAATTATTATTATTAATGATCCATAACTGATTACAAGTGATGAGAATCTTAATTTATGTTATTAATAATTCTC
Organism: Sinotaia quadrata; assembly: GCA_028829895.1. Lineage (NCBI taxonomy): Eukaryota > Metazoa > Mollusca > Gastropoda > Architaenioglossa > Viviparidae > Sinotaia > Sinotaia quadrata. The sequence continues at coordinate 14,101,069 of CM054182.1, forward strand.
TTGAAGACACCATTCCTCTCTCTCACTTGGCGGATATGTGGGCGTTATGAACATTTTCTCTCTCCCACAACATTAAAAAACATTTATTGTCACATAATGTTTCCGTAGGTAGAAAACGTCTTACCAAAGGAGAAGATAAATCCGTCTTTATTCTAGATGTAGCGAGCCCCCATACACCCAATATATCTCCAACATAAGGTTATCGATATGTGTAAGAAGGTCAATAAATTTATTAAATCAACAATCAAATGTACATAAAACAAATACAATGAAAATATTTTTGCACATCAATATTTCTATGTAACCACATTCAAATAATTTCAGTGACTATACGGTCTTATATCCTAACACATAATTCAGCAGATTAGTGTCAATATAAATCACAGGATAATTCTTATAAGAGAACGGAAATGGAGTTATAATGAGATAAGTGATAATAGTTTGAACATGGCCTTGTCTAGATGCTACTACAATAGTCTTTCATGCACTCTCATAACAATGTCACAAGTTTATTGTTCATAGAAGAAGTGTCAGTAGTAGTTCCACTATCTATGTGCCCACAGGAATTGCATTAAAACTTTTCATCTTGACCATGTTTTCCGTTCTTGGTGGATTCCTGTGGGGCCTTCCTCCTTTCTCTTGTATTCGAGGAGAAAGAAGTGTCAATTCTTCACGTGTTTTTATAGCATGCTGTAGAATGTTCCATGAGCTGCTGTTCTCTCAAGACTAATCTAGGTGCTCCCTCGCTCCATTAGTTCCCTGAAGCAGAACAATGTAACTTCCTTAACCAGAAGTTCTATGATGTAGTTGAGCATTCCTTGCTGCCATACATTAACAGTGCAGTGTATCCTTACATTTATATACAGGTGATAGAGACTTATCGAATCTATCATGGTCGTAACAGTTTATAAATCAATAAACTGGGAGATTCTAGAAATTCCAGAGATTCTAGAATTAAAAAATGATGCTTCTAACTTGTAAAGTATAATCAAGAAACAAACACTATGTTTTCCAGTTTATTCATCTCTAACTCCATTTTCTTATATTCAAGTCACAGCTTACAGTTTCCTGCAACAGTATTTATTTGCCCGATACACACATAAGCATAGAAATCACAATAACACTTCATGAACAATGTTCACTAGAAACAATGTCATGTGTGTAACATACAAGCATCATAAATCACAACTGAAGAAGTAATAGTCTACTCATATAATACATCTCTACATAAAACACAACTATAAAATATCAATAGCAAAATGCACGAAATATTTCTAAATCCATTCTCTCTCAATCATTCACTTAACTCACCATTACGCTACTCTTCTCATACTGTCCAACTAATGATACACATCCTTCATCTTCTGGTAAATCTTGCTATTGATATCATCCATCTTCTGGTAAATCTTGCTATTGATATCATCCTTTATCTTCTGGTACAGTCTTGCTATTGATATCATCCTTTATCTTCTGGTACAGTCTTGCTATTGATATCATCCTTTATCTTCTGGTAAGTCTTGCTATTGATATCATCCATCTTCTGGTACAGTCTTGCTATTGATATCATCCTTTATCTTCTGGTACAGTCTTGCTATTGATATCATCCTTTATCTTCTGGTAAGTCTTGCTATTGATATCATCCATCTTCTGGTACAGTCTTGCTATTGATATCATCCTTTATCTTCTGGTACAGTCTTGCTATTGATATCATCCTTTATCTTCTGGTACAGTCTTGCTATTGATATCATTTTCATCTTCTGGTAAGTCTTGCTATTGATATCATCCTTAATCTTCTCTCCAACTATTAATATAATCATGTACATTTTCTGGTACTGTCGTACTATTGATATCATCCTTAATCTTATGGCATTGTCATACTATTTATATCATCGTTAATCTTCTGTTACTGTCCTATAATGATATCATCGTTGCCAAATTTCTATTTGGTACTGGTACTACTCCGATTGTTTGGAACAGGGACTAACACTCAGATTGTTTGGTACAGGACTATTAAGATTGTTTGGTACAGGACTATTCAGATTGTTTGGTACAGAACTATTCAGATTGTTTGGTACAGGACTATTCAGATTGTTTGGTACAGGACTATTCAGAATGTTTGTTCCTGAATGAGTTTTGAGGTACACAAAACTTAACGTTTAACTGAAATGTTAAATTATCATGTAGACATATAGATATAAGCTTACTGGATAAAACTACAAACTTATTTGTAGATATAGCTTCTTGATCATCGTGCCTTCATCCATTTAAAAAAAAAAACAAAAAAAAACTACTGTGTACATTTCGAATACTTCCGTCACCAGGCTTGGGGCTTGATTTCAAAGAAACTATTTATCTACTGAAGGGACAGTGTCTTCCTTTAAGGTTTGCTATAAAATGTATTTCGTTGGCAAGGTAACTGTGAAAATATTCTTTTCGTCACTGCTGAGAACATAATTTCAGATCGTATGCTGAGAATTCTTTTGCATTTTTATTCTTTCGGCTCTAGTGTTTATTTTCGTTCAGTGTTTTGCGGAAATCATAAACACTAATACAAATATTAAAAAAATATACATTGCTTGTACAATATTCGAAGTGACACAATATTTCACCAATTTCTTGAAAACGATTACACAGCGTTCTGAGACATAAATAAGCACTCTGAAGAAATAGCACGTCACCATTAAAGTAAGGCTTTACACTTACCATTAAAAGTAAGGCTTTACACGTCACCATTAAAGTAAGGCTTTACACTTAACATTAAAAGTAAGGCTTTACACGTCACCATTAAAGTAAGGCTTTACACTTAACATTAAAAGTAAGGCTTTACATGTCACCATTAAAAGTAAGGCTTTACACTTAAACATTACAAGTAAGTTCATACACTTGAACATTAAAAGTAAGGATTTACACGTTAGCATTAAAAGTAAGGCTTTACACTTAAACAGTAAATGTAAGGCTTTACACGTTATCATTAACAGTAAGGCTTTACACTTAAACATTAAAAGTAAGGTTCTACACGTTGACAATAAAAGTAAGGTTTACACTTAAACATTAAAAGTAAGACTTCACATGATGGAATTTATATTCTGATTTGTCTAACACTTTTACTCTTGCAGTAGCAACCATTATTGATATATGAAGTGATGACATTTTTATTTGATTTATCTAACACATTCACTCTTGCGATAACAATCATTAATGAAGTGATGACATTTATATTCTGATTTATCTAACACATTCACTCTTGCGATAACAATCATTAATGAAGTGATGACATTTATATTCTGATTTATCTAACACATTCACTCGTGCGATAACAATCATTAATGAAGTGATGACATTTATATTCTGATTTATCTAACACATTCACTCGTGCGATAACAATCATTAATGAAGTGATGACATTTATATTCTGATTTATCTAACACATTCACTCTTGCTATAACAATCATTGCTGATATAAGGAATGGTGAAATGTATATTCTGATTTGTCCAACCATCCTTTATTGTTGTTGTGGTTGTTGTAGTTACAGTTGGATTTTCACTTGGATTTGGTTGCTGTTACAGTTGGATTTTCACATGGATTGGGTTGTTGTTACAATCGGATTTTCACATGGATTTGGTTGTTGTTACAGTTGGATTTTCACATGGATTTCGTTGTTGTTACAGTTGGATTTTCACTTGGATTTAGTTGTTGTTGCAGTCGGATTTTCACATAGATTTGGTTGTTGTTACAGTTGGATTTTCACATAGATTTGGTTGTTGTTATAGTTGGATTTTCACATAGATTTGGTTGTTGTTACAGTTGGATTTTCACATGGATTTCGCCAATTTTCACCGTCATTGTACTTTATCGATATTTTATTTCATAATCAAATATTGAGTTTCTGCGGCCCATCTTATTCGACCAAAATTAGTTTCCAGATGTAGATATGTTAATGGATTTTTATCAATCAAAACTACAAAGTTTCCACTCTGTAAATCTCCTAGCTTAAGACTGGAATAATGTCGCAAATTATGTTTGATTGTCGAGTGGCATTTTGTTCACAGTACGCCTCATCGTATTAGAGACAAAATGGTGCCAAAATACATTTGCAGACATCTACTTCTGAAACGAATGGCAGTGAATAGTTAGCACTTCCTAATATTGGTGTATGGGTTCACATGGCTTTAAGATGTGGGAAAGCCAAATCACATTCCGATGACTAAGCTTTTCATATTTTGTGGTGCTTGCTGTTTCGTGTTATTGTAGTAGATGTAACTGAGCGTGTGACCAGTTGATATCAATGTCTTGAATGATAATTGAATCCTTGAAACAAACTCTTTAGAATAGCTTCCATATCTCAGAAATCAAAAAGAATCATGCTATATTACTGGAAGGAGCCAATGTCTGCCTTTTTTTGTCTTGTGGTCACCAGCAATACAATTAGATGAATACTGTTCCTTATAGATTAATTACTGTCTTGATCAATAGCAATCTACTAGATGAATGTTGTGCCTTACAGATCTAATTTCTATCTTGATCACCAGCAATACCATTAGACGAACATTGTGAGTTATAGATCTAATTTATATCTTGATCACCAACAAATCCATCCGATGAATGTTGTGACTTATAGATCTAATATATGTCTTGTGACTTAATTAGTGTCTTAATCAACAGCAGTTCCATTAGAATGATTAGATGAATGTTGTGACTCATAGATCTAATTTGTCTTGGTCACCAGCAAAACCGTTATACGAATGTTATGCCTTACAGATCTAATTACTTCCTTAATCACCAGCAATTCCATAAACTGAATGTTGTGACTTATAATTCTAATTTCTGTCTTGATCACTAACAGTTCCATTAGATGAATGATGTGACTTATAGATCTAATTTCTCTCTTGGTCACCTCCAAAACCGTTAGATGAATGTTGTGCTTTATAGATCTAATTAATGCCTTTAATGCAATTGCATTAGATGGATGTTGACTTATAGATCTAATTTCTTTAGTCACCAGCAATTCCATTAGATGAATGTTGTGACTTATAGATCTAATTTCTGGCTTGACCCAATACCGTTAAATGAATGTTATGCCTTATAAATATAATTACTGCCGTAATCACCAGCAATTCCATAAGATGAATGTTTTGACTTATAGATCTAATTTCTGTCTTGGTCACCAGCAATTGCATTAGATGAATGTTGTGCCTTATATATCTAATTACTGTCTTGACATCTAACATTGCTCTTGGTTCAGTTTCACTCCCGGCTGTCATGGTTTTTGTATTGTTCGAATATTCTAGAATAAATTAGTGTCAAATACACTAGTAGAATTTTTTTTTAGATATATCTTTATAGATATGGGCATAAGAAATTGAAATGCTGATGGAACATTTCATAACCAAATAGCATTGTGGGACACAAACACATGAAATGGAGTAAAAGTTTTTGTCACCTGGCGACCTGATTAGAACTAAATTAACTGTAAAGAAACTCGATCACTTTATTGCATTTCGCACGTCCTCTACGCAGAGCAGGAAATAAGCATTTTTTTTTTGGGGTCTCTGAATTTAGACAACGATAACCTGCATAGGATCTCAAGCTTCTGTTAATTTTGACCTCTGACCTCATAAATGAGACTGAAGAACGACTACTTTCAATAATAAAACAGTTGCTAAGGAGATAATGATAATAGTTTTTCTCTGACCATATTTGGTTTATGGCAGTCTTCTAAGAGATGTAGGAGTGACATTATCTGACTGAACGGCAAGCTTCTGTCTCTATTTGATGTAATTTTCATCTGTTGCAAGCTTCAGTTTGTCTGTATTTATGTAATTTTCATCTGTTGCAAGCTTCAGTTTGTCTGTATTTCATGTAATTTTCATCTGTTGCAAGCTTCAGTTTGTCTGTATTTATGTAATTTTCATCTGTTGCAAGCTTCAGTTTGTCTGTATTTCATGTAATTTTCATCTGTTGCAAGCTTCAGTTTGTCTGTATTTATGTAATTTTCATCTGTTGCAAGCTTCAGTTTGTCTCTATTTGATGTAATTTTCATCTGTTGCAAGCTTCAGTTTGTCTCTATTTGATGTAATTTTCATCTGTTGCAAGCTTCAGTTTGTCTGTATTTATGTAATTTTCATCTGTTGCAAGCAATCAGTTTGTCTGTATTTGATGTAATTTTCATCTGTTGCAAGCAATCAGTTTGTCTGTATTTGATGTAATTTTCATCTGTTGCAAGCAATCAGTTTGTCTGTATTTGATGTAATTTTCATCTGTTGCAAGCTTCAGTTTGTCTGTATTTCATGTAATGTTCATCTGTTGCAAGCAATCAGTTTGTCTGTATTTGATGTAATTTTCATCTGTTGCAAGCTTCAGTTTGTCTGTATTTGATGTAATTTTCATCTGTTGCAAGCTTCAGTTTTGTCTGTATTTCATGTAATTTTCATCTGTTGCAAGCTTCAGGTTGTCTGTATTTCATGTAATTTTTATCTGTTGCAAGCTTCAATTTGTCTGTATTTCATGTAATTTTCATCTGTTGCAAATGCATAACTGTACCAAACCTTGTCCATCCGGTTACCCATCTATAGACTGATTAATTTCCTTGTATTCGTGCTAAAATCGGTGTCCCAGTTTTGGCAGTTCTCCCACTCCCAGTTGAGCCGAAAATAGTGTCCCAATATGGCAGCTCTCCTACTCCCAGCTGAGTTCAAAACAGTGTTAGAAAACGACAGGTCTCTTTTAATATAATTACCCCTGCAAAACATTAACGAACAGCTTAGTGGGGATTTTGTCTTTTATGACGCATACACCATGTTGGGTGATATGGTCAAAGTTACTCACATCCCTTACACAGTTTCCATTGTTCGGAATTTCACCCACTTGCTGCATGAAGAAATTCTTTACTTTTAATTTATTTCCCTCGAGAGCCAAATACTTTAAATAATCATTGAATCTTTGTAATCATTGTTACCTGTGAACCAACAGTTGCATAATAAATTTTCGCCTACTTCATTCTCTTTCACTCTATTTTTTATTGAAGGGTTCTAGACAACAGTTCTTTGTGTTTTCTCTTCCACTCTATTTTTTTATTGAATCTAGACAACAGTTCTTTGTGTTCTCTCTCGTTTGTTTGCGTAAGTTCAAAAACCAGGGCGGTGGTTTCTGCCTTCTCCAGTTAGTTCCTGGATGATAACAGGGGTTAGTTTCATGGTCAATGTTTCTTCATAAACACGGTAATAAGGTAATACTCCTGTGAACTAAACCAGGTAAATAACAACTCTTGCTACCTACAAACTAAGTAAAAATGTAATAATCCTGTAAACTAACAATTATTTCTATCTATAAACACAGTAATACTGTAATAATCCTGTAAACTATCAATTCTTGCTATCTACAAACACAGCAATACTGTAATAATCCTGTAAACTAAGCTAGGCAAATAAGAATTCTTGTTACACTACGGACAGTCGTTACCGTTACTTAAGGTCGATATTGAATTATTTCACTATTATATATTAAATAAAACCTAAATTTTATATTGAATTATTTCACTAATATATATTAAAGAAAAACCTAAATTTTATATTGAATTATTTCACTAATATATATTAAGGAAAAACCTAAATGTACCTCTCTTCTTGAGTTGTCTGCGTCGTTTTCCTCCTATTTCCAGTTCTCTAATGTTTTCACTCTATAACCCTGGCTATGCTAAACATTCACACATAGATCAGCTTTGTATCATTGGTGCTCTTGTACTGGGACCAGCTTTGTACAACCAGTGCTCTCGAACTTAGACCAGCATTGTACTACTAGTGCTCTCGTACTTAGATCAGCATTGTACTACTAGTACTCTCGTACTTAGATCAGCTTTGTACTACTAGTGCTCTCGTACTTAGATCAGCATTGTACTACTAGTGCTCTCACACTTAAATAAGGTTTGTATTAGTGCACTCGATCATAGATCAACTTTGTATTACAAATGCTTTCACACCTAGATAAGGTTTGTACGAGTGCACTCGAACTTAGATCAGCTTTGTACTACTAGTACTCTCGCACTTAGATCAGCTTAGTACTACTAGTGCTCTCGCACTTAGATCAGCTTAGTACTACTAGTGCTCTCGCACTTAGGTCAACTTTGTACTACTATCTGCAAGTTCGTTGTTCTAAGCTTCTCTGAATGTGGAACTGAATTAAATTATAGTCACTCCATGCCATTGCTATATTTTTTCTCCTTTACTAGCTATAGGTATTTTTTTTAATTGTAAAGCTTGTCCTCTTTTGTTCATTGACCAGCAGTCAAGGTTTTCATAGTAACTCATAATGCTGTCTTCTGAAATTCCTGATGGTAATATCTAAATGATCTGAAGACATGCGATTAGGCAGTAGTTATTGGACCTGATAGTAATGTCTATATGATAGACATACAATTAGGCAGTAGTTATTGGACTTGATAGTAATGTCTATATGATAGACATACAATTAGGCAGTAGTTGTTGGGCCTGATATTAATGTCTATGTTACGTGTCCAGTTACCGTATATCAGAATTTCATTCCACCTTTTAACCATATGTAAGAATGTCATTACCCTCCTTTCACCATTTGTAAGAATGTCATTACCCCCTTTCACCATTTGTAAGAATGTCATTATCCCCCTTCCACCATTTGAATGAATGTCATCCCCCATTTTCACCAAATGAAAGAATGCCATCCCCCCTTTCCAAGATTGTCTGACTCAAACTGAGTATTCCATATAACATTGAAAATCTTTTACTTTTTTCTATATTAGTATACACACATTTCTTAGATTATTTTTATTGTGGAGTTTTACACATTGGCAATAGAGAATGTTGGTGGATTTTAAAACCTGAATGAAAGTATTTTTTATGTTCATAACTTAATTCAAATCTTAACAGACTACAGCTCCACAGATTTAAAAAAGTGAAATATTTATTTTTAGTTTTAATTTAATTAGTGACATTTAGTACAGTTTGATTTCCTGCAATTTATGTACAATCTGTAGAATTGTAGTTTGTAGAAAGATCAATATTTCAACAGTTTAAGTCTGTGGTCCCAATTCTGCCCCCCCCCCCCCCCCCTGAAACTCTCACCTCTCTTATTAAACAGAAAATTGGTAATGAGAAATTTTAGCACAATTTTCCAATGACTTAAAGCAGTACTCATCTGCTGTGTCTTACCCTCTGCCAACCTTCAATCTCTCAGAAACGTGGTAGGATTCCGAGATTAAGTTTCACAACCAATCAACTGACATGTAAAAGTTGTGAAAGGTATAATAATAATGAAGCCTAAAAATACTGTCTGTTTTATAATATATACTTTTACTGAAACATATGAAAACAACAAATAATAAAGCACAGCAAAATAACAATATTTTAGAAAAATGTTCTTTCAAAAGAAAAGAATTGATTGACAAATTTATGCGCAATTTAACAAAAATTAACATATAACTATTAACATGAAGATATATCTGAGCATTAGTAACTATTAAAATGTAGATATAATTATCTGAGCATTAGTAATTCAGAGTAACTGTTATAATGTAGATATATCTGGGCATTAACTCAGAGTAAATATTGCAATGCAGATATGTTTCAGCACTAGTAATTCAAAGGAACTATTATAATGTGATATAGTAACTCAGAGTAACTATTACAATGCAGATATATCTAAGCACTAGTAACTCAGAGTAACTATTACAATGTATATATACCTACCTGAGCAATAGTAATTCAGAGTAACTGTTATAATGTAGAAATATATAAGCATTAGTGACTCAGAGAAATTATTGTAATGTAGATATATTTCAGCACTAGTAACTCAGAGTAACTATTACTATGTAGGTATATTTGAGTACGAGTAACTCAGTAATTACTATAATATAGGCAAATTTAAGTATTATTAACTTAGATTAACTATTAGGATGTAGAGATATATGAATACCAGTAACTCAGAGGAACTGTTAAAGTATAGTATTGCATCAGTTCACTAGTAACACAGATTAACTATTGGAATTTAGATTTATATATGTAATAGTACAGAGTAATTATTTTGTTGATTTATCAGTGTGGTAGTGACACAGTAACTATTGCAATGTAGATTTATCTGAGTACTAGTAGCACAGTAACAACTGCACTGTAGATTTGAATACCAGTTAAACACTAACTATTGTAATGTAGATATATATTTGAGTAGTAACAAAAAATAACTTTTTATGTAAATGTGATTGATTACTAGTAATACAGTAACCATTATAATGTAGATTTTTCTGAGAACTAATAACACAATGTAGAATTATCTAATTAGTAACAGGGAGTAAATATTGTAATGTATATTTATATCAGAATTAGTAACACAGCATCTATTAAAATATAGATTTATTTGGGTATTGGTGACACAGTAACTATTGCAATGTAGATGTATGAGTACCAGTAACAGAGTAACAATTGTAATGTACATTTATATGGGTACTGATAACACAGTAACTATAGGATTGTAGATTTATCTATGTACTAGTTAAACAGTAGCTATTATAATGTAGATTTATCTGAGTACTAGTGACACAGTAACTATTGTAATGTAGATTATATGAGCACTAGCGACACAGTAACTATAGTAATGTACTTTTATCTGAGTACAAGTGACACAGTAACTATTGTAATGTAGATTATATGAGCACTAGCGACACAGTAACTATAGTAATGTACTTTTATCTGAGTACAAGTGACACAGTAACTATTGTAATGTAGATTATATGAGCACTAGTGACACAGTAACTATTGTAATGTAGATTTATCTGAGTGCCAGGAACATGAGACTGTGAACCTTCCTTGCTACCAGTAATCAAGACGAGGTGGCGTGATGGGGGAAGGAGGGGTTTGGCATTGTATTGTGTGAGGGGATCCCGCTCATGTGATCCAGAGTCATCAATAATGCTCGCCACTCACAAAGACACACATTGTCATTCGGGGACAGACAGGCAAACATTATACACACAGGTTGCGATAAGACGCCCTTCGCCTCTTGAAATCCATCCATCAAGCGAGCCCACTGGTCCAAGACTGACGTTAAATAGGCCTACCATGTCACGCAGAGAAAAGAAAATAATGTTTCTATAAAATACAAATCATTTTCTTTTTTTTTTTCTCCTTTTCTTTCCTTTTCGTTTTTCAAACCCCACAAAGCAGTGTCAATGGTCTATCATAAATTTCAACTCTAGTTTGAGAGTGACTATCGTCAAACATGCAGCCTGGTTTTCGGTCAATGAGATTCTCACTTGACGACGAGACGACAACGACCTGGAGGTTTATGTCGTTTTCTTCACAGAATGGCGTACGCCTAACAGAGCGTTAGTTCCCCGCTGCGTGATGGCTTGCGAAGACAGATTTATCATGCCCGCACTCTTTGCTTTCATATTCCCTCGCCTGGGCAGGCCATTAATCACCGCGACCCACAGGGAGCGTTGCCTTGCCTTTCAATTTACAATGGGGCATCACTCCGCCGCTTATTTCCTCCTAGTGGTAACTGCGATAAATCATGGCTTAATATGCCCATTTACTGGCTATGCTAGGGTCTTCAAAACGCTTGTGTAATTTGATGTTAATACAGAATAGCTGCAGTGATGTCCAAGCGCAAATGAGTTACGACTTTAATACAAGGAGGGTCGGTAAGAAATGGCGAGCTGCATGACCAGAAAGGGGAGATTAGCCAACACTGCTTGATCTACCACGGTTTCCTCTACAGACCGAACTGCTCCTTAGCACAGTCATTTCTCCAAGGCGGGTTACTATTTGCTGAATGTTAAAAATAATACTAAAATACATTTAAACACACTAGGAAGAAAAGACGTCATAAAAGAAACCGTACCCCAAACCGGAAAAGCTTAGAATTAAATGTAGTGATTTAGTAAACAGTTACACACAAGCATACATTAACGGTCAATAGATTAAGAAACAAACCCATTGATTAAAACGACATTTGAAATGGATTTACATGGATTACATCAGGGTTAGATCTCCACACCGCTACGTCATGCCACAACAAGCATCAGAGACGAAACCAGGGACAGTCAAACGAAGTGAGTCATTTAAAAGAAAAACCAAGCAGTAATTCATTTCATGCACTGATTTAAAAATATTTCAATTATTTTACTCCTGTGGGTAATTTTTCAACAGATACTTTCTTTTAAAAAGACGAATGCAAGAATGATTTCTGGATTCCAAAAAAACGCTGATTGCAAGTATTGCCAGCTAAATCACTCTTTGCAACGGGTCTCCGAGTGCTATCTACATGTGGAGTGAATGCAACAAGTTTGGCATTATATGTCCCAGTCACTCATGTCTCACCTTGCAGCCTTGAAATGAGCCACAGGCGAGACGTAATTGCAGCACACAAAAAAGTTCGTGTACGGCTAATTCATTACTGAGTAACAGGACACTTAAAACTGCAGACATTGTTTCGGCACTGACCAAGATGTCACTGCCAAAGCCAGAATTGGTCCCGACTGCTTCAGTTTTTCTTATAGTTCCCCCTCTGTCTCTCCAAAGCGAGAGTCAAAAGGTCAGCTGAAGACACTTGAATGTAAAGCAATTTGATCTTAACTGTTGCCTCTTAAAAGGAAAGTTGGCATAAATGTACATTGTCGCATAATTCAAAAGAAACTAAGGTTGGACGTAAGAGTCAAAATGTTGCTAATATCATTTTAGAAATAACTTGTAATTAGAAGAAAACATCAAATATAAAATTAAAAAATGTGAATATACGGTACTTTATTAAAATCATTGAACCAAAAAGGTATAGCTGACATTGACAAAACAAACAACCCAATGCTAAGTGAAATAGTGTGTGTGTGTGTGTGTGTGTGTGTGTGCGTGTGTGTGTGTGTGTGTGTGTTGGCGGGGTGGGTGGGTGAGATTGGGGGGTCTGTTAGTGTGTTCTCTGCACTGTATTCATGTGTGCTGTGGTCTAGATCCATGAGTGTTGTGCATTGTGTTCTTGTGTACTACGAACTGTATTGATATGTTCAGTAAATTTGTTTTGTGTGATTTATTGTAAGGAATTCAAGGACAAATTATACCTGACCTCCTATCTGAAAATTATTTCTTATTGTCGTGTTAAGCTTCTTGATGTTTTTGTTCCTTTTGATAGCAGATATTTTTAACACAGTACACAGGCAATGTGAACAGTGATATAACTATCACACTCACCACATGTCATAATGTAAGTGGATTATGCATGATTAAAGAGGGTCCATATATATTATATAATATACTCGAACAATAGTGGGGAAGGGGGTTGTTGTTCAAGCCCAATGCTCGACTGACAGAATTCCTGCCATAAACTTTAGATATGCTTAAATACTGTGAGTCCAAATTGGGGATGGGGGAACTGTGCCTAAAGAATACCTAAGATTTACCAGAAAGGTCACTCATATTCCATAAATCGAGGATAATAAACCTGCTAATATTCAGACAAGGTAACACATCAATTTCTTAATATCATTAAATGTAATTTATTAAGAACTTTGCCATGTGATTTTGCATATTTATTTGTGATTGAATTGAATTGTTGCTATTTTTCCTGACATATGGCCAGAGAATAGAGGACCAGATTAACATATACTCTATAATCCTATTAAATAACTGTTGAAATGTGTAAAGATTGTGGAGCGCTATTTATCTTCTCTAAAGAGTACTAAATTGACACTCATGCCCCAACAGTACGTCTTCGGCTGCTCGGCAGACTGTACACAGAACACATCACTTGAATAGCGTTGACTCAATCCCCGACTCAATAACCGTAGGATGTCCCAGTGTTCAATTGATTGACAGCTTTGCCTCTCACACAACAAAGTCAGGTCCAATGCAAAACGCAGAACACAACTCAAAACTCAAGAAGTAGAATCCGCTCTGAAATAATAATAGTCATTTCTATGAGCGACAGTCCTATTATTTGTCAACCGGTACATGTGGCAACAGACAATAAGGTGTCCTATTTACAATTAACCTTTTATTCATATTTTTGCAATAAAAGATAAAATATGGAAGATAAAAAGATATAGTTTAAACCACGCACAAGCATGTTACAATTATGATAAAACATATTAAACACAAGTGGACTAAGATGATCACATAGACGAAAATATTTTAAACATGCACAGCACTTCACATTTTCGTAAATGTGATCATCTTAGTCCACTTGTGTTTAATATGTTTTATCATAACTGTAACATGCTTGTGCGTGGTTTAAACTATATCTTTTTATCTTCCATATTTTATCTTTTATTGCAAAAATACGAATAAAAGGTTAATTGTAAATAGGACACCTTATTGTCTGTTGCCACATGTACGGGTTGACAAATAATAGGAGTGTCGCTCATAGAAATGACTATTATTATTTCAGAGCGGATTCTACTTCTTGAGTTTTGAGTTCAGTTCTGCGTTTTGCATTGGACCTGACTTTGTTGTGTGAGAGGCAAAGCTGTCAATCAATTGAACACTGGGACATCCTACCGTTATTGAGTCGGGGATTGAGTCAACGCTATTTAAGTGATGTGTTCTGTGTACAGTCTGCCGAGCAGCCGAAGACGTACTGTTGGGGCATGAGCTGCCATAACTGATGACGATGATGAAAGATAAGTGGGCATCTGGTGATCTCTAAAGATCAGAACACTGTGTTATGACATTCGTATTGAATATTAATGTGTAGTATTACCATTTTGTTAATTTGTTAAATTCTTAATTTGTTGTTATCCAATTAACAGAAGTTGACTAATTATTAGCAAGGGAAGACCAAATGAAAAGGCCTGTGAGCTGAGCAAATGAGGATGTTTGGATGCTTAATTAGTTGTTATTGGATAACGTGCCTAGTTCACGCATTATTACACAGATTCATCTGTCACTGCAATTAATATATAAAATTAAGAGAATTAATTAAGGAGACTGAAGGGTGAGTCTGGCAACCAGTCTGTCATCAGCGTAGGTGTATGTTAGAAATTAACAACCTTTAAATCCTTATACTGAGACAGGGTCTCTAAATAAATACTGATATGTAACAGCTATACACTGTATATATATGTGTGCTGTGTAATGTATATTTGTATTTGTGATGTACACTGTATTCATGCGCCTTGTGTATTGTATCCATATGTATTATGTATTGTATTCATGTGTACTATGCGTTGTATTATTGTGTGTTATGTACAGTGTTTGTGTGTCTGTGTAACTCTTTTTATATGTATTGTGCATAGTATTTTTGAAGGTGACTTTCACCACACACACACACACACACACACACACACACACACACACACGCACACACACACGCACGCACGCACGCACACACACACACGCACACACACACACACACACACACACTATGATATTCGAAAACGTTTTGGACTGTAGAATGTCGCTTAAAATGTATTACTTGTTGAAGTCAAGCACTGTTATTCTTTAAAAAGCGATAATAATGTGAGTCATTATAGAGCATGACAGTCAGAACCATTTTATTAAAAGCACAATGGCTTTCCCAAGAAGCATCACGTTTAAGAAAATAACAGTATTATCTACTTTACGTGTATAATTATTTGTCATTTATCGAAGTCGTTTATTGCGGCAAAAAGAACTAGTTGACGACATTTGTGGCTGACATTTGTATTTTCCTTACGCCATCTCGGACTTTTCGCATAAAGACTGGGTTAAAGGTCACTCCCACTGCTCACAGCTCTTTCTAATTTAGAATTCTTTTCTTTAAGACATAGTAGTTGAGAATACATGAGGTGTTGCATGTTATTGTAGAGCAGCTGCATTATGATCGTAATTTACTTCCTATATCATGTTGGTGAACTGCATATACATGTATATTCTTATCGTACTATGGGTCCTCACTTACTTCCTATATCATGTTGGTAAACTTAATGTATATTCTTATAGTACTATGGGTCATCATTTACTTCCTATATCATGTTGGTTAACTTAATGTATATTCTTATCGTACTATGGGTCATCACTTACCTCACATACATGTCGGTAAACAGAATATAGAATCGCAATGTAAATAAAATCAAAATAAGTGTTTGTTACGTTTCCAGTATTTATTTAAAGACCCTGCTTAGAATAATTAAAAGACTTTAAATATAATTAATTCTTCCTCTCATATTCTACGCAGACTGGTTGCTCAATTTATTATCTGACTAATTAAAAGTGCGTCTTGTAGTTCAGACGACAAATTTACAGACTAATAAACTGCGAACTTTTAGCTAGATTTGAAAACAGTTAAATCCCTCTAAATTAATATGCACTCGTCATCAATCTTTCTGCTCATCCGCCCCCATTCAAATCTAAGAATTAATCTAATTGGTCTATTGTGCATAGAAATCAACTACTAAGAGGTATTAACAAAGAAAATAAGATTTAATAAAGTTTAACAAATTAACAATAAATCGAATGCAACGCGAATAGTCTTCACTCTGTCTTTACGCGCCTATGCCTGATTTTTGTCAATCTAAATTGCCAGAAAAGTGTTCCCTTGAGATCTGTACACTTGATTTTGCACTTAGCTCTATTCTTGTATCCTTGGTCTCAACACTCAGTCATGCTGATTCGTTCCCTCAGTCCCCCTTTAACGACACACGTGGTGCATAAGGAATGATGTCCCTTTGTTAGTGGCTAGGAACTGGAATTTTTGCAGCATGGCCCTCAGAGTGGATTTCGACACGCTTACACCAATAAGCTAATGCAGGTGAGGCATGGTGAAACATGAACCATGAGCCGACCTGTGGATGCAACGTGTTTGGATATAATTCTCAACCTAACAGGTCCTACCTAGGCATGGCTCAATTAAATGCGCTGAACAAAGAGTTTCGACCTCGCGTCGCTTACAATTAGATTTAGAAAAAATATAATCGTCTCACATGTGTTCCATTTAACAGTCATGACGTATGAAGCAATAAAATAGATACAACGTTAAATTAATGTTCATACAAGGGGTAATTCAAGCCGACAGAGCGCTTCACAATTTACAATTTAAATTACACGCAATAATTGAATTACATGAAGAATTCATATCGAGCGCAGCATTCTGGCTCTTAGTGAATTAAAACAATATAAATTAAAGTACAGAAATGGAAAAATGGTTACAATAAATTTATATTCCGTAACATATAGGTTTTCAGCTATTTCTCTGAACCATGCTCAAGTGTATATGGAAATCATATAATACATAGCACAAATACATACTTAAACAATACATAGGCAAATACTATTAAATAAAATGATACCTTTGAGAGAAGTCGAAGGGTACCTTGATTCTCTATGGCGCCGGCTGCCTCTCACGACCCGAGTAAGCTGATGGAATTAGCTAAAATGTGCTCGAAGTGAGGGAGCGGAAGCGTGTGGGTACATATATAGAAAGGTATATTGCGTATCACGTGACTGTTCGCAAAGCATGTGGTTGGTTCGAGAACTGGACAATGGTCCTAAAGTTACATAACATCTTGACCTGTTCTAGAAGCACCTAGAAAAAGGAAGCTTTGAACAAAGGGCCAAGGGTTTCAAATATTCGAATTTGAAGTAAACAAGGCAAGTGGGTCACGAAGTCGGACAATTTTATCAGACTGTGACACCCCCTTGCTTTTGAGGCGTTTATCTTGCCAAAGATAAAATGCCTCCTACAAATTATGTATGATAAAATGTAGAAGTCCACAATGAAGAAAAATTTACACAAAAAAATTTTCGACATTCCTAGAAATAAAGTGTGCAACTATATTTCATATTTACAGGAAGGAATCCGTAGGGTTCAGTTAATTGATTAAACGACATTCTATCAGTACCGGCACTTGATGGCATCAAGCACGACTCATGTAATCTGCGCCAACATTCAAAGACCCTTTGATGTAATGAATATTTGCGTCATACTGTGTCAGAAACAAAGACCAACGCATTAAACGGCTGTTCGTAAATTGCGCCTGTCCGAGAAAGGCCAACGGCTGGTGATCGCACTCAATGACAAAGGTTTTTCCGTACAAATAGTTTTCGAACTTTTTTATGGCCCAAACTATTGCAAGACATTCCTTTTCACTGGTGGAATATTTCTGTTCAGTAGTTGTGAGTTTACGGCTTGCATATGCAACTGGGTGTTTGGTGTCATTGTGTTCTTGTAATAACACTGCTCCTAATCCTGTGTTGCTAGCATCAGTCCTTAACAAGAATGGTTTTGTCAGATCTGGCAGTTTAACAACTAAATCTGAAGTCAGTCTAGATTTCAGTGTGTCAAAAGCGTTTTGGCATGCATCAGTCCACACTACTTTTGTAGGCATATTCTTACGTGTCAAGTCAGTCAGAGGACATGCAATGGCACTAAAATCTGGT
The DNA here is from genome assembly GCA_028829895.1 of Sinotaia quadrata. Classification (NCBI taxonomy): domain Eukaryota; kingdom Metazoa; phylum Mollusca; class Gastropoda; order Architaenioglossa; family Viviparidae; genus Sinotaia; species Sinotaia quadrata. Next base: position 14,119,438 of record CM054182.1, read on the forward strand.
ACGAATTTTCTGTAGTAGTTAGCAAGACCAAGAAAACTTCTAACTTGTGTTTTTGTTAGCGGTTGTGAAGTGTCCTTAAGTTGTGCTATCTTAGCTTCACTTGGCGACATAGTTCCATGACTCAACTTGTGTCCCAAGAAGTCTAAGGAGAATTGTGCTATTTCACACTTCGTAGGGCGGGCAGTGAGGTTGGCTTGTTTTAATCTGGCTAGCACATCTCGTAAGAGTGTTAAGTGCTCCTCCCATGTCTGGGTGCCTAGAATTAAATCATCCATGAAGTTCTCAACTCCACGTCCGTACAGTGGTTCTAACAATGACCGCATCATTTTAGAAAAAATGCTTGGAGCGTTTGAAACTCCGAAAGGCATAACTTTCCATGTGTAGTTTCCTACTGGTGTAGTGAAAGCTAGTATGTGTCGATCAGTGTCCTTGACCTTGATTTGCCAAAAACCGCGTGACAAATCTATTTTGGTATAGTAATGAGCGTTAGCTAGCTTAGTGAAGATGAGATCCGGATCAGGAAGAGGTTCGGCACAAAACTCTGTCACTTGATTGAGTTTGCGGTAGTCTACGCAAAAACGGAACGAGTTATCACGTTTTTTAATCAACACGATGGGTGATCCGTAGGCACTGTCAGTCTTCTCTATGACCCCTAGATCTAGCATAGTCTTAATCTCACGTCTAACGTCATCTATCTTAGCGTGTGGCAACGGATACGGCTTCAAACGTATCGGTTTGTTGTCAGTCAGCTTCAGTGAAAATTCTATTAAGTCTGTCAACCCTGGTTTGTCTGTCAGAGTAGATGAGAACTCATTAAGCAATTCATTCACTTCTTTTTTCTGTCTTTCTGTCAAGGCTTCATTTACCCTAACGTCTTTGACAGTTTCGTCCGTCTGTAGAGGACAGTTTGGTAAAGTACCAGTGACGCAATCAGTATCCCCCTCGTCTTCTGTAACTATCGTCGCTACGACAAAATCAGCTTGAGTGGTTTGATCCTCACGGCTTATGTACTTTTTGAGTAGGTTAACATGAAAGATTTTCTCTCTCTTTCCTGTCTGCACCTTATAGTTCAGTCCCCCTAGCTTGGCGGTAACTACAAAGGGCCCCTTCCATTTCATCTGAAGTTTGTTATGTGCTTCAGGAAGCAACAGTAACACTTTGTCATTAACTTCAAATTCTCTAGGTTTGGTGTGCTTATTGTAATATTCTGCCTGTCTAGACTGAGCTATCGTCAAGTTTTCCCGTGCTATCTTGCCTATAGTTTCAAGACGGTTTCTTAAGTCAGTGACGTATGTATAAGTTGTCTTAACTTCGTCATCTGTCTTTTCATCGGTCCAAAGTGCCTTCAAAATCATCATCGGTCCGCGTACAGTACGTCCGTAAAGTAGCTCAAATGGTGAAAATCCAGTGGAAGATTGTGGCACCTCCCTATATGCAAATAGTAGGGCAGGGATGTATCTGTCCCAGTCTTTCGGTTTATCAGTGGCGAGCTTTTTAAGTGCTGTTTTTAATGTCCCATTGTATTTTTCAATCAGACCATTTGCCTGGGGGTGGTATGGTGTGCAAGTAAGATGTTTGATGGAAAGTAAACGATTTACTTCCTTCATTACGTTGCCTATGAATTGACTCCCCTGATCCGTCAAAATTTCAGTAGGAATTCCAACACGACTCCAAAGACCGAAAAGGGCTTCGGCGACAGTTTCAGTATCAATATTTTTCAATGGTACTGCGTCGGCGAATCTTGTTGCGTAATCAATAGTGGTCAGCACGTATCGATTACCTCTCGTTGATGTGGGTATTATAGGCCCAATCAAATCCAATGCTACGCGCTTGTAGGGTTCACTGATCAGTTCAGGCTCTCCTAACGGTGCGGGTCTGATTGAATTTTTAGACTGTGTTCTCTGGCATGTGTCGCAACTTAACACGAATCTACGGATATCGGCAGTGATGTCCGGCCAATAAAACTCACTTGTAATACGACTAGTTGTTTTTTGTACACCCATGTGTGCACCAAAAAGACTCTCATGACCTAATCGTAATACGTCATTTCGTTTGGTTTGTGGAACGACTAATTGTTTCCGAAATTCGTCTCCCACTTTCGAATAGCGGTACAATAAACCCTTTTTCAGAATAATGCACGCTTTCTTATTCGAATCGTCAGTGTTGACGTCACTAACAAGTACAGCTTGTCTGCGTAACTTGTCTAGTGTTTCGTCCTCAGCTTGTAATATTTTAATCTCGCTAACTGTTGCTTTATCTACGGCTGGTGCGGCAGACATCGGTGCAGTTACAGATTTGTCTTTACTACTCGCTGCTCTGGTTACAGCGTTAACCAGTGGTGGTTCAGTTGAAGTTTGTTTTTTGCACGGCAAAACATACTTGCAACCAAGGATCACGTCATGCGGTGAGTTTTCCATAACTGCCGCTTTGACTGTTCCTTCTACAAAGTCTGAAACAATCGAGACTTCAGCTACTGGTAAAATGTCTTGTTCGCCGTTTGCAAAGGTGACAGAGATTGTCTCCCCTGTGTAGTCGGTACGGTTAACTAATGATGCATTTACAATAGCGTCTAGCTCACACCCTGTATCAAGCAAAGCGATTGTATCGTGACCGTTTGCCTGTACTGGTGTTCGATTCGACTTTTCTGTTTTAGGTGTATGACTTTCTACTGCGTAAACTTTAGCTGTTTTCTTTTCAGGACATGTTCGTGAAAAATGGCCACTATCACCACAAGTGTAACATGCAAGATTCTTTTTATCTTTCTGTTTGTCGGACTTGTTTTTAGTGTCGGGTTTAGATGTTTTATCATCGCGTTCACTAGGTGTCTTCCCGTCATTTTTCTTATCCTTTCGAGTCGGCGGTTCGTTCGGTCGAGACTTGTTGTTCGCGTGTGCGTTCGAGAATTGAGAATGTGCGTCATCAAAGCGATCGGCGGCGTTGCCTATCTCCTCTAGCGTAGATTTTTCCCTTATTGCTAAGTGAATCAGTAGATCTGATTTGTATGACCCGAGAATGTGGTCTTTTACCATTTCATCCCTAAGACCTGCGTATGTCTGTGGAGTTTCAGCTAGATCTATCCATCTTTGGAACAAGTCAGCTACGCGTCGTATGTACTGTGCGTGCGTCTCTGAACTGGCTTTAGTGGCCTGTTTAAACTTACGTCGGTATGTATCTGCTGTGAGTTTGTAACGTTTCAATAATGCGGCCTTGACTGTGTCGTAATTATCTGACTCAGAATCGCTAAGCTTATTGAACTCGTTTTTCGCACTGCCCTGCAATAACCCCGATAAATTTATCGCCCAATGTTCCGCTGGAATGTTTGTTGCTCTGGCTAACTTTTCAAACGTTTTTAAATACGCGTCTATTTGATCTTTGTTCTCATCAAATGGGACCATATTTATCTTTGGAATGATATTTTCAATTCTACTGTGATTATTTCCATCGCTAGAATGCGAATCACCACTGCTTCGGCGGTCACGGTTCGGATTAGTAACTTCTAGTTTCTTTACTTCCCATTCTAACCGTTTTATTTCCGCGTCTGCGGCGATGCGTTTGGCTTCTGTATCCGCTGCGATGCGTTTTGTTTCAATGTCGGCTAATCTTTCAGCTTCTAACTTTTTAACTTCAGCTTCTTGCTTTTTAGCTTCTGCGTCAGCTGCGATGCGTTTAGCTTCAGTTTCGGCTAGTTTTTCAGCTTCTAACTTCTTCAGTTCGCGATTAGCAACGCGTTCTTCTCTTTCTATCTCTTGCCTTTCTTTGTCCGCTTTTTCTACTCTCTCCTTTTCTGCTTTTTCCGCTTTCTCTAGCTCAGTTTTGATGTAGCTAGTCAGTTCGTCACCCTGATATCCTATCATGATACCGGTTTCTTTCAGGTCTTCGATAACCTGTTTGCGATCCATTTTACTGTCTTAGCGCGCTGGCTACAATAACAATGTATCTCGTGAATTGTGTGTTTTAACCGTCGGCGATAACTCCGCTTATCCCGAAAATAACTTTTAGGCTACAACCTTACAAAAATTATTTAATTTACTCAGAACACCTTCCGAAATAAATTACGCGTTAACTCTTTACACGTTTCACCTGCTTGTCACAGTGTCCGCTGTTCCAAGACTTCCGTAATGTCACGGCTCCTACCATACAACATTACACATTATATCTAGCACCCTAAATATAATAGTCCGAAGTCTGTTACTACCGATAACTCTCCTAGCTGGCGGTATAACCTTCGACTCCTCACAATGAAGTACTCAGTAACACAATACTAAATAAATCATTCAATAGCTAACATGACATATTTAACTACGCTTAAATATATCAACATTAACTAACATGCACGCTACTCTGCAAAAGAATACATGCACATGTCACAACAAAAGCAAAGAAAATCAGTGATACAAAAATCAAAAGAACAATTGGCAATTCTGTTCGTTCGTTCGTTTCTAGGTTATGATGCGCCCTATGTATAAAAATGTTACAATTTACAATTTAATACATATCAATCCCGGACGAGCCCCCACTTGTTACGTTTCCAGTATTTATTTAAAGACCCTGCTTAGAATAATTAAAAGACTTTAAATATAATTAATTCTTCCTCTCATATTCTACGCAGACTGGTTGCTCAATTTATTATCTGACTAATTAAAAGTGCGTCTTGTAGTTCAGACGACAAATTTACAGACTAATAAACTGCGAACTTTTAGCTAGATTTGAAAACAGTTAAATCCCTCTAAATTAATATGCACTCGTCATCAATCTTTCTGCTCATCCGCCCCCATTCAAATCTAAGAATTAATCTAATTGGTCTATTGTGCATAGAAATCAACTACTAAGAGGTATTAACAAAGAAAATAAGATTTAATAAAGTTTAACAAATTAACAATAAATCGAATGCAACGCGAATAGTCTTCACTCTGTCTTTACGCGCCTATGCCTGATTTTTGTCAATCTAAATTGCCAGAAAAGTGTTCCCTTGAGATCTGTACACTTGATTTTGCACTTAGCTCTATTCTTGTATCCTTGGTCTCAACACTCAGTCATGCTGATTCGTTCCCTCAGTCCCCCTTTAACGACACACGTGGTGCATAAGGAATGATGTCCCTTTGTTAGTGGCTAGGAACTGGAATTTTTGCAGCATGGCCCTCAGAGTGGATTTCGACACGCTTACACCAATAAGCTAATGCAGGTGAGGCATGGTGAAACATGAACCATGAGCCGACCTGTGGATGCAACGTGTTTGGATATAATTCTCAACCTAACAGGTCCTACCTAGGCATGGCTCAATTAAATGCGCTGAACAAAGAGTTTCGACCTCGCGTCGCTTACAATTAGATTTAGAAAAAATATAATCGTCTCACATGTGTTCCATTTAACAGTCATGACGTATGAAGCAATAAAATAGATACAACGTTAAATTAATGTTCATACAAGGGGTAATTCAAGCCGACAGAGCGCTTCACAATTTACAATTTAAATTACACGCAATAATTGAATTACATGAAGAATTCATATCGAGCGCAGCATTCTGGCTCTTAGTGAATTAAAACAATATAAATTAAAGTACAGAAATGGAAAAATGGTTACAATAAATTTATATTCCGTAACATATAGGTTTTCAGCTATTTCTCTGAACCATGCTCAAGTGTATATGGAAATCATATAATACATAGCACAAATACATACTTAAACAATACATAGGCAAATACTATTAAATAAAATGATACCTTTGAGAGAAGTCGAAGGGTACCTTGATTCTCTATGGCGCCGGCTGCCTCTCACGACCCGAGTAAGCTGATGGAATTAGCTAAAATGTGCTCGAAGTGAGGGAGCGGAAGCGTGTGGGTACATATATAGAAAGGTATATTGCGTATCACGTGACTGTTCGCAAAGCATGTGGTTGGTTCGAGAACTGGACAATGGTCCTAAAGTTACATAACATCTTGACCTGTTCTAGAAGCACCTAGAAAAAGGAAGCTTTGAACAAAGGGCCAAGGGTTTCAAATATTCGAATTTGAAGTAAACAAGGCAAGTGGGTCACGAAGTCGGACAATTTTATCAGACTGTGACAGTGTTTCACACGGGTAATTCAGATTTTCACTACATTTATTTACTTATAATTAAGTATTTCTATATGATGGATTGCCTTTTTATATTTAAGTCAAATGAATATATATATATATATGTTCATAGGTATAATTCATCATAGAATGGAGAGAGGAGTTTTAGAGAAATAATTATAGACAATGTACACAATCTTTTCAAAGATAGTAGCTGTTACTGTCATGCATTCACAACCACGCAGTTTGCAACAAGTCTCTGACAGATTAAATTTGCCCCTCCCTATTTTTAATTTTAATTGTTATATAAACTGCTAAACTGTCAGAGTAATCCAACCTTGGTCACTCTTTATGGTATTATTTTCAAAGTGTCTGAGTTTGAAGTAAATAGCCTAAGGCAAGAATATTCTAGATTTGCTGACCTAATGGAAACTGAGTGAGCAGTTTCGTATTATCCAAAGATAATTATAATCATTTGTGAGAACGAGACTAGCCAATGGGCTGAGTTTAAAGAGTTCACTTGCTGTAGAGAATTTTACACCCTAATCACTTTTGAATTTGAAGCAGAAGAAAGAATTCTGGCTTGAAGGCAGTCATTAGCTTGAGTGGTGAGTTTAATTGGCTGATTGAGAGCGAATTGATTTATAAACATTTCATGCATTTTTACTCTGATATGTTATATTTGTGTTCATGTAGAAATGTACTATATGAATTAACTTTTATTACTACAAATGTTTGAACTAAGCTGCACCCGTGTGGTGTATTAATATGTGACATTGTTTAATACACTGTATTTATTTTACTACGTGCGTGTATGGGGCAAATGAATCTAACGTCCAGTGGACTCCAAAGGTATGGATACATTTCTGGGTCTAACATCTAGTGAATTCCAAATGTACGGATAAATTTATGGATCTTACATCCTGTGAACTCCAAATGAATGCACACTTCCATTAGTTACTTAAGTCGAAACAAATTTCCATTATTACTTAGTCGAAACAGATTCCCATTAGTTACTTGGGTCGAAAAACATTTCCATTGGACACTTATGTCGATACACATTTCCATTAGAAACGTTGATACACACTATCATTTGACACTTTGATACACACTTTTACTAGAGATATGGCTACACTATTTTGTTAGACACATCGGCATCACTTCCATTGGATACTTACGTCGACCCACACTACGTCAACACACACTTCCATTGGATGTTTACGTCGACCCACACTACGTCAACACACACTTCCATTGGATACTTACGTCGACCCACACTACGTCAACACACACTTTCATTGGATTCTTACGTCCATATACACTTCCGTTAGAAATTAATAAATATTTCGATTGGATACTTACGCCATTAGACACTTAGATACACAACTTCAATTTACGTTAATACATACTGCCATTAGATACATATGTCAATAATAACTTCCGTTACATTAAAACACACTTCCATTAGGCACTTAGAAAATTTCATTTTACATCAATACACACTTCCATTATACAGCTAGATTCACAACATTTGAGGTCAATAAATACTTCCATTAGACATTTAGATACTTTCATTTTACGTCAATACACACTTCCATTAGACATTTAGATACTTTCATTTTACGTCAATACACACTTCCATTAGACATTTAGATACTTTCATTTTACGTCAATACCTACTTCCATTAGACATTTAGATACTTTCATTTTACGTCAATACCTACTTCCATTAGACATTTAGATGCACTATTTCAATAGACACTTGCATGGGCATCACTTCCATTGGATACTTACGTCAACACACACTTCCGTTAGACATTTGTGTTAGTAGACACTTCAATTCGACACTTAGGAGACATACAGAAGTCAGGTCACCACGCACACTGGACACTTTCGTCACTTACCGTCACTCACATGTCTAGAGGATTACACACGTCATCACACACTTTACTAGTCTCATGTCTAATTGATTTCATACTCACCAAACACTTTACTACTGGCACATGTCTAGAGAATTACACACTTCACCAACCACTTTACTATTGTCACATTTCTAGAGAAGTATACACGTCACTATATTTTATTATTGTCACAGGTCTAGAGGATTACACACGTCATCACATACTTTACTAAAGTCACATGTCTAATCGATTTCACATGTCACCATACACTTACTTTACACGCTTATATTGCACTACCTGATACTTTAGAAATTCAGTTCACTTAATTAAATTAAGTCCCTGGTGAATACATGTACTAATTATTCCCCTTAGTATTAATAGACGAACGTATGTTGTCTCCCTTCGATTTATTATTTTCAATCATGCTTTAAATTTTCCTTGTTTAAAATATACCCCATATTTACTATTCGCAAAACTGGTTAAAATTGTCATTATAGTTAATATTGACTTTCGTCTATAATAATAACTCAGAAAATTAAAATACATAAAGGCTCATTCCTTTCATGTTCATTAGAATTGTCCTTATAGAGTCATCGTGTGTGTGTGTGTGTGTGTGTGTGTGTGTGTGTGTGTGTGTGTGTGTGTGTGTGTGAATGAGAGTGTGTGGTGAATAATCGCTTGTTAGTGCATTTACTAACCGAATATGTTGCTGTAAGAAAAACATGTATGTACTCTATAGATACATCAAATATCCCTTAAAATCGAAACAGAAAAGGTCTTTGTAGTCAATGACTTTAACATGAATAATCTTTTATATAGGTAACACATAGCCGGTTTATAATCTATGTTATAAAGGTAAAACATTGTCGCTTATAATTTATGTTATATAGGTTTTAAAAAAACATAGCCAGATTATACTCTATGTTATATAGATAAAACATATTCAGCTTATATAATTTGTGTTATATAAATGAAACACAACCAGATTATAATCTATGTTATATAGGTAAAACATACCCAGCCTATAATCTATTTTATATAGGTAAAATGCACAGCTTTTGATCTGTTTATATAGGTAAACCATACCCAGCTGATAATCTATTTTAAATAGGTGAAACATACCCAGCTTATAATCTATGTTATATAGGTGAAACATACCCAGCTTATAATCTATGTTATATAGGTAAAACATACCCAGCTTATAATCTTTGTTATATAGGGAAAACATACCCAGCTTATAATCTATGTTATATAGGTAAAACATACCCTGCTTATAACCTTTTATATGGGTAAACCATAAATAGCTTATACTCTATTTAAATAGGTAGCATGCACAGATTATGATCTGTTTATATAGGTATACACAGCTGATAATCTATTTTATATAGGTAAAGCATGCACAACTTATAATCTATTGACATCTGCATGCAGAAATGTTTATAGTTAGCCTTAGACCATAGTGAGCCTACACTCTCCATTAGATTTAAACTACTCTCCAAACCAAACGATCTCCATAAGATCTTATCATAGATCTAATGAAAACTATGCATTTTATAAACCTTAAATGTAATTCTACAAGCTTTTAAGATATATATTAATTCTGCTTGGGTTAAATATGTAATCTATAATTAATATAGAGTAACTTATTAATTTGCGAACTTTATATACTACGTTGCATTATAGTCGCCATAATTAATTTTCTATAATCTAAGGTTACATGTGAAATTGTCTGCATATAATACCCTTGGACTAAATGTAAAGTTGTCTCTCTTATAGGAGCTATGTTGTATGTTGTATGTCTAAAATATTGTGGTGTATGCGAAGTTGTCTTTCTATAATCTCCTTCGATTATATGTACTGTGGTCTGTCTTTAAGACCTTTGAGCTGTGTGTGGAGTCTGTCTAGAATCTCGGACAATATGTGAAGTTGTCTGTCTATAATCTCCTTCAGCTATATGTGAAGTCATCTGTCTATAGTTTCCTTGACCTGAGTGTGAAATTATCTGTCTATAATCTTCTATGCGTGATGTCTGTCTAAAATCTTGGACAATATGAGAAGTTCTCCGACTGTAATCTCCTTGAGCTATGTGTGAAATCTACCTACAATCTTGGACAATATGTGAAGTTGTCTGTCTATAATCTCTTTGATCTATATGTGAAGTCTGTCTAAAATCGTGGACAGTATGTGAAGTTGTCTGCCTAAAATCGTGGACAATATGTGAAGTTGTCTGTCTATAATAACCTTGAGCTGTGTGTGAAGTTATCTGTCTATTGTATAAAGTTCTGTCTATAATCTCCTTGAACTACGTTTGAAGTCTAAAGTCTTGGCCACTCTAAGAAGTTGTCTGTCCATAATCTCCTCGAGCTATGTGTGACGTTATCTGTCTATTATCACCTAGAACTATTTGCGAAGTCTTCTATATCACTCTTAGAAACTGCTGTATGTGAAGTTATCTGTCTATAATCTGCTTGAGCTATGTGTGAAGTCTGTCTATATCAGTCTTAGAAACTGCTGTATGTGAAGTTATCTGTCTATAATCTGCTTGAGCTATGTGTGAAGTCTGTCTATATCAGTCTTAGAAACTGCTGTATGTGAAGTTATCTGTCTATAATCTGCTTGAGCTATGTGTGAAGTCTGTCTATATCAGTCTTAGTAACTGTGTTGCGATTTAAATACTCTCTATGATTCTACACACAAATTCACACTCGCGCGCCCACACTAACAGGCTTAGCTAATTTTCCTCTTTACTCTGAGAACGCTAGTCACTGATCGTCTGAGGAGGTAAGTACTGAAGTGTTCGCCATGATTTTGATGCGAGCAGAAGGTACGCCCTAACCAGAAAGCAGATGGGGCGTGCAAAAGTCCGCCCCCCCTCCCCGGTTCTCCACTTCAAAGTGACTGACGAGTGTCTGTTATGACAGGCGTGCATGCCACTCTCCGCGCGCCGTTCTCGCCACGTCGAGAAAGATTTGCCTAGCGCGGACCCTGTATGCGCGCGCATTAAGAGCAGTGTTTGGGGTAAATAGTGTGTCAGATATAATAGGACCTCGCTCGGTAGAAACGAGACAGAACAGTCGCAGGTTATTAGGCGGACATTGCCGCAAAGCCTTGAAGGTATATTGCTTGTCAGTTCTCCGCAGCGCACTAATCCGGCACTCCGCCACCATGGCTGCCAGCCCGGATTCACCTCAGTTTTCCGCCTGGAATATTATGGGATAGCAGTGCAGCTAACGGTTCTGATTTTTCTTTTTTGTCTTCATTTGCTGATGGCATGAACAGATTTTCAATCTTGGGAGAGTTTTGTGAATGAGATTTCTGATTGGTCAAAAACAAACAAGACCCAGAGTCATAAATTGTGTACCTGGCCTGTAGTCTTGCGTTTTGTCTCCGAGGCGTACCCCTCAGGTCTATGTAGAGTCCACAGTGTGTGCAGTAGTTCTGGTGTGCTTCCTCCAACTATACATATGGTTTAAACCGTTTGGTCAAATTGTTATTTTAGTTTCACCCTTGCTATTTAATGTCACTGCTCGATTATGTAAAGTATCTTTCTGTTCTGTTTATTCCGCTTTCCAGACTGTCTGACTGTATAAAGTATCTTTCTGTTCTGTTTATTCCGCTTTCCAGACTGTATAAAGTATCTTTCTGTTTTGTTTATTCCGCTTTCCAGACTGTATGACTGTATAAAGTATCTTTCTGTTCTGTTTATTCCGCTTTCTAGACTGTTTAAAGTATCTTTCTGTTTTGTTTATTCCGCTTTCCAGACTGTATAACTGTATAAAGTATCTTTCTGTTTTGTTTATTCCGCTTTCCAGACTGTATGACTGTATAAAGTATCTTTCTGTTCTGTTTATTCCGCTTTCTAGACTGTTTAAAGTATCTCTCTCTTCTGTTTATTCCGCTTTTCAAACTTTTATAAAATATCTATCTGTTCTGTTTATTCCGCTTTCCAGACTGTATAAAGTATCTTTCTGTTTTGTTTATTCCGCTTGCCTGATTGTATAAAGTATCTCCCATTTCTGCATATTCAGTTATCAGTATGTGTAAGAAGGTCAATAAATTTATTAAATCAACAATCACAACATACAAATGTAATCTAAAGAGCATTGACATTTACATCACTTCACAACAATGTTAGGTCAGCACGGGACAGTCATTCAGTCTAACTTACTATGGATATCATTCATCGCAGAAATGAGAGTGGAGTATGAGAGAAATAAACAATTAATTTTTAAAATAGGGAGAGCAACAATCACTTAAACAGCAACAATCTCTTTATACTGGCTATTCATTGACAGTTGATTAATTGATAGTTAATTAATCATACAATTAATTATCTTACCAATACATATCAAGACTGCACGAATAAGTTTTAATAACTCATTACAACTGTTTATAGGCTTTTACCAACTAATATTCATTATTAATTTATCAAGAGTGTTTTTAATTATTACATGAACACTGCTTTGTGTCTGTTAATTAGGTGCAAATGTGGAAAATGTATAATTCAGCCATCAAGATAAAAGAGTGCAAGTATTGTCACGAAGATGACAAAATACTTTATAAGATGGATTGTGCAGGCTATAGCTGCATAACACCGTCCAGATTTTTTTGTTAAGTAATAAATAGATCTTTAAACACACACACACACACACACATACACACACACACACACACACACACACACACACACAACATACTCACTTGGATGCAGCTCTGCCCACTTTTGTTGCTGACTTTCTCGAATTTCTGGTGAAAACAAAAAATGCTTGGTACTGCATCTGAAAGTAGTGGAGGTCTAACTTTTGGTACCTCAATGTCTGGCATTGCTAACTGTCTACTTTGCATTTCATAGTCTTCTTCTTGAAAATGCTATCTACACAGTACTGTATGTGCTTTCGGATGAAAGTTTTCTCTTTTCATCTTTGTAATCCACTTTTTTCGTAATTTGTGATCTTTGGAAACTGTAAAAAAAAGTAATGTTGTTAGTTAGTCTACTGTTTATGTAGCCATGTGCACTGCATTGATTAGCCATTTTTTATTTTTTTAAATCACGCGTTTACCACAAGGCAACATGTCGGACAGCGCATGCAGATTGTAGACCCACATCGTGACGTCAGTGTTATATTGCTATGACGAGAAGTCAGTCTCGCAAATGAACGCGAGCTCTGATTCCTTTCAGAAATTTTGACTTTCAAGACCGAAATAAATGCATTCATACAAATCACAGAAATTTAAAGTTTGCAGTCTTGATTCTAAGAATGGAAATTACTCATTTCATATGGATTTATTCTTATCTGTGGCAGTCCTAAATTCCATTTCACTTAGTCTATCTCTAGGACGGTTGACCCTTACCTCCCAGCTAGAGAGTGACCTAATTAGATAGCTCATTTCAAACGGACCGTGCAACGCATGGCCCAATCGCGCGTGACAAATGTACCGATCAAACCTCTGTTAGCCGGTAGGCCAGCGCTTCTTGACTGTTGAGGTGACGTGTTTTCCAGGTATTAACTAGGATTAATACTACTTATCAGATATCACCCTAATTGCGTATTATTGATGCAGCAGGAATCCATCCGCAGTGTATTATACTGCAGAAGGTATATCCTTTTGCTTACACAACACATTATATCATTTTTAATATTCATCATATTGTCGTAATGCTTATACATCCCACTTAAAATATAAGACTGTATGGTGACTATACATCCCACTTAAGATATAAGAGTGTATGGTGACTATACATCCCACTTAAGATATAAGACTGTATGGTGACTATACATCCCACTTAAGATATAAGACTGTATGGTGACTATACATCCCACTTAAGATATAAGACTGTATGATGACTATACATCCCACTTAAGATATAAGACTGTATGATGACTATACATCTCACTTAAGATATAAGACTGTATGATGACTACACATCCCACTTAATATATAAGACCTTATGATGACTATACATCTCACTTAAGATATAAGACTGTATTATGACTATACATCTCAAAGATATAAGACTGTATGATGACTATACATCTCAAAGATATAAGACTGTATGATGACTATACATCCCACTTAAGATATAAGAGTGTATGGTGACTATACATCCCACTTAAGATATAAGACTGTATGGTGACTATACATCCCACTTAAGATATAAGACTGTATGGTGACTATACATCCCACTTAAGATATAAGACTGTATGATGACTATACATCCCACTTAAGATATAAGACTGTATGATGACTATACATCTCACTTAAGATATAAGACCTTATGATGACTATACATCTCACTTAAGATATAAGACTGTATTATGACTATACATCTCAAAGATATAAGACTGTATGATGACTATACATCTCAAAGATATAAGACTGTATGATGACTATACATCTCACTTAAGATATAAGACTGTGTGGTGACTATACATCTCACTTAAGATATAAGACTGTATGATGACTATACATCTCAAAGATATAAGACTGTATGATGACTATACATCTCAAAGATATAAGACTGTATGATGACTATACATCTCACTTAAGATATAAGACTGTGTGGTGACTATACATCCCAATTAAGATATAAGACTGTATGATGACTATGTACATAAGAGAGTTAACAGGGAACACATGTGGACAAACTATGAAGTTCACTGCTTTTACTGGCAGATCGGCACCTTACCTTCGACGTTGACTCTACACGAGCACTGAGCCGCAAAAGCAACGGAACCGACCATTGGACCCTACAACGATCCACATCGACCCTAGACGACAACGTCGGGTGCCATACTGAGATAAGTGGGCTATACGTTAACAGTTACCAGCTTCTTTCATAACTTCGCTCATATATGGCTCATTCTCTGAACAAGTGTACCAGGAAGGGTGGGTCCATTTGAAACGTGTTTTCTTAAAAATAAAGCATGAAATAGCATGTGTTTATATTCTCTATATTCAGAATTGGTGTGAAAGATATATAAGGTAGTTTGTGAATGTGTGTTTATTTATTGTCTAATTATTTATAATACAAATTCGTTATTAACTAAACAATGGGATACACATGGGCCATTTTCTTGAATTTTCATTGTTATAAATAAACCAACAAACTTACTGAATCAAGGTTATCTTAGAAGCTATATACATTAAAGAAATATTCAATTTCCTTTTATCTGCAAACCATCAATTCTGTAAAGAAATAATATTTTTATAAAGGAACATTCTCTGTCAGTTTCTCCATAAATTAGATCCAAAAATGTTATTCTTTTACCAAACATTTATGTCAGACAAATACTCCATGAGGTTGCTAAATAGATAATTTATTGGATGTATTCATACGCTAATGTTCTTTGAAATTTATTCATTATATTCAGAAATATTCAGCTTTAGGAAAACTAATTTGACTTAATTTCCTCTTTATCAGGTTACAGCGGACTACTAAATTTGTAAATATAAAATAAATACGATAATATCGCGAACTACTTCTTACACATTTTAAAACTACTCATCTATTTGGAACTGGTTGGATTGCAAGCTCTAGCATATTCTCCACCTTAGTTGTTTACTCCAATTAAAATATATCATCATAAGCAGTGCCCTACGCCAGGTGATGTTGACATTTAACAAATATATAATTATTAAGTTTAGAAATAGTGACAGGCAATTTACTCCACCACATATACTTAGATAATTTGTGTTGGTATGGCTTACTTGCATATTATATGTTGATATGTCACCTAGATTTGTTTAATATTCCTGGTTGTATGTATCAGTTGGCTTGGAGCTTTATTCTAGACTATCACTCTTCTATTCTACACAATCTATCCTCCTTCTTTCCAGCCTTGCGGCCAGCCAGAAAGTGTGTTTGAGGGTTAGCATATGGTTACGGGAAGTCCAGGGTGATTGAGAATAAAGGCCTTGGCAATCACCCAGCTAAACATCAGAGAGAGAGAGACAGACAGACAGACAGGCAGACAGACATCTAGATGGAGAGAGAGAGACAGACAGACAGACAGACATCTAGAGAGAGAGAGAGAGGCCAGTAAGATAGAAGGATACATCAAGTGTAGTTTAATGAACAAGTTAATGAAAATGTAACGTTAGCACTGCAGATGAACAATTTGACAGAAATGGCTCACCATCGTGCAAGAGGTAATGACTTTAAAATTAGACACTGACTGATGCACCTGAAACTTAATTTGTTATTGACGAAGGACAAGTTGTTTCTCTGCGCTGAACGCACCCTGAGCAGAGTGATGAACGAGCACTGTCGCCGTGACAGAAGTAAACCTTTCTGCGCTGAACGCACCCCGAACACGGTGATGAACGAGCGCTGTCGCTATAAGAGAAGTAAACCTTTCTGCGCTGAACGCACCCCGAGCACGGTGATGAACGAGAGCTGTCGCCGTGAGAGAAGTAAACCTTTCGGTGCTGCGTGAGGTAATGAAATCGAGAAATGTCATCAGCGATTAGTTTTCTGGCCGGAAGTAGCTAGAGATGGCCGGAAGGAAGTGGAACATTTGGTGCAAAACAGTGCTCAACCTGACTGATGCATCACTAGCTAGAACGCGACGACAGCATAATGACCGAAAGTAGCAAGCGAATCCAATAATTTTTATCGTCATTATATTTTCAGATACCGCAGAAACATCGTTCATCATTTGTGTATATCGGAAGTGGTGGAATTTTATTTTAAAAAATATATAATTTTCGGTAATTGCTCAAGAAATCATGCAATTTTCCAGTCAATATGTTAATGTGTAATCGAACACACTAAATGTCGCAATAAAGAGAATATTTGATTCTTTTTTCCCCAATTAAAAACCAAAAGAAAACAGAACGGGGACGTCATTATTGCATCAAGACTGATAAAAATTGTGGTTTTAATTTCCGTGACAATTCTGGCAACCATTTCGTCAAGCAGTAAAAACTCTACAAATCATTTAGTCAAGCAGTAGTGACCCTTTTAATCGTTAATAACTGTCAAGCTAATCTGCTAACCGTTAATAACTGACAAGAGCTAGATAGTCTGTTAGCAGTTATTTAATCATGCACTAGAAACCCTGTAACCGTTATTTAATTATCTACTAGTGACTAAATACTCTGATATCCTTATTTAATCATACACTATATACAATTATGTCCCTTATTTAATCATGCACAAGATACACTGAAATCCGTTATTTAGTCACGATTACAGTTAACACTACATAAACTGCTAACCCGTTATTTCATCATACAGTAGTAACTTCACTGTACCAGAAATTTCTTGTGTAATCAGCATACTTTGCTACGATGCATCAAAGGAGTGTAGAGTATTATTTTGCACTTACACACACTGCAGCAGATGATTTCCCGCATCTACTCGGTCGTAACAGTTGACAGTAAGTAAACCAGCAGATTCGAATAACACAAGAAAGTAGAAAAGGCTAACAGCCACCTTTCAAGATCAGACTTCTTCTTACCACTCCAAATTCAAAGTGATTAGACAATAGATCTCTGTACAGCATGTAAACTTTTAGATCTCAGCCCATTGGCTGGTCTCGTTCTCCTAAATCATTAGAAAATAAAAACTACTCACTGGTTTGCATTATATCAACAATTTTTAGGACATTCTCGACTCGAGTTGTTTATTTCCAATACCACCGGAACGAGTGTCCAAGGTCGGGTTACTCTGACAATTTAAACATTCATATAACAATTAAATTTTAAAATATGGATAGGCAAATTTACTTCACCACAAATTATGTGAGTGCTATATACCCTTCTAACCATACTTTAGTTATGCAGTACATAACCTGATAACCATTATTTAGTCATGCACTAGATATCCCGTATTTAGCTATGCATTAGATACCCTGATAACAGTTATTTACTCATGCTCTGTATGTCCAGATAACCGCTATTTAGGTATGCACTAGACATCCTTTTAACCGTATTTAGTCATGCTTTAGATATCCCGATAACAGTTATTTAGTCATGCGTTCGATATCCTGTTAACAGTTATTAATTGAGCCAAACGCTTTTATAAGGTATTTGATTTAAACTTTCGTTTCACATTGGAATGCTATTGTAGTTGCGCATTGCCTATCACTCAGAACATTTTAGTTGCGCATTGCCTATCACTCAGAACTCTTTAGTTGCGCATTGCCTATCACTCAGAACTCTTTTGGTTGCGCATAGCTTATCACTCAGACAAAACTCTTGTAGTTCTGCATAACTGTCAGGGGACTATCTTCTAGTTGAGTATAACCATGTTGATCTTCTTCTAGTTGTGCGAAAGCCATTGGAACTTGGTGGAATTGTCTTCTAGCTGTGCGTAAGCCATTGGAACTTGGTGGAATTGTCTTCTAGCTATGCGTAACCGGCTAAAACGTGGCAAAAGTGTCATCTAGCTGTATGTAGCTCATCAGAACTGGTAAAAGTTTCACCTACCTGTGTGTAGTCCATAAGACCTTGTGGAATTGATTTCTAGCTGTCTGAAACATATTACTCACCTTCAACTAGTTTGTGTTATAACTTGGAATATCATTATACTACAAAAAAGCATTCGTCTAATTGCTTAGTATTCTGTACACTATAGCATCAAGTTTTTGTTATATTTTCGACATGTAACTGCAATTCACAACGCAGTTCAAAGTGTTGTATGATCTTTCTCGGTGTACATGCAAATAAGTTGAATAGCCTTGAACAACCTTGAATACTCTATTAAAAAATTCGAAAACATGAAAACACGACACTTAATCCATTAAGACAAACTATACACGATAGTAACATTGCCTTCATAGCTGGTCATCAAGTTAATGACACACAAAACAGTTGTAACGAAAGTTCTCATATTAATCTTAATGACACACAAAACAGTTGTAACGAAAGTTCTCATATTAATCTTAATGACATACAAAACAGTTGTAACGAAAGTTCTCATATTAATCTTAATGACACACAAAACAGTTGTAACGAAAGTTCTCATATTAATCTTAATGACACACAAAACAGTTGTAACGAAAGTTCTCATATTAATCTTAATGACACACAAAACAGTTGTAACGAAAGTTCTCATATTAATCTTACACTGAATAAATATCCAGGTAAAATCGAATGCAGAATGGTCCATAACACAGGATTATATATATATATATGATTTATGTAAAAAAGCAAAAAAAAACAATATATATCAACATATCAAAACGATATAAATGTTTGGACACGCGTTCGTTTGTGGCACGAGAGATTTAATAATAATGTTTACTCCCATTACTCCCATTACTCCCATTTATCCTGATACAATCATATGAACAACCAAACCCTATAACAGACATTAACTTTTCACATCTCTCTGTCTCTCTCTGTCTGTCTGTCTGTCTGTCTCTCTCTCTCTCTCTCTCTCTCTCTCTCTCTCTCTCTCTCTCTCAGCCTTACTGACACAGGCACACTAAAAATATCGCGTCACTCTCCGACTGCCTTGGCAGACACAAATATTTCACATTACTCTCTCATTCAACTCCTGGCACACAAAAATATTTCACATTACTCTCTCATTCAACTCCTGGCACACACACACACATATTTCACATTACTCTCTCATTCTACTCCTGGCACATAAACACAAATATTTCACAGTACTCTCTCATTCAACTCCTGGCACACAAATATTTCACACTACTCTCTCATTCAACTCCTGGCACACACACATATTTCACAGTACTCTCTCATTCGACACAAATATTTCACATTACTCTCATTCAACTTCTGGCACACACAAATATTTCACAGTACTCTCTCATTCAACTCCTGGCACACAAATATTTCACATTACTCTCATTCAACTTCTGGCACGGACACAATAATATTTCACACCACTCTCTGAAATCATTCCTTGATACAAATTAACATTTCACTACATTCTCTCGCTCATCCCATGACACAAACATTTAAGCATTTCATACCTCTCTCTCAACCAAGCGCTGACATATCCACCGTCACTCTCAATCATAGGAGTCGCTTTATGAAATTACTGATAGTAGATTGTTACTTCACGTATGGATATTTGTGTCTATCAGCTTGCCTTTTGTCATGTTTAAGACAACATCTGTTACTTAACAAGGCTCCTAGCTAACAAACACACACACACACACACACACACACACACACACACACACACACACACACACACACACACACACAGAGAGAGAGAGAAATACTATTAACGGAAAACGTAAAAAGAAGGGATATAAAAAGTAAATTTCATACTCCCCATTATTGAGTGCCGAAAATTGGCTTCATTATTTTGGCAGGGTTCTCAGACTGAAACTCCCCGTGGAGGTCCGTCATGACCTATGTCCTCAATGCGGCCTGGGATTGTGGCTAGCTGTCAGTAGTCAGCGCAACACGACTGTGGCTAGCTGTCAGTAGTCAGCGCAACACGATTGTGGCTACCTGTCAGTAGTCAGCGCAACACGACTGTGACTACCTGTCAGTAGTCAAGCTCAGTGCAACACGATTGTGGCTAGCTGTCAGTAGTCAAGCTCAGTGCAACACGACAGAGGAAATGACAGCTTTGGGCATGTAGCAGCTCATCCTTTGGACTACCGAGACAGCAGCCATGAAGAAGTATACCAGCAGAGCGTCAGCTAGTGCCAAACCCATGCCCTTATTAGAGCTAGTTGTAAAAACAGCCTTACTGCCCACACCTAAGCCCTTATAAGAGCTAGTTATGAAACCAGCCTTACTGCTCACTCCCAAGCCCTTATTAGAGCTAGTTGTGCTACCGGCATTACTGCCCACTCACAAACCCTCTTCAGGGTGGGAACACCACTATGGTTTATAGCATACGGCCACCCCCACCCCACCCCCAAGCCCTTATCAAGGCTAGAAAAGAGGAAGGGGAAGCTTTAAACATCGAAAACTACACATTTATCTGTACGGATACAAGGACAAATGAGGATACAACATTAACTCCTTACGATTTCCAGATCAAATCAGAAAACCTCTACCTCAACGAGACTTTCTCCAAGCTAATGTGGATTCTCTTCCACGACCTGTCAGGAAAGGGAGAGAAGCCACATACTGAAAAACACCAATAAGCTCTGGACTGCGCCATCTACCTATGGCAAACTTTAAACGAACACCTCTCAACAGTTAGAATACCACCACCAACAGACAGTGAAGTTCAAACTAACTTCCAGTAGAAAATACTACCAAAACCAAAGATAACTCAACACAGACTCTCATCAAAAATACACGACGGAAAACAAAACTCAAACTGCACCCACCAGTACCTGTGATAAGGAAACGGACACGCAAATAATCTGGAAAATACCACCGAAAATCAAAGCCAACACAACACAGACTCCTACGCTGGTCAACAAAAACAAACAGGGCTTTCTCACAAAACCCAACTATCATGACGAAGGAAACAAAGAGCCAGACTAAAATTACCAACATAAAGGGAAAGGAAATCCAAACAATGCCTGAACGAAACAACAAAAACGACAAGAAGAACGAAAACTTCAAAATCGTCAACACACAGACTACAACCACGGCAAGTAAAGAAAAATTCGTACAAATCAAAGACCGCACCAAGCAGAAAATTGCACCAACTGAGATCGAGGCTGTCGTCAACGAGGCTCCCCGTCTCTCACCATTACCAGAGAGCTCCGCCAAGAGCAACAGCAAAAAGGAACCACAACAGACAGCCAAACACAACAAGGCCTCAAACACAAAAGACGGCGCGCTCACTACAACACATCCGACAACAGCGACAACAGCAGCCACAATAACAATGCCAAAGAAACTACCTGCAACAACAACGACAACAATTTTGTCCCAGTGTGCCGCAGTTCATGCAGTGGGGATACTTTAATCACCACACTGCAGACATGATTCAACTGCTGCTCGACCACCTTTACTGGCGCCAGCGCCACTGGGGGACAGCCACACCGACAGCGTCAACAACAACAACACCAGTGAGAAAGGAATTGGGATTGAACATGCTAAGTACATACCCCCCCCCCCAACTCCCTCCCACTCAATATCGGGAACGACAGAATATCTTTTGTACAAGTAGCTTTTTAAATAGCTAGTTTTGTACACAGCCACTTACTAAAGTAGCTTTTTAAATAGCTTTTGTACACGGTCACTTACTAAAGTAGCTTTATAAATAGCTTTTGTACACAGCCACTTACTAAAGTAGCTTTATAAATAGCTTTTGTACACAGCCACTTACTAAAGTAGCTTTATAAATAGCTAGCTTTGTACACGGCCACTTACTAAAGTAGCTTTTTAAATAGCTAGCTTTGTACACGGCCACTTACTAAAGTAGCTTTATAAATAACTTTTGTACACAGCCACTTACTAAAGTAGCTTTATAAATAGCTTTTGTACACAGCCACTTACTAAAGTAGCTTTATAAATAGCTAGCTTTGTACACAGCCACTTACTAAAGTAGCTTTATAAATAGCTAGCTTTGTACACAGCCACTTACTAAAGTAGCTTTATAAATAGCTAGTTTTGTACACAGCCACTTACTAAAGTAGCTTTATAAATAGCTAGCTTTGTACACAGCCACTTACTAAAGTAGCTTTATAAATAGCTTTTGAGCACGGTCACTTACTAATGTAGCTTTATAAATAGCTTTTGAGCACGGTCACTTACTAATGTAGCTTTATAAATAGCTTTTGAGCACGGTCACTTACTAATGTAGCTTTATAAATAGTTTTTGAACACACTCACTTTCAAAGCTAGCTTTGTAAATAAATAGTTTTGTACATTAATAAATAGCGTTTGAACATAGTCACTCACTAAGCTATCTTTATAAATAGCTCTTGAACCTAGTCACTTATTAAACTAGCTATATAAATATATTTTCTACACAGCCACTTACTAAGCTATCTTTATAAATATCTTTGGAACACATACCCACTAAGCTAGCTTTATAAATAGCTTTGGAACACAGACACACAAAAAGCTAGCTTTATAAATAGCTTTGGAACACAGACACAAAAAAAGCTAGCTTTATAAATAGCTTTGGAACACAGACACTTACAAAGCTAGCTTTATAAATAGCTTTGGAACACAGACACAAAAAAGCTAGCTTTATAAATAGCTTTGGAACACAGACACTTACAAAGCTAGCTTTATAAATAGCTTTGGAACACAGACACTTACAAAGCTAGCTTTATAAATAGCTTTGGAACACAGACACTTACAAAGCTAGCTTTATAAATAGCTTTGGAACACAGACACTTACAAAGCTAGCTTTATAAATAGCTTTGGAACACAGACACTTACAAAGCTAGCTTTATAAATAGCTTTGGAACACAGACACTTACAAAGCTAGCTTTATAAATAGCTTTGGAACACAGACACTTACAAAGCTAGCTTATAAATAGCTTTGGAACAAAGACACTTACAAAGCTAGCAATGTGATGCACGGATAGTATATAAACAGCCGTCACGTCTCTAAATGATCACCATGATAGCTTGTATGTGTTGTAAACCACGTTTATCTGTGTGCTAACTATATATACAACTGTCGCTTTTCATTAATTCTCTATCAACCTTGGCTCCCAGTAACCTTTTAGCTGGTCATGCGAGTTTGATAGAGAGAAGATAGGGAGGGTGGAAGAGAAGAAAGAACGACTAGAATAAAGTTCCACGTCCCCTGATAAATACAACCAGGAATATTTAATTAAGGTGAAAGATGACAGACTAACCATCTATCCCATATAAATGACGCCAACAGAAGTGAACTAGGGATCAACAAATATACATATTTCTAAAGGAAATAAAAATAGAACAGCAAGTTACACTTTGTTCAACAATGGAATAGACAATATGGACTATACAGTTCTCAATCATATCGATAATTATCAGTTCTTTATTGATATTGTTCTACCGATGCATATGGAGGCTACGGAAAATGTAGAAGCTGCTGGTCGCATAGATAATAATAATTAACTTAATATTACGCCTGGTTTTGCTAAGATTCTAGAAGACCTTTACAGCGGAGGAGATTGTGGGGATGGGGGTCCATCGAACTGTGTTCTTGGCTCATGGACTACTTCACTCAGGCGTTACCTTCTCCGCTCGGCGTTCGGTCAAAGGTCCCACATCGAGGATAAGGTGCAGATCTGGAGATTTTCCTGACAACATTCTTTTGCATATGCTATCATATCTAATGATGTCCTGGGCGGGATGTATAATTGCTGAGGGAATATGATCAAATGTTAAATATATAAATATAAGATGTAATATTTAGCGATATAAGTTTGTTTGTTTTATTGTCAGACATGTTTATATGTATATATGTTTAAAATTTTAAATCCATTATTTATTTGTAATTTGATTTCTTTTCTTCTTGAAGGGCAAAATATTTTAGCACATTGACATCATAGTGTTTCTGGTCCTAACCGCCAGATTAAAACAAACTCCATATAGACTTAGAGCTCATGTACATATAACTGCTCCACACTGCCTTAGAGCTCTTGTACATCTAACTGCTCCACACAGCCTTAGAGCTCTTGTACATCTAACTGCTCCACGCAGCCTTACAGCTCTTGTACATCTAACTGCTCCACACTGCCTTAGAGCTCTTGTAAATCTAACTGCTCCACACTGCCTTAGAGCTCTTGTACATCTAACTGCTCCACACAGCCTAAGAGCTCTTGTACATCTAACTGCTCCACACAGCCTAAGAGCTCATGTACATCTAACTGCTCCACACTGCCTTAGAGCTCTTGTACATCTAACTGCTCCACACTGCCTTAGAGCTCTTGTACATCTAACTGCTCCACACAGCCTAAGAGCTCTTGTACATCTAACTGCTCCACACAGCCTAAGAGCCCTTGTACATCTAACTGCTCCATCCAGTCTTGATATTCCCTGACTGTGACATTCACTTGCTAGTAACTGAAATGTCTCCACTTTTCAGGAACTGGTCAGTCTACATAATCATGAACTGAGTTTCCGCTGTCATTGACTAGTGTCCATTTCCTTTGTCTGAGTCTCCATTTCTTTTGACTGTCTCACTTTTCATTGAGTCTCCCATTTTCACTGACTGAGTCTCCATTTTCTATGACTTGAGTCTCCATTTTCTTTGGTAGTTTTATTTCATTGGCTGAGTCTCGCCTTTGACTGAATCTCCACTTTGAATGTCTCCTCTCCACTTTTTTCTGACGACAAAGTCTCGACTTTCCCCGAGTCTCGGACTTAAATGACTCAAGGGAGTGAGCGTGCCGCATATTTACACCTCCGCTCGCTTAATGGGGAGACAACTTCTTCACGGACTGCCAGGCCCGCTTTGTGTCCTGTCACCACAACCCATCCGCCGCCTTGACAGGAAAATGAATTTCGATCCGGGACTTGAGAGCGGCATGACGGGGACTGACACATTTGTGGGAGAAGATGGACTTCAAATTTAATATGGCGTACAGCAGCGACCAGAACTGGAGGTCAAAGAAGGAAATGTTTACTGAAGGGAATCTCAAGAGACTGCCCAGCTTGTCGACAAAGATTTCTATGAAATCCTAATCTTGAATTCTCTCCCTTCTTTTCAGACCTAAAGTGTTTTTGATTTATGATTGAGAGACTCTTACCCCCCACCCCCCCAGGGTACCAGTAAAGACTATGCACATTGCTCATTAACGTATTTGAAATATAAATATATTTGATAAAACAATAAGTAAATTTCGGAATTTAAAAATTAACAATCTCAATTTACGAATTAATTAATGTAAACAATTTATTTGTAAGCAAGTGTATTGCGGGTTTATGTGTGAAACAGACTAATGAAAGGTGAAAGTAGTCTCAATGATGAAAGGGGCATCATATCTTCTTTTTTTTTTAAAACAAAAATAAACAAAATTATAATTTTTAAAAATGCACATGGCTAATAACAACAAATGGATCAACGTTCGCTATAAACTTTCATTAATTCTTCATGCTAGGTTGTCAAAGGCTTATGACGAAAATAAATTCAATAACAGAGTATCTTACAGCATCGCAGAGGTAGAAAGCTGAACATATTACTCTTCTGTATTGTAAAGCGGTGTATCATTTTGTAGAGATAATGTACAGATATGTATTATTTACTATGCAGACTTGTAGATATATTATTTGTTTTAGACTGTAATGTAGAATTGTGTAAACATATAAAGTAGGATTTTGTATTATTATATAAACACAGTTTATAATTATGTATTATTATGTAGGCAGTAACATATAATTGTATATTGTTATATAAATATGTAGTTATATATCACTATGCAGACCAGACTTGCAATATATAGTTGGATATCCCTTTGAAGTCTTACAAGAAAGAATTGTTTATAGCAAAATAGTATATAATAATATTATAATTATAATGATAACACTTATGGCTGTGTGTCAATGAAGGGACCTGTACTTTGGGATGCTAGACTCTTGAAGATTCACTAAAAGAACTTTTAAAGTGGAAATAACGAAGATTCACTAAAAGGACTTTTAAAGTAGGAATGACTCACCTTGAAACAAACTTCTAACCAATGAATAAAAGGATGCTAGACCAGGCATCAGAGGAACAAAGGACCAATTGGCAATTGATAAGGCAATAGTTACAGACAGCAAGAAACGAAGAACAAATCTTGCAATGGCATGGATTGACTATCAAAAGGCCTATTACTCAGTTCCACATTCATGGATCATTGAAACATTAAAAATGTACAAAGTAGCGCCATCAATACAGAACCTAATTCAGGTGTCAATGAAAAACTGGAAAACCACACTCACATGCAACAACTCAGATATAGCAGACATAAAAATAAACTTCCAAGGTGATTCCCTATTACCACTTGTGTACTGCATTGCCCTAAATCCTCTCAGTCAAGTGATCCAGAAAACAGGATTAGGATACAAAATGAAAGCGGGACAGGTTATCAGCCATTTACTGTACATGGACGATCTCAAGCTATACGGTAAAAATGAACGTGACGTCACATCACTGATCAATACTGTCAAGATCTGCAGTAAGGACATCAACATGAAATTCGGCCTTGAGAAATGTGGAAGAATTGTCATCCAGAAAGGCAAGGTCAAATCAACAGAGGGCCTACAATTCGACATCGGAAAAATCAACGATGTTTCAATGGAAAATGGATATAAGTATCTTGGGATACTACAACATCAAGAAAATATGCAGAGAAAAGTGAAGTCCAAAGTTAAGAGAGAATATGAAAAACGTGTTAGACAAGTCCTGAAGCCCTTAACGCATACGCAATACCTGTAGTAAGCTACACAGGAGGTATCGTAGATTGGACAGCAAATGAAATCAATGAACTGGATAGAAAAACAAGAAAACTATTCACAATACATAAAGCCTTACACCACAAAGCAGATATAGACAGGCTCTATGTATCTCTATGGGAGGCCGAGGTCTCAGTAAAATCAAACATGTCATTGAAGGAGAAGTCGTTGGTCTTGTGGACTACATCTGGAATAACAACAAAGATGATCCACTGATAGAAGCAGTAAAGATGAGCGGACTATTCCAACTCCCAGAAACAGACAAAGAAACATGGAAGAAAACAACGAAGCCAAACACTAGCACATACCTGGAGCCAAAATCCTCTCCATGGCCAGTATGTACGACAAGCCGTCGAAATATCAACAAAGCAATCAACGTACAAATGGTTGAAAGAGGCAGAATTGAAAGCAGAAACATAACCACTCCTAACAGCTGTACAAGATCAAGCACTCAACACCAAATCTCACAAAACGAAAATAATGAAAATCTCAAATGATTCCAAATGTAGACTCTGCAAATCCATGAATGAGACAACAGAGCACTTATTATATGGATGTCAAGTTCTGGCTGGAACAGAATACACCAAACGACACAACAAAGTGGCAAAACAAATACATAGACATTTGTATGAGAACTATGGCATAAAACCCCTCAGAAAGAGCATGGATGCACCAACCAGAAGCAGTCACCGAAACAGAAGAAGTCAAAATACTGTGGGACTTCGAGGTAAGAACAGATCGGGTGATTCCTGCGTGAAGACAAGACATTGTAGTTCTCAATAAGTTCAACAGAACAGTAACAATCATTGATGTCGCTGTTCCAAGTGATAGAAACATAAAAACAAAAGAAAGAGAGAAAATAGAAAAATACCAAGATCTCAGATTAGAAATTCAGAGACTGTGGAATGTAAAAGCAGAATGGTACCTATAGTGATAGGAGCCTTGTGAAACATAACATCTGAACTGGAAGGTTATCTGAATAAACTCCCTGGAAACCACAGACTCGCTCCCCTACTCAAAGCAGCGCTCCTCGGAAGTGCCCACATCCTCCGCAAAACCTTGGATCTCCCAGAATCTTGGTAAGATTCCAAGACCTTGGATCACAACCGACAGTCAAACAGAAGTCGTGGAAAGAGGCTGAATAATAATAATAGAAATCTAGAGACTGTGGAATGTAAAAGCAGAAGTAGCATATGTAGTGATAGGAGCCTTGGGGAAGATAACTGAGTTGGAAGGCTATTTGGGAAAAAAACTACCTGAAAATCAAAGGCTTGCCCTCTACTAAAAGCAGTGCTTTTCGGAAGTGCACAAACCTCCATAAAACCTTGGATCTTCCAGAATCTTGGTAAGATTCAGAGACCTCGGTTCACATCAGACTGTGAACAGAAGTTGAGGGAAAAGGAATAATAATAATACAAATAATAATTAATAATATTCTCGAAAGAAAATGGCGACAAGTGAAGTCGACATAGAGATCGTGTGTGTAAATGAAGTGAAATGTGATTTGTTTGCTGGAAGAATAGTGACATAAAGGAGAGTCAAAAATGTGAACAAGTAAAACCTTGGATCTCCCAGAATCTTGATAAGATTCCGAGACCTTGGTTCACAGCCGAAGTCAACAGAAGACGTGGGAAAAGGCATAATAAGAAGAAGAAGAAAGAAGAAAGAAAGAAGAAAGAAACAGGAAAGAAAGAAAGAAAGAGGGAAGAAAGAAAGAAGAAAGAAAGAAGAAGGAAGAAAGAAGGAAGAAAGAAGAAAGAAAGAAAGGAGGAGAAGAAGAGGAATATGAGAAGAAGAAGAAATAGATAAAGAAGAAGTAGAAGAAGGAGGAGGAGAAGAAGAAGGAGAAGAATTATCTTCTAGAAAGACATGATCAAACCAAACTCGACCTGGAAAAAAATCAACGATGTTTACAAAAGAAAGGGACATAAATACCTTTAGACACCACAACATTAAGAAAATATGTGGAGGGTAGTAAAGTCCAAAGTTAAGTCGGTGAGTATGAAAAAAGGGATAGACAAGTCCTGAAGTGCAAACTAAATGGGGCTAACAAAATACAAGCCCTTAATGCATATACAATACCTGCAATCAGCTACGCTGGAGGTATCATATATTAGACAACAAATGAAATAAATGATCTAGACAGAAAAACTACTTACAACACACAAAGCCCTACACCTTAAAGACGGGTTCTATGTCTATCGTAAAATGGAAGGCAGAGGTCTGAAGAAAATGAAAGGGCTTATTCAAGGTGAAGTTATACGTCTTGTGCACTGCATCTAAAAAAAACACCAGCAAAGATAAGCCACTGATAAAGCAGTATAGAAGAATGGACTATACCCACCCCAGCAAAAAGAGAAATAAACAATTAAGCAAACAACGAAGCAGGCATTAGAAAAAAAAACCCATCTCCTTAGCCAGTATATGCTACAAGCCTATGAAACATCAACAAAACAATCAACATATAGATGCCTGAAAGAGGCAAATTTGAAAGCAGAAACAGAAACACTCCTACCAGCTGCACAAGATCAAGCACTAAACCAGCGAAACCACATGAAGCCCAAATAATGAAAATCTCAAATTATTCCAAATTCAGACTTGCAAAAACATGCAACATAACATATACTATCAGGGTGACACTTTCTAGTTGGAATAGAATACACCAAAAGACAACTAAGTGGAATAGAATGCACCAAAAGACAACTAAGTGGAATAGAATACACCAAAAGACAACTAAGTGGAATAGAATACACCAAAAGACAACTAAGTGGAATAGAATACACCAAAAGACAACTAAGTGGAATAGAATACACCAAAAGACAACTAAGTGGAATAGAATACACCAAAAGACAACTAAGTGGAATAGAATACACCAAAAGACAACTAAGTGGAATAGAATACACCAAAAGACAACTAAGTGGAATAGAATACACCAAAAGACAACTAAGTGGAATAGAATACACCAAAAGACAACTAAGTGGAATAGAATACACCAAAAGACAACTAAGTGGAATAGAATACACCAAAAGACAACTAAGTGGAATAGAATACACCAAAAGACAACTAAGTGGAATAGAATACACCAAAAGACAACTAAGTGGCAAATTCATACGTAGTAATGTATGTAAAAAAAAACAATAAAGTAAAAACCCAGATATAGCATGGATGCACCGAACTGTAGCAGTCATTAAGACAGAAGAATTCAAAATATTGTGGAACTTTGATATAAGAACAGATCGATTGATTCCTGTACGAAGACCAGACATTGTATTGTCCATGAGTTTAACAGAACAGTAGCAATCATTGATGTCGCTGTTCCCAGTGGCAGAAATATAAAGCGAAAGAAAGAGAACAATTAGAAAAATACCTGGATCTCAGATTAGAAATCCAGAGATTGTGGAATGTAAAAGCAGAATTGATGCCTGTAGTGTTAGGCGCCTTGGATATTTAGGGGAACATAACATCTGAGTTGGAAGGCTACCTGAATAAACTTCCTGGAAAGCACAGACTCGCCCCACTACTCAAAGCAACTCTTCTCCGAAGTGATCACATCCTCCGTAAAACTTTGGATCTCCCAGAATCTTGGTAAAGATTCCGAGATCTTGGATAATAATAATAATAAACCTTGGATATCCCTGAATTTTGGTAGGATTCCGAGACCGTGGTTCACAACCGACAGTCAACAGACATCGTGACAAAAGACTGACTCATAAAAACAATACTATTTTAACAGAGCAATACTTAATTATTACAATATCTACTAATGAAAAATTCACAAGGTCTTCATACAACTGCTTAAGTACATAAGAAACTTAAGATAATATAATTAAAACAAAATAATGCATAAAATTGCGAAATTAAATATATGACTAAAATCGATTTATAAGTGAATTCAGATGCAATTCAGAGAAGATTCTGTTCTTAGTGGTGAGAAAAGATACTTAAAGAAGCTCTTTAAAAAAAGCAGGGTCACTATGAGTCTCAATTCCTAGTGGTGAGAAAAGATACTTAAAGAAGCTTTTCAAAGTTCAATATAACCAGGGCACCGAATCTCAATTAGAAAAAAAAATTCAAGCCCATGAGAAACAAATGAACTTTGACCTAACGACTTCGCTTTGCGGAATGTGAACGATGCTTGTGCAAAGTGGTTAGGCATGAGTTTAGCAAAAATACAATTGCGCGTGAGATAGGACACAAAGTTAAAATTAGATTTAATAAAACAAGTCATAACAAAGATTAACTTAATTTTGTTACTAGCATTGAAAAGTACATTCATGTAAACAATTTAAGTAATGCGCACTCTTTTAACTAGAAGTCTTGGATGATAAACATAAAAAACATTTTAATTAGCAACAAAAATATATACATTTTGGATTGAAGCTTTTAACTGGAAGTCTTGGATAATAAACGTGTAAACATTCCAATTAGCAACAAAAATATATACGTTTTGGATTGAAGCTAAAGCTGTCACTTTTAACTAGAAGTCTTGGATGATAAACATAAAAAACATTTTAATTAGCAACAAAAATATATACATTTTGGATTGAAGCTAAAGCTGTCACTTTTAACTGGAAGTCTTGGATAATAAACGTGTAAACATTCCAATTAGCAACAAAAATATATACATTTTGGATTGAAACTAAAGCTGCCTCTTTTAACTAGAAGTCTTTGATGATACACATTTAACCTTTTAATTAGCAAAATAAATAAATATATTTACACTTTAGCTCGAAACTATATTGTGATTTTTAATTAGCAACATAAAAACGTACACTTTAGCTCGAAACTATAGTATGACTTTTAATTAGCAACATAAAAATGTACACTTTGTCTCTCAGTCGAAATCACATGTATGTTTAATGTTTTAAATAGGAAAATCTTAGTCATTCACTCGAAATCACATGTATGTTTAATGTTTTAAATAGGAAAATCTTAGTCATTCACTCGAAATCACATGTATGTTTAATGTTTTAAATCGAAAAAACTTAGTCATTCATTCGAAATTATACTGTCATGTTTAATGTTGTAACAAGCAATGGAAAAACTTTCACTTAGTCATTTACTCGAAACCGTAATTAAGTCACGTTTAATCTGTTAACTAGTAACTTATCAAATCTAAACTTTTCAACATCAAAAGACAGCGTAACTAGACTTTTCAACATCAAAAGACAGCGTAACTAGACTTTTCAACATCAAAAGACAGCGTAACTAGACTTTTCAACATCAAAAGACAGCGTAACTAGACTTTTCAACATCAAAAGACAGCGTAACTAGACTTTTCAACACCAGAAGACAGCGTGACTAATTTTCAATTGAACAGGCAGTAGCTAACTAAAGGAATCAAAAGTAATAGAAAGAATTGAAAATATTTATCTACGCAATCAAAATACACAACATTCCATTACATATTTTTTTTAAAGGTTAATTTCTAACTCTCGAAAAGATGGAAATTAAGAAATACTTAAAGCGTGCGTCAGGCTCGTGGCAGTTGTCGGTCTTTGATGTCTGACGTCACAGGAAAACAAACGCCAATCAGCAAGAAAACCTCTGGATACACAGTTCTCCTTACACCTGATATCTAGTTTTGAAAACATGACAATCAACAGCGAAGTCATGCAGCTACTACTGAGAGACTGATAAAGCATTTCACTGTGAAATTGCTCACAAGACAGGCTCCATGAAGGAGAACAACATGCCTCTCACCTGTAATCACCAGGTTGCACAAACACTGGAAGCGAGCCTTCCAACGGTTTAGCGCTACGAAACGCCAAACACAATCATGAACTAAAAGTGGCCTTTGATCTGGGATTTGAGTCAAAAACTGGGCAGGCAAACATACCTTTTCACGAGCAAAACCTACAACCCTTTAACGATATGAACCAAAGCTACGCAGTCAGTGGGGTTTAGTGGATTGGATATCTAGGTGTCACGAAAGATTATGTGTATGGATGTCTGGGTATTGAATTCTTGCAGTGCTCATCCGATAGGAGCTCTTGTGGCCTCTGTATTTGTCACGTGTGATTACGAGGAGCGAGTTGTACTGCTAAACATAGTTTGGAACATAACGTGGAATACTTTATATGTGTGAATAATAAGGGCGATTTGTACTGTTTAGCTTAGCATAACGTGTAATATTGTATATATGTGTAATGACAAAGAGAATGCATATCTATACATGTCGATGACGAGGGGAGACTTACTACATAATGTATAATATTGCATATCTCTGCGATGTCGAGGGGAAACAAACTACATAATGTATAATATTACATATCTCTGCGATGTCAATGGGAAACAAACTACATAACGTAAAATATTGCATTTCTCTGCGATGTCAAGGGGCAACAAACTATATTGCATACTTGTGCGATGACAAATGGAGACTAACTTCATAACGTATAATACTGTATACATGTGTGATGACAACTGGAG
Organism: Sinotaia quadrata; assembly: GCA_028829895.1. Lineage (NCBI taxonomy): Eukaryota > Metazoa > Mollusca > Gastropoda > Architaenioglossa > Viviparidae > Sinotaia > Sinotaia quadrata. Next base: position 14,153,105 of record CM054182.1, read on the forward strand.
ACTGACTTCATAACGTATAATACTGTATACATGTGTGATGACAACTGGAGACTAACTTCATAACGTATAATACTGTATACATGTGTGATGACAACTGGAGACTAACTTCATAACGTATAATACTATATACATGCGTGGTGACGAGCGTCGATTGCATAGATTAGCGCATCATCTGTGAACGTGTGTGTAAACAACGGACAACGCATGCATTGAAATTAAATAATTTATAGTACTGTATGTATGTGTGATGACGATTGGGGACTTACTATATAACGTATAATACTGTATACACGTGTGATGACGATTGGGGACTGACTTCATAACGTATAATACTGTATGTATGTGTGATGACGATTGGGGACTTACTATATAACGTATAATACTGTATACACGTGTGAAATCAAAGAGCAACGCATGCAGTAAATAGTACATAATATGGTATACATATTTAATTATAACAGGCAACACATGGGATGCTTAGATGAAGCAAGGTAATAAGATCAATTAGGACCATCATAATTTATTACTTATTTTGTTTTTATCTGTAATCGATGATATTGAGATATATTCTAATTAATTAGTGAGTTGCATACCCAAAATGAATACACATTAGCATACGTAATCTGACGTCTTCAGTTACAATGACACACGTATTCTTATCACCCGTCTCAGAAATGTTTTCTCTCAATCCACTACAATTCTTTAACTGACTCCCTATAACCCAGTCCATTATAAGTCAGTCCATTATAACTTATTCCACTTATAAGTGATTCCCTATAACTGACTCCACTATTAATGACTCCACTATAACTCACTCCGTTTAACCCTTTCCATTATAAGTCACTCCACTATAACTCATTCCATTCTAACTCAGACCAATATTAACTGAATCAGTCCATATCTGTTATAGTCAATGCAGAAAGCGCTTGCAAACATGAATGTGGATTAAGTTCCTATTAAATACTATAAATGATCATAGTTAATTCTTTATATTAATTAGTCAGTCAGTTGTAAGCGAGCTAACTTTGGTCAGACGACATGACAAGACACAATTACCTCATCATGTTTGAGAGTAATCAGATTCAAATATGATTATTCATCTTAGATTTAACTAATCAATGAGGCTTTCCATACGATTCACACTTACGAAAATTCACATAACAGGGTGAAATGAAACTAGAACAATAATATAAATTTTTTAAAAATTAGTTAATCAATATTTAAATCTCAGCAAGAATAAATTAATGCATGTACAGAGAAAAGAAATGATTTGAAATATAACTGCACCAGTCTGTAACATCGTCTCTCTCACACACACACAAACACACTAACACCTTGCATTATCTACAGCAATAGAAGAAATAATAAACGTTTCTAGAAGAGTCAATTCTGGGTGTTTTATATCATAACATTAAATCCTGTCACTAGAAGCAAGCAATGTTTACGGCTGTCACGTGTAGGAACACCTCGTTTTAATGCCGATGTTTTCTTTCTTAACGAGTTAAATTTCCATTAGTCTAGCCTGTGCCGTGCCGAATGTGCAATCACACAAAGAGCCAGTGCTGTACTGAATGTGAGAACACTAGACTGTGCTGTGCCGAATATGAAAACACTAGACTGTGCTGTGCCGAATGTGAATATTAGACTGTGCTGTGCCGAATGTGAGAACACTAAACTTTGCTGTACCGAATGGAAAACACTCGACTGTGCTGTGCAGAATATGAGAACACTAGACTGTGCTGTGCCGAATATGACAACACTAGACTATGCTGTGCCGAATGTGAGAACACTAGACTGTGCTGTACCGAATGACGAATGTGAAAATACAACTGATCCAGGGTATCCGGGTATAGGCAGCGCTCATATTTCAAAGACAGCACAAGGTATTGCAGATAACTGTGTTGTTAAGTGAAAGCTAAATGTTAGATACATAAATAAATTGATGGCATAATTCTGTTAAAGTACATATTGTTATGAAGTGTTCATATATCAGTGGAACGTTTATCCCTGGTAGCATACTTCTCTTAAAGTACACATATTGCTATATAGTGTTCATACACCAGAGGTTCCCTTATCTCTGAAGCGAATTGACTGCTCACCGTAAACACAATCACAATGCTTTAATGTTAGCCGTCAAAACACTGCATCGTTACGTTTGCAAATAAAACCGTTGTAAGACATCAGGGCGTTTCGTCGATCTATCATTAATCCAACTTTCAATGTGAAATATATATTTTATTTATAATCAGTGGGTGAAGGCTCTCAACATATGTCCTTTGGGGTGGGTTCAAAAGTTATATTTCTAATTAATTAAATAACAAACTCAGGTCTTTGTCTGACATGAGTAAATCACTCTTCGGGGATACGGGGAATTTTGATTAATGAGTATAATTATTCATGATTTTTAAATATATATTACAGAAATTTCTTTATGTTATTCCAAATAGAATACGTAGCTATTGCCTTTTTACACTTAGACACACTTACATAAATTGTCATGTAGATTGCCTCTTTACACAAAGACACACACTTACATAAATTGTCATGTAGATTGCCTCTTTACACAAAGACACACACTTACATAAATTGTCATGTAGATTGCCTCTTTACACAAAGACACACACTTACATAAATTGTCATGTAGATTGCCTCTTTACACAAAGACACACACTTACATAAATTGTCGTGTAGATTGCCTCTTTACACAAAGACACACACTTACATAAATTGTCATGTGGAGCTATTGCCTCTTTACACAAAGACACACACTTACATAAATTGTCATGTAGAGCTATTGCCTCTTTACACTTAAACACACACTTACATAAATTGTCATGCAGTAATATTCCTTTTTAAATATGAAACATTTCCTTATCACATATGTATATTTGGAGGGAGGTATTGCATTCTCCACTGTGCTGTAAACAGTATATTCATTGCTAATGTATACTTTCTAGTAGAAAGCAACATAATTATTTCTAACATTTCCTGACTTTTTCTAAGAATTTTTTTTTAATTTTTTTTTTCAGAAACCGAATCATTGCGTCTTTACAAAATACTTTAATACATATATAGCTGTGAGTATTTGAGAGATATATTTTTTCTATATATAGAATTCTATGGAAGCCATTCTTTCGCTGTGTGTGCACAAACCCTAGGTTTGCAATACAGTTTGCGCATGCGCACTTTAAACCTGTCCGACTTTCGTAATTGGTTGTTAAGCATTTTAATTTTTGTATAGAACAGAGTATAATAGAAAAATTAAAGCTACGTAACAATTAGGCTGAACGGTAAAACACACTATACAACAGTGACGTATTCTGAACGGGTAAAACACTAAACACTGTACAACAGTAACAGCTAGGCTGAATGGTAAAACACTAAACACTGTACAACAGTAACAGCTAGGCTGAGTGGTAAAACACTAAACACTGTACAACAGTAACAACTAGGTTGAATGGTAAAACACTAAACACTGTACAAAAGTAACAGCTAGGTTGAATGGTAAAACACTAAACACTGTACAACAGTAACAGCTAGGTTGAATGGTAAAACACTAAACACTGTACAACAGTAACAGCTAAGCTGAATGGTAAAACATGAAACTACTGTACAACAGTAACAGCTAGGCTGAATGGGTAAAACACTAAACACTATCAGTGTACAACAGTAACAGTTAGGCTGAATGGTAAAACACGAAATTACTGTACAACAATAGCAGCTAGGCTGAATGGGTAAAACACTAAACACTATCAGTGTACAACAGTAACAGTTAGGCTGAATGGTAAAACACTGTACAACAATAGCAGCTAGGCTGAATGGGTAAAACACTAAACACTCTCAGTGTACAACAGTAACAGAAGGCTGAATGAGCAAAACATTAAAAACTGTTACTAAATAGTGCGGGGTTTATCTATAACCCTGTTAGAGCATGAATTATGAAAACTACTGGTTTAGATATTTAATATTAATACTACTAATATCTCCATGGCCTAAACTACACTTCCAATCACTAGTATTAATACACGTTGCAATAAATTTACAGGATAATTTTACAATTTCAGATAGTGATTCGCAACCAAGTTAACATTGCCTCTGGAACTGACGTATATTATCTCTGCCTCTTAAGTAATTAATGTTGCCTCTGGGATTGACGTATATTATCTCTGCCTCTTAAGTAATTAATGTTGCCTCTGGGATTGACGTATATTATTTCTGCCTCTTAAGTAATTAATGTTGCCTCTGGGATTGACGTATATTATTTCTGCCTCTTAAGTAATTAATATTGCCTCTGGGATTGACGTATATCTGCCTCTTAAGTAATCAATGTTGCCTCTGGGATTGACGTATATTATTTCTGCCTCTTAAGTAATTAATATTGCCTCTGGGATTGACGTATATTATTTCTGCCTCTTAATTAATTAATGTTGCTTCTACGATTGGTATACTTTATCTCTGTGTCTCTTAACTAATTAAATCTCATTCATGCAATTTGCAGCTTGCCTCCCCGCACCTCCAGCCTATTATTGGCATCCAAAGAATTAATTAAGAAATGGAGAAAAGTAATAAATTAAGAAATGGAGAAAAGTAATAATTTAATAAATGATAAACAATAATATCTGCAAATTACATCAAATTAAGAAAGTAAAACATTTGCTAAAATTTCCATACTCTGGTCCTTCCTGTAATCCTTTATCATACAATTGCTGTCAGAAGATAGTCTATTCATTCTTGAATGCCAGAAAGCTTTAACAGAACTCTATAAATCTAAAACTATCCCTGCACTCCCACAAGATCCATCCATTGCTTCTAGATCAGCTATTCTCCTGTAGTTCTGTGAGAGGTTGTTTGGGATTCTCTATGAGATTGTGGTTGAAAAAGGTAAACAATGTTTAAATAATGTTTTAAATAATGTTTATGCAGGCTCCCCGAGAGATGAAAATTATTTCAAGGGTCACTCCAGGAAGAAAAGATTAGCCTGCTGTGGCCTGCACTTGCTCATTGGAATTGTGTGAAATTATATAGGCTATGTTGGTTCTAGGGCACTGAGGTAAGCAACAGTAAAAGTCTGATCAAAATCAGTCCATTAGTTTTTAGTTAACTCTGGTCAAACACACAGACATACTGTTACATAATGATATTACGTAGCCGTACTTTTACCTTATGCTAAAAATAGTCAACATCTAAACCCTATCTCTAGGACAGTCGACCTTTACTCCTGGGCTAGAGGGTGGTCTAATCAGTATTCTAATTATTTCAAATGACCATTCAGCACATTGATTGACTGCATAAAATGAATGTGTAGTTCAAACCACTACTGACCAGCAGACCATCACGATCCACCACAGGGGCAACCTATGTTGGTTCTCACGGCATAAAATAGTATGAATAACTGCATATGAGCTATTAGCATTAATTGGCAGTAACTGATGCAGAAGGAACCCAACTGCTGTTTACTAAACTATTGAAGGTTGTTGGTTTTGCTATTATGTCTAAATATTAATGCTTAATATTTCACATTAATCCCTATATTTTCTTATTCTCTGTGCATTCCGCAAAATACATTTGATTGTATGATACTCTGTGTACAAGAGTGTTCTGTGTAAGACATTTGATTGTACGATACTCTGTGTACAAGAGTGTTCTGTGTAAGACATTTGATTGTACGATACTCTGTGTACAAGAGTGTTATGTGTAAGACATTTGATTGTACGATACTCTGTGTACAAAAGTGTTGTCATGGAACGCATAATGGACAAATCCTTAAATCTTTTATCCTTCACCCTGGATAAGCACTGAGCCACAAAGGCAGCGCCAGGGCAGAGTGGACCACAGGCCAGAAACCACAGACTGATGGACAATGTGTGTCACCTGCTATACACACCCACTAGGACCCTAGATGACGATGTCAGGCACCATACTGAGATAAGTGGGCTATACAATCAACAACTTCAGGATATATAGCTTCAATAGCTACAGCAGCACTCATATATAGCTTCAATAGCTACAGCAGCACTCATATATAGCTTCAATAGCTACAACAGCGCTCATAGTTTCATAGGCTTCAGAGCACAATAACTCTTACCAAAGACTCATCATTATAGTCGTGATTATGAACACTACGTACTCTAAATATCCATCATACTATCTATGCTATATGTTACCACTAGTACTATTTTTATTTCACTATTAAAATATACATTTTATTGTTGATATTTAGATCATTGGCGTGGTTTACTTACATAATTATATGTTGTAGTCTGTCACCATTACCTGGCTGTACGTAGGGGAGGGGGGCTCGGAGCTTAATATTGTCTATCATTCTTCGGTTCTATCTTCCTTCTTTCCAACACGTGTGACCAGCCAGATGTATTTTGGGGTTAGCCTAACGTTATCGGAAGCCGAGGGACTTGGAGAATGAACATCTTGCCTATCCCCCAACAAAACGTAACACAGACGGACAAATCAGAGTTAAGAATTTTATTATATGTATAGATTTAACTGTTTGTACATAAACATTTGTGGATCATCACCCATTTCACTGAACCTAAAGACATATTAATAAATTTTTATACATGGTAAATCACATTTTAAAAATGTCAGCTTCATTCTAAATCACATTTTTAAAATGTCAGCTTCATTCTCACATATAACCGAACTACTGCACATAACATAAATACTTTAAGTAACGATACTAATTATTGACGGAATGCATTGTTATGAACTATAATTTGATTGGCGTTACTAGCAGTAATAGTGAAGAAACCAACTGCCTGCTGTCATCTGCTGATTTTAGGCGCCATATTTTACAAAGCATTCCTATGTACTGTACTGACAATTCATGAACCTGAGAGTTATCTCCCTGTAGGCGAAATAAGACAGTCTTCTTCTTTATATGGCATTTGCGAATGAATTATTATGCCCCAGATATATAATTCTGAAAGTTATCCTGTTTTCAGAAGCTAGTTAGCTTTATTTGAGTTAACCTGTGCATGGGAGTTATTATTTCTGTACATAAGTCAACTTGTTTTGGAGGGGTTACTTTTAGTTGCCCTGCTCATACGGGTTAAACTGTAAATTAGTTCCCCGCACGTGAGAAGTGACATGTACCAAGTGACCTAGGCACAGAATGGAACTGTCAGTGGTGTTGGATCTGTTTCCTCTCAAACATGCTGTGGAAAGTGCGCTAGACGGCAAGTATGCTGATGTATACAACCCATCACCCGACACGCGCCACGCACAAAAGCCGAATAAATAGCGTTCTTGAGTTCTATCCTTCTGTTCAATTTTGTGAGTTTCGTAGCTACAACTTTTTTGTATCCCCTTCCTCCCGCTTACCTTACTGCTTTCAGTTTGTTTCTTCTTCAACTCTTTCTCCCTCTCTCTCATGGAGTTTCCACTCAGCTCTCAAGCTGCTTACAATTTTTTCCCCCCACGATTTCTTTACCATCTCTTTCATCCTTTGCACACCTTCCCAGTTCCTTCTCCTTTCCCCCATCTCCCCCACTAATGACAGGGTGTGCTTAGAGGGCACCAAACATTAGCAAGGGAGACAAATGGGAGGTGAAACGTTTCGTCTTGCGTTTCACGAAAGATTGCTTTAAGCCCGAGCTTTGATTGATATCAGGAACAGTAACTCATCGCCAAGTGATTTGGAGTTGTCAGCACATACCTCTTGTCTGTCAACGGGACTGAGTCTCTGTGCAGAAAAAAGCGTGTGAGTTGGTGCAAGCGGCTGGTGAGGTTAAGACATCCGTTATGTTTTCCTGCAGTTTACTGGTACTGGCGGCGATGCCGGGGCTCTGACACAACCAGTCCTGTGCGGGAGTGAATTGGGATAGAGGGAACTACAGGTGCACACTGACAGCTCACGTGGTTATTGCGTTCAGTTCACGCGCGATAGTGGTCACGTGGGTTTATTAAATTTAGTTGCACATTGCGTAGCTCCTTTAGACTGAGTAATTCACTCTTACAATGCATTGAACATAGTCAATGACGTCATATGATTCTCCCGAGCGTCTCTTTGTGAAGAACTGTCTAACCATTAGTTAATGAACAAAGCCCTTAACAGTCCTTTCTTTGTGAAGAACTGTCTAACTAACCATTAGTTAATGAACAAAGCCCTTAACAGTCCTTTCTTTGTAAAGAACTGTCTAACCATTAGTTAATGAACAAAGCCCTTAACAGTCCTTTCTTTGTAAAGAACTGTCTAACTAACCATTAGTTAATGAACAAAGCCCTTAGCAGTCCTTTCTTTGTGAAGAACTGTCTAACCATTAGTTAATGAACAAAGCCCTTAGCAGTCCTTTCTTTGTGAAGAACTGTCTAACCATTAGTTAATGAACAAAGCCCTTAACAGTCCTTTCTTTGTGAAGAACTGTCTAACTAACCATTAGTTAATGAACAAAGCCCTTAACAGTCCTTTCTATGCGAAGCACTCAGCATTCTCGGTAAGGACATTAAGGCACTAACTGTTCATTCATATATCAGGGTCCAAACCCTTTTTGATGTGAAACAGGATAAATCGTAACCGCTTTCTTGTTCAAGGTTTACGGTATAGTGCTTAGACCCTGGGACGAAACATTAGAATTGGCGGCCACGTGTTTATTAGCCTGATTACAATAAAGATGAATTAGCACATAAAAACTGGATAAAGAATACTTTATGGAAGGATCGAAGCTCTCTCTCTCTCTCTCTCTCTCTCTCTCTCTCTCTCTCTCTCTCTCTCTCTCTCTCTCTCTCTCTCTCTCTCTCGTCTTAGCCGTTACGCATCTAGAAAATCTAACAGACTCATACACATTTTTAACCTTTCAGAAAAGGATTTTAACGCGCCCTCCTGCAACACCAATAAAAGTTGGAAGCATAAATGAACCTATATCAAATAAACAAAATATACACCTGTCAGTGTATAACTTCATTTTTGTGGATGTGAGTTGTTTTTTTTTTTACATCTGAATGAGTCATGGAGGATTCCAATGTAATGGCATCCTGATGAGTGTAAATTACTTTTGAAATCTATGGAGTTATGACTAATCGTACGATCCACTAGTTAGTATAAACCCAAAGCAGGACTGATAAAGTTACTAACCAATGGAAGCGCCCCCTACACTCCATCCATCTAAAGTTACTAATAAAGTTCCTGTCGCAGAAGCGAGCACCGAACATTAACGCCCTCGAGTTTTATATGAAATCTTGTCATGATGTGGAATTCACTGTTAGGTAACTCTCGTATTTCTATGATGTTCTTGTCACGCTCTGCATTCAGTGTTAGGTAACCCTCGTATTTCTATAAAGTTCTTATCACACTCTGCATTCAGTGTTAGGTAACCATCATGCTTTCTATGAAGTTCTTGTCACGCTCTGCATTCAGCGTTAGGTAACCATCATGCTTTCTACGAAGTTCTTGTCACGCTCTGCATTCAGCGTTAGGTAACCATCATGCTTTCTATGAAGTTCTTGTCACGCTCTGCATTCAGCGTTAGGTAACCATCATGCTTTCTATGAAGTTCTTGTCACGCTCTGCATTCAGCGTTAGGTAACCATCATGCTTTCTATGAAGTTCTTGTCACGCTCTGCATTCAGCGTTAGGTAACCATCATGCTTTCTATGAAGTTCTTGTCACGCTCTGCATTCAGCGTTAGGTAACCATCATGCTTTCTATGAAGTTCTTGTCACGCTCTGCATTCAGCGTTAGGTAACCATCATGCTTTCTATGGAGTTCTTGTCACGCTCTGCATTCAGCGTTAGGTAACCATCATGCTTTCTATGAAGTTCTTGTCACGCTCTGCATTCGGTGTTAGGAAACCCTCGTGTTTCTGATGTTTGTTTGAGATCTGCATTCAGTGCCAAGTAAACATGGTGCTTCTGGTGTCTTTTTGATATCCGCATTCATCACTAGGTAACCCTGGTGCTTGTGATCTGCATTCAGTGCTTTGAATGATGTGAACTAGTAACATTTTAGTTACTTTCGAGTCACGTATTCATTTGCTTTTTACTGTGCAAAAGTATTAAGTTAGAAAGTTTAGTAGCAGATCCCTCCCTCCTATATCCATCCACATTCATATATATATATGTGTGTGTGTGTGTGTGTGTGGTGCTGAATAATTACAAAGCGTTTTCTTGGTTTAGTAGAAGATCCATCCATCCACCCTCCCTGCATCTATCTATCTATCTATCTATCTATCTATCTGAGATAAATTGTAGATTAAAAGATTATAAAGCTCTTATTATTAGCAGAACTGGTGATGGTCGAACCCATGCAAATAGTTTATGAAGCTTTGATAATATACACTATGATTTTGGAAAAAAAAAAAAATTTATACCATGAATATTGAAAGATGATATTTAAAGCTTACAATATTTTTTAAGTTGTCAGGTCAGACGCGAACAGCTAAGTGTAGTCAGGGCCAGACTAGTGTCTATGAATATTGGGCCAGACCAATTTCTATGAACTATACTGGGCCAAACCAGTGCCTATGAACTATATTGGGCCAGGCCAGTATCTATGAATGATTTTAATACTTTAGTTAACATTTTTTTCTCGCGATGATATATTACAAACTCGTATTTTTGTTTTTTTTAACGAAATGTTCAATTTTATGCTTCCTAATATTTGAACGTTATTATGTACAAACTCTCCAACTGCTGACACTTTTGTTTTGTTTTGAAGTCGTGTGTTTATATCTATTCACTGAGATATCTTGTATCCTTCGTTAGAGAAGAAAAAGAAAATTATTTCGTATTATATGAAGAAGAAGAAGAGAAAAAATACAGTTTGACAACAATTTCTTATTAATCTCTAGCAGAAACGCCCAACCAACCATTTCCTCTGTTTCCCATGTTGCTGACCTAAATTGTCCGTCCCTCTAGCTGTGTGGTATCTTATCTTAGCTGTGTGGTATATTTTCTTTGACGTGTGGTTGCCACATAATGGCAAGTCGCCGCACTTCTATCATACATAAAATAAAATAAAAACTTAAACCCTCTCTGTATAATGACTGATAACCGCTACACGTTTTTTCGTGGGTATTTTTGTTGTTGTTGTTGTTATTGAGTGAGGCTATAAATAGCTCTTCTATCCATGCAACTGACCGTTCTGAACATTGCTTAGCCGTTTGTGTTGAATGCTTAATTACGCAGCCTTAAAACCCCCGGACCAGTGTTACTTGATCGTAGATGCCAAACGTGTAGCACACTCCCGGCTCTCCCGATAGCTCACGTGTACATGTGTGTACGATGATGATCTGCTCGAAATGGAGTTGTGTGGTTTTGCACTTAACATTGTATATCACGTCTTACGTTCTTTAGCGTATAATCCAAATTCCTTTATCGCCTATGTATTCTTTAGCGTATAATCCAAATTCCTTTATCGCCTATGTATTCTTTAGCGTAGGGCCTATAATCCAAATTCCTTTATCGCCTATGTATTCCTTTAATTAACCTTGCAGCTTCGAACTTCCTTTGCTTGCCCCTACAGAACAGTACCTTATCTTACTTTTTGGATTTGAACCTGGCGTAGAGGCAACGAAGGTGACACCGCGTCTTGATCAGACCCACGGTCCAGGGGCAGACATGGTTCTACAAGACTGCACATCTGTTATTTGTTCTCATGAATACTGGACAGAATGAGCCGGGCGTGGCCCGTAGTTAAGTTGCCGATGCAGCCAACAGCTTCAATTTCTTATCGTCTTTTATCGAACGATAGTTTTGATGATATCGAACTTTAATTAGTCTTAATGTCCCTCCCTACCTGTTACTTTTAGTTAATATTGTAATCGACAGTTCATTTCCATTTATTTCTTAAATGCATTTATTGTGATATTTAGGTCACATGTTGGTATATCTTCGTTTCTTCCATGTTATATGTTAGTCTGTTAATTAGATAACATTGCTGTAAGGTATCAGAGAACTCTGAATGTTATTCTGGCTGTCATGTTTCTATTCTGTACCGACTTTCCTTCTATCCAGCACGGGTGCCACCAAGAAGGTATGTTTTGAAGATTAGCAAATGATTTTGGGAAGGACGTATAGATGTTTAATGTAGCATAGCTAAAATATATTTGAGGACGTATAGATGTTTGTAATGTAGTAGAGTAATAATGGTTTTTTCCAGAACGTAGAGTGAGAGGGAAGGAGAGAGAGGGGAGGGAGAGAGAAAGAGAGAGAGAGAGGGGGAGATGGAGAGAAAAGAGAGAATGACAGGCAACAGGACATAGAGAAAGTGAGTGAGAGAAAGAGACAGATGGATGTAGAGAAAGAGAGTGAGAGAAGGACAACATGTTGACGTAGAGAAAGAGAGTGAGAGAAGGACAACATGGCGGCTGAAATAATCCCAAAGTCATAGACTCAAGCTTGGTCACTTAGACTTTTGTCCGTCGCCTTTACTTACTGTTTACCTACTGACTACTGGACTTACTACCATGAGTGTCATCTGTACGAGCAGGATAACGAATGAGCGTCAGCACTACGAGCCATGTGAGTACAACGAGTTGTGTTGAGAATGAGCGTCAGCACTACGAGCCATGTGAGTACAACGAGTTGTGTTGAGAATGAGCGTCAGCACTACGAGCCATGTGAGTACAACGAGTTGTGTTGAGAATGAGCGCTAACAAACAACAGTAGTGGTAAATACACTGCGCGAGTGCGACAGAACTAGAGTGAAGTAGATAAAACTACTTTCTGTCTACTGTTGAAAGAAAAATAGTGGGAGGGTGGGAGGGAGAGGCTGACATTATAAAAGAAGACTTTCTGGCAACTGTTGAGAGAGAGGGAAAGAGAGAGAAAGAGAGGAAGAGAGTGGGTGACTCAATGTCTAACATAAAAGAAGACTTTCTAGCTACTGTTGAAGTGTGCTGCCATTTGTCTGGAACTAAACACTCCGGCAGAAGGCGAGATTAATTGGTTGGTGGCAGGGCGTTGACAGAGAGGGGTATGGGGCCTAGGGCGATGACAGAGAGGGGTTTGATGGCCAAGGGCGCTGAGGAGTGCGATTGTAACAGAACGGGCAAGAAGAGAAACGTCTGGTGAGCGCTGACAGAGTTACTGTAACGCATACTCTTGATCTTTGCATTCTAGTGTAACGCCCTCCCTCCACTTCCACTAATGTCAGCACGTGTGTGTGTGTGTGTGTAGTCGCCTGCTAATCTGTGCTTGTTACATGCACGTGCACAAAGCAAAAGCCAGTGTTGCTTGCCGGAACTGTAGAAATCACGTAAACCCCTCTTCGTTGCATATGACGTAACCTTACAGAACATGTAAACCTCTCTTCATTGCACATAACGTAACCTCACGCCATTTCAATTACTGCAGACAAGTGGTAACTATATAGTTTTGCCTAGACTGCACACAATTTACCCTCTGTTAACTGTAAATGATGTATACACAAAGTAAATTCCTAATTTGTTAGTACTCCAAATAAAGAAACAACTCCAAATTTTGCTATTACTGCAACTCACAAAGAGTGATTTGTTTGCCTGTGATTCTCCTTTTATTGTACTATAAACAACAACATAACCCTATGGTTTATTTTGTAACTGTATGTAAAAGCACAACTTTGTATGCAAAAGTGCACTGAATACATGTATCCATCAATATATAACATGTTTATATTTGTACTCCACTCAATACGTAATCCAATTATACGTAATCACAAGTTTATGCAAGCAGATAAACATCCCCGTGCTTACTGTATGCACTAATCATAAACTCCAACTCAGTTGTTTTCATTATCGTACATAAAAATAGCATATTAATTGTCAAATTAAGACAAAATATTTCAAACGTGGAAACAATCTAACATTATTATTATTAATAATAATTGGGGCGCCAACTAAGTGTTTAATCTATCACTTTAATGACTAATTAGTTCGTGACCAGCCCACTGCGTATTTAAACAGTAATCCAATAAACTGCCTGTCTAACTGATTAATGAACTTAATAATGAAATATTAAACTATTTAAGTACTAAACTACGTATTTAAACAGTAATCCAATAAACTGCCTGTCTAACTGATTAATGAACTTAATAATGAAATATTAAGCTATTTAAGTACTAAACTATCGTAATAAACAACCAAAATTTAAATATTACCTGGATAACTACTAAATAGCCAATAGAATAAGAAAATAAACCAATAATAAACTAAATAATGTGTAATTGTCACTATTCCTGGTGTAATATTACTCAAAATAAGAGTTTTATAATCACACCTATCTGAGTAAAATTACTGATGACCAGTGTTATGATTACACTCACTAAAATAACATTATTAATGATCAAAACCTTACTAATAATGATGAAATTAAAAATTGATTTGATGGATTGTACAGGAGTATTTAACAACAGTTGGTAAAATTCTTCTCATTATTCATAATGGTGTAATAAAACAAATGATTATCAGAATCTTACCCATCCTTCTAATTGAAGTAATTAAGCAGCTGGTGTCAATGAATCACTGAATATCAAACTTTTTTCTTAATTATAATATATGTACCTGTGTGAAATCACAACTAATTGTCTAGAAAATAGTGTAAAATAACAACTCTTAAAAATCGGCCGTTTTGATTTACACATATTGAATTACTAAAATAACAACTATTAAAAATCAGCCTTTCTGATTTACAAATATTGAATTAATGTAAAATAACAATTAATAAAATATGGGCTTAGTAATTTATGCACATTGAACAACTGTAGAATGAGAATTAAGTAAATTACATATATTGACCTACTGTAAAATAACAACTAAGTTATTTACACATATTGAACTACATGTAAAATAACAACTAATAAAATTTAGTCTTAGTAATCTATGCACATTAAACAACTGTAAAATAAGAATTAAATGATTTACACATATTCATACTGCACTACTGTAAACTAACAACTAAATGACTACTGAAAAATAACAACTAAATTACTACTGTAAAATAACAACTAAATTACTACTGTAAAATAACAACTAAATTACTACTGTAAAATAACAACTAAATGACTACTGTAAAATAACAACTAAATTACTACTGTAAAATAACAACTAAATTACTACTGTAAAATAACAACTAAATTACTACTGTAAAATAACAACTAAATTACTACTGTAAAATAACAACTAAATGACTACTGTAAAATAACAACTAAATGACTACTGTAAAATAACAACTAAATGACTACTGTAAAATAACAACTAAATGACTACTGTAAAATAACAACTAAATGACTACTGTAAAATAACAACTAAATGACTACTGTAAAATAATAACTATGTGATTTGCACACTTTAAACAACAGTAAAATGACAATTATTAAAACAGCCTAGTGATACTACTAATGCTATAGAGAAAAAGAAAAATGACCGAATGTAGCATAGTGTTTCAAACAGATTGTATAAGTGTGAACTAACAGTTAATTAAACTGGTCTTTGTGATTCATACACGCCTTACTAATGTGAAAATACAAGTAATTAATCAGGGTTTAGTAATTTACCTACACGGTACAAGGTGAAAATAAAAATAATTTAAATGGGTTTAGTTACACCATACTAGGTGAAAATACAACGAATTAAACTGGGTTTAGTGATTCACATACACCGTACTAGTGTGAAAGATTGACAGGCAACGCAGCTTAGTGATTTACACTTCTCACACTATTGCAGTATAGCAAATGGCAATGTTTAATTCCACTGTTGTCAGGGCTACAGTATAGCAAATGGCAATGTTTAATTCCACTGTTGTCAGGCCTACAATATCGTAAATGCCCTGTAAAGTCTAATTTCGCTGTGAACAGATGTACAGTGGCATTTCTGGATGGCAATACTTAAAATAATGAGGACAGGTCTACAAGTTACATGACTGAGTGGTAATATTTCACTTCATGTATGACACATTTTCAACTGCATGGTATACAAGTTACATGATGAGTGGTAATATTTCACTTCATGAATGACACATTTTCAATTACATGGTCTACAAGTTATATGACTGAGTGGTAATATTTCACTTCATGTATGACACATTTTCAATTACATGGCTGCACACCGTGTTTATTCTATGTGAAACATCTTCAATTACATAGCTTGTATCGCAAGGCTTCATTCTAATACAGACTGACCACTATTATATGTTGTTATCTCTATGGATCACTAATAAATATTAATAATGTTAACCAATAAATATATTAAAAATATGGCGGTGGAATAATTTTGTCACACGTAGTTTCGTGGCAATGTTTCCATAGTTGATAGAATTACGACATGGCTGTAGGGAAAAGGCACATGTACAATCAGAAAAGTACATGAATGACTGCAAACTAATCAGATTGATAGACTCCCACCACACTCAATCATGCTTATATTGGCGATGGAATCAATAGAATAATCTAAGAAAATAACTGATAACTTTTAATATATGTAAACAATATCTGATTAGTATCCTGTCTTCTTTCTAGATCTGTAAGCAAACTGCATAATAATATTACAATAGACACATTAGATAAACAAAATCTTTGTAGACAAATGATACAATATAACGAAAGTTCACTATATTAAATGAATACACGGGTTAACAAGAGGTGAACTCAGTTTAACATCAGTCTGTCGCATAAGTCTGCACTCAAAGGAATATAACTCGCAGTGTGTTGTCTCCGTTTGGGAAGAGAATTCTAACACGTCTGTAGTTTTGCGGAATAAGTCTTCCCAAGCAAGGCTGCTGACTGAGGGTGGGAGACTGACAGTTTTAACTGACAGGGTGGCTGACAGTTTGGATGACTGAGAATGAATGACTGAGGGTGGGTGACTGACAGTTCGGGTGAATGAGGATGGGTGAATGAGGGTAGGTGACTGACAGTTTGGGTGACTGATGATGGGTGAATGAGGGTAGGTGACTGATAGTTTAGGTGACTGAGGATGGATGACTGACAGTTTTACTGATTGAGAGTAGGTAACTTATAGTTAGGTAACTGAGGGTGAGTAACTGATAATACTACTGGCTTATGGTTGGTGACTGAGGGTGGGTGACTGACAGTTTAGGTGACTGAGAATGGGTGACTGACATTTATACTGATTGAGAGTGGGTAACTGACAGGTAGCTGAGGATGGGTAACTGATAATACTACTGGCTTATGGTTGGTGACTGACAGTTTCGACGACTGAAGATGGGTAACTGACAGTTATACTGATCGAGTGTGGGTAACTACAGTTTAGGTGACTGAAGGTGGATAACTGACAGTTTAGGTGACTGACCTTGATTCATTTCAGCGTAGACAGATTTACAATTACATGGCTTTAAGACCATTTAATTCTGGACACATTTACAATTACTTGGCTTTATGGCAAATTAATTGTAGACAGATTTAGAATTGAAGTCTGTATATAATGATTCATTTCGCTATAAAATGACGGTTATAATATTAAATGACCTGGTTATTTCACTGCTGACAGACTTTCATTAACACTATTAAATAGTCATTTGCCTATAATAAGTCTTACACTAACACTATTAAATAGTCATTTGCCTATAGAAAGTCTTACACTAACACTATTAAATAGTCATTTGCGTATAGAAAGTCTTACACTAACACTATTAAATAGTCATTTGCGTATAGAAAGTCTTACACTAACACTATTAAATAGTCATTTGCCTATAGAAAGTCTTACACTAACACTATTAAATAGTCATTTGACTATAGAAAGTCTTACACTAACACTATTAAATAGTCATTTGCGTATAGAAAGACTTACACTACTTGAACAGTTAACCAATTTGTACTGTATTTTTCATTTCATTGTAAACAGACTTATAGCTGCACTGTTTTTGAAAATGAGTCATTTTGACTATAGACACGGTACGTGACAGTTATTTTGCTGTATGGCAGTGCTTTAATCACTAGAGATAGATCTACACTTAGTTATTTTGCTGTATGGCAGTGCTTTAATCACTAGAGATAGATCTACACTTAGTTATTTTGCTGTATGGCAGTGCTTTAATCACTAGAGATAGATCTACACTTAGTTATTTTGCTGTATGACAGTGCTTTAATCACTAGAGATAGATCTACACTTAGTTATTTTGCTGTATGGCAGTGCTTTAATCACTAGAGATAGATCTACACTTAGTTATTTTGCTGTATGACAGTGCTTTAATCACTAGAGATAGATCTACACTTAGTTATTTTGCTGTATGGCAGTGCTTTAATCACTAGAGATAGATCTACACTTAGTTATTTTGCTGTATGGCAGTGCTTTAATCACTAGAGATAGATCTACACTTAGTTATTTTGCTGTATGGCAGTGCTTTAATCACTAGAGATAGATCTACACTTACAGTTGTGACAATGCTTCATTCACTGTGAACAGATAGACTTTACACTTAATTTGCTGTTTAGTAACGTTTCATTTCTGAGCGAGTATACCAAATACTGCACAGCTACACTAGTTGTTTCAGTTAAATGCAGACAGATACATAGTTGCTAGGCGCCTTCATAATGTAACATTAGTTTAGAATTAAGTAATTTTCTTAAACAGCGTTTTATGCACATTGATGGTGGAAGACAAAATTGTTGTGGACAGTTAATATAGTTCTTGACACAATGTCTATGTGTTACTGAGTGACATGGATGATACAAACGACAGTGACACAAAAGAAATTCTGCTACGATATAAGTGACAGATATTAATGGGACCTGCAAGTTACACACACATAAAAGAACACCGCAAATATGTAACGGATATTAATGCAGATACGCATACCTACCACATATAACAATACATTAATGCGAGTACACATGCTATAATGTATTGCGATATAAATGATGGACATTAATGCGAGTACACATGCTATAATGTATTGCTATATAAGTGACGGATATTGATATGAGTACACATACAGTAATCCATTGCGATATAAGTGACGGATATTGATATGAGTACACATACAGTAATCCATTGCGATATAAGTGACGGATATTGATATGAGTACACATACAGTAATCCATTGCGATATAAGTGACGGATATTGATATGAGTACACATACAGTAATCCATTGCGATATAAGTGACGGATATTGATTGATACATGTTCATGTGCTACACACACTTAAGAGAACTGCTAATACAACTGCACAAAGCAAAGATAAAGCGGCCTTTTTAAGCAACCCAGTCATACAACCGAAGTAGTTTTTGCCGTGTCGTACAATAGTGTTTAAGATAAAGCGGCCTTTTCATGCAACACAGTAAAACAACCGAAACATTTCTTGCTATGTGGTACAATATATGTGGGAAACTAGTGTTTAAGATAAAGCGGTCTTTTCAAGCAACACAGTAAAACAACCGAAGCAGTTCTTGCTATGTCGTACAATATATGTGGGAAATTAGTGTTTAAGATAAAGCGGTCTTTTTAAGCAACACAGTAAAACATCCGAGAAGGAAGGCGTGGTTTAGAACAGTCTCTCATAGTTTGTGCTAAACTTTCCACAAGCAATGACTACCGTAATGTGATGTACGGCGGTAATTTTCGCTGCCTACTTCTCCAATAGTTCAGAGGCATCCATCACTGGACGATTCAGCATACCTCTGCGACAGCTTTCATCCGTCAGACCGCTAGTTTGTCGTGGCGGACGCCCGTAAAAATGCGGGTAACTGCCAAAGGATCGCATTAGTATCGGAATAGAGGAGCAGAGGTCGGCTATGTAAATGAACAATTCCGTCATCCGCAGCAACTAATTGGCAGCTGCTCCCAGAAAGACGATGCGACCGTTGAAAAACAACTTTTCCCTTTCGACAAGTGCCCGGAAATCTAAAGCCTTGAGGCAACCTTTCTGTCATTGACATGTCAGCAAAATCATGACTTAAGTCTGCTTGGATCAAAAATGCTATCGTGACCCAAAATATTTGGAAGGATTAAAAGGAACTAGCAAAAACAAAGACACAACGATAAAAAGAACTTTTTTCAAGAGATATTATTATCCCCTATGCTGTGTAAAACATTTCATGTTCTATTCAAGAGTAATTGTGTCAGTAATAAACTCAAACAATGGATCTCTACACACTGGACCTCTCACATAATGGACCTCTCACTACAATAGAACTATACACTATGGACCTCTCACGCAAAGGGCCTCTCACTACAATAGAACTATACACAATGGACCTCTCACGCAAAGGGCCTTACACAATGGACCTTTCACGTACCTCTCACACTGGACCTCTCACACAATGAATGTATTCATTTACAAACACATTGGACCTCTACACATTGAACATTGAATGTATTCATTTACAAACACATTGGACCTCTACACATTGAATGTATTCATTTACAAACACATTGGACCTCTACACATTGAATGTATTCATTTACAAACACATTGGACCTCTACACATTGAATGTATTCATTTACAAACACATTGGACCTCTACACATTGAATGTATTCATTTACAAACACATTGGACCTCTCACACAATGAATGTATTCATTTACAAACACAATGGACCTCTACACATTGAATGTATTATTTTACAAAGTATTCTACACACTAAACACATTCACTTACTAAGTATGCAAGACACTGAATGTATTCACTTACAAAATATTCTACACACTGAATGAATTCGCTTACAAAGTATTCTACACACCGAATGTACTTACAAATTATTCTACACATTGAATTTAAGCATTTATTAATTATTCTAACCAATGAATATATTCGTTTACAAAATATTTAACACACTGAATGAATTCACTTACTAAGTATTCTACACACTCATCGTATTCACTTACTCTGTATTCTACATTGAATGTATTCACTTATAAAATATTCTACACACTGAATATATTCATTTACTAAGTGTTCTACACACTGAATATATTCATTTACTAAGTGTTCTACACACTGAATATATTCATTTACTAAGTGTTCTACACAGTGAATGTATTCATTTACTAAATAGTCTAAACACAGAGCATATTTACTTACTAGATATTCTACACACTGAATGTATTCATTTAGTAAGTATTCTATTCACTAAATGTATTAATTCACAAACTTTTCTATACACTGTGTTCATTTACACTTGCAACGCATTGAAACAACGTATTCTATACAAATAACATATTTTAAAAATGTATTATACACTAATAACTTATTGAAACATAGTATTCTTCAATTGCAACGTATTGAAAGAAAATATTTTACACATAACATATTAAAATACCGTATTCTACATTTATAATGTATTAAAACAACGTATTCCTCACTTATGACGTATTAGAATAATGTATTTTTCACTTTTAACTTATTAAACATAGTATTCTGCACTTATAAATATTGAAAACAAAGTATTCTGCACTTATAACGTATTAAAACAGCGTATTCTACAGTTATAACATACAAAAACAACGTATTCTACACTTATAACGTATTAAAACAGCGTATTCTACACTTATAACGTACAAAAACAACGTATTCTACACTTATAACGTATTAAAACAGCGTATTCTACACTTATAACGTACAAAACAACGTATCCTACGCTTATAACGTACAAAAGCAACGTATTCTACATTTATAAGGTACCAAAGCAACGTATTCTACACTTATAACGTATTAAACAACGTATTCTACACTTATAACGTATTAAAACAACGTATTCTACACTTATAACGTACAAAAACAACGTATTCTACACTTATAACGTATTAAAACAACGTATTCTACACTTATAACGTACAAAAACAACGTATTATACACTTATAACGTACAAAAAACGTATTCTACACTTATAACGTATTAAAACAACGTATTCTACACTTATAACGTACAAAAAACGTATTCTACACTTATAACGTATTAAAACAACGTATTCTACACTTACAACGTACAAAATCAACGTATTCTACACTTGTACAAAAACAACGTATTCTACACTTATATAGTATTAGACCAAAGTATTCTGCGCTCGTAATGTTTTGAAGCATAACATTCTTGACTTATAACGTACTGAAAGAAAGTATTCTACATTTATATTCGCACAAAGAATTCTGCACAAAACATATTCGTTTTAATTATTTTACGTTATTCATACAGAATATTCCTCACTTATATTCAGATAGTACTCTATACACATAACTGAGTCTCGTACAAATTATTCACACTTAACCTACTCGTACAAAGTGCAGTCACTGTATGCAGAATGTAAAAAAAAAAAGATTTCTGTTACGTCTTTTGCTTTAGGTGTCGCAAAGTCGGTCATCAGTTTGAAAAGATCTTTGCTCTACCCACATTAAAAGTCAGTTTAAAACCGTGCCTGCTATAGGTGCTGACAATAAAAGTCACTTGTCAGATTAAAACCGTGCTTGCTTGGAGAATGTTAAAAGTCAGTCGTCACTTTAAAATTATCTTCTCTTTTGATACTGATATTACAAGCTAGCCATCAGTTTGAAACGGTCGTTACCTTTGAGACTATCATTTGAAGCCAGTCGTCACTTTAAACGGATCAAAGTTAGCGATAAAATCATTAAAAGCCAGTCGTCAATTTAACGTGATCCTTTTCTTTGAAACCAAAATTAAGAGAGTCATCATTTTAAAATGATTCTTGCCCTTTCATCATTGAAAGACATTCGCTAATTAAAATGATCGCTTTTGGTGATAACATTATTTCAAGCATATTAAAATGGTTAATGCTTTTGAAAATAGAAATATACTAGTCGTCAGCTGAAAACAATAATTTTCCATTAATAGCCAGTCGTCAGCTTGAAACGATAATTGTACATTAATAGACAGTCGTCAATTTAAAACGATAATTGTACATTAATTGCCAGTCAGTTTAAAATGATAATTGTACATGAATATGCAGTCGTCAATTTAAAACGATAATTGTACATTAATGGCCAATTGTCAGTTTGAAACGATAATTGTACGTGAATGACCCGATCATCAGTTTAAAATATTCTTGCTGTACTAATATTAAGAGCCAATAATCAGTTTACAACCGTCTTTGGTATACTAACATTATATTCCATTTGTCACTTTCAAATAATCTTTGCTTGCAGTAATGAACATTAAAAGCCACCTTTCAGCATAAAATGGTCCAGCCAATAAAACATTTAAATCCACTTGTCAGTATAAAATGGCCCACCCATTACCAACATTAAAAGCTATTTGTCAACATAAAATGGTTCACCAAATGCATACATTAAAAGCCACTTGTCAGTTTAATATGGTCCATCCACTACCAACATTAAAAGCCAATTGTCAGTGTAAAATAGTCCAACAATTGCCAACATAAAAGCCACTAGTCAGTGTAAAATGGTCCACCCGTTACCAACATTAAAAGCCACTAGTCAGTGTAAAATGGTCCAACAATTGCCAACATTAAAAGCCACTAGTCAGTGTAAAATGGTCCAACAATTGCCAACATTAAAAGCCACTAGTCAGTGTAAAATGGTCCAACAATTGCCAACATTAAAAGCCACTAGTCAGTATAAAATGGTCCACCCGTTACTAACATTAAAAGCCAAACGTAGGTTTAGGCGGGGATTGGGGGGGTGGGTGGTGGTGGAAGGATGGAAGAGAATGATTTCCATTTTCATTCTGGGTGTTTGGGTTGAAAAATCTCAAAGGACAATAATCAGTAATGTGAGACTAATCCACAAACTCTCGCCTGCAAAGCCATCGTCCAAACTTCCCGGCCACCTAGTTTCATGTCTGTAGCAAAACTTGTAGCTAATGCTACATTGGAAACAACTTGTATATAATACTGCACTGGAAACAACTTGTTCCTAATACTGTATTGGAAACAAAGTTACCTAATACTGCACTGGAAACAAAATTACCTAATACTGCATTGGAAACAACCCATACCCAATGCTAAGTTTGAAACAACTGGTAAGTAATAATACATTATTTGACATAATTCATAACTAATTATATATGTGGAATAACTCTTTTCGAGTACCACATTTGAAACAATTCTATATATTTCCGCATGTTAAATAACTCTTACCTATTACCACATGTGAAATGACTTTTGCCTAGTACCATATGTGAAATAATTGGTAACTAATACTACATTTGAAACAACTCGTAACTAGTACTATATTTGAAACAATATCAGCTAATACTATATTTGAAACAATATTCATCTAATATTACATTTGAAAAAATATAATACTAATAACTAATATTCAAAATTTTGCTCTTCCCCAAATTATCAATATATTTTAAAACATTTACACCAATATATTATAAAACTTCACTACAATACATCTATCATTTATTGATACTGCTTACATATTTATAACAATGCATCATCAAACTTCACTAATACAGTCTGCATAGTTATAACAAAATATGATCAAACTTCACTAATACAGTCTGCATAGTTATAACAATATATGATCAAACTTCACTAATACAGTCTGCATAGTTATAACAATATATGATCAAACTTCACTAATACAGTCTGCATAGTTATAACAATATATGATCAAACTTCACTAATACAGTCTGCATAGTTATAACAATATATGATCAAACTTCACTAATACAGTCTGCATAGTTATAACAATATATGATCAAACTTCACTAAAACATCTTCATTATTATAACAATACATTCCACGGGACAGTAAATTTGCCTCTCGCTATTTTAAAATTTAATTGTTATATAAATTGTTAAATTGTCAGAGTAACCTGACATTGACATTATGATGGTATTTTGAAATTGTCTGAATTAGAAGTAATCAACTCTAGCCAAGAATGTTCTAGAAATTGCTGGTGTAATGCAAACCAGTGAGTATGTTTTATTATCCAATGGTTATGAAGTGGGTGGACAGGGGCTAAATATAGATTAAAGACGGATTTGTCTTCTCCTTTAGTAAAAAGTTTTCCACCTACAGAATATTGTGTAACAGTAAAATTAATGTTTGTCTTGTTGAGGGAGAAAACGTTCACGGCACCCACATATCCGCCAAGTGCGAGAAACGAGTGGTGTACACCCCCTCCCTTTCCCCCACAACCCCCTCACCCAGCGCGAAAGCGGCGGAAGCCGAAAGCGCCCCCTACATTAAGAAGAAGACGAGTGGTGTCTGTTAGAGGACCATTAACAAAATAAATTAAGATACTCATCACTTGTAATTAGTTTTGGATATTAAATTAGTGATAACCATATCCATTAACTAAGTCTCGTTGGTGTCACACATTCATTAACACAATACAGCTTATGTATATATAAACACAAGTCTCAAATGTCACTAAAATACAACTTTTACATGCATAAATATACAAGTCTCAAATGTCAGCAAGATACAATTATATATAAAAAATAATAGTCTGAAATTTTGCAAGTACGATGAGCGTGCAGTGGTATGCGACTGTTGTTTACCATCATCAACGTCTCTGTGGATTCCCTGCCACAAACACCAGTCACCATGTTTCACAGGTCTTTCCTAAGTATAAAGAGTGTATTATATATTTATTGCACTCAATTTTTGGCTTTCTCATAGTGAGTTAATCTCCAATGTCTCTCATTCTCGGTAACTGCTCCTCTCCAATGTCTCTCATTCTCGGTAACTGCTCCTCTCCATTATCTGTCTCAGTCTCTGTAAGTGGCCTCTTTCTTATTTATCTCTCTTTCTCTCTGTAACTATCCTTTTTCTCTCTATCTCTATCTGCCAAGTGTCCTCTTTCTTTCTTACCCCCCCCCCCTCTTCTCTGTGGGTCTGGGTCCCTGTAACTTTCCTCTTTCTCTCTATCTCGATCTCTATAAGTGGCCTCTTTCTTACTCTCTCTCTCTCTCTCTGGGTCTGGGTCGCTGTAATTATCCTCTCTATCTCGATCTCTATAACGTCTGTCTGTTCTCTCTCTCTCTCTCTCTCTCTCTCTCTCTCTCTCTCTCTCTCTCTCTCTCTCTCTCTCTTAAAGAACGTGTTTATCTTTTCAGAGCAAGATGGATGGCCTGTCTTTCCTTGGTGGTGAGTGCGAGCGGAAAATATTGCCCGTCACGTGACATTCTGTCTGAGTGCACGAGAAAATGGTCTTTGTTGGCGACTTCTCTTTCCCGCTGCTAACGACGTTACTCACGATCAAGATGGACGGCCTCACCTTTCCACCAAATTATCAAAGCGCAAATTCGATTGTGCTGACTAAATTTGTATTAAGGGGCCTGGGCGGACGAGGCAGAACTGTGTAGGTAATACATAGCGCAGGTCGCCGTTTGGCACCAGACTGTTTCTATTGGTGTCTTATGGTGCTGCAAAGGCGTGGTTACACAATTTCCGAATGATTGATTCTCTTTATGTGCTGTTTGTCCAATATCCCATTTTTTTCGTTACCTAGAATAACCTCTCTACCAGTAATGTAATTATGTTCTAGAATACCCACTCTGGCATGAACACTTATCTAGAATAACCTCTCTACCAGTAATGTAATTATGTTCTAGAATACCCACTCTGGCATGAACACTTAACTAGAATAACCTCTCTACCAGTAATGTAATTATGTTCTAGAATACCCACTCTGGCATGAACACTTAACTAGAATAACCTCTCTACCAGTAATGTAATTATGTTCTAGAATACCCACTCTGGCATGAACACTTAACTAGAATAACCTCTCTACCAGTAATGTAATTATGTTCTAGAATACCCAATCTTTCCTTAACATTTAAAATACACAATCTACCACTGATGTAATTACATATTCTAAATTCTCAAATACATAATCTGACCTGAATATTTAACTAGATTATCCAGTCTATCACTGATGCAATTATATGTTCTAGAACAGTGGTACCACATCTTGTTTACATCTAAGGACCACTTTTCTAGCTCAAAAATGCAGTCTCGGACCATAATGCGCCTCAGTAATGCGCCTCGGACCATAATGCGCCTCAGTAATGCGCCGTTGACCACAGGTTAGGAACCATTGTTCCAAAATATCCAATCTACCACTGTTGTAATTATATGTTTCAGATATCCAATCTACCACTGTTGTAATTATATGTTTCCGAAATTCAATCTACCACTGTTGTAATTATGTACTCTAGACTGCTCACTCTAACACGAAACATCTATTTGGAAAATCAGATCTACTAATGGAATACTTATTTTGAATACCATATCCATCAAATGATTGAATCTAAAGAATAACTGATATATTAATACTTGCTCTATCTTCCAATGAAACAGTTACCCCTAAAATATCAGACCTATTTATTTGCCAATGATACAGTTATCTAAAATATCAGATCTATCTGCCAATGAAACGGTTACCTAAAATATTAGACATATTTGCTAATGATACAGTTATGTAAAATATCACATGTATTTGCCAAAGACAGAATTATCAAAAATATCACATCTATCTGCCAATGATACAATTGCTTAAAGTATCAGGTCTATCTACCAATTGTACAGTTACCTAAAATATCATATATATCTGCCCATGTTAATTTTATTTAGAATACCAAATAAAATATAGAACGAATAGAGATACACTTGTCTAAAATTTTCTATGTATCAATGATACAGTTACGCAGAGTACCAGCTTCTCTAGAATGCCTCTCTATAGCGCTGGAACCTAAAATACCAGATCCGCCAATTATACAGTTATCTAAAACATCAAAATCATCGTGCAATTTAAATGTTAAGACATTTAAATACAATATTTCCCCACATTACAACTAGAACACAAGATTTATCAAGAAACTTAAAATACATATATGCAGTGATACAATTATTTAAAATATCAAGTACATCATTCGACATGGTCTTAAAATTATACCATATCTACCAGTGATTTAAATTTTCTTAAATTACATGAAATTAATACATTATTCTATAAAATACCAGGTATCAGTGAATTAATATTACTATTCTTGAAAGCATCAAGCAATGTTATAACACTCATCATAAAAGTAGACTGGCTGACAAAGTCATTTAGTTAAAGTTCTACTACTTGTGACCGTCATAGAGATATAATAATTATAATCTTTACAGTTTGTGACCATCATTTAGTATTGTGATCTTTACAGTTTGTGACCGTCATTTAGTATTGTGGTCTTTACAGTTTGTGACCGTCATTTAGTATTGTGGTCTTTACAGTTTTGTTAACTGTGACTGTCATTTAAGTATGATGTCTTTATATAGTTTTACTAATTGTTACGGTTATTTAGGTTTAAGGTTTTATATAGTTTGACACTTGCGACAGTTGCGTTAGACTCTATCCCTCCCCAATCCCCAACCCCAACTCCGAATTTATAGTAATTTAGGCTTTGTGAAATTTAAAGCTATCTAGGGTCTTGCAACATTGCCAGATACTAATTATGTCATGATAAAGTCAGTGTCATACCCAATTACTGACAGCATTACCTGCTTAAATTCAGCAAACACTTTCATTTCGTATATCTATACTCGTATACCATTCTTTCATCTCGTATTTCTATATTCTTATTCTTTCATCTCGTATTTCTATACTCTTATTCTTTCATCTCGTATTTCTATATTCTTATTCTTTCATCTCGTATTTCTATACTCTTATTCTTTCATCTCGTATTTCTATATTCTTATTCTTTCATCTCGTATTTCTATACTCTTATTCTTTCATCTCGTATTTCTATATTCTTATTCTTTCATCTCGTATTTCTATACTCTTATTCTTTCATCTCGTATTTCTATTATACAATCTTAAGTCATTCATTCTCCTTTTATTTCTACAACCTTTACTCATTCATTCTTTTCATATTCCTATAGTTCTTAATCATTCATACTTCTCTTAATTCTACAACCTTTAAGCGTTCATTCTTCCTTTATACTTACAACCTTAATTATTTATACTTCTCTAATTCCCTTGATCCTGAAACATATCCTGCTTGTATTACTAGGCTTTTCTTATCTCTTCTCATATTCCTAGACAATCAATTCACCTTTCTTCTCGAATTCCATGATAATGACAACCTGTTTTTCTTGTATCCCTGGACAACGAAAATGTCTTTCTTCTAATTCTAGATAACTCCAATCTTGTACGAATGACTACATAACTGAACTTGAAATTATATTTAATATAACACAGTGCTCGACAATGACACTCTTTAGGTGTAAATGTGACGTAATTTATGAAGAATTTAGTGTTGCAACCTCAAAATGTAAGTATGACGTCAGATATGTCAAAAGCGGTCTCCAGAAAGAGTTCAATGAATATTAATCTTCTTCACACCGGCTTCCTCCTTTCCAGTCTATCACCTGGCAGATCCATTTATTTGTCCTGAAATTCCCCAGCACCCTTCAGATGGATTAGAAGGGTTTGCTACCTTGTCTCGGGCAATGCATCTCTCGGCCTGCAGAAACACACAGAAGAAAAAATGTCATCATTTATTTTCACACATTGCTTATCTCCCTTTGCAGTGCACACCTCCATTGTCACATCCTTTACAATCACGCGTTATCTCCCTTGTTTCTGATTCGCTGATCTCTAATGGGTGGCAATAGCTGTCAGATAAATAAGTCATGTGAGTGTGCGTACAAACAAACACACTACAACCTGAAAACGCCGCATATAATATCGGAATTGATAAGGCGTCAATTTCTCTGGTGATGAACAATTTCTATCCACATGTAAAAGTGGGTGGGTGTGGGGAGGGACTGTGAGTCTCAAGAGTTACCCTACTCTTCTCTCTGAGCCTCATATTTTAAGACCTTTGACACTGTCCACTTGTATTGGGTGAGCGGGGTGCTGTCTGTCGCAAGCGTCACACTGTCATTGTAAGTTTCATAGTTTGAAGACCAATGACTTTTTGACAATGTCTGAAGAATGGTACTGGACGCACTCGGCATAAGTGGAACTGTCCAAGCTTTCGGCGCCTCGATGACACACCGATGTGCTGTATTGTTTCCGTGACAGCCTGTTGACCCAGGATGCGCTGGGTGATAGATTGTTTTGCTTTGTCTAGATTGCCTGTCAGCAGTGCGCTAGTTCTAAAGCCACCAGTTCAATTGCCCGTCTTGTAACACTTCATCCTCAGTGCAAGCAACAAACACAACGTGTAGCTAACACGACCATCAACGACAACAACTACGTCGTACGTGGCCGGTCATGTAGAGACAAACAGTCACGGTCACGTGATACGCAGCTAGCTCCCTCCTGATATAGTTTATTTCAATATTTCATGTGTGTATAACGGAATTCTAGCATTATTTTTTTAATTCATCCCAGAAATTGGAATGTCGGATTATTAAATGAGTGACTGAGAAATATGCACAACACTGTGACGACCTCCAGAGTTCAGAAAGGAAAGAAGATGCCACAAACAAAATGCCTATAAAGGCTCTAGATTTCAAGAAATACTATTTAAATGGATCTGAAAACGCTACTTTAATTTTTTTTTTTTTTTTTTGACAAGGAGCAAACACAAAAATGAGCATTGGTTTTTGGAAATGTAGAATTATATGCGGGGTGGGGGTGAGTGGGCAAAAGTAGATATACTTTCTGTACGCACGCCTTGTAGACTTGTAAATTACCAAGAGTAGACGTCTATTACAGGCGGCACTGATCGAGACCCTGTGACTCGTAAACTTCAGTGCTCTAAACAGCGTTGAGGCGCAAAGTTGCTGCTAATATCTGTATCACCTATAGATGAGATGTAGCATTCAAAAGCTTGTGTAGTGCCAGGCACTAAAACGGTCTTACAAGATTCACCTGTTACCAGTCAGAAAAGCTAAACTTAAAGTCAGCAACCAAAGAAATCTGAGTCACACAGCTGTTAGTTAAGTACCTCACAATTAGTCTAGTGCTTCTTTCTCCAATCACAAACTTTTATTTAGTTTTTTCATTATTATTTCTTTTCAGTTATGCAACACATTAAAATCGTTTCCATTAACTATCTTGACTGTGTCAATCTCTCTGTAATTTCGTGTATAGTTATGTATAGTAGGAACATTAGGCTAAGAGAAGAGGGCTACGTAATTTTGTATAGTAGGAACATCAGGGTAAGGAACATGGCTCTGTAATTTCGAATAATATAGTAGGAATATCAGGGTAAGAGAACATAGCTATTTGTATGGGGAAGGGAGCTCATATAGTAGCTTGCCATTCTCGTCTTCCTTGTTAACGGCCCTTTGTTCTCATTGATTCTGATGGCTGATTGCCTTAAATTGTGAGTGAGACTATGAATATTGTCACATAGCTGGACACTACGTCAGATAAATTATGCAAATGACCCGCCCAACAGGTCGCAGTATTTCTTCCAAGACCCATTGGAATGATTCTGTGGAATGAAGAATTACGCTATGCCTCAATAGATTTGAAATCTTTCAAATGGCTCTAGGAATTTAAAATTCTTATCCATATGCTGAGAGTGGCTAAGCATTTTGTACTGAGTGAGAGTGCTGAGTGAGATTGTGTACTGAGTGAGAGTGACTAAGCATTCTGTACTGAGTGAGAGTGAGTGAGAGTGACTAAGCATTCTGTACTGAGTGAGAGTGGCTAAGCATTTTGTACTGAGTGAGAGTGCTGAGTGAGATTGTGTACTGAGTGAGAGTGATTCAAAGGATACTAAGCATTCTGTACTGAGTGGTTGAGATATATTTAACAAACCTTCGAATGTCTCTGACCAAAGTATAAGTATGTAGTGAATGGCTCAGAAGAAACAAAACCTTTGCACTGGCTCTGATGAAAGGATAATCCTATATGAGTGGCTCTAAAGATGAATCAATATCTTTCAAATGGTGCCAAAGAATGAAGAATTCAGTGTGAAATACTCCGAGAACATAGCATTATTACACATTATAATTTTTTTATCTTAAACTTTGTTTCACCATAAATACATATTAACATTTTTAGAGGATGTGAAATGCCGAGATACTAGACCTTGAATAACACGATAATTTACACTAGGTTCACTGAGATGAAAACGGTGCAGAATGGAAAACAGAAAGAATATGCAGGTAGCGCATATCAGAATAAGAGAGGAACAACACAGTGGATTTCAAAGACATCACAATGGGATGTTTGAGACACAACGAACAGCGAGATATCAGAGACACAACGCACAGCGAGATATCAGAGACACAACGCACAGCGAGATATCAGAGACACAACGCACAGTGGAGTGTCGGAAATATAAAGCATTGTGGGATACATAAAACCCAGTGGAATGTCAGAGATACAAAGCATTGTGGGATACATAAAACCCAGTGGAATGTCAGAGATACAAAGCATTGTGGGATACATAAAACCCAGTGGAATGTCAGAGATACAAAGCATTGTGGGATACATAAAACCCAGTGGAATGTCAGAGATACAAAGCATTGTGGGATACATAAAACCCAGTGGAATGTCAGAGATACAAAGCATTGTGGGATACATAAAACCCAGTGGAATGTCAGAGATACAAAGCATTGTGGGATACATAAAACCCAGTGGAATGTCAGAGATACAAAGCATTGTGGGATACATAAAACCCAGTGGAATGTCAGAGATACAAAGCATTGTGGGATACATAAAATCCAGTGGAATGTCAGAGATATAAAGCATTGTGGGACACATTAAATCCAGTGGAATGTCAGAGATAGAGAATACTGTAGGAGTGTAGGGTATCCGGGACACAGAGTGCAGTGGGATGTTCGAACCTAGAGACAGTGAGATATCGGAGATACAGAATACAGTGGGATATCAGATACAAAGAGCACATTTGGGTATGAGAGACAGCACAATGGGATAACAGGGTCACAGAGCACAGTGAAATATCACAGAGGAGTAATATTGCCACCTCTTCCAGCCGCTAGGTGAAGGAAGCCCTGTGCTATTGGCGCACTTGTCTCCCCTGATGGCTGTTTCACATTTTGCAAACCTACTCGTCCTCTCATTTTCTCATAAACTGAGTAAACGGGGTTGTCCTTGGCACAGAGGTCTCGTAAATTGCGCCCCTTCCCTTGATTGGATGGTCTTGTCTTGACTAGGAAGCCGGTCTGAGAGAGTGGAGCTACGCATGTGCCGACTGATAAATCCGCCGTTATGACCTGAGTGCGAGCCCCCAGTCGAATGGAGGGGTGATTTACAACAAATTTGATTCATTTGGATGGCGGTATTTCACGCGTGCTGACAGCCGTACCGACGGGGCCAGTGACATGTGTATCGCATAGATGTCGCCTGGGCGAATTAGTTACGTTCCGTGTTGCTCTCATATCGGTCTGGCATTTGACACGGCCGCCATATTAGTCTCTCTCTTGCCAGTATAGTACGTCATTTTCTTTACATAGAAACAACTTATTCTCTCTTTTTAAAGTATACTACGTCATTTTCTTTACAGTAAGTATAAAGTCATTTTCTTTACAGAGATACAACTTATTCCTTTTTCTTTCCATTCATAGAGAGAAAACTTATTCTGTCCATTCAAAGTTTAGTACATAGTTTTCTTTACAAGGATAACATTCATGTGACCTTAGTACTAATTAAAATACCTCTGATCGTCTGCTCCAGTAGATTTTTGTTTTATTCTAATAAGGCAGATTTGTAACAAGTACACTTGCTGGTTGTTTTTTTAGTCAGCATTATATGAAATAGTTAACGGTAAATCAAAAGTGGAGTGGGAATGTAAAAGCTTTAGGAAATGTTGGACGATGTCTTTAATGAATTTCTGTAAACTCACAAAAATGTATCAAAACACTGATGAGTCGTTTATTGATGTCAGACAATGTACAATGTACCACAACACCGAGACAATGTTGAATGATGTCATTAAAAGAGAAATGAGACATAGAGCATTTGAAAGTTTGAAATATTTCTATAGGATGTTGGGAGAGAACTAAGCGACTCATAAAAGACCTTGGAGACAGTAGGCCTGTCAGAAGATGATAATGGTAATAATTGTTTATCATTGTCTCAGTCATAGGTCTATAAGAGCCTGACAGTTCAAAGTATAGGGCAGCGAGGCCAGCAGTCCCGAGCTGTGGGAAGGGTGTGTCCGCAAAATTAGTCCCACCGATCTGAGTGGGACACGAACTCTCAACCATCTCCTACTCACGTTTATTAGGCCCTCCTATAAGCATCCATTCTGCCCTCATACTCGCGTTCACTTTGCCCGCCTACTCGTGTTCACTACGCACCCATACTCACGTTCACTTTGCCCGCCTACTCGCGTTCACTATGCACCTCTACTCGTGTTCATTGCGCCTTCTACTCGCATTCATTATGCCCGCCTAAACGTGTCATTGATAGGACATTTTGCAAAGGTGTCTCTAGTTGAGGAAATATAGCACAGGTACTGTTGTATCATAAGTAGTGTCTGTACAGCAAATTGCTATTGATTGATTGATAACACGTACCACCCATACTGTTGCAAACCAAATGGCAGGGATTGAGATCCTGTAGCATATTATGCACGGTCGTAAACTAAAATGACATAGGTTGAGATCCTGTAGCACATTATACACGGTTGTAAACTAAAATGACACAGATTGAGATTCTGTAGCACATTATGTGGTTGTAAACTAAAATGACACAGATTGAGATCAGGTAGCACATTATGCGGTTGTAAACTAAAATGACAACAGGTTGAGATCATGTAGCACATTATGCGGTTGTAAACTAAAATGACACAGGTTGAGATCAGGTAGCACATACACTCTTTCAAACCGAAACGACATGGATTGAGGTCACGTGGGAGTGTACTCTTGAACACATAGCACACTTACTGTTCACAACATCGCTGATTAAAGGCATTGTACAACAAGACTGAGGATATATATTACACATACTATTGAATTATACCACTGATCTAGCACACATTGTACAGCGTCATTAATGTTGCATACTTACTGTTGTACATCACTGATACAGCACAAGTATTGTATACGTCATTGATTGAAGATATTGCACTGTGGATGTTGTACAACGGGCTGTCACAGATTAGAATGATGTAGTAGTGCACTGTTGTACCGATAACACCGACTGAGAACATTTAACATATGTATTGTTGCATAAGACGTCTTTTACAGAGGACCAGAAACACATATACTGTTGTAAAACGTCATTGATTGACGACATATAACACATGTACTGTTGTAAAATGGTAACTGATTGAGGACATAAAACACATATACTGTTGTAAAACGTCACTGAATGAGATAATACAGCATAAGTGTGGACATATAACACACATACTGCTGTAAAACGTCACTAAATGAGATAATACAGCACAAGTGTTCCTGTAAAACGTCACTAAATGTGGACATATAACACACATATTGTTGTAAACGTCAATAAATGTAGACATGTAACACACATACTTTTGTAAACGTCACTAAATGTGGACATACAACATACATACTTTTGCAAACGTCACTAAATGTGGACATACAACACACATACTGTTGTAAACGTCACTAAATGTGGACATATCACACACATACTGTTGTAAACGTCACTAAATGTGGACATATCACACACATACTGTTGTAAACGTCATTGATTGAGATCATGTAGCACACTGTCCAGGGATTGTCAATCAAATCTCTATAATAACAACTTAATAAGTGGGAGTGGAAATTAGTCACTATTATAATGTTGACCAATAGTCATTTGCTTATTTTTATCTACAAAGTCGATCTGTGTGCAAACACATTTCTAAAAGATCGGGGTACTCAACGAAAACCAACATATGTATCATTATATTCGCGCAATACGGTCAGTTTGTTGGACGTATGTTGGAGTGAATGTCCATTTCAATCAAATTTTAAGCACCCGGATATTGGTTTCTTATTTGTTTAATAAGAAGCATTCCATCAGATATACAATGTATCTACTTATAGCTGACACACAATTTATCTACTTCTAGCTGATGTACAATGTATCTACTTCTAACTGATATACAATGTATCTACTTCTAGCTGATATATGATGTATCAACTTATAAGCAAATTATTTATTAATGCTCCTTTATGCTTAATACACATTTCATGGACTAATTAATTGAAAATTTGAAATCCACATACGGCACCTATGAGGGGGCAAATAGAAACGCTGCATTTGAACTTTGTAAACATGTACACAACACTGATGGGTCAATTACAAACATTTCATTGGAACTTTGTAAACATATACACAACACTGATTAGTCATTCACTAACATTGGAACTTTATAAACATGTACACAACACTGATGGGTCAATTACAAACATTTCATTGAAACTTTGTAAACATGTACACAACACTGATTAGTCATTCACAAGCATTGGAACTTTATAAACATGTACACAACACTGATGGGTCAATCACAAATATTTCATTGGAACTTTGTAAACACAACACTGATGGGTCAATCACAAACATGTCATTGGAACTTTGTAAACACAACACTAATGGGTCAATCACAAATATTTCATTGGAACTTTGTAAACACAACACTAATGGGTCAATCACAAATATTTCATTGGAACTTTGTAAACACAACACTGATGGGTCAATCACAAATATTTCATTGGAACTTTGTAAACACAACACTGATGGGTCAATCACAAACATGTCATTGGAACTTTGTAAACACAACACTGATGGGTCAATCACAAATATTTCATTGGAACTTTGTAAACACAACACTAATGGGTCAATCACAAATATTTCATTGGAACTTTGTAAACACAACACTGATGGGTCAACCACAAACATGTCATTGGAATTTTGTATACATACACATGACACTGATAGGTCAGTCAGAAGTTTGCATAACATTTGTAAACATGTACATGACACGGATTAACCAGCTAATATTTTTTTCAATAGAAATTTGTAAACCGATACACAGCACTGATGGTCCAATCAAAATCATTGCATTAGGACTGTGTAAACATGTACACACCATTGATGGTCCAGTTAGAAACACGGCATTTGAACTTTGTAAATATGTGAAAATATTTGATCGTCGGGAGTCAGAAGTATTGCATTATAATTTTATAAACATACATACACGGATGGTCCAGTCAGAGGCAAACCAATGTAAATTTGTAAACATGTACATATACTGATGGTCAGTCAGAAGTATTGCAATATAAATTTGTAAACGTGTACATACACTGTTGGTCCAATCAGAAGCATTGTATTAGAACTTTGTAAACACACCACTGATGGGTCTGTCAGAAAAATACACTAGAGCTTTTCAAGCATCTACAACACTGCTGGGTCACAATCAAATGCATTATTTCGGAGCTTTGGAAGGATTTAGACAAATGTCTCCAGTACTAAAGGCTTGCTCCCAAAGGCTTGCTTTCCAATTAGAACCGATATCACCCTTCAAGATTTCGCTTGTTCGAATGTCACTCTTCGCAAAACAGCACCGCAAGCTTTGAGAGTAGCGCAACTTGCATTGCGATTTAATATAGATAATGCACACGACGAGCCCCTTGTCATCGTATCTCACGACCTTCTTCTTGGGCATCTCACACCCCTTACTTTGTATCTCATACTCTGTCTCCTCCTTTGCGTTTGTCTTTCTAAGTCTCCATCTTCCCATTTTACTGTTCAAATTAGTATTCATTATTTTTCTCCTCCACAAAGTAGCACACAAAAGTTATTACTTTTTTTTTTTCAGATTAGCATTCATCATTGTTCTCATCAAAACAGCATTCAATTCTTCTTTCTCCTCAAAACATAATTCATCATTTCTTTCATATTAAATTATATCCATTATTTCTCCTCAAACAGCATTCATCATTTCTTTCATATTAAATTAAATCCATTTATTTATCCTCAATACAGCATTCATCATTTCTTTCTTCTGAAAGTATACCCATTATTTCTCCTTAAAGTAGCCCTCATAATTTCTTTCACCTTTAAATTAATACCCATAATTTCTCTCATTCAAGTAGCATTTATCATTTTCTACTCCTTAAATCAATGTCTTGCATTTCTTTCTCCTTAGCAGTGAAACAATTATCTCTTTCTCAAATTAGCAACCAATTTATCTTTTACTCATTCAAGTAGTATGCAAAATTTGTAAACTCCTTAGTCTAAAATCAATCAATTTCTTTTTTTTTAAAATTATCAACCATCAATTTCTTTTGTCTTAAATTATCCTCCATCAATTTCTTCTTCCTTAAAATATCATCCATTAATTTCTTTTCCCTTAAATTATCATTCAACACTTCTCTCCTCATCGTTAAATTAACATTCATCAATTTCTTTTTTCTTAAATTATCATCCATCAATTTCTTTTTTCTTAACTTATCATCCATCAATTTTGTTTTTCTTAACTTATCATCCATCAATTTCTTTTTTCTTAACTTATCATCCATCAATTTCTTTTTTCTTAACTTATCATCCATCAATTTTGTTTTTCTTAAATTATCATCCATCAATTTCTTTTTTCTTAACTTATCATCCATCAATTTCTTCTTCCTTAAATGATCATTCAACACTTCTCTCCTCTTCAGATTATTAACCATTATTTTATCCTTTTCTTATTAGCACCCAATATTTTATTCTTCTCAAAAATATCCATTTACAACCTCTTCATATTCACATCCACTAATATTAGCAGCAAACATTTTATGTTCTTCAAATTAGCATTCTCCGTTTTTTCTCCATAAAATTGCAGTTAACATTATATTTCCCTCAAATTATTATTCAATTACTTTCCTCCTCAAATTAATTTTCAACATTTGTATCTTCCTTAAATTAGGATTAAATATTTTTATCCTCCTTAGATTAACATCATTTTTTCTCCTTGAACCCTCAACATATATTAAAATAAATTATATGCCAAACAATTCCAAAAGTCACTGGTAAATGTTCTTTTGCTATAATTAACGA
Source organism: Sinotaia quadrata (assembly GCA_028829895.1). Lineage (NCBI taxonomy): Eukaryota > Metazoa > Mollusca > Gastropoda > Architaenioglossa > Viviparidae > Sinotaia > Sinotaia quadrata. Next base: position 14,191,896 of record CM054182.1, read on the forward strand.
ATTTGATGATTAGACTTTTAAATAATATTCTTACAATATGTTCCTGTTTCCAGACAGACAAGGTTATTGACAGTGTGTACCGTTAGGAAGTTCGTTGCAGCAAGAGTTCTATCCGTAATTCACCACCACTAACTACCACCCACAACAAAACCAGAAAACTTAAACAAACTTGTTAAGTGTAATAATAAAATTGAGGGAATATTATTATAAAAATGTAACAATTAAACTGAAGAAATATTACTATAAAAGCTGTAACAATAAAATTGAAGGAATCAACTGTTAAACTGTAACATAAAATTGTAGGAGTAATACTAATAATAATAGTGCGGATTGAACTGTATTAAAAAAAAAAAAAGAGTATTCAACATTAATTAATTATTTTAAATATATGAAACATGGAAATCCTTCACTCTATAGACAATCAAATGCTATCGCCAATTTATCTTCAAAGGTCACGAAAATGTCTCCAACACTTTCGCTCTGATATGCACAATATAGGACTGAGAGGTCTCCAACGTGGAACGCTGATATACATTGTATAGAACTGAGAGGTCTCCAGCCCCTCACTCCTAAAGTGTATATCACAGTTCAGTATGGGAGGCCCCACTGTCCTATAGTGTCATATAAACGTTCAGTGCTGGGCACCCCTCAGTCCTATAATGTTATAGTTCAGTGCTGGAGACCCCTATGATACACTATAGGACTGAGGGGTCACTGAACTCTACGGTTAGGGTTGGGACTAGGATTGGAGTTAGCTTATACTTTGTGTAAATATATTATCTTTGATATGTATATATATATTATCTTTGATCCTAAATGTCGTTGCAGCCAATTAATGGCTGACGAAGAGCGTACGACACAATAATCTTTACAGTGAGAAGGAAAATTCTGTTTCCGGTTATTGATCATATAGGGGTGGGGAACAGGAAGTTTACAGCTTTGATCGGGGGGGGGGGGGGGGGGCACGAAGTTTACAGCTTTGATCTGCGAAAGTTTGAGGGATGTAGAAATAAATGGAAAAGTATGTAGGCAGTAATTAGTTTCTGTTCACAAGATATTTTAACATTTTGGTTTAGTGGAGACATTGTCGTATCAATTTTCATAAAATATTCACCTGTTTTCTACCTCACCCCACCCCTACTCTCGCCGCCCGGAAAGAGAAAACGGTTTTTGCGCGCTTCTTACTGTGTATTTCTTTTCTTCATTTTCTAAAGTTTAATAATTGTATCTCCTCATTTGTGCAAATATCTCTTTTTTCCTCCTCCAAAACAAGCTTAACACTTTTCTCTCCTCATTTGTGCAATATCTCTTTTTCCTCCCTCAAAACGGCATCAGTTTCTTTTGTCTCGTCAAAGTATTTTATTTCCTTTTGTCTCGTCAAAGTATTTTTTATTTCCTTTTGTCTCGTCAAATTATTTTATTTCCTTTTGTCTCGTCAAAGTATTTTATTTCCTTTTGTCTCGTCAAAGTATTTTTTATTTCCTTGTCCCGTCAAATTATTTTATTTCTTTTTATCTCGTGAAAGTATTTCATTCACTGTCTCTTCCTCGAAACAAGTTTACAATTTAATACTTCTCTTGAAATCAAGTGTTCATCTTTTACCCTGCTTGAGAAGAATTGCACCATAGAATGCAGCAAGATGGTGCTCTTTCGAAAGTACATGTCGAAACTTGACATGTTAAATACAACCTGCAAGAAGTCGAGATTGGACACGTTAAATACAACCTGCAAGAAGTCCAGATTGGACACGTTAAATACAACCTGCAAGAAGTCCAGATTGGACACGTTAAATACAACCTGCAAGAAGTCCAGATTGGACACGTTAAATACAACCTGCAAGAAGTCGAGATTGGACACGTTAAATACAACCTGCAAGAAGTCGAGATTGGACACTTTAAATACAAATTGCATGAAGTCGAGATTGGACACGTTTTACAATCTGCAAGTCAAGAATGAACACGTTAAATACAACTTTCAGCAAGTCAAAACTGGACACGTTAAATACAACCTTCAGCAAATCAAGACTCATACAGACGGTAAGTCTGGACACCGTTACCCACAATTTTGCAGGAAGTCAAGAGGAGACATTTGTGATTAGAGTATGCGATGCAGATCGAAACTGGTCACATTTGAATATTGTACTTATAATAAATTAAAATTTGTCCTGTTGAATACACTGTTCATAATACATTAACGGCTGGCAAGTTGTATATTAAGTCAGAAGACAGGTCAGAGTGGGACAATTTAAAACCAAGACTTTAAGAAGATAATACTTGACAATTTCAAGCCAAGATTTTAAGAAGATAAAACTAGACAATTTAAAAGCAAGACTTTAAGAAGATAAGACTAGACAATTTCAAGCCAAGACTATAAGAAGATAAGATTAGACAACTTCAAGCCAAGACTTTAAGAAGATAAGACTAGACAATTTCAAGCCAAGACTTTAAGAAGATAAGACTAGACAATTTCAAGCCAAGATTTTAAGAAGATATGACTAGATAATTTCAAGCCAAGACTTTGAGAAAACGAGACGAAGCACTGTAACACTTGCCGTGGATTGAATAACATTTTTGAATGCAATCCTTGTTATATAAACTAGTATTTACTTAGCTACAAAACCGTAGTTATATAACTTGTATTTTCTTAGCTACAAAACCTTAGTTATATAACTTGTATTTTCTTAGCTACAAAACCTTAGTTATATAACTTGTATTTTCTTAGCTACAAACCCCTAGTTATATAAACTAGTACTTTCTTAGATACAAAACGCTTGTTATATAAACTACTATTTTCTTAGCTACAAAAGGAGTACTACAAGATAAATAAATTCTATAATTTTTAAACAGGGTATAAAAAATGAATTAATGTATTTATTTTAGGCTTCAGCACAGTTGTCAGTTAACAATGATATCTTCAATCAAAAAAATGCTCCATCTTTACAGAGAACTCACTATCATTATATATACATTATACAGTATTATTCTTCAGTATTAGATGTTTATTCCTTAACAAAATTTCCCGTATCTACACAATATGATTCCGTCAAAGTTGTTCAATCTTTACACAAGATTTCTCATATGTACGCAATATCCTTCAGCCATCATTTGACACTAGAAGTACCAGATCGTTCCGGAAATACAATCATTACACAAGTTGTAATATATATTTTATATACGTTAAACTTCAGTCAAATGTATTCAATCATTACACAAGATGTAATATATTTATAAATATATATACGTTAAACTTCTGTCGAATGTATTCATTCATTACACAAGAAGTAATATTTATATATATATTACGTTAAACTTCAGTCTAATATATTTAATTACTACACTAGCGTTAACCTTTCAAAGTTGTTCAATCGTTATACAGGTTACAGATGTATACGCTTCTTGGAATTTCACGTAAAGATGAAGACTAAAGTGGAGATGATGGTTTTAGGCGTCATCTTAATATTAATGACGAATGTCTACTTATAGACGTAATGACTACGTTTTGCACTGAATGCGATTAACTTTTACCCGACATGATAACTAGAAGTTCCTGACGACAGATGACAAAATGAAAAGAAGAAAAGATGGCGTGTTTACTGAGTTGGACTCATCACTTAAATTACTAAAGGTCGGTAATCATGCAGAGTAATTTTCCCCTCTCCCTCTTGTTCCTAGTCACGTAGTGAATTGTCAGTTTAATATTTGAATAATCAAGGCGACGGCTTTTCACAGACACCAATCCCATTGGCGTGGTAGGGACCGAATCAAAGGGAAACCACTCTGAGATGTCTCCGCAAGAGAATGTAACACTTCTGAACGCGGATTATAAATCTTTGTCATAACTACTATTGACAAGGTCGACACCGGTGGCGCCTTTTGCAATTTCTTGCGACTGGAGAAAGGAACAAGGGTCTGGGGGGTTGGGGTGAGTGGAGGATGAAATTTGTATTATTGCATGGGTCGGAAGCGAGGGTCGAAATGGAGCTTTCTAGAAAGATAAAGAATTTTGCGGAGGTTGTTCATTTTCCCTGACAGCACTTCTGTAGTGATGGATGTTTTGAATTTAGATGCAAATACGCACTTGAGTTGTCGGCCTTGTCGACTTTCCATCCTGAGCTTAAGGGTCAGTCGTAACAGCTTCGCGTCCCCCCAAAGGGCTGACATCACGGCTCGTAGGATTAGTATTAAATATACATCGATAACGGGTGTGTCACGAGCATAAGGAGAATTAATGAAATGAAAAGTCATTGAGTAAAACAAATATATGTACCACTTTGATTAATCTTACAGTTAATTCGAAGTATGTGTACCACTTTGAAGAATATTAAAGTTTATTTCAGAGCATGTCATGTTAACTGTAACATCTCTAAACATGCAGTGCGAAGTCATGTTAACTGTCACTTCTCTAAACATGCAGTGCGAAGTCATGTTAACTGTCACTTCTCTAAACATGCAGTGCGAAGTCATGTTAACTGTCACTTCTCTAAACATGCAGTGCGAAGTCATGTTAACTGTCACTTCTCTAAACATGCAGTGCGAAGTCATGTTAACTGTAACATCTCTAAACATGCAGTGCGAAGTCATGTTAACTGTAACATCTCTAAACATGCAGTGCGAAGTCATGTTAACTGTAACATCTCTAAACACGCAGTGCGAAGTCATGTTAACTGTAACATCTCTAAACACGCAGTGCGAAGTCATGTTAACTGTAACATCTCTAAACATGCAGTGCGAAGTCATGTTAACTGTAACATCTCTAAACATGCAGTGCGAAGAATTAACGAGATTTACAGAGCGTTAGCTTAAAAACTGACAGTAGGCTCTCGGATGTTAAGGTACAATTAACTGCTCCTCAAGTTTTCCAAATTCTTAAGAAACGTATAAACAAACGTAGATTGTCACAAACATACCACTAGGTCATTCATTTTACAGATTAGTTTCCCTTAGATATAACTCCTCTAACGCCCCACACCACTAGGTCATTCATTTTACAGATTAGTTTCCCTTAGATGTAACTCCTCTAACGCCCCACACCACTAGGTCATTCATTTTACAGATTAGTTTCCTGTAGTAGTAACTGTTCTAACGCCCCACACTGTCATTGCAGTACTCTGCAACTCAAGTTTTCTTAACTGTCATAACGAAATGCAGCGTCACTATTCTAACAAGTAAAGTTGTCTTAAATATCTTTCATATCGGCCCGAATTCTTGTCACTATTCTAACAAGTAAAGTTGTCTTAAATAATTTTCATAACGGCCCCGAATAGTAGTGGCAATAATCTAACACGTATGAGTAACTGTCATAACGGCCCGAACTCTTGTCAATATTCTAACACATAAACATGTCTTAATTAAATGTCAAACGGCCCTAACTGTAATATCAATATTCTAACACGTTTAAGTTGTCTAAAGTAACAAAAGTAATGGCTCGCACTGAAATAACAACACTGTGACTACGCCACATTAGTATTTGGCTATGATTATTATTATAATTTAATCGTCCATAACTAATTACAAGTGATGAGAATTTTATTCTACGTTATTAATAATTCTCCAGAAGACACCGCTCGTCTCTCTCACTTGGCGGATATGCAGGCGCTGTAAGCGTTTTCACTCTTCCACAACAATAAAGACAAACATTTACCGTTACACAATATTTCTGTAGGTGGAAAACTTCTTACCAAAGGAGAAGATAAATTCATCTTTTAATCCATATTTAGCGAGCCACCATCCCCACCATCTCTCCAACATAAGGTTATCAGTATGTGTAAGAAAGTCAATAAATATATTAAAACAAGAATCAAATATTCAGTATATGAATATAATCAAAAGGGCATTGACATTTACAACACTTCACAACAATGTTTGATTAACGCTAGACAATCACTCAGTCTATCCTAGCATAGACATCAGCAGCCAGATGAACATATATAATATCTATATAAAGTTCTTGGGTATAATTCATCAAAGAAAGGAGAGTGGAGTTTTAGGGAAATAATTATTGTCAATGTACATAACATTTTCAAAGATGGCAGCTGTCACTGGCACATTGTTCACAATCACACGGTTTGCACCATGTCACTGTCTTTATTATTAAATGACTATCCAATTTACCCCTTCTGGGCACATCACCCAACTGTTCCAGAATCTTCTATGCACTCACAAAGCACACAATGAAGAATAGTCCAGAACTTTGCATGATCTATCAAAGCACGTCACTTGAAATGTTCTGGAATCTTTGTGTTCAGTACTCAGTGCACCGTGAGGAATGTTCAAAAAGACTTCCTGAATTCTGGAGCCCAAACTCAAACTTCAATTCCTGTTGTATTGGCTCTCGAATGGAATTCACCAGAATTAACCTAAGGCAAAATGTTTACTGATAAGTTTGACAATGATTCTGGATTCACACACCAACGGGATCTGGTAGACTACAGTAGTCACTATTGTATGAAGTGGATACAGGATTATGAAATTACAAAAAGGTGCACTTCTCTCTGCAAAAGTCAAATTAAGGCAGCACTAAATTTCAGGAATATTTCATCTATAACCTCTTTTCTCCCTTACACACATTCTCAACTTACAAATCCTGCAAAAATATTCATTTAGCCCAATACACATGCAGCATAAGAAATACAGCATCGATCAGAATTCATACCTGTAATAATGTACAACATAATCAAATTAGTGAACTTTGAAATAATTGTCCAATTACATAAACATTCTCCAATTAAAATCATAGATCAATATCAAACATGTACAACATATTTCTAAGTCCATTCTTTCTTCATCAGTTAGTTAACTTATCATAAGATAACGATCGCCTTTATAACTTGACTCGAGTTATGTCAAATTCAAAGTGTAACATATAGGACTTTCTTCAAGAAAATAACTTTCAGTCCTTCCTCGTTGGTTGGAATTGTTATAAATAAGTGTGAGACTATTAGTCAGGGGAAAAAATACTCATCTGCTTCGAACTGGTTTGGATTCCATAAACTAGTTCTGACATATTCTTTACCTGAGTTGTTTATTCCAACTCTCACACTTCAAAATAGCAGCATAAGCAGTGCCCAAGGTTGGGTCACTTTGACATTTAACAATGTATATAACAATTAAGTTTAGAAACAGGGATGGACAAATTTACTCCGCTAAAAACACTACCACGTTTAGGCATCTTAAATAACTGTCATAACTGTAGGAACTGCGATTTCAATATTCTAACAATTAGGTGTCTTAAGCAACTGTCATAACGTCCTGTGGCGTACTGTCTACCTTCTGACACGTTCAGGCATCTTAAGTAATTATCATAAAGGCACTTTTTGTAATGTCTGCACTCATACATCCAGTTTATTTCAGTAAGTATCATAATGGCTCGCACTGTGATTTTAATAGTGTGGCAAGTCTAATTTATTAAATATCATGCTGGTGCACTCTGTTTAATATTGCGATACTTCGAGTTTCTTTCAGCAACTATTATAACGAATAAATGCACAATATGTTCTTTCCTTACGACTAGACTTCATACTATAACAGTTCTTTCCTTACGACTAGACTTCATACTATAACAGTTCTTTCCTTACGACTAGACTTCATACTATAACAGTTCTTTCCTTACGACTAGAATCCATACTATAACATTTCTTTCCTTGTGAATAGACTTCAGACAAAAAAAATGTTCTTTCCTAGTGAATAGACTTCAGACGAAAAACATGTTCTTTCCTTGTGAATTGATTTATGACGTATTTATTCTTTCCTTATGAATAGACTTCTAGACATGTTCTTTCCTTGTGAAGAGACTTCAGACGATAAAGATGTTCTTTCCTTGTGAATAGACTTCAGACCAAAAGTATGTTCTTCCCTTGTGAGTAGTCTTCAGACCATAAATATGTTCTTTCTTTGTGAAAAAACGTTGGTGACAAACAAGCCAATGTGTTTTCCTTGTGAAAATCGTCTGGTGACAAAGAACCATGTCCAGATCTTGTGAATGAGTGTGGTAACGGTGTAATACTTGTCCTTCCATGCAAATTGGAGATTTGTTCGTGTACATAACTTCTTTCTTTGTAATAAACATGTCCTTCAATGCAAATTGGAGATCTGTTCATGTACATAACTTCTTTCTTTGTAATAAACATGTCCTTCCATGCAAATTGGAGATCTGTTCATGTACATAACTTCTTTCTTTGTAATAAACATGTCCTTCCATGCAAATTGGAGATCTGTTCATGTACATAACTTTTTTCTTTGTGCATTGGTCATTCACGGTACTCGAGTTCTCCTGTCCTTGTAACTTAACTAGTCACGAACTTATCGTGTTCTTTACGTGTCTCTTACATTCTCACGCTGTATTTATTACATGTTTGTTTGTTTCAGTAATTATATTTATATAATTATTATTGTAGAATTGCGACAAACAATGAAGATAGAAAGAAAGATAGATAGAGATAGACAGACAGACTGGTAGATAAAAACTACTATACTAGTAATAAGTAATATTTCACAATTGGGTTTCAAGAATGTTAACTTTCTCTCTCTCTCTTCTTAACTCACTTCATTAAAGATAAACGTTTTTTCTTAATTTTTTTTTCATAAGTATGTGTTTATTCAGGATACGTAACAGATTCATTCATTTTGTAAGCAACCTTTATAAGATACCCAAAGTATCGCACACACACACACACACAAACACGCACGCACGCACGCACGCACACGCAAACACGCACGCACACAAACACGCACACACACACGCACACACACACGCACACAAACACGCACACACACACACACACACACACAAACACGCACGCAAACACGCACGCACACGCACGCGCACACACAAACACGCACGCACGCACGCGCACACACACACATACCACATACACACGCACGCACACACACAAACACGCACACACGCACACGCACGCACGCACGCGCACACACACACACAAACACGCACGCGCGCACACGCGCACACACACACACACAAACACGCACGCGCGCACACACACACGCACGCACACACAAACACGCACGCACACACACACACACACACACAACAGTCATACGCGTCCGTCAATGACGACAACCCCAAGAAATGGCCACGTTACTTATCTGAGTCCACGCACAGCCTGAGTAGTCTTGCTCGATCCACGAACACACGTCACTCTGCTATGAAGGTACGCCATGTGAAATAATGAGTTACTGGGAGATGAAACCGACAGCAATTAACTAGACTTTTCGGGCCAAGAGGGACTGAATGTAGGACAGCGCACTGTCATGCTATAAAGCGAGTGATGGATCAGCTTAATGCAATGTTGAGTGATGGATCAGCTTAATGCAATGTTGAGTGATGGATCAGCTTAATGCAATGTTGAGTGACTTAATCTCGAACACTCATGTAAAATAACCTTTCCAGAGGTTAAATTTGGTCATTCCACTGACGTGGCTTTCCTAAAAAATAAAATGGTGAGACCTAGGAATCTTTTCACATTCTAATTACAGCTTTGAAATATGACAATTGATCTATCTTTACACCACTTTCTACGGCTCTTTCTTTTCCTCTCTGTAAATAAACTGCCAAGTATATCCCTTATAAGGTCTCTCCTAGCCCTCTTCTAAAAGAGCCAAGTATTTCCCTTATAAGGTCACTGGTAATCCTCTTCTAAAACTGCAAGTATTTCCCTTATAAGGTCTCTGGTAATCCTCTTCTAAAACAGCCAAGTATTTCCCTTATAAGGTCTCTGCTAGCCCTCTTCTAAAACAGCCAAGTATTTCCCTTATAAGGTCTCTGCTAGTCCTCTTCTAAAACAGCCAAGTATTTCCCTTATAAGGTCTCTGCTAGCCCTCTTCTAAAACAGCCAAGTATTTCCCTTATAAGGTCTCTGCTAGCCCTCTTCTAAAACTGCCAAGTATTTCCCTTATAAGGTCTCTGCTAGTCCTCTTCTAAAACTGCCAAGTATTTCCTGCTAGCCCTCTTCTAAAACTGCCAAGTATTTCCCTTATAAAGTGTCAGTCTCTCCTGAAACAGAGGCCATTAAATTAGCCGAGTTGCATTATATAAATATTAAAATACTAATTTCAAGCAATACAAGATTTACTATTATAAAACTTAAATTCGCAAACATATTAAGTTTAATCATTCAAGTTACAAGGAAAGACAGACTAGATGTTTGTCATTTGAAGCCCAGTGTGATGAAAATAGAAATAATTAAAATAAATTATCTAAACTTGTAGATTTGACCTAACCTCAAGTAATGAAAAAACCCAAGAAAGTATAAATGAAAGTAAAAAATAGCCAATTATAGCCATGGGCAAGTTTAGCAGTAGCATACTTCCACGTGAATGGTTAGGAATGTGAAAAATATCTTGACTCACATGTCAAGGTGTGCATGGGTATCATGTGAGAAAGGTGATGATGCTGATCAAAGAACGAATTTGAATCAATTTATTCAGAGATACCCTATGCCCTGGCGAGAAGAAAGATTAGTGCAATTCACTAGGTATCATAAAAATTTGCGTGTATGTACTCTATTACCTTACATTTCGAGGAATAATGCATATAAGTTTATTACCTTACATTTCACATTTAGAGGAACTATTAATATAAATATTATACTTTATTACCTTGTATTTCGATTAATTATTAACAACAGTTTAATAATATTTTATTACCTTACATTTCGAAGATTTATTAATATGAGTTTAATACTTTATTTGACCTTACATTTCCTGGAATTGTTAATATAAGAATTACTTGAGTAAAAAGAAAAAATGTATTCTTTCAGTGCAAAAATATTGTTATCAAACTATTTTAAATTTTTTATTAAATAATTATAATTTTATTTCTGTTGTTATTTCTTGTCAAGTACTTCCTATTATTATTTTGTGCCACTTATGCTCTTACTTTGTAACTGTTAATGTTATTATCTTGTGTCACTTATTAATGTTATCTGATGTCACTCAATATTTTAGTTTGTACTACTTCTGTTGTTATCTTGATCACCTATTCTTGTTATTTTGTGCCACTTTGAGTTTGTATCATTTGCTGTTGTTATTCAGTGTCACGTACTTCCTGTTGCCATTGTGCTACACTCCACTTGTCATTTTGTGTCACTTATTTTTTTATCATTTGTTGTTGTCATTTGTGTCACTTACTGCACTGTTTTCGTCTCTTACTATTGTTATTTGTGTCACTTACTGCACTGTTTTCATCTCTTACTATTGTTATTTGTGTCACTTACTGCACTGTTTTCATCTCTTACTATTGTTATTTGTGTCACTTACTGCACTGTTTTCGTCTCTTACTATTGTTATTTGTGTCACTTACTGCATTGTTTTCATCTCTTACTATTGTTATTTGTGTCACTTACTGCACTGTTTTCATCTCTTACTATTGTTATTTGTGTCACTTACTGCACTGTTTTCATCTCTTACTATTGTTATTTGTGTCACTTATTGCACTGTTTTCGTCTCTTACTATTGTCATTTGTGTCACTTACTCGTCTTACTGCACTATTTGTGTCTCTTACTATTATTATTTGTGTCATTGACTGCACTATTTGTGTCTCTTACTATTGTCATCTGTGTCATTAACAGCAGTGTTTGTGTCTATTGTTATTTTTGTCACTTATGCCTGTTGATATTTTTTGTCATTCTATTGTTAGTTTGTGTCACTTAAGCCAGTTGTTTGTTGTTGCTTACTCTTGCAATCTTGTGTCCCTTACATCTGTCATTGTAAATCTCTATGTGTCTTACTCTTCCTATTTCGTGTCATTTATGTCTATTGCTAGTTTGTGTCAATTACATCTGTTATTAGATTGTCTCTATGGCAGAGTATGTAACAGATTCAGACAAAATTCTGTGTCCTGAACTCTTGCCCCAGTTCTGCAAGTTTCAAATTTGAAACTTCAAATATAGTTCCTTTGTTAGGACATTTTCCCACACACACCTGTGTTGAAACAACGGAGAGACTCATGTGTTATTGTAACCCTTAGGTCAATAGGCAGAGGGAGACTCATCCCATGTTATTGTTATTTTTGGGACCATAGCCGACCGTACATCAACCCATAACGCCACGACTAGTCACGTGACGAATTCATGCATCTTCATAAATAACTGACACGCGCAAAATACTTTACTTACACGAGGAACCACGGCCGATTGAACTTAAAGCTTCGTGCCTCCGATAATTCCGTGTAAGTCGATACGAAAAGTATAATAGAAGACCCGCTGTCTTTGTTTGAAGCTATCTACTGAGAAGGTAAACACATCGATTTCTTGAATTGATACTTACATTTTATTTAAGTTATCATTGTGTGAATGTGCGAAATTGGTAATGTATAAATTATATCCTTACTGCAACCTTCTCTAGACACGTGGCTTGGTAACAGTACGACTAGGCTAGAACCATTACATCCTTTACACATTAATTGTCTAATTGTGAGATAATGGGTTATAATGCTAAATTGATGGGATTGCAATCACAGAACGTTGATGCACGTTCATAGGATTTCTTTTATGTAAAGATCCTTTTGATGTAAACAATGTATAATCGCGTCTATGCTTGTAACGCGTATGTGCGTGATTTTAATTCATATTTACTTTCATTGTAAAATCTAAATGTTCTTTGAACGATTAAATTCTCTTGTATGTGTAAACGTCACATTTTAATTGTAATACGCATGAGCGTGATGCTGATTGTATTTTCGTTATTAGATTCAAACTATTGAATGTGAAGATACAGAACGGTCATTTGTAAAACAAGCTACGCTATTATCAAAGCCACTTGTGTAGATTGCGAATCAGTAGGAACTGTCGCTCATAAGAATTATTGTATTTTCAGAGCGGGTCTGAGTTTGTATCGTTGGGTTTGAGATTTCATAATCTCTGCGTCCTGAGACCTCTAGAGGAGTCCGGGGCTGGTCCGTTTAAGTTCTGCTGAACTTGATGTGAGGATCGGACACTGATGTTATGGATCGTCGCTGAAGCCACAACTCATACTAGTTGGGTGCGAGTGTTGCCATAGCTGATGATAGAGTGTCGTCATAGCAGTGGGAAGTTGCAAGTTGAGTAATGACAATAAACTGGAATCACTAATCAGTAATTGACATTGAAACTATTCGCAGAGCTGATAATACGTAGTCTTGTTAGACCGAGCATTTGATTCAATTTTTGTTATTTGTAAATCTTTTATTAAATCTTATATTTGTTGATCAATTACGTAGTCGACTAAATCATTTGCGAGAAAGACCAAATTAGGGCTGGGTGGGGGCGAGCATCAAGAGCGTGACGAATGCAAGTATGATTAGTTGTAATTGATTAATGTGTCCCAGTCCGTGCAATTGTCACACAGGTTTATCTGTCTCTAAATTTTGTGTCTTACTACGAGATTAAATTTAGTCAGACTGAAGGATAGATCTGGGCAGTCAGTCTGTTTTCAGAATAAATGAGGAGATTTAATTAATCTAATCCTGGAATTTAATTAATCTAAATCTTAATTCTGGAGCAGGGTCTCTAAATAAATACTGACATGTAACAGAGTAAATATCCATATTTCTAAACTTGATAATTATATATTTGTTCCCAATGCTAACGTAAACGTGTGTTTGTGCTTACATGGAACGGGAGTGTGTGTGTGTGTGTGTGTGTGTGTGTGTGTGTGTGTGTGTGTGTGTGTGTGTGTGTGTGTGTATCTGTAGTATGTACATGTATTGGTAGTGCACATGTATCTGTAGTCTTTACATGCATCGGTAGTAAATGCGTGTGTATATGTAGTGTGTGTGTGAGCGTGTATATGTATCTATAGTGTATGTGTGTGTGAGTATGTACATGTATCTGTAGTAAATGTGTGCTTGAGTGTGTATATGTATCTGTAGTATGTGTGTCAGAGAATGTTTATATGTATTTGTAGTAAGTGTGTGTGAGTGTATACATGTGTCTGTAATAACTGTGTTTGTGAATGTGTACATGTATCGGTAGTGTGGAGTGTGTGTGCGTGGTACAATGTCTTTAGTAAGTGTGTGTGTGTGTGTGTGTGTGTGCGTGCGTGCGTGCGTGCGTGAATGTCTATAGTAGGTGTCTGCGTACATCCGTATGTGTGTGGTGTCTAATTATAGAGTATGTGTGCATTTGTGATTCTGTTGAAAGTTGTCTTTTGTGAGAATAAAGTTACATTGCCCATTGAGCGGTGGACTGTTCGCAAAGTGCTTGATCTGTCTTTCCTGATTACGGCAATCTGTTTTTCTCAAGAGATGTGACAGTTTGAAATTATTTCAGCTTTAACCCATAAGCCAGGCAACGAGATGACGGGTGTGAAAAGAGTTAGTGCCCCTAATCCATCACAATAAATTTGCGTGCCATTACTTCTCTCACCTGATGGATATGAAAAACAAATCGAAGGAAATTCATCACTGTACAACTAAGCTCCTATTTATAGACGTCGTAATTAGTAGGCCGATGTGTCAACTTTACCCTTCACCACATTCATTAGTTCTGATTGGAGACGTGCAATAATTATGCCCCTGTCAATTTTGTCGTTCAACATGTATGAGTTCTATTAATAGATGTTGAGCTGTAGGCTGCACGAAGTACATGTGTTGGTGGCCCTTTCTACTTCAGTGCGAGAGTATACGTGTTGGTAGCCCTCTCTACTTGTACCCAAGAGTATGCATGCGTTGGTAGCCCTTTCCACTTGTCCGAAAGTATACCTGTGTTATCGCCCTTTCCACATGTACACGAAAAAAAATATAAAGAGGCAACAAGCACTAGTTAAAATTGAAACTGCAGTAACATTTATAGTTGATGGTGATGAACTGGTAAAATCAGTATAAAAGCAAGATACAGTCAATAAGAAATATACTTCATTAGTTGAGTCCTATGCAAATAGGTCTATTATCTGCAGTGTGAAGTAGAATTAATAATGCGACTAAAATGTAACTTTACCTATAATTTACATTATGCTTATAATTCTCATTCGCACCAACAAATTAAACAAAACTAAATCAAAAGGCAAATTTGTCATGTGTAATTCCAAATCAAGCACTCATTTTATACATGAAGTTCGAAATTCAATGTTGTAACTATAGTAGAGTGTGAAGTAAAATTATCTAGTCTAGCTCAAGTCCTACAGAGGTTACAATCTACAGTGTAAAGTACAATTTTCTAGTGTAGTGTACATCCAAAGGAGAGATTACAGTCTAGGGTGTAAATAGAATTCTCTAGTGTAGTGTACATCCAAAGGAGAGATTACAGTCTAGGGTGTAAATAGAATTCTCTAGTGTAGTGTACATCCAAAGGAGAGATTACAGTCTAGGGTGTAAATAGAATTCTCTAGTGTAGTGTACATCCAAAGGAGAGATTACAGTCTAGGGTGTAAATAGAATTCTCTAGTGTAGTGTACATCCAAAGGAGAGATTACAGTCTAGGGTGTAAATAGAATTCTCTAGTGTAGTGTACATCCAAAGGAGAGATTACAGTCTAGGGTGTAAATAGAATTCTCTAGTGTAGTGTACATCCAAAGGAGAGATTACAGTCTAGGGTGTAAATAGAATTCTCTAGTGTAGTGTACATCCAAAGGAGAGATTACAGTCTAGGGTGTAAATAGAATTCTCTAGTGTAGTGTACATCCAAAGGAGAGATTACAGTCTAGGGTGTAAATAGAATTCTCTAGTGTAGTGCACCTGCAAAGAGATGTTGCAATCAGCACTGTAAATTAAAGTGTAGTGCAAGTGCGACAGAGATTACAGATAGAATGTAAAGTAGAATTTTCTAGTGTAGTGTATCCCAAAGGAGAGATTACAGTAATTTACTGGTGAAACTCTAAACTAATAAGATTTCAATTTAAAGTAAAATTCTCAAATTGAGATCCATAGCAAAGAGACTGAAAAATTCTAAATCTTAAATGATTACACTTAAAAGTGTAATTTAGTAATGTAACTCCTAAGTAAATAGACTACATTCTACAAGTGCAGTGTAATTTAATAGTGTAACTCCCCCAAAAATAGACTACATACTATAGGTGCAATGTAATTCAGTAGTGTTTCAGTAGTGTAACTCATAAAACATCAGAATAGAACCCACTGAGTGAAATAGAGTTCATAAATTAAATAGACTACTATACATTGTGCGGAGTATACCTCCCTAGCTTACTTCCAATAGACTACTATCTACTGTATGTAGTTTACTCTCCCCCCACCCGCAGCGAAATTCAAAGTTAGCCAGACTTTTGTTTAAAGTGTGAAATATACTTCACTCGCGTAACTGTAGATTACACGGATTTATAGTTTAAAATACGAAATATGGTTCATAATTTTAGAAATAAATTGAACAGAGTATAGTTTACAGTGTGAAGCGTGAGTTAGTAGAGTGACTGAAAATTAAACCATCTACAATTCTACATCGTCAAGTATAATTCATTAGCTTAATTCCAAAGTGAACAGTACATTTTGTGAACATAATTTCACTAGTTTAATTCCAAATTGAAGAATCTTAATTGTGAAATATAATTCTCCAGTTTAACTCCAGATTGAACAGTCTACTTTATAAAGTATTATTCACTAGTGTATATTTGTGAAGTATTATTCACTAAATTCACTAAAATAATTACAAATTAAATAGTGTACATTATGAAGTATAATTTACTGGTGTAGCTTCAAATTAAAGAGTGTACATTGTGAAGTTTAATTCATTAGTGTAATTTCAAATTAAACAATTTGCATTGTGAAGTATTGTTCTCTAGTGTAATTCCAAATTAAACAGTTTGCATTGTGAAGTATTGTTCTCTAGTGTAATTCCAAATTTAAACAGTTTGCATTGTGAAATATTGTTCTCTAGTGTAATTCCAAATTAAACAGTTTGCATTGTGAAGTATTGTTTTCTAGTGTAATTCCAATTTAAACAGTGTACATTATGAAGTATTATGCACTAGAGTAACATTATGAAGTATTATGCACTAGAGTAACATTATGAAGTATTATGCACTAGAGTAACATTATGAAGTATTATGCACTAGAGTAAATCATAATTGAACGGATTTCAACTTGCAGTATGAAGTAAAAGTCTCTAGTGTAAGTCGAGTGAAAATCGAAATACAAAAGTGTAAAGTCCAAATGAAACAGACTACATTTTTTACAGTCTCGGGTTTACTCCGTGCGGTGTTGGCTACACCGTTTACTGCGAGCGAGTTTTTAAAAGGGGAGATAAAGCAGACTTGTAAGCAGACGCACGCCAAGAATGCTACTTGCGCATTGTGCACTTCTACACAATAAATTGTCTGCGACTCGAGGTGTTTTACCATCAATCTGTCCCTTAATGCTAGCCGTGCTGTACAGAAACAGCAGACCTCGGGAACAAATTGCCACTTGGACTGGCAGTCGGCCCTTCATTACAGAGCAAGCAGCGAAGTTTTCATTTCATAGTCGTGATTTAGAAGGCAGGAGATAGAGAAGGGCGGAGTGCACTATTGGATCAGTGATCGGTCTTCCATTATTCTCCGCTCTATGGAGATTTGAAAGCAGAAGCGAGCAGTGGGTATCATCAATCAATTGTCCTTCGGTTATGCCCCCTTGCTAGTCTCGACTTCCTTCAGGTTACTTTCTAAATCTGACAGCGAAAGGAGACCTTTGTGAAAGTAGAAGACAGATAAGCTTATAAACGTGCGTGGAGAGAGAGATACACACACACAGAGTGTATGTAAACAGTTTTGTAGAGAAAAAAGAAGACACAGAAGTGTGTTGTAGGGGAAAAAAGAAGACACAGAGAGTGTGTTGTAGGGGAAAAAAGAAGACACAGAAAGTGTGTTGTAGGGAAAAAAGAAGACACAGAAAGTGTGTTGTAGGGAAAAAAGAAGACACAGAAAGTGTGTTGTAGGGAAAAAAGAAAACACAGAGAGTGTTGTAGGGAAAAAAGAAGACACTGAGAGTGTGTTGTATGGAAAAAAGGAGACACAGAGAGTGTGTTGGGGTTGGGGGGGGGGGAGAAGCGTACAAAAGAACACTCATAAAGGTTTAACCATTCACTTGTACAGATATAAAATACATACAAAGTGACTAGTTACGAATGTAAAGATACTGAACATACACATCAAGTAATTGACTTACGAGTGTAAAAGGTACAAAAGAACACTCATAAAGTTTTAACCAATCACTTTTAGAGATACAAAATACACACAAAATGATTACCAAACAAGTTTAGAAATACAAAATACACATAAATTATTGCCTTACATCTCTACATATACGATAGTCATTTAAGTGAGGTTGTATGTGCTTATGTATGTTGTTATTCTACACATATGTCAGTCTATGCACGTTTGTGTGTCTGCATCCATAAAGAAATGATTTACGCGTGTTTCAATCTCTACACATATCACAGTCACTCTTTGTCTTTCATATATCTATATCCACACAACAGTCACTTATGTTTGGAAAGTTAAATACAGTCGTATAACAACCATTTATGGGTGTTTCTATATCTTCTTTTACACAGTATCTTTTGTATGTGGTTGTTGCATCTTTCTTCACAGAGCAACCATTTATATGTATTTCTATATATTCTTTCACATAACAACCACTTTCTTTTTTCACACTACAGTCACTTACGTGTGTTTCTGTATATCCTTTCACGCAAAAACCACTTTGTATTTTATTCTCTGCACTTGTATGGCAATCACTTTATGTTTTAATCTGTACACTTGTATGGCAATCACTTTATGTCTTAATCTCTACATTTGTATGGCAATCACTGCATGTTTTAATCTCTGCACTAGTTTTACATTCACTTTATGTTTTAATCTCTACATTTTTTGGCAGCCACTTTATATCTTAATCTCTACACTTGTATGACAATCACTGTGTGCTTTAATCTCTACACTTATATCGCAATGACTTTATGTCTTAATCTCATGTATGTCAAATCACTTTATGTTTTAATCTCTACACTTGTATGACATTAACTTTTTGTTTTAATCCTACACCTTTTTTGCAATCAATTTATGTTTTAATCTATAGGTTTGTTCGACACTCACTTTACTGTTAAATCTCCACACTTGTTTGGCAATCACTTTGTGTTTTAATCTCTACAGTTGTATATTGTCAACTCCGTTCTGTGGACAACCCCTTATAGCTGTCAACATTGCTCTATGGACAGACAGCTCCTTAAAGCTGTCAACCTCGCTCTATGGACAGACAGCCCCTTATAGCTGTCAACATCGCTCTATGGACAGACAGCCCCTTACATCTGTCAGCACCTCTGTAATCGGCCTTGATATTCCTGTCGTCCATGATTACAGCGCTAGCGGGTGACGCAATGCTTAGTCGCTTGACGCGGGGTTCTTATGCTGGCAGTGTAATTCAGATACATTAGTCTTTGTACTCTGCATATTAATGCTAATTAATGTCAGTGCCTGTTCTAAATTCTTGCCCAAAATGGACTCTTCAACACGCACAGCAAAATTTTCCGCCAATTACGTCAGCTTGGAGGACACAGTCGACCACGTGCGGCAGTAAGTAAGGTTAGGGACAAATGCATAAAACGAGGAAACTAATGTTTGTGGGTGGGAAAGGGAGGCAATTACCAGCTTGCGGAGTCAATGTATGATTGATTGGTGAAGCAAACCCCAGGCATTTTGTACCGGTGATTGATGAGGCTTAGCGCACAGTTAGCGAGCTTTCAATGAAGAATAATGAGCTTTAACTTTGGCTTTTCTGCATAATTTCACGCCAGTCTGCCCATATTGTGCCGGCCCGTTCGTTTGCAGCAGCCGCACCAAGCTGTACCGCTTTCTGCTGCGGTGTTTTATTTTTCACTGTTGTTGTTGTTTATTAATTTTAAATCATGCATTAAACAGTAAGGCAGCCAAAGAAAAATATTATACACCTACCTTAAAGAGGCCTACTGACTTTTGCTGACTTACATGGTGCAAGATTTTTGTATTAATAGATGATAGTAGTCAGTAAGAACTGAGTGAATGATTGCATAGTGCTTACTAAGAACTTAGTGAGCACTATATAACCATTCACTCAGTTCTTAGTAAGAATATATTAAAACCATTCACTCAGTTCTTAGTAAGAATATTAAAACCATTCACTCAGTTCTTAGTAATATTATACAACCATTCACTCAGTTCTTAGTAAGAATATTAAAACCATTCACTCAGTTCTTAGTAAGAATATTAAAACCATTCACTCAGTTCTTAGTAAGAATATTAAAACCATTCACTCAGTTCTTAGTAATATTATACAACCATTCACTCAGTTCTTAGTAATATTATACAACCATTCACTCAGTTCTTAGTAATATTATACAACCATTCACTCAGTTCTTAGTAAGAATTATAAAACCATTCACTCAGTTCTTAGTAATATTATACAACCATTCACTCAGTTCTTGGAAATAAAGTAGCACATCAATAGCAATAATAAGACTTCTGGTGTGTGTCAAAAAGAAAGGAAAAGAAACCTACATATCCATGTACTATCTATCTATCTATCTATCTATCTATCTATCTATTATTAAAAGCGTTTATTAATCCATAATCTTACCCATCCACCCATCCCTTCCTGTCCGCTTAACTGGCATCTCTGAGATTGGCAGTCAATATGTTTTTATCATTACCAGAAAGTAAAAACAATTTTTTCAGTAAGTAACGAAATTTTATCTGCTTATTTTAAGACAAAAATAAATTCTTGGATTACCGAAATCGGTATTAAAGGACTATATCTGAAATGAAAATGACGTCATCTGAAGGACATCTATTAAATATTACTCTCCTCACTATTATGATGTAACAGTGAGTTTCCAGAATATGACGTAGTTAGATTGAATGTAATTAGTTTGAATAGGTACTCTACTCAAAATGCCCACAGATTTGAATCTTGCTTCTACTATCCTCCTTCTTCTAATACTCTAACCTTTCACACTAACGGGTCAGCAATTCTATCATCTGACATGAACCCATACCCGTCTTCTCAACATACTCCGTATCCTTGTCTTATTTTATTAAGTAATAAATAATTATTTAGCGACATAGCGTATTTAATTAACATATTAAAAATAAGCACATTAAAAATGTCCACCATGTGGAAGACAAAAGTAAATGGGTAACACGAACGCGTGTCTCGATTTCAAGATACATAGAAGAAGAGTCAACAAGTGTGATGAAGGCTTAGGGAAGACAACACATGGCTGAGGGAGACAACCGATGATCCTGTCAAACAAGTACGATAATGAAGAGTTTCATAAATTTCCCCTGTGTCAAAAATGGGATTAGCGGGGCCAACACGCGGACAGGCCAGGCCACGCAAGTCTTATTTACTGACGATTACAGACGACAGTTGGTGCTGGGGACCTGTCAAACACTCACGGCTCCCCGCCCCACGGGGACTACGCTAGAGACGAAACGGGATGAAAATGGTGTCGTATGCCCCCCCAATTTCCATATCAAAACGCTAACTTAGTATTTATCCTTAACAGCGACAAAGCGGAAAGGAGCCATTATTCTAATTTAAGTTCCTGTTTCCATTTTGCAGGATGTTCTTGGCGGCCACCTGGGTTACGTTTCGCGTCCATGCTGCTCAATTTCCTGAAAGTGTGTGGAAGTCTGTGCTCCATACATCTGGCTGTCCCCAGGCTCACACAAACAACCGTGTGTTTCTTGTAGCGTTTATTTCACCACGATCTGTTTTCTGTCTGACGGCCATTTCTTGGGCGCTTGAAAGTCGTCTGAAATCTCATTACGTTTCAATTGAGACAATTTTTATTAGAGAAAATGCACAACTTTTGTATTCTGATTTACATTTTGAAACGCGACAAGTCAGCCCTCACATTATTAAAATCCAGTACTGAACACAATTGAAATTTCGAATCTAAATTATTATGCACAACTCTAGTATTTTCAACTGTTGTACAATCTTCGTGTTCATTTGCAATTCTAATTTGAAGAGCACTTGCAATTTAGAATTCCAGTACAGATAACTGTTGTATTAGGAACTTCAGAGCCGATAATTGTTACAGATGGAATCCCGATACAGATAATTCTGCCGCAGATTTTAACTTATTCAAAGAATAACTACCTCAGTTCTTAAACAGAAACATGACACAAACAACTTCTCTTCTTGAACAGAAACATGACACAAACAACTTCTCTTCTTGAACAGAAACATGACACAAACAATCTCTCTTCTTGAACAGAAACATGACACAAACAACTTCTCTTCTTGAACAGAAACATGAAACAAACAACCTCTCTTCTTGAACAGAAACATGACACAAACAACTTCTCTTCTTGAACAGAAACATGACACAAACAACTTCTCTTCTTGAACAGAAACATGAAACAAACAACCTCTCTTCTTGAACAGAAACATGACACAAACAACTTCTCTTCTTGAACAGAAACATGACACAAACAACTTCTCTTCTTGAACAGAAACATGACACAAACAACCTCTCTTCTTGAACAGAAACATGACACAAACAACCTCTCTTCTTGAACAGAAACATGACACAAACAATCTCTCTTCTTGAACAGAAACATGACACAAACAACTTCTCTTCTTGAACAGAAACATGAAACAAACAACCTCTCTTCTTGAACAGAAACATGACACAACCTCAGTTCTTGAACAGAAACATGACACAAACAACTTCTCTTCTTGAACAGAAACATGACACAAACAACCTCTCTTCTTGAACAGAAACATGACACAAACAACCTCTCTTCTTGAACAGAAACATGACACAACCTCAGTTCTTGAACAGAAACATGACACAAACAACTTCTCTTCTTGAACAGAAACTTGACAAAAACAACCTCTCTTCTTGAACAGAAACATGACACAAACAACTTCTCTTCTTGAACAGAAACATGACACAAACAACTTCTCTTCTTGAACAGAAACTTGACAAAAACAACCTCTCTTCTTGAACAGAAACATGACACAAACAACTTCTCTTCTTGAACAGAAACATGACACAAACAACTCTTCTTGAAACGAAACATGACACAAACAACCTCAGTTCTTGAAAAAAAACATGACACAACGAGTGTTCGTGGAATAAGACATTTGTTTACACAAATCATGGTTTAAAAATATTTCTTTCTTGAGACATGAAATACGCTTACACACGCCCGACGATATTTCTCGAGCCAAAAATGATACGTAATGTAGATTTACGTTTCTTGGGACAAGATTGTATTGGCTCATAACAGGACCCAAAAATGATACATAATGTAGATTTACGTTTCTTGGGACAAGATTGTATTGGCTCATAACAGGACCCGAAAATGTTTCTTGTGACAAGTGTGTTGATACACATATCGTGGTTCGACACGATTCTCCGGAACAAGTGTTTCGACATCTGCGTAATCTTACAGTATTTGGGGATAGAAAAAATATTAACGCATAAAGTAATCTGATACTTTTTTCTTTTCTTTTTTTTTTTTTTTTTTGGAGGGGGTGGTGTTCTAGATAAATTGTTGACGTATTAGTAATCCGAAAATATTTTGGGGATACATAGAGAGTTGACATATAAATGGTCTCACAAGATTTGGGGGATATATAAATGTTAACACATAATGTGATCTGACAATACTTTGGAGAGAGATAAGTTGTTCAAACATAACGTAATCTGACAGTATTTTAGGGATAAATAAGTGTTGACACAAAATGTGATCTGGTACGTTTCTAGGTACACTATAAGTGTCGCCACGTGTCGAGCGTCGATAGAATCAGTCCTTATTTCAGTGACGTCATTAGTAATAGTAGTTTTTAAAGGTCTCACGACATTAGTTCTAATCTTTGATTTCTTTGACAATGACAATTCTCGTCTAATCTAGTTTGTCCTTTTTCATCTGTAACATAAGAAGTATGATTTCAAGTGTTCTTGGCTTTCCCTCCGAGATCTGACAGATTACCAGGAATTTTGACCATGTTGTGTCAAGTGTGTGCATTGTCCTTGACCATATTGTGTCAAGTGTGTGCATTGTCCTTGACCACAATGCCTCAAGTGCTTGCATTGTCTTTGACCACAGTGTCTCAAGTGCGTGCATTGTCCTTGACCACAGTGTCTCAAGTGCGTGCATTGTCCTTGACCACAGTGTCTCAAGTGCTTGCATTGTCCTTGACCACAGTGTCTCAAGTGCGTGCATTGTCCTTGACCACAGCGTCTCAAGTGAATGCATTTTCCTTGACACATAAATGCCCATGACTTATTGTCCAACGATTATAGCGACTGTACTCTTAGCTTGGAGGAAAGTTTTCATCAGCCAAACTTTCGCAGTCAACAACAGTCAATAATTGACGGGAAATTCTTTATACACTGCTAAATACACCAATCTGAGAAGAAATTCATTATTTATTGATACATTTATACGTCAATAACTGCACCAAACTGACAGGAAATTCTTGATTTATTGATACCTTTATACACCAATAACTGCACCAAACTGACAGGAAATTCTTGATTTATTGATACCTTTATACACCAATAACTGCACCAAACTGACAGGAAATTCTTGATTTATTGATACCTTTATACACCAATAACTGCACCAAACTGACAGGAAATTCTTGATTTATTGATACCTTTATACACCAATAACTGCACCAAACTGACAGGAAATTCTTGATTTATTGATACCTTTATACACCAATAACTGCACCAAACTGACAGGAAATTCTTGATTTATTGATACCTTTATACACCAATAACTGCACCAAACTGACAGGAAATTCTTGATTTATTGATACCTTTATACACCAATAACTGCACCAATCTGACAACAACAAAAACTATTTATTGATACATTTAATGCACCAATAATTGCACCAAACTGACAGTACAATCTTTATTTTATGACACAAATATTTCAATAAATATAACAATTAAATAGAATAGAGTTTTACCTATACGAAATTGACAGTTGAAATTGAAAGTAACAGACTGTCGGATTATAAATGTAACTAAAGTCATATGAAACTGACATTTACATATAACAGACTGTCGGATTATAAATTTAAATAAAGATACATGAAACTGACACTTAACAGACGACAGCCCGTTGAACTATAAATGTAAATAAAGACTGATGACAAAAACCTTACTATACATAACGTTGTCAAGTAATATACTATAAAGACACACAAAAACCTTACTATACGTAACGTGAACTCTATCAAGTAATATACTATAAAGGCACACAAAATACTTACTATACATAACGTGAATACTGTCAAGTAAATAATATAAAGGCACACGAAATGCTTACTATACATAACGTGAATACTGTCAAGTAAATAATATAAAGGCACACAACATGTTTATATACGAGACAACATTTAACAACTACATTATTTATGTGCATGTGAGATTAAGATCTAATAACAACTAACTATACAAAAACGTGTAAAGTGCTCACTAAGAACGGAGTGAATAGTTGTATAGTACTCACTAAGAACTGAGTGAATGGTATAGTACTCACTAAGAACTGAGTGAACGGATGCATAGTACCAATTATGAACTGAGTGAACGGTTGTATAGTACTCACTAACAGCTGAGTGAGTGGTTGTACAGTACTCACCAAGAAGTGAGTGAATGGTTGTATAGTACTCACCAAGAAGTGAGTGAATGGTTGTACAGTACCCACATTATTATGTTACTTGAAGCAAATGTTCGGAAGTATTCTAAAATAACACAGCATATATCATAAGCGACCTATCGCGTATCAAAATATCTTATCAGTTATTAATTACATCATAAATTCCATCCTGTCATATTTATGATGTGACACATCGCGTTACACATTATCGCACGTTATTTCGCGTTTGCCTTTGAAGTGCATAAGTGAACCTGAAGTCTGTAACTATAACCTCGCTATCGTTTTCTTGTCACTTTGTAATCTACAACGTCACCGCTAAACATAATGTGCCTCAGTGCAAACTCGCCTTATCGGAATATCGTTGTGCTACAAAGGCCATTTTTATTATTTATCAGCGTTGAATGTCTTTTCTGAGAAATTATAATACCTAAGGCTGTCACGCAGCTGACGGCAATAGCGCTGGAACGAGTGTCTGGGCACATTAATATGAATTATACCCTGATCCTTATCGCCACGCCCAGAGCGAGTGTCCCACGGAATTAGTTAGCAGTTCCGCGTGCACGCACTAAGGAATATAAACAACAGCTGTCTATTCCATCCTGCCTGTGCTAGAGTAACTAGACTCTGTTTTAATCAGCCTCTCTGCTACCTACTAATCCAATCAGTCTTTGCTATTAGACTTTCAATCAGCCTCTGCTACCTACTAATCCAGTCAGTCTTTGCTATTGGACTGTTTTAATCAGCCTCTGCTACCTACTAATCCAGTCAGTCTTTGCTATTAGACTGTTTTTACCAGCCTGTTCTGCTATAGACTAATCTAACTATATTCTTCTGCTAGACTCTTTTAATCAGCTTACTCTAAACCTAATTGACTCAACTTTTGTTGCTAGACACTCTTTTAGTCGGCCTATTCTGCTATACACTAATCCAACCAGTCTTTGCTACTTGACTGTTTTAACCAGCCTGCTGTACTGTAATCTATTAGAACAAGTCTGTTGTACTATAGACTATTAGAACAAGTCTGTTGTACTATAGACTATTAGAACAAGTCTGTTGTACTATAGACTATTAGAACAAGTCTGTTGTACTATAGACTATTAGAACAAGTCTGTTGTACTATAGACTATTAGAACAAGTCTGTTGTACTATAGACTATTAGAACAAGTCTGTTGTACTATAGACTATTCCAAATAACCTTCCTTGCTCGGCATACTCCTGCCAGTCTTCGGTGCTGCACGATATTTTTAACTTGTACTGCTGTATATTCATTCATCCACCATCAGCTGCTTCCAATGCGGGTTATAAACTTCTCAGTGTTCTCTATTTCATTTGTGTCTGGTGTCTGGCTAAATGTGTTAGGTGTGTCTGGCTATAAGTATGATATGTTATATAGCTGCACGAATTTCATGTAATGTGATATACACAGCATGAAAGTCGTGTGTTTCAGGAGTTTATTACAGTCTGAATGTAATATGTCAAGTGTTATACACACAACATGAAAATCGTGTTTGTCAGGAGATGAATACAGTCTGAATGTAATATGTCATGTTTTATAAATTGTATAAATTTCGTACGTGAATCTTACACGACACGTGTAGAATGATATTTCATGCTAGGTAGACTAGTGTTATATGTCACGGGTATAGCTGTTAGATTAATGTTGCATGTCAAGTGATTTTAGTTCGTTAGATTAATGTTACAAATTACGTGTAGAGCTTTGTAAACTGTTACGTATTTTGTGTATATCTATTGTGTATGTCATGAAGAGAGCTTTGTAGACTAATTTTACGTGTTTTGTATGTCATGAATAGAGCGTGTGTAGAATAATGTTACGTGTCTTGTTCAGAGCTATTTTGTATGTCATGAATAGAGCTTTTGTAGACTGTTACGTGTCTTGTGTAGAACTATTTTGTATGTCTTGAATAGAGCTTTGTAGACTGTTACGTGTCTTGTGCAGAACTATTTTGTATGTCCTGACTAGAGCTAAGTAGACAACTGTAATAGGTCGCATGCAGTGTTATGTTCACTAATGCACATGCTACATACAGAGATATGTGTTGCGAATCATGAGTGGTGCTATTCACATAATGTTACAGGTAATGCATAGAACTTTATAATGTCATGGGTAGGCTATACATATTAATGTTACATTTAATGTATAGAATTATGTATACTGTCATGCGTAGAGGTTTACAAATTAATATTACATGTAATGTATACTTAATGTCAGGGTTGAGCTAGACAGATTAAAGCTGCGTTACTTCTCATCTGTAGAACTATGCAGACTAATTTTACATGTCATGTGTAGACCTATTCAGATAAATGTCACATGTCATATACAGAGATTGTTATTACATCTTGTGCTATGTAGATTAATGTTTAACGTCTTGTATAAAATTATGTAAATTGTTGTTGCTTGTCTTGTTTAAGGCTACAACATTTTCTCACATAAAAACATTATGCTAACAGTTTCGGGGTCGTGATACATCAGCCCTTGACATTTTGTCTTAATAGTTGTAGTACTACTAATGTTCATTAAAAAAAATAGAGATAACTACTATTTTGAGTGTACAGTTACAGTTACTTGTGATATTATGTGTAAAAGTTCAGATACGTGTAGTACTATGCGTACAGTAATGCTATATGCATGTTTACATAAACTTGTAATGCTATGTAGTATATACGAAGTTACATTTACGTGTAAGCTATGTATACAGCCACATCCGTACCATGCTTGTTTGGTATGTATTTACAGATCATGTCATGATGTTATATTTACAGACACTTGTAATGTTTTAATTACAGTAATCTACACATGTATTGCTGTGAAGATATAGATTCATGCAATTATATATGTCCATATACAGATACGTGTAATGTTATATATATTTACTGATAACATGTGATGCGATGTTAGAGTGACGTATATAGTGTCTTGCTACATGTACACTTATAGATAATTATCTGTTGTGTACACAATAGATACGTGTTAAACAATGCGTACCATTGCATGTACGTGACTTACCTGTGTACAGTCACAGACGTGTGTCTTACTGTCTCTATAGTTACTGATATGTGTCTTACTGTGTCTATAGTTACAGATATATGTCTTACTGTGTCTATAGTTACTGAAATGTGTCTTACTGTGTCTATAGTTACTAACATGTGTCTTACTGTGTCTATAGTTACTAACATGTGTCTTACTGTGTCTATAGTTACTGACATGTGTCTTACTGTATCTATATTTACAGATATGTGTCTTACTGTATCTATAGTTACTGATATGTGTCTTACTGTGTCTATGGTTACTGATATGTGTCGTACTCTGTCTATAGTTACTGATAATAATGTGTCTTACTGTGTCTATAGTTACATATATGTATCTTACTGTGTCTATAGTTACAGATATGTGTCTTACCTCTGTCTATAGTTACAGATATGTGTCTTACCTCTGTCTACAGTTACAGATATGTCTTACTTTTGTCTATAGTTACAGATATGTGTTTTACTGTGTTACATAGAGTAATTATAAATTGCAAAAGAAAAAAATGATCAATGAAACTTAAAGAAGCAATTATATATAGCACAACCTTTAATTCAACCGTTTAAAATGCAATAAAGAGTAACATAAAATAAGAAAACAAAATATGAACAAATAGTAAACTCAACGTAACATGACACATCCTCGAGGAAAAATATGTACAAAGAAAATAGAAACAAACAAAAAAATACCCCCAGCTATAAAAAAAATCATAACCAATGAAAAGCAACATAAACCATTTTAAAATAAAATTACGCTGCGTAAGACTTGCATATGGCATTAATTGTGTGAAATTTTAAATATTATATTCAGGTTGTGTCAGACATATATATTCTTCATGCTGTACAGGACTTACATACGACATTCGTAATATATAAGATATACATACAACTTGCATATGCAATTCATGTCGTGTAAGAATTACTTATCCCAAATTAGTCAAGTTGTGTAAGACTTACATATACTCTATATATATGTTGTGTAATACTTGCATATGGCATTAACGTTGTGTATATACAATATATAAGATTACATAATATTCGTGCTGAATTAGAAATGACATTCATGCATGTCTACGAATGACGTAATAAAATTATACTAAACAAAGTAACATGCATGGTGCCTAGAGACTTCGTCTCAGACAAAATGCATTATACTTGTATACCGATATCCTTAGAGATACGGATCCTTATACCTTTGGCTCAGATAACACCACATTATACTTGTATACAGCTATTTTTAGAAACACAGATCCTTGCAACTTTGGCTCAGACAAAAATGCATAAAACTTGTATACAGATATTCTTACAGACACAGATCTGTATCACTTTGGCTCAGTCATATATAATCAGCAGCTTCAACTCATAATACTTGCCCATAGATACTCTTAGAGACATGCACGGTACCTAATTGGTTTGGCTCAGACAAAAGTACATAATACCTATCCATAAATATACTTAAATTACAGGCTTGTTCCGGGCTTAACACGAGTTCCATTCTTCATGACGTTCATAGTTTGATGTATTTCAAGTCGGAATTTGCATATTAATGGTGTTCAGTAGTGAACGAGAGCCTGAGATGACGTCAATTTTCTTTACCTTAGTGATGTCAGGTGGTGTACATCTGTGTACATCCACTTTGGATCCAGTTCTTCTGGCTTTGTAAATAATGAACTGATGTCATTATGCTGGAATCGAGAGGGAGAAAAATGGGGCAGGGGTGGGGCCTTGTGGATTTATTGGTTGCCATATCACGAAATTGCTTTGCCTACTAATGACTTGTACTAATCAATAAACCAAACATGACTCTGTCACATAATGACCTATGTAGCCCACACCCACCCTTCCTCTAAAAATAGACTACATGTAAACCTACCTTCTAGAAAGGCTGACCCTTATCCTCAGGTTGGGAACATACCTGAATGTTCCAGACAACTCACTAAACTAACCAATCAATGTGCATCTCAGCCACTTGAACGAATGTGCCAGAAACTCACCTGTAAATCATTAAATGCAACTGCACATTGAGACAACACATATTTTCACTCCCAGTGTTAAAGTACGAAAAAGGTCTTGTGTATTTTATGTATAATTATTGCGAAGAGCCCACAAAAATAATAAGATTCTGTACTTTATTAATTTTTTTCTCATTATTGTCACTTCTTACTTCATCTAATTACCTTGGTTAGCTGCCTGCGAACTTTGGTCTCAGAACCCTACTAGGAGCCTGGAAGATTGAATGTTTTTCGAAGAAAATAGATGTTTCCAAGCAAATACTGTTTTAGAAGTTCTATTGTTTGCAGGGACTTTTAAGTTCACATGATATAATCCCAGTTCTTCTTTTACTACTGATATTACTTCTACTTTTATGTCCCATAGTCCCCAACCTTGACCCTACCATTACATAGTTCCTAACCCTGACCCTACTCTTGCATCCTATAGTCCCCATCCTTGACCCTACCCTTACCATAGTCTCTAACCCTGACCCTACTCTTGCATCCTATAGTCCCCAGCCTTGACCCTACCTTTATCATAGTCCCTAACCCTGACCCTACTCTGGCATCCCATAGTCCCAAAACTTGGCCCTACCCTTACCATAGTCCCTAACCTTGACCCTACTCTTGCATCCCATAGTCCCCAACCTTGACCCTACCCTTACCATAGTCCCTAACCCTGACCCAACTCTTGCATCCCATAGTTCCCATCCTTGACCTACCCTTACCATAGTATATAACCCTGACCCTACTCTTGCAACCCATAGTCCCTAATCTTGACCATACCCTTACCATAATCTCTAACCTGACCCTAAATCAACTCTTACATTCCATAATCCCTAGCCCTGATCCTACATCTACTCTTATATTCCATAGTCCCTAATCCTGATCCTACATCTACTCTTATATTCCATAGTCCCTAATCCTGATCCTACATCTACTCTTATATTCCAAAGTCCCTAATCCTGATCCTACATCTACTCTTATATTCCATAGTCCCTAACCCTGGCCCTATATCTACTCTTATATTCCATAGTCCCCAATCATGACTCTGCATCTACTTTTACATCCCATAGTCCCCAACCTTGACCCTTACCTTTACCATAGTCTCTAACCCTGACCGTACATCTACTCTTACATCCCATAGTCCCCAACCTTGACCTTACCTTTACCATAGTCTTTAATGACCATACTGGTATTACACCTATTCGTACACTCATAGTTTCTGGATTTCTATTACTGAGATCCAGAAATAAGAAATCCTAGTATTTTTTTAAAATCTTTTCCTGTTTTGTTGTTATGTTGCTGTCAATCGTAGAGCAACAGTGGTGACTAGAGTAGTCCCGTTGGATTTGTTGTCAAATACCAGCACTTGCGAGGGTTGACGCGATCTATTCTTTATTTCAAAATCCCATCATGTTTTCACTTCTCTTTCCATAACTGCTTCTCTTGGTGCATCCATGCTCTTTTTGGTTCTTCTTTTCCTTAGTTCTCATGTAGATTTTTGTGTAGGATGTTTGTCATGCCATTGTGTCTTCTCATTTATTCGTTTCCACATATACTAGAAATTATTAAACGCCAAATACACATACATTTATAAAGGTCTCCACCCCACGCATACACAAAGTTATAAAGGTCTACATACCACGTCTACACAAAGTTATAAAGGTCTACATACCATGCCTACACAAAGTTATAAAGATCTACATACCATGCCTACACAAAGTTATAAAGATCTACATACCATGCCTACACAAAATTATAAAGATCTACATACCACGACTATACAGTTATAAAGGTCTACACAAAGTTATAACGGTCTCCACACCATCCCTACACAAAGTTATAAAGGTCTACATACCACGACTATACAGATGTAAATTTCTACACAAAGTTATAAAGATCTACATACAACGCCTATACAGTTATAAAGGTCTACACAACGTTAAGAACGTCTACACATCACGCCTACAAAAAATTATTAAGGCCTACAAACAACGCTAAACACAAAATATACGTAAACACGTGCGTAAGAATTATCTTCACCGTAGGTACACAGATAGATTATATAAAACAATTTTTAAAAAGTTATTTAGAACGTCATGACAATGAACTTCGATCAAAGTCGCCCATCTTTCACAATACAGCTTGCAATCGCAGTTACCATCTGCACTGATGCTGTCGCCATTTTTTCTGCCCTGCCCCCAATCAAATCTGAGATGGAAAAACGCCGCTTTTCATGACTGATTTTCAAATGGTGACGGGAGCACTTGTGGTAATTTTTTCTTCACGACCTTGCTCTTTTGCCATGTGCCAGCAGCAATCTTAATCATCAGGCCGCCTGTCACAGCCCATCAGGCCGAGGAGACCACGGAATCAAATTTGGCCGACCATTATTACGCCCACAAAGATCTGGCCTCGCCCGCCGTGTGCACGAGATTTCATTACGCGAGTCAAGTCGACAAGAGATGCAAGAGAAGTGAAGACAAAGTTCGCAAATTGTCGCCCTTTTTCACGCGCTTCTCTCCACTTTCTCGGCCGCCATCCACCGTCACATACCCCCCCCCTACCCCACCCCATGCAGAAGAAGGAAGATGAGGACGTGGGCGAGGAAACGGATGGGAGAAGGTGAATCTAAGTGGTCTACTTGTCATTATAGAGAGTTTAGACTTAGCCATTATAGACAGTTTAGACTTAGTCACTATAGACAGTTTAGACTTAGTCATTATCACTCAGCACTTAAATTATGGTAGCACTTCATTGCCATTTGGTCGAGAGTATGAAGTCAGTTATCCCACAAACGTCAAATTTTCTCTTCCTTCTGGGGTCACATTCTTCTTGTCTAATTATTTGTGAAAGTCCAGTATATTTAGTTAGTCTTTTAGAACTTTGCGTGTGACAGTCCCAGTATATTTAAGTCTGTGTGTGACAGTCCCAGTAAATTTAGTCAGTCTGATAGAAGTATTTGTGATAGTCCCAGTAAATTTAGTCAGACTGACAAAAGTCTGTGTGACAGTCACATTAAATTTAGTCAGTCTGATAGAAGTCTGTGTGACAGTCCCAGTCAATTTAGTCAGACTGATAGAAGTCTGTGTGACAGTCCTAGTAAATTTAGTCAGACTGATAGAAGTCTCAGTGACAGTCCCAGCTAATTTAAGTCTGTGACAGTCCCACTAAATTTAGTCATACTGATAGAAGTCTGTGTGACAGTGACAGTAAATTTAAGTTTGTGTGACAGTCCCAGTAAATTTAGTCCGACTGGTGTAAGTCTGGGTGACAGTCCTAGTAAATTTAGTCAGACTGATGGAAATCTGTGTGACAGTCTCAGTTAATTTAGTCCGACTGATGGAAGTCTGTGTGACAGTCCCAGTAAATTTTGTCAGACTGATGGAAGTCTGTGTGACAGTCCCAGTAACTTTAGTCAGACTGATGGAAATATTTGTGTGACAGTCCCACTAAATTTAGTCAATCTCACATATATCTAGCTGTGACAGTGCCAGTAAATTTAGTCAATCTCACATATATCTAGCTGTGACAGTGACAGTAAATTTAGTCAATCTCACATATATCTAGCTGTGACAGTGCCAGTAAATTTAGTTAATCTCACATATATCTAGCTGTGACAGTGCCAGTAAATTTAGTCAATCTCACATATATCTAGCTGTGACAGTGCCAGTAAATTTAGTCAATCTCACATATATCTAGCTGTGACAGTGCCAGTAAATTTAGTCAGACTGATAGAAGTCTGTTTGATAGTCCCAGTAAATTTAGTCACTCCCCAAGAAGTCTGTGTATGATATATGACAGCTCTCTTACTACAACAATAACCACATTTTCAGTGCAGCTTGACCGGAGTCGAATTTGCGTTATTAGCACAATTCGCATATTGATGTTACACAAACAAATCTTGCATCATGGTTAATGATACTTTCTTCTCTTCATCTCTCGTTGTGTCTTGTAAAGAAATTACATCTCTCGTTGTGTCTTGTGAAGAAACGTCATCTCTCGTTGTGTCTTGTGAAGAAACGTCATCTGTCGTTGTGTCTTGTGAAGAAACTTAAAATGTCTCAAATCAAAACACCACTGCTAGGATTATTTTCTATGAACTGATCCTGTTACTGCGTAACTCCAGCCGTTAATTTATTAATATACTACTAAACTGTTAAAACAGCTAACACAGCAATCTGTACTACATGTGTAAAATAATAGTTTTGTTTAATATACGTTAAAATTGTTATTGCTAATTTGTTATACAAATTGGAAGTAAGATTATAATGAGTTAAAGTTTGCTATACATGGATTGTCAGCCAGTGTCAGGACATTATCTTACAAACATCGCTTTCGTGTTTTGCTCTCAGCAAAGTCTCTGATAATATCATAGAAATTCAAAGATTCCAACACATCTGATTCCATGCTCATGACAGACAGGCAGTTGAATCATCCTTGCATCATACGGCTTGTTCTTGATTAATTTAAGTTTTGAGAAAGAACGTTCACTGGTACAGTTTGTCACCATCATTGACAGAAACATTCTTATTGCAATTTCAACGTTTGTAAACGTCCATTCCTGTTGCTCATTCTTTATCATGGAATAGATTATAGACAGAGTTGGCACAGATGTTTTTCCAAATGACACTGACATATAGTGTCCCAGTTGTTCACATTCTGAAATTAGTTCGTGCTGGTCAAGATCTTGAGGATAGAACTTTGTAAGTTTTTCACCGTGTGATGGTCAAGATCTTGAGGATAGAACTTTGCAAGCTTTTCACCGTGTGATGGGCACGCCACTTAGTTAATGAAAATGATTTTTATTATTAATTAATTTTTCATAACTAATTACAAGTGATGAGAATATTTATTTATATAATTAATGATCCTCCAGCAGACACTACTTGACTTCTTCACTTGGCAGATATTTTGGCGTTGTAAACGTTTTTCTCTATTCTGCAACATAAAACAATATTTATAGTCACATAATCTTTCCGTGAGTGGAAAAACATCTTACTAAAGGAGAAGATAAATCCAACTTTATATCTACATTTAGCAAGCCCCTATCCACCCTTTTTCTTCTCCAACATAAGATTGTCAATATGTGTAAGAAGGTCAATAAATTTAACAATAAATTTATTAAATGAACAGTCAAATATACATATGACAATTACAGTGAAATAGATTACTTGACATCAATATTCCATGAACATGTGTTTGAAAAATTGTATGTATACAATATATATATATATATATATATATATATATATATATATATATATATATATATATATATATATATAAGTATAATTACAATTCAACAATAGACTCAATACAAATCGCATGTTAGTCCTATCAGAGAATATAAATGGAGTTATTAGAGGTAGGTAATTGTGATCTTTTATGTGACCTTCCACTCCAGATTCAAAAGTGATCAGAGAGTGGAATTTTCTAGAGTTAATTCTTTAATCTCAGCCCATTGGCTGATCTTATTATCATTGGATAATAGAAAACTACTCACCCAGCTTGCATTGTGTCAGCAATCTAGAATAGTCTTGCCTCAAGCTGTTTACTTCAACCCAGATATATTCTGACAATTTAGCAGTTTATATAATAATTTAAATTTTAAAATGGGAGAGGCAAATTTACTTTGTCACACACTGTATTCTGCTATTTGTTCAATATTCAAATGGACCAGTTTGATTAAGAATGTAAATCTGCTTCTGATTTCTTCATAAGCATCTCCACGTTTGTTTATTTCAGTGATCAATGAGTGGATGATTTGCAAGTAGGCTTAGAATTAGATTCTAAATTGTGTGCTCACAAGCCCCATATCCACAATAGTGTCATTTGCAGGACCTTCCAGAAATGTAATTCGCATATTTCTTTTAGTCATTCGTCTCTGGCTGTCATAGTACCCTGTGTTGTGAGTTTGTGTTTTAAGTTTATGTTCATATTCTTCAAAACAAAAAAAAAGTATTGTCTCTAAATGCATCAACATAAAGCTTCAGTGACTAAATCAGACTGACCGTGACTTGATAAATCTATGTTGCCGTTTGTAGAGTCTTTAAGGGACAAGTCAATTGTAACCTCTGCAATTCATCTCCATACACGCGTTGAATCCTATTATAAGCAGACTCTTTATGCTAGCAACTAGCAGGACCTGGATAGCCCATGAGCTTAATAACTTGTGGATTTTTTCGATTGTTGGTGTTATGACAACATTTAAACTTTACTGGTAGACCATCTTCTTTCATCACAGACAATGACGTCAGTATAAGATGACATAAGAGTATCTCGAGTCTCAACAATGTCGGACTGAAAAAATTATTGTGATTTCTGACTTTGAAAGAAAGAAGATTCTTTTGGATGATTGGCCAGCCTCCCAATCCAGCTGCTTCCTTCTTTCTCTTCGCAACACCACTCACATAATTTCTACGCATTCTTGGTGGGTTGTCTGATGGTTCGTTTGATAATTCGTAGTTAGTGACAATTGGCAAAAATTTGCAAATTGGTGATAACTGACAATCACAATCTTCATAACAAAAAAGAGTAGAAACTATCAAAATAACTTAACGTTAATATATTGGAAGTGGAAATGAAGTGACAAGAGGAGACAAGATTTTATTAAGTTAAATAAGTTTGCCAAGTTAACTATCGAGTATTGACGTGGCGATATCTACTATTACTAACTGTAAGAAATTTGATTAACTATTTTTTTTAATAATTTATAACAATTTAGAAAATGACTAGATTATAAGATTGAGAGAGATTTCATATTAAAAATTAATATTAACTTTAGAAGACATAACAAATTCTTTGATAGTGACATAGTGTTGTAAAAAGCAGACGAATAAAAACAAACAATATATACAGGATGATGTAGGCATGCGTTAAAATTAATTATTGATCTAACTTCTATAGCGCTCTGAGCTTAGTACCAATACAGACGCCAGACGTTTGTTTAAAAAATGTATTATTCTTCTTTGCAAAGTTTGCAGAATAGTTAGAACTTATAATATTATTAAGTAGTATTGCATTATTGTTATTACGTGGTCGTGATGTAGATTTTGTTTAAGGGTCGCCATGGATCCCCTGTTGCACGGGACCCTAGGCAGATGCCTCGCTTGCCTAGACCCTAAAACGGCACTGACAATCTAACCTTAACTCCCTCATCTCTTTGGTGATCTGAAATTTCTACGGCCAGACAGGCCAAGGCTTATCTAATCTGGTCCAAAGCTTGGCTGTGTGTGCGTGTGTGTGTGTGTGTACTGAAGTTTGATGCCCCGTCCGGGGCATATCAGATGATTCAGATGACGTCAATAACTCACACTTAAGACTTAAGTTCTGCTTTCTGCGCAAAAAAGTTTCCGGACGTGGACCGATGTACGGGGTCCAAATCCCTAGGGCGCAGGCAGGCGACTCACTCAAACAGTCAAGGCTAAAACACTTCAGTATGTCATATCATGACAACGATCCACACATACATAAAGTCTATATGTCAAACTATAATAATGACCCAAAGACCAGTATATCATACCAAGAAAATGCTCTAAACAAACTCAAAGAAAATATATCTATTATGACAACGACCCACACATACATAAAGTCTATATGTCACACTATAATAATGACCCAAAGACCAGTATATCATACCAAGAAAATGCTCTAAACAAACTCAAAGAAAATATATCTATTATGACAACGACCAATACAAACACATAAAGCAATGCGTCATACCGCGACAACGACCCACACAAAACATAAATCAGCGCCTCATACCACGACAACAGCCCAAACAAAACATAAATCAGCGCCTCATACCACAACAGCCCAAACAAAACAAAACAGCGCATCATACCGGTACAACGACGCACACAAACGCTTAAATCAGCACGTCATACCGTGACAACGACCCACACAAAACATAATCGTGACATAGAACTACACAAACACGTCATTTCGGGAGTATTAGTAAGAGAAGGAAGAGAGGTGGGAGTAGTAGTAGGAGTAGAAATAGAAGTAGGAAGAGAAGGAGTGGTAGTAGGAGTAGGAGGAGTAGTAATAGAAGTAGGAGGAGTGATAGAAGTAGTAGGAGTAGGAGAAGTAGCAATAGAAGTAGTAGTAGGAGTGGGAGTTGTAGTAGTAGGAATTTAAATAGGAGGAGGAGTGTGAGTAGTAGTAGGAGTACAAGTAGTATTATTAGAAATATTAGTAGGAAGAGTTTCATGAGAGGAGTAGGAGTACGACTAGAAGTAGTAGGGTGGTAGTAGCTGGAGTATGAGTAGTAGTAGTAATGTTACTAATAGAAGGAGTGATAGAAGGAGGAGCACTACGATTAGGTGTAGAAGTAGTACTAGTAGTATGAGGATGAGTGGGAGTAGTAGTAGTAGACGTGGTAATAGTAATAGGAGTATTAGTAACAGTAATAGTAGTAGTAGAAGCAGTAGGAGGAGGAGGAAGAATTGTATAATAGTAGTAGGAGTAGTAATAGGAGGAGTTTGTGTGGTAGTATCAGAAGGAAGAGGAGGAGAAGAGTATTAGCAGGAGTATGAGCTGTAATAGTAGGAGGAGGAGTAGCAGTATTAGTAGAAATGTTTGTAGTGGTACTGGTAGTAGGTATGATAGTAGTAGTGTCGGTATGAGAAGTAGTTGGAGTTGTAAGGGTAGGAGTAGATGAGTAGGTGTAGTAGTATGAGGTGTAGGAGTATTAGTTGTAGGAGTAGTAGTTGTAGTAGGAGGAGTGGTAGTAGTTGCAGATGTATGAGTAGTCGCAGTAGGATGAGTAGTAAGAGAAGAAGTAGAAGTAGGAAGAGAGGTGGGAGTATTAGTAGTAGTAGCGGTAGTAGTAGATGGAGGAGTGGTAGTGGTAGTAAGAGTAGGAGTACTGGAAGTAGTAAGTGTAATAGTAGGACTGGTAGCAGTAGCAGGAGGACTGTTAGTAGTTAGGAGTAGTAGTAGCGTAGGAATGGGAGTAGTAATAGTGGGAGTTATAGTAGTAGTAGAAGTAGTAGTAGTAGTAGTAACTTCTAAATTCACTTTCCATATTCTTTCATTTGTTTGCATTCTTTTATTTTGATCAGAATTGCCATGTGTTCGTGTGTATATTCAACTTCACTCTGTGTTCTTTTATTCTGATCAAATGCCTTATGTCGAAGTACATTATAAAACTTAGTTTGGGAATTGTTTCATTTTTAGATCAACTGTCTAATATCGATGTGCATTATAAAATTTACTTTTGGAATTGTTTCATTTTGGATCAACTGTCTAATATCAGTGAGCATTATAAAATTTACTTTTGGCATTGTTTCATTTGGTCATACCTTCCGTATGTCTGAGTTCATTTTGTTACTGTGTGCTTTTTATAGTCATCACAAGTTTACTAGAAGTGCATTTTGGGGAAAAAGCAGTAATATAAGGTGTTGTATAAAATTGTATATCCTTTTGTCTACTAGTACAGTTATACTCTAAAAACAATAATATTATGTAAATGTAAATATGCATTCTTTAAATAAGAAAAGCCATAGTTTAGCATTCACAAGCCTTTTGTTCAGTATTAAACATGCCTTCTCAACTATTAATTGTCTCGGTCATTCATAAAAATGTATTGATTCTTCAGTCATTTGGACAAATGTCGTTTATTAGTGCACAATTTTTTTAAAGTCAAAGTTTCATTGTCATTTGTACAAATGTCGTTTGTTATTGCACAATTTTAAAGGTCAAAGTTTCATTGTCATTTGTACAAATGTCGTTTGTTATTGAACAATTTTAGAGGTCACAGTTTCATTGTCATTTGTGTACAGTTTTAATCAGTAACTTCTAAAATGCCATTTCTTTCAATCAGTTAAAACAATTTCCATTATGATTATGCAGTGTTACTGTCAGTCATAAGGAATGACATAACACAATTGTACATTGTTTCTGTATATTATAAAGAATGACAAATGCATATGTGTACATTGTTTCTGTACATATTATGTCATAACACAATAATACAGTATTTCTGTATATAATAGGTCATAGCATAATAATATTGCTTATGTATATAATATGTCATAACACAATAACACATTTTTCTGTATATAATGTCATAACACACAGTGTTCTGTATATAATACGTCATAACACACTAACACATTGTTTCCGTATATAATATGGCATAACACAATAACACATATTTCTGTATATAATATGTCATAACACAATAACACATTTTTCTGTATATAATATGTCATAACACATTAACACAGTGTTTCTGTATATAATACGTCATAACACACTAACTCATTGTTTCCGTATATAATAGGTCATAACACAATAACACATTTTTCTGTATATGTCAGAACACTTTTTTCTCTATATAATGTCACACAATAACACAATGTTTATGTAATATGTAAAGACACACTAACACATTGTTTCTGTATATAATACGTCATAACACATTAACACATTGTTTCTGTAGATAAAACGTCATAACACTCTAACAAATTGTTTCCGTATATAATAAGGAATGTCATGAAAAATGCATTCTATCACAATGCAAAATGTCCATCTACAATTCTACATTTCAATTCTTGTTTTATTATATCTGTGTGCGTGCGTGCGTGCGTGTGTGTGTGTGTGTGCGTGTGTGTGTGTAATTCAAATTCTGAAATAAACGTAAAGATGTGTCTTGAGTAATGTATATATTAGAAAAACTCTCAGTACAATTACTTAAAAAGGAATCTCAATTGCATATATGAAAGGTTTTCTAAAATAAATTTTCATTTCAAGTGACTTTTTTAAACGTAATATATTCATAATTTAAAATTTAGGACGATAATTATAAATTTTTAAAAAAGAATACTTGTATTAAAATCAAGGTAATATTTATTTTACAGAGCCTAAATTAATTGCCATTCGTTAGAGTGAATTCCTACTCTAAATATATGAATTAACGGTCTGTGCAGTTGTGCGCTGGCATTTACAAAATGGTGGTGTGTTTGTTATTGCCAAGAAGATGGCTGCAAAACGTTCTCCATTGAAACTGTCAGTTGGTCGACAAGCACAGCGTGTGGCTGGAAGAAAAGCTGTTCCTTTAGCAGGCTCCTTTTGGCTACCAACAGCGCCCTCTGCTGGATCCAGGCGTCTGTTGCATTAGTTCCGCTGGCGGCGCGCGCAGAGATATCGTAGAAAGTTCCGCCCACCATCTCGATGGTTGTGCCCCTTGGGTGCTACTGCAAGATGCTGACGTTGGCGAGGTCATGTGAAGGCCGAATTACTAAAACTGGTCACTTATGTTTTGCTTTATTTCCGCTGTTATTCTGTTTCGATCAGTAGTCGGTTGACTGGCATTGCGTGTTTTGTCACTGGCGTGCGATAAGATGGCGGCGACTGTGAAGCAGACATCAAAGAGTATCCATCTCTAGAAAGTTGTTGATTTATGGCAGCCATGTGAGGTCGGGAACGGTGAAGCAGTATCCACCCCCCTCCTTAAGATGTGCACCTCTCTTTCTCTTTTTTTCCTCCAGCAATGCACAACATTCCATCCCGTCTCTCGCCTTCCTCGCCAATGGCAGCCCTGAGCTTCAAAGGGCCTGCTGTATATCCGTATGTCACTCTCACGCTACTGCTAGCTTCATCTTGGCACAGCAGGCAACAAATGAAAACAGACATGTCTTTAAAACTCGCTCAGTACTCAAGTGTTCCGTCTGTCCTGAGTCCCGGGGGTTCCGCTTGAACAAAACAGCTTTGACATGCATGTACATACAGTTTCTCATGACGCCCATTAAGCATCAGATTGAATTCTCCATCTTGGAAATGGGATCAGGCGTTTATAATCGGAACAGACTGCCTCTCTTTCATTTGTCTAGCTCGCTTACTCGCCCTCTAGTATTTTTTCTCTCTCAATAAAGATACAAGGGGCTAAGAGCATGATTTAGCGTACTGGCTATAGGAGCTACATCTAATGTTCAAATCTGATTGTTATGATTTAGCGTGCTGGCTATAGGAGCTACATCTAATGTTCAAATCTCGTTGTTTGAAATACGATTGTTGTGCACGCTTACAATGTCTATGAGCGAAGTTCACACGCCATAACTTTATCAAACAAATGCAAGTGATTTATCGGATGCCAAATCTTTGGTCAGACGTCATGGTTTTGTCAGATGCCAATGACTTTATCAGTCACATTGACTTCAGCAGACTCAAAGTTATCACACACTGATTTCAACAGACTCAAATAAAGTAATCAGACACAAAAACTTCAGCAGACTCAAATAAAGTTATCAGACTGATTTCAACAGACTCAAATAAAGTTATCGGACTGATTTCAACAGACTCAATTAAAGTTATCAGACACAAAAACTTCAGCAGACTCAAATAAAGTTATCAGACTGATTTCAACAGACTCAAATAAATTTATCGGACTGATTTCAACAGACTCAATTAAAGTTATCAGACACAAAAACTTCAGCAGACTCAAATAAAGTTATCAGACTGATTTCAACAGACTCAAATAATGTTATCATACACATTGACTTCAGCAAACTCAAATAAACTCCTCATCAGACACATTGACGTCAGCAGACTCAAATGATTTGATCAAACTCACTGCATATGACTTTATATATGCCGAAACCTACACTGATACCAATGACATTACAACATACAACATTACAACATACAACATTACAACATACTTACTGAATTTATGAGGCTTTCTTGATTTTATCACTCACTCAATTCCTTTTAGACGCCTATGACTGCTACACACATGACTTACCAGATGCCCTGTACTATTAGGTGCAGTAGTGTAACTTCGAATATTACCCACAGGCACCTGCATAAAATTTAAAGTGCCTCCACAAACCCACTTTTTGCTCATGCACACACATGCACTCGCATGCATGCACAAACATGCGCACACGTGCAGTCTCTCTCTCCACAAAGAACCAGCTTGCCATGCGCCCTTAGAAAATG
This sequence comes from Sinotaia quadrata, assembly GCA_028829895.1. Classification (NCBI taxonomy): domain Eukaryota; kingdom Metazoa; phylum Mollusca; class Gastropoda; order Architaenioglossa; family Viviparidae; genus Sinotaia; species Sinotaia quadrata. The sequence goes on from CM054182.1 coordinate 14,235,464, forward strand.
TGATCATATTGTATATTTTCTTCAAATTTCGTGTACAATTCTTTCTGGAAGGAACAAAATAAATGGGCCCCTTCTAACCCTTCTGTTGAAAGGTTCCCAAGCACTGCGAGTGCTTCAGGGGAAGTAGTTACACCACTGAACATACGTCAGATCTGTTGCTACACGCCCATCATATATACAACATACGTCAGATCTGTTGCTACACGCCCATCATATATACAACATACGTCAGATCTGTTGCTACACGCCCATCATATATACAACATACGTCAGATCTGTTGCTACACGCCCATCATATATACAACACTCTAATCAGATGCCTTTGTCGTTGTCAAATGTTTATAATTTCATCAAAAGCCCATGATTTTACAATATACCCATGAGATTTACAATTATCAGATGTCATCATTACCATACGCACAAAACTTCAAATACGGATTTCAGTTACTTAACCTGGCAATAATGATTTTATATATGTGGTGACATTATCAAACGTTAATTATTTGACAGGTGTAATGAAATTACCAGATGTTAATGATTTGACAGATGTAGTGCTATTATCATACGCTAATTATTCGACAGCTGTAGTGACATTATCAACTGTCAATGATTCGACAGATGTAATGGCATTATTAGACGTTAATGAATCGATAGATGTAATGACATTATCAGACAATTATTCAACAGAAGTAATGACATTATCAGACATTAATTATCGACAGATATAATGACATTATAAGACGTTAATGATTCGACATATGTAATATCATTATTAGACGTTAATGATTTGACAGATGTAATGGCATTATCAGACAATTATTCAACAGATGTAATGACATTATCAGACATTAATTGTTCGACAGATGTAATGATATTATTAGACGCTTATACTGGTCCTATTAGGATTGTCCTCTTGTCTGAAAATACAACGCCCATGCACATATATGCACTATTTCCCATGTTTTAATTTACCTGTGCATTCAGAAAAGAAAATTAATCACTGCATAAGAAATGCAGTCAGAAATAAAAAAGAGAATTATATTAAAACAACAGCAACAATATATTCATTAATAAAATGAAGAGAATAAGACAACAGTCACAATGCATTCACAAGTAAAATACATACACAGACTAAGACAACAGTACTCACAATGTATTCACGTTCTGTGACAGAGTAAATTTGCTCCTCCCTATTTTAAATTTAAATTGTTATATACATTGCTAAATTGTCAGAGTAACCCGACCTTGGGCACTCCTTATGGTGTTATTTTTAAAAGTGTTTGAGTTGAAGTAAACAGTTCCAGGCAAGAACATTCTAGATGTCTGACGTAATGCAAACAGAATGAGTAGTTTTCTATTATTCAATGATTACGATTTGTGAGAATGAGACCAGTCAATGGGCTGAGATTAAAAAGTTACTTGCTGTAGAAAATTATATTCTCTGATCACTTTGAATTTGAGTGAGAATGGAGAAGTCCGGCTTTGAAAAGCAGCCATTAGCTTGATGGTGAGTTAAAACTGACTGATTGAGAGAGAATGGACATAGAAACATTTCATGCATTTTCGCTATTTATGTTATACTTGTGTTTATGTAGAGATTACATATGTGAGTTGACTTTTATTACTGCAAGTATTGAACTAGGCTGTTCACATGTAGTTTGCTAAGAAAATGTAACATTGCTTGATATGCTGTATTTATTTTGCCATGTGTGTATCAGGTTAATAAATACTGTTGCAGGAAATTGTAAGTTGAGGATGGAGTTATATTATGATAAACAGGAAACTTAGATTTGCTAATTGGTTGTAATATGCACTGAACAAGTGGCCTTTTGACTTTAAGTTTCAAGTTTTGTGTTCCCAGTTACACTCCACATGTTCACTGGTCATAAATCTGTATGATCAGGAATGCATATGAATGTCTGTTGTGGTGTGTGTAAAGCATGAATAAGTACGCTACACACCCTTGATATGTATATGCTGGACACATTGGGAGAATTCTAGTATACTGAAGATGCTAGAATTACTCTAATCATCATGTTCTCTTTGAAGGAACAAACATAGTGAGGAGAGCCCTCAAGCAGTTTGAGAAGAAAGTGTGCATCAAATTTTCCACACTGTGGGGAGAGAGACATTTTGACATTGTGACATTGTTTCAAGGCTAGTGAAAGACTGTAGCAGCGCATAATCCAGGTCATGCCAAAAATTACAATAACCTACCTCTAATAACTCTATTTCCATTCTCTGATAGGACTAACCTATATCTTGTTATTTTTTTTATATTTTTCTATTTCTTTTTTTTTTTTTTTTTTTTTTGGGGGGGGGGGGGGGGGGGCTTAGCCTACGGTTATGGGCAGCCCATGAGTGTGTGTGTAGAGAATTAACATCTTGCACATCTCCCAACAAAAAGTCACAGGAATCCCCTTGAAAGATTTCACATTTTAATTTTATGTCTGCAATCTCTATATTGCATGTTGCATGTGAGGGTGGTTTTCCTGTTCTTAATTGATTCTTGAATTAGGTTCTGTACTGATGGTGCTAACTTGTTCATTTTTATTGTTTCAAGTATGCTTGAATGTGGGACGGAATCATTGGCCTTTTGGTAGTCAATCCATGCCATTGCAATATTTGTACTTAATTTTTTGCTGTAAGTAACTATGGACTTATCAATTGCCAATTGGTCCTTTGTTCCAATGATGCCTGGTCTAGCAAACTTTTAGTTCATTGGTTTGTTGTTTCAAGGTGAGTCATGATTTTGTCATTATAATTCCTGATACTAATGTCCAGGTAGTTGATAGGCATGTGATTGAATGATAGTCCCTTGATGTTGTGCCTTTCTCTGACCTGTTTTTCCTTTTATCATCCAGGTTGGTAAGCTTTCTGGATTGCTTATTATGTCTTGCAGTTCTTCAGCAAATTTACTATGTAAGGAGGTGTGGAAGAGTAAATTTGCATATCCCTATTTCTAAACTTATTTGATATATAAATTGTCAAAGTGGTCCTACCTCAGGCACTGCTAGTGCTGATATTCTTAAGTATTTGATATTCAAAGTTGAATGTAAAGAACTCATGTAAAGAATGTGCTAGACTAGCTGATGTAATCTAAACCAGCTTTTGGTGGATTACTTGTTTTTATTATCCATTGGTTAAGATTTACAAGAACAAGACCAGCCAATGGGCTGAGATCAAAAGTTTACCTGCTGTAAAGAATTTACTTTTTAATCACTTTGAATTTGGAGTGGCAGAGTCCGGTCATGAAAAGCAGCCATTAGCTTAATGGTGAGTTAACTGACTGATTGAGATAGAATGGACTTTAAAGTATTTCATGCATTTTGCTATTGATATGTTTACTTGCATTTTACATAGAGATATATTTGAGCAGATAGCACACTTCAACACAGTGCAATACCACAAATACAAAACACACAACACTTAAAATCAACTATCATTCGCCTCTGGTGTCCTTCTGTATTCACCATGACCTTCCATCTCATCAGCTCCGAAATCCTGAAGAAAGCGAAGAAAATGACTGACAAAAATCAAAAACTGTGAGACGACAGGAGAAAAGTAAAAATGCAGTTTAAATTTAGAAATACTCAGTGCATTTTAATATCATTATTGAAGAATGCACTGAGGCTTGACCGAGATGTCTCGTCCGCCAATTTGGATTTGAGTACAAGGGAAAATGTTTCATTAATCCTGCATATCTCTAAAAGAAAGGATATCGTGGCGTGCCTGTAAGGGAGATCAGAGGAAAATATCGTATATCTGTAAGGGAGATCAGAGGAAAGGTTATTATGGCATGCCTGTACGGAGATCAGAGGAAAATATCGTATATCTGTAAGGGAGATCAGAGGAAAATATCGTATATCTTGTAAGGGAGATCAGAGGAAAATATCGTATATCTGTAAGGGAGATCAGAGGAAAGGATACAATGGCATGCCTGTAAGAGAGATCAGAGGAAAATATCGTATATCTGTAAGGGAGATCAGAGGAAAATATCGTATATCTGTAAGGGAGATCAGAGGAAAATATCGTATATCTGTGAGATCAGAGGAAAGGATACAATGGCATGCCTGTACGAGAGATCAGAGGAAAGGTTATAATAGCATGCCTGTACGGAGATCAGAGGAAAGGATATCCACATGCCTATAGGCAGAACAGAGGGAAGGATATCATGGTATGCGTGAGGGGAGATGAATGGAAAGGATATCATGGCATGCCGTTAGCCATGTAATCATGTCATACCTGTAGGCAAATCCGATTAAAAAAAAAAAAAAAAATATCAAGATATTCAATTACTAATTCAGGGGAGAAAATACCTAATTATGTAATTTGAAAATCAGAGGAAAAATTTCAGTTGACATTACAAATTGAGCTCCATCTTGAACGAACTCATCAGTGCATCTTAACTTAAATCTAAAACAAAGCTGAACACAATTCCTTAATAGATATCAATTCTTTATGCACACAACTACATATGAATAAATTCAGCCGAGTAGGGTAATGTTTAAGTATGAGCAATGTCTTAGACGGATAGTCTCAAATTGAGAGTTACTACCATTCCTTAACAACGATGACAATTGACGGTGCGTTGTCAGCTATTTGAAGATCAGCGGCTTGTCACATTGGCATTAAGTGTAAGTCTTTTGGAGTAGCCGCCCCTGACAGTGGCGTGCTTTGATCTGTTGCCTGTTATCCCGTCAAAGTAGCTGCTAATAGGATGAGCGCTAGTTCCGTCTTAGGGCCTTTCGGTGCGGGTGAGCCGGCCTGTCACACCACCGACCATAAACGTCCTCCACACCTTTCCAGCCCGCAAGTCCGTGACGTGAAAAAGCACTAGCTTTGATCGCAAGTGCGTCAGAGGTAATGGCCTCATTTGCGATTGTCATTCGCACGCAACTCTGGTAACCTCTTGAAGCAGTTATCTTCCCATTGGCGAGTCTGGCCAGGGCCACTCTAGCTCCAAGCCTTTCCCCCGCGTGCAGCTCTTGACAACGTCGACAGGCTTTGCCGCCATGGCTGCCAACTCTCCACGCTAGAGAAACATGACGTGAGGTGTCGTGAAGTGTCGGTGATTATGACGGTGCGTGAAAGGAAAGCGACTTGTCTGCTGAAAGCTCCCCACTTTTCTTCGTCACCCGTCTTTCCTGTGCAGATAACTGCTTGAGCAAGAAACCATTCATGGGCAGGCAGATTGTGTACAGAGTTAATTTCCCCTGAAAGTAATGGCGATTATTTATTAACAAAAGTGTAAACTACTGATATTATTCTTGATTTGATCTTTTTTTTTAAAGCAAAATATCGTCTCATGTTCTCTGCATGGGTTTGCATGAATATATTGGATATCTTTTCTTTGTAATCGATTGCAGGGTTTTAATAGTAAACACATCTAAAATAATCATAGGAAAAAAAGGAACAACAGGTCGTTAGGTTTATACCGTTCTGTTTAAAATGGGGTGTGGCGGTGGGACATCTTTAGATAAATATAAGTGTGTGGGGTAGTTTTTAAGTGGATTAGCTTAAATGTTGAAACAACTTGTGGATTATGCAATATCAGTAGAAGACAGATGGCTGGTATTTTGCGGAAAGTCAGCTGCACTATCAGTAGAAGATAGGGGGTTGGTGCTCAAGACAAGACTCATCACAGTAAGCACCATCCTAACAGATGGCTGGTATTACTTCAAACACCATTCTAACAGATGGTTGATATTACTTCGAACACCATACTAACAGATGGCCGATATAATATCAAACATCATATCACCATACTAAAATGATTGATATCATATCCAACACAACACCACCATACTAACAGATAGCAGATATTATACCAAACACCATACCAACATACTAAGAGACGGCTGGTGTTATTTCAAACACCATATCACCGTAGTAACAGATGGCTGGTATTATCAAACATCATACCACCATACTAACAGGTGGATGATATATCAACTACCATACCACCATACTAACAGGTGGATGATATATCAAATACCATACCACCATACTAACAGACAGCTAATAACATCTCAAACACTGTAAAACCATGCTACAAGAGGGCTGATAGTATATACATCATACCCCCATAAAAACAGATGAATGAAAATATATCAGTCACCATACTACCATACTACTAAATGTCTGATCATATATCAAACACCATACCACCACTCTACCAGAAGTCAGGATGGCTGTCAGGAAAGAGGTCACTGAGTCAAGATCATTTATTCTCTTCGTACATCTTTTCGCTACTTCATTCTACTGTCAACTTGCTTTGGTAACTGTCACAACAAAGCATTCTTGACTCTTATGATAATCTCCAGCCCTGCCAAGCATGACATAAACTAAAATAAATTATACAAAATATTAACAGTACAAAGAACACCGACCGACTGGTGATAAAGTAAGTATGTAAAGTCCTTCTTTGCCTGGTTTCCCAACATCATTCATTTAGAAAGACGTTTTAAGTTTGGAGCCTTCTACAGATACCGTGACTATGACACGAATGCGTTACAGAAACATCTGTTCTGAGAAATATACAGGCACAAGATAATTTAGTTCTTTCTGTAGCTTGTGTCGTTCCAAAAACATCAGTTCTGAAAAATATACAAGCACAAGGAAATTTGGTTCTTAACCGCGCTCGTACGTCTCTCCAAAGATTTAATATTCTTGCGGTTGATTCCAATTCTGATTTAACTTTTAACTTGGCCGGAAACAAGGGGAAAGACAGTGCGTACACAGTGCAAATCTGTGAATTCCTGGAAGCATGAGTACATAACTCGCAGTCCAATACTTTTCTTGATCAGTCAGGAAATGTCACAAAAGTATATCGCAAAAAAGGCCTAAATGTTACATATGCATGTTTCTATATACATGATTTTATGTGTGTATGTATGCAATATTTCTAGATTAATATCATTTACTCCTATCCGAATGACTGGTCAGAGAGGTTTGAAGTTGCGAGGTTTACCTCTGTGTCTCTGCTATCTTCTTTTATCGTACGTTATTCCTGAGGTGATTATATAGCAAGAGATTTATCTCTGCGCCTCTTCCTATCTCCGTTTATCGTACGTTATTCTTGAGTCTGCTGTAGCAACAAATTTACCTCAGTATCTCTGCTGGTTCATTTATCGTACTTTTTTTTCATGAGTTTACTAGCTTACTCCTCTGTGTCTCTTGTCCTTCGTACGTTATTTCTGAGTTTACAAGAACACTTTTACATATAATGAGTTAAAACTAATCCGCTCATTGGAGAAACAAGTTGTCACATGAATTCATGTATAGAAAAATATGAAAATACAAAATAAGATAAAGGAATCTGCTACCTGAAAAGTCACATAGCTAAAACGAGTACTAAATGACTTCAAGGACTAAAACTTGTGAAATAACTTCTCGACGAACATGGGGTACAGACATTACAGCCATAGAGTGGGTGTGACTAATGTGATAAATGTATTGCTGAATTACTCTGTAGAGCGGGTATGACTATTGTGATAAATGTATGTGTATGTAAATAACATTTTGCTCCTTTCGGAAACAGATAATAGTAAAATTACCACTGCAATTGATTATGAAACAAATTGCTACTATAATAACCAAGACATTAATCTATGGAATAAACATTGCTAAATGACTACTAAGTGAACCCACGGAGCAGACATTGCTAAATTTAAAATAGAATGAGCCCCCAAAACATATGTTACTAAAATGTACTAATTAATGAAGTAATCGACAGAAAACTACAAATCACCTCTCATGAAACATATTGCAAACAAGAACTATTGAGCGAGTCCTCGGAACATATTTTATTAGTAGGGATATAGGTGAATCCAAATACAAACCACAGCTACAAGGACTACTGAATGAATCTACAAACTACAGCTAATAGGACTACTGAATGAATCTACAAACTACAGCTAATAGGACTACTGAATGAATCTACAAACTACAGCTAATAGGACTACTGAATGAATCTACAAACTACAGCTAATAGGACTACTGAATGAATCTACAAACTACAGCTAATAGGACTACTGAATGAATCTACAAACTACAGCTATTAAGACTACTGAATGAATCTACAAACTACAGCTATTAAGACTACTGAATGAATCTACAAACTATAGCTAATAGGACTGCTGAATGAATCTACAAACTACAGCTATTAAGACTACTGAATGAATCTACAAACTACAGCTATTAAGACTACTGAATGAATCTACAAACTATAGCTAATAGGACTGCTGAATGAATCTACAAACTACAGCTAATAGGACTACTGAATGAATCTACAAACTACAGCTATTAAGACTACTGAATGAATCTACAAACTACAGCTATTAAGACTACTGAATGAATCTACAAACTATAGCTAATAGGACTGCTGAATGAATCTACATACAAACTGCAGCTATTAAGACTACTGAATGAAACCTCAGAGCGTATATTATTAAACTATTTCATTGGAGAAAAATCTCATAACTCATCCAGAGGGAAAAAAAAGCATCAATAGAATGTATATTTTAAAATTATTTCTGAAAGAAAAATATAAAAAACGGGGAGAAATCGCAGAAAATAAAAACACCAGAAAAGAAAGATCACATGACAAAGGTCACCATGGCCATTCTTGGGACTTGAGGGGCCTATGCTGCCTTATTCTAAGTGAAAAAGTGTAACTGAAACAAGGAGAAAGATATTGAACATTGAATGAATTAGACAATTTAATGCAACAACAACTCCTTTCCTTGCTATTTTCGTGTATATAATACATTTCGGACCCTCTTTTGTTTGTGTGTAAGCCGTCTGCAGCGCGATGCGTCGGGAGCGTGGTGATTACGTCACCGTTAGCAATGCCTGTACGAATACGACGACTATCAAAGAATGACAAAAATTCAAGAAGCTTAACATGACAATACCAAATAATTATTAGACAGGAGGGCAGGTATAACTTGTCCTTGACTTCGTTACAATGTTGGTACTTTTCATACAGTGTTTGTGTGTGTGTGGTTATATATATTCGTGGTTACATACATTATTACTGTTGGTATTTTTCATACACTGTTTTTAAAAGCAGTAAGAAGGGAATGGTTTGACTGAAAATCCACAAATAAGTCCTCATCCAAGAGTCTATGCTCTGATTCCTGCTCAGGATGAAAAATTTAATAAATATGTAATGGATATGTTCCACTACACTTCTGCATGTTTGCTTTTATTTTACTGTTCTCTCTCCATCTCTCTCTCCATCCATCCATTATCTCTCTCTCTTTCTCTCTCTCTCTCTCTCCCTCTCTCTCTCTCTCTCTCTATCTATCCATCCATCCATCCATCCATCCATCCACCTATCTATGCACATACACACATACTCACACACAAGCGCTCGCTTGCATACTGAATAATTTCCAAGGAAAATGTATTGTTACAAGTACTACTGACTGTGTGTATAGAATATGTATTAATAAATCTTCCAGAGAGCCGGTACGCGAACTCTGCATCAAGGAAAGAGGATTGTAAATTGGGATCAGACAGGATGGAACTAGAAACCCCTCAGTCACGGAATATTTTATATTCATTGACTTTCAAACTCATCTATATTTTGCTTATGTCTCTTTCGTGCTATAACGTTTGTTTACATTTGGCAAGCACAGTTATTGGAGAGGAGTCTTAGCGTTTGTTTACATTTAGCCAGCACAGTTATATACAAGAGAGGAGTCTTAATATTTGTTTACATTTAGCCAGCACAGTTACAAGAGAGGAGTCTTAATATTTGTTTACATTTAGCCAGAACATTTACCGGAGAGGAGTCTTAACGTTTGTTTACATTTAGCCAGCACAGTTACAAGAGAGGAGTCTTAATATTTGTTTACATTTAGCCAGCACAGTTACAAGAGAGGAGTCTTAATATTTGTTTACATTTAGCCAGAACATTTACCGGAGAGGAGTCTTAACGTTTGTTTACATTTAGCCAGCACAGTTACAAGAGAGGAGTCTTAATATTTGTTTACATTTAGCCAGAACATTTACCAGAGAGGAGTCTTAACATTTGTTTACATTTAGTCCGCACAATTACTTGAGAGGAGTCTTAAGGTTTTGTTTACCTTTAGTAAGCACAGTTACTAGAGAGGAGTCTTAACGTTTTGTTTACCTTTAGTAAGCACAGTTACTAGAGAGGAGTCTTAAAGTTTGCTTACATTTAGCAAGTACAGTTACTTAAGAGGAGTCTTAACGTTTGCTTGCATTTAGCAAGTACAGTTACTTGAGAGGAGCCTTAAAATTTTTACATTTAGCAAGCTCAGTTTAATCGATAGGAGTTTTAATGTTTGTTTACATTTAGCCAGCACAGTTACTAGAGAGGAGTCTTAACGTTTATTTACATTTGGGCAGCAATTAAACTACAATATTTATTATTACACTTATGCAATAATTAAACTACTATATTAATATTTGCTTACATTTATCCAATAACTAAAGTAAAATATTAATGCTTGTTTACATTTATCCAACAATTAAACTAGAATAATAATGTTTGCTTACATTTATCCAACAATTAAACTAGAATGTTCATGTTTGTTTACATTTAACCAATGCTTAAACTAAAATATTAGTAATTGTTTATACTTAGTTATTAAACTACAATATTAATGATTGTTTACATTCAGTGAGTAATTAAACTACAATATTAATAATTGTTTTTTTACATTAAACCAATGCTTAAACTAAAATATTATTGTTTGGTAAGTCAGTAATTAAACTATAATATTAATGATTGCATATATTTAATTATTAAACTACAATATTAATAATGATTGTTTACATTCAGTGAGTAATTAAACGACAATATTAATAATTGTTTACATTTAGTCAGAAATTAAACTTCAGTAGTAATGATTGTTTACATTTAGTATTTAAACTATTATATTATAATGTTTACTTATATAGTCAGTAATAAACATAAGTGGCCTATGTTTACATTTTGCCGCTTGTATAAATGTTTATATATATTGACGCTTGTTTTAATTTAATCAGTAAAATAAAAGTTTTCATTGAAATTAATCTCTAATTAAATTTAGCTAATGCCTAGAGTGAATCATTAACTTCTGTTTACATTTAGCAAATAATTAAAGTGACTTATTAATTTATATTTACATTTAATTAATAAATAAAGTGGCTTATTAATTTCTACTTAAATTTAACTAATAACTTATGTGACTCATTAAAATCTGTTTAAATTTAGCTAATACCTAAAGTGACTTATTAACTTCTATTCACCTTTGGCAATAATTGAAGTGACTAAGTGTGACGCCTACGTCACATTAGTTATTGGTTAGATTGTTATTATTTAAATTATTTAATCATCCATAACTAATTACAAGTAATGAGAATCTTAATTTATGTTATTAATAATTCTTCATAAGAGACCACTCGTCTCCCTCTCTCACTTGGCTGATATGCGGGCGCTGTAAACGTTTTCTCTCTTCCACAACATTAAAGATAAACATTTACGTCACACAATATTTCCGTATGTAGAAACCTTCTTGCCAAAGGAAAAGACAAAACTGTCTTTTAACCTATATTTAATGAGCCCCCTTCCACCCACTTCTTCCTCTCTTACAACATTCTCAATTACAAATCCTGCAACAATTTTATTAGCCCAATATCCACACAGCATATGAAATATAGCATCGTTCAAAATTCACAAGTATATTATACAGCTTAGTCAAATTCCTTACACTACTTACAAAAGTGACTATCTATTTATATATATTAATACTTAAACTAAATTTTAACTTATTGTTATGTGACAGGATGGCATGTCAAACGTTAAAGGAATTATTTTTTACACGATCAGATTTAATACTTAAAATAAATTTTGACTTAGTGTTATTTGACAGGATGACATTTCAAAATTTAGGAATATTTTTTTCACGAAAAGACTTAATACTTAAATTTTAACTTTGTGTTTTTTGACTGGATGGCAGGTGAAAAGGGCGTTCAAGTGAGTCAAATATAGTAGTCATCATCATCATCGATCTGACTTCCAATCAAGCCTTCTAATAAACAAATTCATTTATGCTCCTAGCAATGCATTCATTGTAATTTCATATTCTGGTGACTAGTCACTCGCAAGACTCCATTCATATTATTTTCGATATTACAATAAACTACAATAATTATTTTGAAGTAGATTTATTCAACAAGGAAATCTTGGTTGCGTAGTTTAAAATAGAATTATAAAGAAGCAGGAAATATAGCGTCGAGATGCATATTTGTGGCACGGCCCATCTTCTGTCAAAGGCGCCATTGTTCTTTCTTCCCCGGTTCGGTTTCGTACTGGACACATACTGTAAACAATCTACGTAATAAGACCTCAAAACAGCATAGTATCATTTTATAATATAATTATAAAATCAAAAAACCGGTGGGTATATTCAAATAATACAACTAATGCAAAAATAAATTGTAGCATTTTATTAGCTTTCGGCAGATAGTGGATAAATGACGGTTACCATACTTTTTTCTCCAACTAGTACGTACGCACTTTACGTCGGCGGGCGTTTTACGAATAAATTTCATCACAAAAGTTACAACCTTCAGCGTTATCGGAGGTGGGTGGGGTGTGCGCTATATCCGCTAAAACACATTAATTGCAAAAGTAACTTAATAAAATCTACTTACATCTTATTACAAAAGTTACTAAATAATCTCTACTTACATTTAAATTACAAGAGTGACTTATTATCGTCAGCTCACACTTAACTAATAACAAAAAGGACTTACTAGCGTCTACTCACACTTAATTTAATAACAAAAGGGACTTAAGATCGTCTACTCACACTTAACTAATAATAAAAGGGACTTAATATCGTCAGCTCACACTTAACTAATAACAAATGTGACTTAATAACATCGACTCACAAGTAACTAATAACAAACGTGACTTAATAATATCTACTCACCCTTAACTAATAACAAAAGTAACGTAATAACGTCTACTTACATTTAACTAATAGCAAACATGACTTAATAAGGTCTGTTACTTACATCTAGCCGATAATAAAAAGGAGTTTCATTTGTTTGCATTAAACTAGAGAAATTAGCTTGTAAACAAACAAAAACTAGTTTATCGGGAAAATAAAGATGACTTTACAAAAAAAGCGCATTAAGTTACAGAACGAATTAAACATTTTTTTTTTGTCACAAGTACTTCAAGTAAATGTATAAAGTGCGTTCTCTCTTAAGCACGTTCTAGAATCTAGATGTATCTTATCACATGTACTAGATATGTTTTATCACAAGTACTAGGCGTGCCTTATCAAACGTAATAAACGTGTCTTGTCACAAGTACTTGACTGTCTTATCACAAGTACTAGACGTGTCTTGTCTTTAGACGTGTCTTGTCACAAGTAAGTGTATGAATACAATATATGGTCCCTAACGCGTAGTAAAAATCGTTCTCAAACACTGTAATTGTTTAAATTTATTACAAAATTACACAATTTGATCATTATGACTTTGAGGATAAAATGCTCCTTTTTTCAAAAATGATATCTACTAATTGATGAAAAGTGTTTGTTTTGCATTATCTTTCATTAGTATTTGTCGGTTTGGAGGATAATAAAAACTTTCTCTGCTTGAAATAAGTATTTTGATTGTTGAAAATTACGTATAAATCTTCTTACTATATCATCACCAGTAACTGTTAAATTATGGAATAAAAGAGAGTTGTGTTCTTGAAAATAGAGAACAGGCGTGTCTTTTTAATTTCTATAAGTCTCTAAAACAACATTTTAGTTCTAGGAACAATTCCCTGGATTTTTCATGGTATGGCAGTGGCTTCCCTTTGGCACAAGATGGATGAGCCATGGCTTGTTTTATTGATCTTGCTTATTGAGAAGTCGTGGCTGTCGGCTTGAAATATCTTGTGCGGCCGTCGTAAAACAAAAGCTGGGCGATGGAACGTCGGTGCTGACAGAGAATAACGGCATGCGAGAGCAAGATGGCGCCAGGAGCCGTGACCTCCGCGAAATAGATTGAAGAGCTCCCGGCAAGGGGAGAGAAATATGAAGCGAGCCGGACAAAGGTCATGCAATTTTCTGCCGAAACATATTACACTCGTTCACCGAAGTGCCATGCCTGCTGCAATATTAGTCTCCCAAGAAACATCAGATTGCCCCACTGGGGTAATCACTAGGCCTTCGGAAAGGAAGACAGACTATCTGTCTCTGTAATGTTGGACTGGATCACGAACTTGGATGATAAGGGACCAATATTTTATAGCCAGGTTCATATTTTTCTATTATTTTTGTTGTTGTTTTCTTCTTTACAATAGGATCATGTGATCAAATTTTGTTAGAACGAGCCCTATCATGCTGACTTTGGAAATTGGTCCATTGTGTCATAGTGTTTTTTCACTCAAACTAGAGTGTCAGTGTTTTTCCACTCTTAAACTAGTATGTCGAAGTGTTTTTCCACTCTTTAACTAGTGTGTTATAGTGTTTTTATCACACTTAAACTAGTGCATTATAGTTTTTTTCATTCTTAAACTAGTGTGTCATAGTGTTTTTTTTCAATCTTAAACTAGTGTGTCATAGTGTTTTTTTTCACTCTTAAACTAGTGTGCCATAAAGTTTTCTTTCACTTTTAAACTAGTCCGCTAAGATTTTTTCTCTCTTAATCTAGACCTCCACAATGTTTTCTTTCATTTTAAAACTAGTCTGCTAAGTTTCTTTTCACTTGTAAACTAGAACGCGATAATAATAACTGTAACAGACCTAATCACGGTGGGTTTAAATTTGCTAAATACTAATCTCTAACTCATATATTCTTTAGTACCTTCTTACCATAATCCAGGAGGAACCGCCTTCTCATTCACTTCACCTACTATACTTTGTTACCTGGCTCGAACCCCTTATCCCCTGACAGACTGCTTTTCGTCACGCTGAGGAAGCATTGACGTGATAAGACACTCTACACACATACAAACACACAACACTACCCTGACATATCTTTAAATAATAAAATAAATGAAATTTTAAAAAAATGAAAAGACATTTACAAAATACAGGCAGTAAACGAAGAACAAAAGGTAAATCAAATAATATTTCAAAGCAAAATAAAAAATAAAACCAGAAGTCGTCAAAAAATGAAATACATCAAAACAAAATACATATAAAAGATTATTCATTGTTGAAATGCTGAGAAACTCCTGTACTAGTAATTAACCCTTCTTTTAATTAATAATGTATTTAAGCTAATGGTAGATAATATGAGCAGACATGGGCCGCATGTGGTAGCAGTGACGTAGGACGAACAGATGAGACAGATTTGCCAGCAAACCAAGACACTGACTCTCACCTCTCCACTGACCTTGAATCCCATTTAACAGCAATCAATGGCATTCAGAGTGCAGAGATGTCATTCAGAGTGCAGAGATGTCATTCAGAGTGCAGAGATGTCATTCAGAGTGCAGAGATGTCATTCAGAGTGCAGAGATGTCATTCAGAGTGCAGAGATGGCATTCAGAGTGCAGAGATGTCATTCAGAGTGCAGAGATGGCATTCAGAGTGCAGAGATGGCATTCAGAGTGCAGAGATGTCATTCAGAGTGCAGAGATGTCATTCAGAGTGCAGAGATGTCATTCAGAGTGCAGAGATGTCATTCAGAGTGCAGAGATGTCAGTTTCAGCTGCAGTCAAAGTGACTTCTACTTTGTTTCATCACTTTTATTATCTCAAACAGTTGTAACAACTTATTATTAATGTATCAGTTGTAACAACTTATTATTACTGTATCAGTTGTAACAACTTATTATTACTGTATCAGTTGTAACAACTTATTATTACTGTATCAGTTGTAACAACTTATTATTACTGTATCAGTTGTAACAACTTATTATTACTGTATCAGTTGTAACAACTTATTATTAATGTATCAGTTGTAACAACATATTATGACTGCATTAGTTGTTGAATTATTAACCCATTCTATCTTTGGTTTCAAAATATCAATTTGCGTATATATTAGAAGCAATATTTTCCTTGTGAGTTTGTTTGACAGAGCTGTTTTGTTTTTTTTAAATCAGTGCTTAGTTGAGCAGTGGTCAAAAGTACAATGTACGGTCAGTTTAGTTAGTATGCATTACTAATGTGTTGTAATATTAGTTTGTGTAAACATTCTTTTAATGATGGATTAATTAATGTATCATTGTAGCGTCTATTCTGTTGCAAATCTGCCCAATGTTTACCTGTTCTGGTTGAATTTAAATTAATTTATTGTACAAGTAATATAATTTATACTACAAGTTGTGTGTAGCAAACTTTAAACTACAAGGTGTATGTAAGATATTTTCACTACAAGTTGTATGTAATATAATTTGTACCACAAATTGTGTAAGAAAATCTATACTGCAAAAGTTGACATACAATAAGTTGTTTGAACGGTAAGTGTAAGATAATTTATCCCACAAATTGTTTTTTTACAAATTATAGTAGTATGTAAGATTATGTAAGACAACGTATACTACAAGTTGTATGTAAGATATATAAGACAATTTATACTACAAGTTGTATGTAAGATGTGTAAGACAATTTATATTACAAGTTGTATGTAAGATATGTAAGACAATTTATACTACATGTTGTATGTAAGACAATTTATATTACAAGTTGTATGTAAGATGTGTAAGACAATTTATATTACAAGTTGTATGTAAGATCTGTAAGACAATTTATACTACATGTAAGATATGTAAGACAATTTATATTATGAGCTGTATGTAAGATATGTAAGACAAGTTTTGTTACAAGTTGTATTTAGGACAATGAATACTACAAGTTGTATATAAGACAATTTATACTAAATTTGTATATATGACACTTGTATATGCAAGTTATGTGTGTGTGACAATTTATTCTGCAAGTTTTATGTAAAACAATTTATACTACAAGTTGTGTGTGTGTGTGTGTGTGTGTGTGTGTGTGTGTGTGTGTGTGTGTGTGTGTGTGTGTGTGTATGACAATTTATTCTGCAAGTTTTATGTAAAACAATGTATACTACAAATTAAATAAAGACAATTCATTGTACAAATTGTATGTAAAAAAATTATATTACAAGTTGTAATAAGACAATTTATACTACAATAATTTTAATGTTGTGCAGTTTGTCAGAGAGAACTGTTCAGTCAGAATTATTCGGTAGGAAACTGTTCAGTCAGAATTCTTCAGTTAGACAGAGCTGTTCAGTCAGAATTCTTCGCCAGACACTGAGCTGTTTAGTCAGTGTATCATAGCTATTCAGAGGTGTGGAGACAGCCAATCTATATAATACAGATCTCTAAAGATCAGTAGGAATAGATAGATACGCCTCACTTAGATCTCTAGAGATCAGAAGGGATACATGGAATGTCTCACATACATTCCGAGAGGTCACTAAGGGTAGAAGATCTGCCTCACATAGATCTCAAGAGGTCAAAGAGGTAGATAGATCAGTCTCCATAAATCTTTATTGGTCAGAAGTGGGTACATAAATATCTCACATAGATCTTGACAGGTCAGGAGAGGTAGATGGATCAGTTTCACATATACCTAGAGAGGCAAGTAGGGATAGGTAGGTCTGCCACAGAGCTCGAGAGAAGTCAGCAGAGTAAGATACATCTGTCTCGGATCTCGAGAGGTCAGTAGGAGTAAATAAAGCTGTCTCACAAAGATCACGAGCAGTGGCTAGCATGTTAGTTTTTTTTGTTTTATTTTGTTTTTGTTTGGGGGACCTTGTGCAGAGGACCCCTTTGATTTCAACCGAAAAACATGCTGTTGCATACAATATAAATCTATCAAATGTCTACGGTAGTCTAAAGCACTATGTTGCATACAACATAAATCAGGTAACCAAATAAAACAATGTCTACGGTAGTCTAAAGCACGCTGTTGCATACAACAAAAATCAGGTAACCAAATAAAACAAATGTCTATGGTAGTCAAAAGCGAAGAATCCGAAACGTTCGTTTGCGCGCATTCTCTTGCGCAAAAAAATATCCATCACTTTTCAAGGTTTGTGGCACGTCCATTTTTTTTTTTTAATTGATAGGCAGTTCGCTCAGCCGCTCTGCAGACATAGTATCGTACGTAGTTTTTTACGAGCTTCAGTTTTGAAAAGTCACTGGCAATGTCAGCAGCAACATGTAGGCAGTGCAGACTTGATTACATTCTTTGACTTCCCTCGCTGTTCCATCCACCCAACTCCGACCGCCGGGGCTCTTGTGCATTGCACAACCTGCACAATCCATTGCTACATCCTGATCTCGAGAGGTCACTAGGGGGTAGACAGATCTGGGTCAAATAGACTTCTAGAGGTCAGTCGGGGAAGATAGATCTATCTCACGTAGATCTTGAAAAGTCAATAGATGTATAGAGATAAATTTGTCACAAAGATCTCGAGAGGTCAGCAAAGGTAAATAGAGCTGTCTCAAATAGATCACGAGAGGTAAATAGGGGTAGACAGATCTTTTTTCCCCACATAGATCTTGATAAGTCAATAAGGGTAGATAGATCTGTCTCACACAAATCTCTACAGATCAGAGGTAGATAAAGTTTTGAGTAGCTCTCAAGAATTAAGGAACTCTATATGTTCTGCAGTATCCTTGCATCTGTATAATACTGTATTTGACAAAGTACCTGCTATTATTTTATTCCAATAATAAATAAATAAAACTATTATTAAATTATCAAACTAGTTTAAAATCTTGTAGTTCTGATACTTGTAATCATCTATATAGATTAGATCTATTTGATTACGGGTTACAATTTGCAGCTATATTAACGTTTTAATAATGGTCATATTAAAATCTATTACAATTAGTATAGCCAAGAGAGGTTTTTGTTTTTTCTTTACCTCTGTGAGATCACATTCAAAAACTTTATTTTTAGCAACAAGGGATCAAAAATCATATCACAAAGAAATCATTGGCATTTTAATTTTTATATAATTTCCAACTTTATAACCAACAACTGGATGAGTTATTATATTTTAAGTTTTTTAAACCACGTGATTTGCAGTTTCTACTTACAACTTCAATCATTGCCAAGTCTTGAAATTAGCCATAATTAAAATGTCGGGTCATCACTGATTATTTCCTCTTTTTGTGTGTGTGCGTGCGTTTTTTGTGCGTGCACCTCTCTCTCTCTTTCTGTGTGTGTGTGTGTGTGTGTGTGTGTGTGTGTGTGTGTGTGTGTGTGTGTGCGTGTGTGTGCGTGAATTCTAATATGAGTGCACTTAAACATATCGGGCCATATCCCGACCTTTTTTGTGTTTTGCTAGCATTTCATCTCCATCAAAGGAATCGGCTGCCTCGTTTCCTCGCTGACATTTGAACAATGTCGGCAATGGACAATTAATGTAATGCTACGTGTTCTTTTGCTTTGTAGTTATTTGCATGTGTCAGTGCCGGGTGAAATATTGCCTTTTAGTGTAATTGTTGCGGGTGCAAGCATCGCCTCCGTCTTCTCTCATTTTTCATCGCGCACACTGGCAACGGCCAAACAAATCTTCGGCACTCTGCCAATTGCTTGTCCCGTCAGATTTGCATCTCCTGTAAGATACTGATAGTCCTGTGAGATATTGCCGGTCTTGTGAGATTTTGCTAGTCCTATAAGATTTTGCTTGACCGGTCAGAGCTTAACAATACACTGTGCATCTTCCGATATCTTTAATCTTCTCACAATTTTTGTAGTCCCTTTTCTTCTCTTTTCATTAAATGTCCAATTTGTCCTAAGAATGCTTTCGCTTTGACCTTCAACCTTCAACCCCCACTCCCAAATGTTCTTCTTATTAGTTCTACTTAAAAAAATAATTAGTTTTGCTTCAGTTATAAGTGATGTTGAAAGAAATAATTTTGTTTCAATTATAAGAAATGTTTAGAAAGAAGTACTGACATTACTTGCAGTTATATAATTTTAGAATCTGAATTATTTCCCTTTATTCAGTTACACTGTAATGTCTGATCTATGAGAGAATTTTTTTTCTACTGGGTTCATTTTAATCGAATGTCTCTGATTTGTGGGCAAATTGTACCCCCCACCCTCCCCACGTTTTGTTAAACTGAACTATCTTGAATGTGTTTTGTTTCTCCTTGTCTTAACTGTGTGTGAATGCCATTCCTTCATATCACATCAGCATTAATTGTGAAATTCACGAGCACGAGTATTCCTTTATATACCTGGGCATAATTATGAACGTCACGAGTATTCCTTTATATACCTGGGCATAATTATGAACGTCACGAGTATTCCTTTATATACCTGGGCATAATTGTGAACGTCACGAGTATTCCTTTATATACCTGGGCAAAATTGTGAACGTCACGAGTAGTTCTCTTTCAAATGTGTGTGTGTGTGTTTGTTTTCCTAACAAGAATTGCCTTCTTTCAAACGTAATCGTGTGTGTTTGTTTTCCTAACAAGAATTGCCTTCTTTCAAACGTAATCGTGTGTGTTTGTTTTCCTAACAAGAATTGCCTTCTTTCAAACGTAATCGTGTGTGTTTGTTTTCCTAACAAGAATTGCCTTCTTTCAAACGTAATCGTGTGTGTTTGTTTTCCTAACAAGAATTGCCTTCTTTCAAACGTAATCGTGTGTGTTTGTTTTCCTAACAAGAATTGCCTTCTTTCAAACGTAATCGTGTGTGTTTGTTTTCCTAACAAGAATTGCCTTCTTTCAAACGTAATCGTGTGTGTTTGTTTTCCTAACAAGAATTGCCTTCTTTCAAACGTAATCGTGTGTGTTTGTTTTCCTAACAAGAATTGCCTTCTTTCAAACCTAATCGTGTGTGTTAGCATTCCTAACAGGACTTACCTTCTTTCAAACGTAATCGTGTGTGTTAACATTCCTAACAGGAATGGCCATTCACAAGTATTCCTGTGTGTTTGTATTCACAACAGGAATGACCTTGACCTTCTTTCAATGCAAAATACTTATTTTAGCAGATTAACATCCGTGTGACTGATCAACGTGACAAACATCCATGTGACTGATTAACGTGAAAATGTTAATAATTTAGCACGTTGGGGGGTTTTTTTTGGTTTTTTTTTTTTTTAATATTCAGTGATACAGGACAAGAAGTATTCAAAGCTTAAGACTAATTGAACTGGTAAGCCTTATCTATATACCAGCTTCAGGCCTTCAACTGGTAACCTTTGTTCTAAACACGGACCACGGGCCTTGAACCCTTGTACTGGTACACTCTGTTCTAAGCACGGGGCACTAACCTTGAACTAATAAACTCTGTTCTAAGTACGGGCATTGACCTTGAACTAATAAACTCTGTTCTAAGTATGGGCCATTGACCTTGAACTAATAAACTCTGTTCTAAGTACGGGCCATTGACCTTGAACTAGTAAACACTGTTCTAAGCACTTTTTAAATAAGGAGAATGTTAGCACTGAATATATTTTAATTTTAAACAATAGTATGTAAACAATGTCCATACAAACTTTAAAAATTCTGTACCATGTCTATACCTAACTGAAAATAGTTTGTTTCGTATCCATAAAACCGAGTAATTTGTTATATACATCTCATAACAATCAATTCAATTTTCATACAAATTGGAAAAGTTCGTTATATGACTATAAAAACTCAGAAATGTCTCAAACTTATCATTACAAACTGATACAAACTGAAAACGGTCTACCTAATTCATATGCACAGTCAATATCAAGATCTAATATGTCCCCATTGAAAGAAAAAACACTTTCTAACATTACCCATACTAATTCAATAAAATAAAATAAAAAATATGTTTAATTCATTATTTTAAAAAGTCTATGCTATCTTATATAAATTCCAAGTTGTTTATATTCCTCATACAAAATTAAAATCCTAATTTAATACGTCTTACACAAACTCCAGACACTCAGCAAAATGTCTCATTCAGTCTTACTAAAATGTCCAAACATTATGCAACTTGTCACTAACAAATATTATTGTCTCATCTATTCTATTATTGTCTCGTCTATTCTCTTATTTTCTCAACTATACACATATTGTCTCAAATATTCTCTTTAGAAATTCAAAATCAAGCAGTGTGGGTCTTAGAACATCAAAAGTCTACAACGGTTTACAAGCTAACATTCGTATAGCAACAGATTGGTCTTAGAACGGCGTAACATATGTATATCAACAGTCTTAGAAAGAAGTAGCAAATGTATAGCAACAGTCTAGGTCTTAGAACGGTATAAAATTCGTATATCAACAGTCTTAGAAGGAAGTAGCAAATGTATAGCAACAGTCTAGGACTCTAGGTCTTAGAACGGTATAAAATTCGTATACCAACAGCCTAGGTCCTAGAACTGTGTACAAACTAACATTCGTAAAGCAACATTCCAGTTCTCTAGGGAGAGGCAAATTTACAAACAATCTCGGTCTTAGAACGATGTACAAGCTAATATTCGCATAGCAAACCTTTAGGTCTGAGAAAAGTGTTCAAGCTAATATTCGTACAGCAAAAATGTAAGTCTTAGAAAAGTGAAACATTCGTTTAACGACAGTCCTAGTCTAGGAACGGAGTAACATTCGTATAGCAACAGTCTATTTCTTACAATGGTGTACAAGATAGCATTTGCAAAGCAACTGCCTAGGAGTAAAACGTACAAACTAACATTTGTATAGGGAATGTCTAGGTTTTAGAACGGTGAATCATTCGTAGAGCAACAGTCTAGGACTTAGAATGGTGTACAATTCAATATTCGTATAACAACAGTCTAGGTCTTAGAATGGTGTACAATTCAACATTCGTATAACAACAGTCTAGGTCTTAGAATGGTGTACAATTCAACATTGGTATAGCAACAGTCTAGGTCTTAGAATGGTGTGACATTCGTATAGCAGCAGTCTAAGTTTTAGAATGGGAAAATATCCATCTTGGTCTGGAACGGTGTAACATTCATATAGCAAGAGTCTAGGTCTTAGAATGGTGTACAATTCAACATTCGTATAGCAATAATCTAGGTCTTAGAAGGGTATACTATTATTCATATTCAGCGGTCTAGGTCATAGAAGGATGTACTAGTATTCATATTCAGCGGTCTAGGTCATAGAAGGATGTACTAGTATTCATATTCAGCGGTCTAGGTCATAGAAGGATGTACTAGTATTCATATTCAGCGGTCTAGGTCATAGAAGGATGTACTAGTATTCATATTCAGCGGTCTAGGTCATAGAAGGATGTACTACTACTAGTATTCATATTCAACTGTCTAGGTCACAGAAGGATGTACTAGTATTTATATTCAACTGTCTAGGTCATAGAAGGGTGTACTAGTACATGTATTCATATTCCAAAAGTTCAGGTCTTAGAATGGTACTAGCATTCTATACAGACAGTCTGGATCTTAGAGCGAATATCAGCATTCGATTTTAAATTAATAAATTGTGCGAACAATGGAGTGCCGAGTTACAATTAACAGGCAGCAGCGTGGCCATTATAGCGCCCAGACTGATCCTTAGGTCTAGTGTTAATAAATAAACATGCGAACATTAGCACCCGTAATGATATTCTTCCATTTAGGTGCTTGAGAACGTATACCTTTCAGTCGTGGTGAGCACTACTCACTGCTGCATTCTGAAACATGGCGAGTCGTGATGAGCACTACTCATTGCTGCATTCTGAGTCCTGACGAGTCGTGATGAGCACTATTCACTGCTGCATTCTGAGACATGGCGAGTCGTGGTGAGCACTACTCACTGCTGCATTCTGAGACATGGCGAGTCGTGGTGAGCACTACTCACTGTTGCATTCTGAGACATGGCGAGTCGTGGTGAGCACTACTCACTGCTGCATTCTGAGACATGGCAAGTTAGAGAGACATGAAAATATTGCCGTAAGTGTCAGAGAGATAGACGAGCCAATGCAAACGAGCAAACTCACTCACACAAACACATTCAAACACGCACAAACACATGCAAATACACAAAAATAGAGATAGAGTGGTAGAATGAACTAGAACACGTACAGAAACACATAAATGTAAAGGATAGGGAGAGAGAATGAACTAGATTACACACACACACACACACACACACACATATATATATATATAATTGTAAAGAATAGAGAGGGAGAATAAACTAGATTACACACACACACACACACACACACACACACACACACACACACACACACACACACACACATAATTGTAAAGAATAGGGAGGAAGAAGGAACTAGATTACACACACACACACACACACAATTGTAAAGAATATTGAGGAAGAATAAACTAGAAAGGGATTAAAAGAGAAATAAAAATACATCAGTTTGAAATTTTAATAAGTTCATTCTGACTTTCCATTCACTTCTCCATACTCTTTTACACCCGTATATCTTTCTGTCTAATATAATACTGCTGTGTTACAGTCTGATTTAAAGGCTTCTTGATTTTATGCATTCTTTCTCTCTAATAAGAAATTGCTATGTTTGTAATAACCTGATTTAAAGGCATCCTGATTACATGCATTTCTTTCTTTAAGGAATTGCTAAGTTTGTAATGTCCTGATTTAAAGGCATCTTGATTAAATGCGTTTCTTTGTAATAAGGAATTATTAAGTTTGTAATAACCTGATTCAAAACCAATCTTGATTACATGCATTTTTTTTTCTGTCTAATAAGGAATTGTTAGGCTGGTAATAACCTGATCTAGAGGCCTCTTGATTACATATAATGAATTTGTATCTTTACTGTCATGCTTTTCCTTATTGTAATGACGTCATATACGTTACACCATGTTCTAGATTTTCATCATGCTCTAGAGACCTAATAAATCCTCAAATAGAATAAAAATTTGGCGAATTTAATATTTTTATAGCGCTTTGTTTCATGTATCATCATTATCTAACTGTAATAGAGCTGGATTCTTTCTGCATATCTATTGTCTATAATAATTCTTCTATCTTTTGACTTTCCTACCGAACTGCTTGTATGTCTATCTATCTCATGGGTAATGAAATCATCTACGACAATGCCTCTGAGTTGTTAGTTTACAGAAATTATGTTAGCATGGTAATTAACCTGTGAGCTGCGTTTTTCGTTCAGGTCACGAGGACTAATAATTTCTTTTCATTTTCTTCTAAAACTCGCATATCATCGCTTTAATCTGCAATATTTCATGCCCGCTAGCCTATAAAAATGAAAGTTTCTAAAGTCGACATGAAGCACACGGCCTAGAAGAAATTGTAAAGATGTTCTTCCACTGACGCTACCTTCACACAGCTTTCTTCACATGTAATGGCGTCTTGACATCCTCGGCCACTCCTGGGTTCTGTGGATCTAAAATGTCGACAGCGTGGCGAAAAGAGGTAAATGGCGGCGTAATGTAGATGAGAAAACATCATTTAGACGAAAACACGTCATTTTTCCACGTTCTCAGAGATCGACGTACGCGATGGCGCCATAGCCGCCCGCCGGGCCGCGAGAGGTCGTGATGAGTGTGTTTCTTGCCTGCTTCATCATTGCTGACAGGCTTGACAGTTAACTGTGCGGCATCGCTGTACTCCCTGTTGAGCTCAACTTGACAGTTAAAAGCATACCGCTGTACTTTTTGCTAACAGAGGCCTGACATTTAACTTGTACATCGCTGTATCTTTTGCTGATATAAACTGTATGTTCACAATGGTCGCTCTACTCCTTTTGGGTGAGATAAACGTAACGATAAGCTACACACTCTGTAGTGATATAAAAATAACGAATAGCAACCCTCTACTCCTTGTGGTGAGATAAACATAGCGAAAAGCAACCCTTTGCTCCTTGTGGTGAGATAAACATAGCGAAAAGCAACCCTCTGCTCCTTGAGGTGAGATAAACATAGCGAAAAGCAACCCTCTGCTTCTTGTGGTGAGATAAACATAGCGAAAAGCAACCCTTTGCTCCTTGTGGTGAGATAAACATAGCGAAAAGCAACCCTTTGCTCCTTGTGGTGAGATAAACATAGCGAAAAGCAACCCTCTGCTCCTTGCGGGAAGCTAGTCTCTACTCCATCAGTCCTTGTGAAACAACGAAAAAGCTAGTTTATCAGTATGACCTGGCAGATAGCTCACGATTGTGGCCGTACTTTTAACTTTGCTCAGACCTGAGAGTTAAATCAGTACAATGGCTGTAGATTAACCTTACTCGAACTTGTCAATTAAATTTGTATAATTGCTATAGTTTAATTTTGCACAGACCTGAGAGTGAAATCAGTACTATGACGTTAGTTTAACTTTACTCAAACCTTACAATACAATCAGTATACTGGGTGTAGTTTAACTTTACTCAAACTTGACATATTGCTCCGCATATTTTGCTGTGCTCAACTATAGCTGACATGTTACTCATTTACAATACTGTACTCCTGCTTTGTTCAGAAGCCATTATATTTAACTGATTGACAATACTGTACTCCTGTTTTGTTCAAAAAGCCATTATATTTAACTGATTTGACATACTCTAGTGTTACTCAGCCTCCTCTGATTTAGCTTATTGCAATACTGTGCTCTAAATTTAATTAGGCACTCCCCTCTTTAATTAATTACAATACTGTACTCTAGATGGCACTCCTCTCTATAATTAATTACAATACTGTACTCTAGATTTAATTAGGCAGTCCTCTCTATAATTAATTACAATACTGTACTCTAGATTTAATTAGGCAGTCCTCTCTATAATTAATTACAATACTGTACTCTAGATTTAATTAGGCAGTCCTCTCTATAATTAATTACAATACTGTACTCTAGATTTAATTAGGCAGTCCTCTCTATAATTAATTACAATACTGTACTCTATATTTAATTAGGCACGCCCCTCTTTAATTAATTACAATACTGTATTTAGTCAAACGCTCCTCTACTGTACTCTATATTTAATCAGGCACTCCCCTCTTTTAACTGACTATAATACTGCACTCTAGATTTACTTTGGCACTCATCATATTTAACTTATTGCAATAATGGTCTCTTGCTTAGACAAACCGTACAGTCAACTCAGATTACTGGGAAGTATATACTGCTGTCTCTTCAGTTACTCAGACTCGAAAGTTAACTCAGTAAGATTACTGTACTTTAGATTTACTCAAACAGGTCTGACAATTAAATCGCTGTACTCTAGATTTAATCTAACTAATCAGTTAACTCAGTAAGATTGTTGTACTTTAGATTAATTCAAACAGATCCGACATTTAACTCAGTAAGGTTGCTGTATTCTAAAGTATTCCAACCCGACATTTAACTCAGTAAGGTTGCTGTATTCTAGAAGTATTCCAACCCGACATTTAACTCAGTAAGGTTGCTGTATTCTAGAATTATTCCAACCCGACATTTAACTCAGTAAGGTTGCTGTATTCTAAAGTATTCCAACCCGACATTTAACTCAGTAAGGTTGCTGTATTCTAAAGTATTCCAACCCGACAGTTAACTCAGTAAGGTTGCTGTATTCTAAAGTATTCCAACCCGACAGTTAACTCCTAAAGATTGCTGTACTCTAGATATCCTCAAATTCGACAATAACTTATGTAAACATTTCTGTTTTCTAGATATGGTCACAACGACTTTTCGCTAGCGTTCAATCTCGTCTACATAGGAGAACGACTTTTCGCTCGCGTTCAATCTTGTCTACGTAGACTACATTTGAAGAACGACTTTTTGCTCGCGTTCAATCTCGTCTACATAGGAGAACGACTTTTCGCTCGCGTTCAATCTCGTCTACATAGGAGAACGACTTTTCGCTCGCGTTCAATCTTGTCTACGTAGACTACATTTGAAAAACGACTTTTTGCTCGCGTTCAATCTCGTCTACATAGGAGAACGACTTTTCGCTCGCGTTCAATCTCGTCTACATAGGAGAACGACTTTTCGCTCGCGTTCAATCTTGTCTACGTAGACTACATTTGAAAAAGGATTCAGAGTCGACTGAAACCGCGTAAGGTTTGTGAATATAACCAGGTGCTTAAAAGTTATGAATTATTTCACAAAATTACGTTAATTAAAGCAATGCACAGACAATGAGAGGTGAGAGTAACGTACACAATTGTGTAAAATATTTCCTACACTTAACTGCACAACATTCAAAATAATATTGTACGTCACACAAAATCACATATGGTGATGCATTACTTATTTCACTTATAAGCATCAAACACCAGAGAAGAGTGTAACAAAATTACACAATATCCATAATTTTACCTCTTCTCTTACTCACACGTATAATTAATAATGTATACATTTATTCATATGTATTTTAAAAGATGTGTTTCAAAATTTAATAACGCTATTGTTTGTCCACTAATCTGCTTCGTTTTTGTATTCTTGTTCTTATAAAATAAAACATGGCTTGTGCTAAAAAAAAATACATGGACAGATTACAGAATGTGAAACATCAATGAGTGATATGAATCAACTCTTAAATCACAAAAAATTAAAAATTCATATTCACAAGAAACCATATTTTAAACAGAGTGCAGTAGTTGTTATTCGAAAGAATAAATGGAAATTATGTTTTCAAATAAAAAAATGTTATGTTAAGACGTTGCATGTAAAAGTAGGAGAATTGTTTGCAAAATGATTTACAATAGTTCAACAGAAAAGAAATCCTTTCTGATGTACGTGTTATTCACTGCGGACAATTGCCTAGCTTTCCTGTCCAATTCATTCATTTTTTTGCTGCCCAGTATAAAATACTTCATGTGTAGCTGTCCAGAATAGAATACCTCATGTGTAACTGTCCAGTATAGGATACCTCATGTGTAGCTGTCCAGTATAGGATGAATCATATGTAGCTGTCCAGTATAGGATACCTCATGTGTAGCTGTCCAGAATAGAATACCTCATGTGTAACTGTCCAGTATAGGATACCTCATGTGTAGCTGTCCAGTATAGGATGCATCATGTCCATATCCATGTGTATGTGATTATAGGCAAAGCATATACAAATAATTGTACTGTGATTAGCGAGCGCAAATTTTATTTGAATATTTTTCTGACTCATCTTTCATTCTTGGCTGCAGAGAATGAAAGACTCGTCATCATTGTGACAGTGAGAAATGAAAAACACTTGTCACCATTGTGTGGGTGTGGAAGGTGACAAATACACGCCATCTGTTTACGAGTGGGAATATATTACTGATTCTAAATAGAATACATCAGTAAAGCACAATGTATTTTATCATCATCATCAATAAAGTACAATACATTTCATCATCATTAATAATAGTAATAAAGATGAGAAGGAGGAGAAAAGGGAGTGGTCATCAAATGACATACAAACGAGCCTTCAGAACCTCCGCCAAAAATGAAAGGACTCAGAAACAACAAACTGTTCTACAAAAGAAATCAATCAAATAATCAACATGCCATTAGACCGGAAAAATAAATCAAACACTAATTAACTAATATTTTCATCATGGAAACATCACAACTACAATAGACTGGAAAAGTAAAGCAAACACTAGTTAACTAATATCTGCATCATAGAAACATCACAACTACAACAGACGATACGAAACAGATGACAACAGCATTAAGTTATTCAATGCAAGAAGTTAGCCGTTCCAACAAAACAGATTATTCAAACCTGAAATGGGAGCTTCACTAAGAACTCTAATGGAAAAGTGAAACTGAACAACAGGTACCAACAATAAGACACCAACCTTTTCTGACACATTCGAAGAGAAACAAATGCCCGACACCTGAGCCAGATAATTGAAGAACTACATACAAAACTAACACGAAACACGTAAGGAATGCATTACAAACATCTTATAGATGGATATCAAGAAAAAATTAAGAAAGATGGTGAACTGGAAAACCTCAAGGTCATAACCACATGCAAATATTCTGGTTGGAACCTCTGACACGGAAGATTTGCTGAAAAGTTGCGAGGTGTTCTCGACTCGCCAGAAACCTGCCAATATGTAACACGGCCACATATCTTATTAATACGTATGTTAGAAAAGGAAAGACAACCTTGATGTAAAATGCTTGGAACAAATCACAACACAAAGGGGCCATCACCAAATTATATGTCTATCAACCACTTGCAAATTATCCTTAGGAATTTTTGTAAACAATGTGATGAGCAAAGTTGAAACAATCCAACTTCTGACGTTACTCATCTGATCAGTCATGTTAAGATTTTCGGTGAGAACATTCAGAAAAAAGCTGACTAATATAGTGTGAAAGACTTTACCACCCAGTGTGAAATTTTTAGCACCCACTGTTAAAGGCTTAACACCCAGTACGAAAAACTTACCGTCCAGTGTGAAAATTTGACTTTTCCAGAAGAGCAAGCCTTTCTAGGTTTTCCGTTATCC
This sequence comes from Sinotaia quadrata, assembly GCA_028829895.1. Classification (NCBI taxonomy): domain Eukaryota; kingdom Metazoa; phylum Mollusca; class Gastropoda; order Architaenioglossa; family Viviparidae; genus Sinotaia; species Sinotaia quadrata. The sequence continues at coordinate 14,265,790 of CM054182.1, forward strand.
AGACTGCAGTGATCTACTGCACTCTACTTAAGTATCAGTAGTGTATGTCCAACACTATTGTTAACTTGCCGGCAACAGGGTCGCTGGAAATTGACTAGGTATATCTCAATTCTAGAACCATACGGCATAAGTTGGGTCTAGCTTGGTCTGGAGAGATTGCACACTGAATTATTGGAACAATATGCAGCTCATTAGAAAGTGCCATGCAGCAGTTTGAAAATTCCTGCACAAGTTTCGGTAGCAAGCTCAAATGACTGCCAGTTCAGAGCACAAAGGGAAAGTATTAGAGGGGACGTTGGTAGCATGCCTAAGGGTGCACGTTAGACCCATTATTCAAACCAAGCAAAGTGAACCTGTGACATTGTTGCAAAAACCGTACCAGTGCCATCTTATGTCATAGAAAGGTCATGTAAAATTAACTATTGATCCAATCACTCCCGCTCTGATTTCTGCAATGAGAAATAGACTCACAATCTGATTATTGATTACTAACTGGACTATTTCATTGTTAGGATAGAGACTGAACAAGTGGTGAACATTTATCATCAGTAGAAGTATGAGGGTCTGTATTATTTTTCAAATGTATTCGTTTGTATGTTTGAATTGTTGATTTAATAAATTTGTTGTTGTTTCTTATTTGACCTTCTTATGCATATTATCTAAATTATATGTTTAGAGTAATAGTGGGTGGATGGGGCCCATTAAAATAACTTAAAAGACAGATCTAATTAGAAGTTGCCACCATGTATGGAATAAATTATGTGTCAGTAGAACGTCTATATAAATGTTGTAAGTAAGGGGTAGAGTTCTGCAGCGCCAAGTGGGAGACAAGTTGGGCCTCTATTGGGATTTAATATTAATATATGGATTCATGTCACTTGTATTTAGTTACAAAATATTAATTAGAATATAATAATAATCATAACCAGCAGGACCTACGTCACAGATTGTTACATTCTCAAGATCATATTGTGTAATGATTGTTACATTCTTCAGTTCATATTGTATAATGATAGTTATATTAAGTTCATATTGTATAATGATAGTTATATTAAGTTCATATTGTATAATGATAGTTATATTCAGTTCATATTGTATAATGATAGTTATATTAAGTTTATATTGTTTAATGATAATTATATTCATTTCATATTGTATAATGCTTAATTGTTATACTCATCAGTTCATATAGTATAATGATTTTTATACATTCCTCAAATCATATCATACTTTAAAGCTTTAAATATTACATTCTTATGTTCATGTTGTATAATGCTTAAAGCTTTAATAGTTACATTCATCAATTCATATTGCATAATGTTAAAGCTTTAATTGTTATATTTATCAGTTCATATTGTATAATGATTGTTACATTGTTAAGTTCATTTTGAATAATAATTGTTACATTCTTAAGTTCATATTGTATAATGCTTAAAGCTTTAATTGTTACATCCTTTAGTTAATATTGTATAATGATTGTTACCGTCTTCAATTTATATAGTATAATGATTGTTACATTGTTCAATTCATATTGAATAATGATTAAAGCTTTAAATGTTACATTCTTCAGTTCATATAGTATAATGATTGTTACAGTGTTCAATTCATATAGTATAATGATTGTTATATTCGTAGGTTCATATTGAATAATGATTAAATTTAGTTGTTATATTCTTAAATTCATATTTTATAATGCTTAATGCTTTAATTGTTATATTCTTAAGTTCATGTTGTATAATGCTTAAAGTTTTAATTGTTACATTCATCAGTAAATATTGTATAATGATCGCGTCATTGATAGCCAGTAGAACTGGGTGAACTTAGTAACATTGATCGCGTCACTGACAGCCAGTATTGCTGGGTGACATTACTAATCATTGAACTCGTCACTGACAGCCAGTAGAACTGGGTGAACTTAGCAATCATTGAACTCGTCACTGACAGCCAGTAGTGCTGCGTGCATTTTATTAATCGCTTTTGCACGTGCATTGAACAATGAGTGCGGTCAGGAGATGATTTGTCAATGAACGACTATAGGTGATAACAGGGTGTGCCCTTATTCTAAAGTGTAAAAGACTCAAAATAGACACGATCGTTTTCCAGCCATGTACCTCCGCGAAGACTGTCGAGTGACACAACGTCCCGAGTGGCGAGAGGTGAGCATAACTTAACTGCAGCACGTTAACGGCTTGTCACTGTCCTACAAGCAACTGTTAATTATCGAACTTTGTTGACTTTGCATGCTCTGCAGGGACATTTTTATGTTTTTTTTACTTTTAAAAAAATATATTTTAAAAAATTTTTTGGTAATAACACACTGAGGTATGTGATCTAGGGATATGTGACTTGGACTGAAATTATTTAAAAACCAAATTACATTTCTTCCTCCCCATAGATACAACTCAATCACACACTGGACCAATTCACATTTCTTAATCTGCTTAGATACAACTCAATCACGCACTGGACCAATTCACCTATCTTCCTCTCCATAGGTACAACTCATTCGCACACTGGGCCAATTCACATAATTTCCTCTTCAAACCATTCACACTATAGTCCAGGGGCGTGCAAACTCTGGCCCGCGGGCCAAACCTGGCACGCGAAGCATTTTTTGTTGGCCCGCCAAGCTATTCACAGTTAACATTGCTTTTGGCCCGCCAAGCTATTCACAGTTATTGCTTTTGGCCCGCCAAGCCATTCACACTTATTGCTTTTGGCCCGCAAAACAAAAGTCACTAAAACAATTGGGCATTGTTATACGCTGTCAAACAGCCAAGGCTAAACTAGTCTAAAGACTACATGTAATTTTAACAGTTTGAATTACTCACACAGAATCGTGTGCACATGTACAATTTATGCCTGCGGTTATATATTACACTAGCATCTCTTTATAGTTCGTTGACTTTTGAACTCTCCCAGGCCTAGGATAGATCTACAATAATAATGTATGTCAGCATCTGTACTCTGCCTCAGTCGTGACCTGAACTTCACCGTTACAATTGGGTGAGAGGAAGGAGGGCTAGAGGTGTGCGAATTTGAAACTCACAGTCTTCTGCCATCACAACCAAACTGGTTGTTGCATTTCTGCTATTTCTTTGCCATTATTCCCCCCCCCTCCCCACAATCATGTCTGCAACCCCAGCATCCTAAAAAATTTAAAGTGGATATGGAAAGTCGGACATTTAACTCTGAGTGGACGAGAAGTACTTTTTCATAGAACGATTTGGACAAGCTCGGTGTCTGATCTGTTTGAAAACTGTTGCTGTCTTCAAAGAGTTTAATGTGCCTGTCACTGGGAAACAGTACACTTAACTTCGAAATTCGGTTTAATGTCTGCCTCAGAGAAAAAGAATACTATTGCTAAACTCACAGGCAATATAGAGATGCCGGTTATGAAGTTTCACTACTCCTTGCTCAAAGAATGAGTTAAAAGCAAAGTTCCGCACTTCTTCTCTTTCTTTTTTTCGTGATGTCATCCTACCATCAGGCAAGTTTCCACATTTTATTAAACATGCTCCCCGCATTGTAGCTATGTTCGGAAGCACATTTTGCTGTGAACAACTGTTCTCAAAGATGAAATATACAAAGAGTCGCCTTCGCTCTCAACTCTCTGACCGTCATCTAAATGACATTCTTCGCTTGTCAACCTCATCAGTTAAGCCAGACATTGAATCCCTTATTCATTGTAAGCAACACCATCCATCTCATTAATCATGAAACAGAGTTAGTTTTTTAAAATTACTTTTGTTCTCATTTTATATTCTGAACTTGCTGGACTTGTGATATTTGGTCGTCTATCCGGCCCGCGAACTGTTCCAACAGTTTCAAAAGTTTGCCCGCCCCTGCTAGTATAGTCCAATTCACATTTCTTCCTCTCCATAAGTACACCTCATTCACAATCTGGCTCAACTCCATTCTGAATTCGACTACAGCACTTAAGAAGTAAAATATTTAATAGTTCATTATATAATGCACTGTCCTAAGACTACAAAGCCCCAAATTTATGAAGTCAAATGCATAAACAGTTAATTAAATTATACATTTTCCTAACACTCCAAAGCCCCAAATTTATTAAGTCAAATATATAATAGTTTATTATACAATGCATTTCTACACAATCAGAAATCCTCATATTTATGAAGTAAAATCTATAATAGTGTATTATACAATGCATTTCCAAACAATTTGAAATCCTGGTATTTATGAGGTAAAATATATTATAGTTTATTACACCTTCGAAACAATTATAAAGACCGGTATTTATGAGGTAAAATATATTATAGTTTATTACACGATGCACCTTCAAAACAATTATAAAGACCGGTATTTACGAAGTAAAATATTTTTCATTTGAATATCAACAGCAACACTAATTTGTATGTACGGATGCAAAACATAAATTAAACTTGGAACTTAGATTAAAACAATATTTTAAAACAATAAAACAATAAAATAAGCAATAATACGAAATAGGAGATTTAATAAAATATGTAACAAGACGATATAACATTATTTAATAAAACACATAATTAGAGGAAAAAAACAGTATGTAATAAAACACATTAATAAAACTGCTATAGTACGTCTCACGTCTGTCACCATCTTGGCACAGTCTAGTCTAGTAGTAACTACCCTACCTAATTGCTACTAATTCTCGCCATCTTGGCATGATCTAGTCTTGTAATAACTACTATACCTGCTTGTTACCATTTAAAGTCATCTTGGGAGAGTCTAGTCTTTTACTAAGTACCCTGCATGTTTGTCACTAATTCTCGCCATCTTGACACAGTGTTTTACTAAGTACCCTGCATGCTTGTCATTAATTCTCGTCATCTTGACATAGTGTTTTAGTAAGTACCCTGCATGCTTGTTTGTCATTAATTCTCGTCATCTTGACACAGTGTTTTACTAAGTACCCTACATGCTTGTCACCAATTCTCATCATCTTGACACAGTGTTTTATTAAGTATCCTACATGCTTGTCACCAATTCTCATCATCTTGACACAGTGTTTTAGTATGTACCCTGCATGCTTGTTTGTCATTAATTCTCGTCATCTTGACACAGTGTTTTACTAAGTACCCTGCATGATCGTCACTTATTCTCGTCATCTTGACATAGTCCAGTCTAACTCACTGTGTACACGTGTACTTCACTGTTGAAAGACATTTTTGATGGTCAGTCTTTCACTTCTTTCCATTACTTACTCATTGCTTGTTTGGTTGTCATGATTTGAGTTGCTTTCTTTTTAGAAGATGAAATATAAATGAATCTTTCGAGACTGTAATTTATGCCGTTTTAATTCGTCTTTCCATATCCATCACTGTATGATGTCATGTATCCGCAATCTTTGAAAGAAAATTATCAGCATTATTTGTTGAATGAACATAAGTTATTTCATCTGGTGGCTGTTTCACCGTCTAATATTGCCTACACCGCCGAAAGGCGTGGACCGCGCTGAAAGACTTAATTGTGCGCCAGACAAAAACCCAACAATTCCACCACTTTGTGACTTGCAGTGCTCTTGACACACCCAGTAGTGCTGGCTTGTTCCTTCGCACAGGGGGTCTAACTCGCCGGATATGGCCTCGCCAGTATTCATCCGCGCTCTAATTACAGATGGCGCACCGACAAGAAGTGTCCTACTGAGCGAACTTCTTGAACTGTCCGTCACATCACCAAGTCTGTCGGGAGCAGACCCTTGACCATTTACCTCCGTCACACAGCAAGTCTGTCAGTTCCACACGCCCGGTCATTTGTTCTCAAGGAACGCGAAGATAAGACATTTCTGATATTAAACAATGACATTTTAGAATGAAAAATCAATACCAAGGACTGAGCTGCACGTGACCCGCGACTTACGGGGACATAACTTGCATATTTACCCAAATCTAAAGGGAATTACATGCATATCAAACTATTTCATGTATGTTATTTATCGTTCTGGTTTTGATGTTTTAGGATTGCATGATTAGAACCTTTCAGTGTAATGAAAAAGTGCAGCAAATAAAAGGCATAAAAAATTAAACGCTTTAAGTTTCAACAGTAGGCCTGCAATCAGCCTCACAGTATGGACTTCATTTTATCACAGGCAGCCCGCATGCGTCATTTCCCCTGACGAGGGAACCAGAGTCCTGATAATCAAACGCTGCTCCACATGAGGCAGTAGTTAGCATTCTCTTTCAAGCTCCTCGCTCTTTCATTTCACTATCTCCTTTCTCCCTACCATCTCCCATCCCGAGCTTGCTATCTCCCTGCCTGTTATCTCTTTGCATTTTTTGTTCGCCATTTTACATCTCAACCTCCCATTCCTAAGTCGATGTAGCGTATCTTAGTCTCTGCCTCTGCCTACTACTACTACTGCCCTCTACTTTTCTCTAGATTCACACTTCTCTCCTTATCTCTACCTAATCTCCATGTCCTTTCTCCCTACTTCTCCCTAGATCTTCCATTTATTCTCTCCCTATCTTTCTCGTATTCACTGGCTCTACCTCTCTCTTATTCTCTAGCTCTCCCTCTCTCTTTTTCTCTAGCTCTCCCTCTCTTTCTCTTATTCACTAGTTCTCCCTCTCTCCTCTCTACTACCCCCCCCCTTTTACACTCTCCATCATTCCTATTTTCCCCTGCTTTTATTAGCTCTCCCTTCTCCCAGCCTCTTCTCTCCCTGTCCCTCAACCTCTCTCCATAACTTTCTACCTTTTCCCCCAGCTATCCTTTGCTCTCTTTCCTTATTCAATTCTTCCAATTACATTTCATTTATAGGCTGTGGGATTACAATCACATGCGCACAAACACGCACACAATACGCACTGACACACGTTCACACATGTATATATATATATATATATGTGTGTGTGTGTGTGTGTGTGTGTGTGTGTGTGTGTGTGACACCTTTTATAATTCTGATATAAAAGAAGGATAATATAATGAAATTAAATTATTATGATAATAACATTGATCTACTATAGCTACATCTATTGTAGTAACGACAAAGTATATAGTAATGACATAGTTAGTATAATGACACCAACAATAACAATGAATTACTATAACTGCACCTATGACAACACATTAATACATTAATGGTATTAAAAAAGTCTATAATAAAAACTTTTTATTATAACATTATCTATAATAATATCGGAAACGACAATTAATTATGAAATGATATAGACAAAGAATTGTAAAACAATATAAACAGGGAATTTATATGTGGCACCATAATAAAAATTAAGTACTTTAGTTAGACAGGTAATGACAATGAACTACGTTAGTGAGACCTATAATGATAATGCACTACTTTGGTCAGACCTGTAATGACAATGCACTACTTTTGAGACCTGTAATGAAAATGAACTACTTCATTTGAGACCTGTAATGAAAATGAACTACTTCAGTGAGACCTGTAATGACAATGAACTACTTCAGTGAGACCTGTAATGAAAATGAACTACTTCAGTGAGACCTGTAATGACAATGAACTACTTCAGTGAGACCTGTAATGACAATGAACTACTTCAGTGAGACCTGTAATGACAATGAACTACTTCAGTGAGACCTGTAATGACAATGAACTACTTCAGTGAGACCTGTAATGACAATGAACTACTTCAGTGAGACCTGTAATGATAGTAAATTACTCTATCAGTGATGCCTACAATGATAATTAATTACTAAAATAATGTATGAGGACAACGATGATGACGAGAGAGATATTTCAGGGACGATACGTCTGACTGACTTGTCTTGATAATGACGTTTATCTGATGGAAGCCTGCTTATTACAGTTGAAATGACCACTACCGACCAGTGCAAATGAGTACCAAGCAGCCACCCCAGTTGGACAAGTAGGTGCGGGTGCAATTTGCTGCCTACCAAAACCGTAAAATGAAGAACTCTGACAAATTCTAAAACAAGTTTGCCTCTTTCAATGTTCTCGCGGACAGTGAATATCTTCTGCATAAAAAATGCTATCTGTCTGAAAATGGACATCTCTCTCTTTCTCTCTCTCTTTCACGCACACACACACATCAAATGTTTATCGCGCAACATTACTATCTGTAACGCTTGTATTTATTGTACGTATGAATGGTTCAAAGACTGCGATATAAATATACTCCTATACTCTGTGTAACATATCAACAACTTTACAGTATCGTGAACAAATAGCTTGAGTGCCATGCAAATAAATAGCTTCAAGTTGTACCAGACTGTCGCATTAGCATCAAGCTATAAATAGCACCAAAGTTGTACCAGTCTGTCGCGTGAGTACCATGCTATAAATAGCTCCAAAGCCGTAGAGCTCATGCCCGAAATGCACGCAGTCCACATACCTTGCAATAAATGTAATCAACGCCTAAGAGTCGTTTTCTTGTGCACTAAGTCTACGTCTCACGTAATCGACAATAAGAATCCCTTTCTTGTGCACTAAGTCTACGTCTCACGTAATCGACAATAGGAATCCCTTTCTTGTGCACTAAGTCTACGTCTCACGTAATCGACAATAAGAATCCCTTTCTTGTGCACTAAGTCTACGTCTCACGTAATCGACAATAGGAATCCCTTTCTTGTGCACTAAGTCTACGTCTCACGTAATCGACAATAGGAATCCCTTTCTTGTGCACTAAGTCTACGTCTCACGTAATCGACAATAAGAATCCCTTTCTTGTGCACTAAGTCTACGTCTCACGTAATCGACAATAAGAATCCCTTTCTTGTGCACTAAGTATACGTCTCATGTAATCGACAATAAGAATCCCTTTCTTGTGCACTAAGTCTACGTCTCACGTAATCGACAATAAGAATCCCTTTCTTGTGCACTAAGTCTACGTCTCACGTAATCGACAATAAGAATCCCTTTCTTGTGCACTAAGTCTACGTCTCACGTAATCGACAATAAGAATCCCTTTCTTGTGCACTAAGTCTACGTCTCACGTAATCGACAATAAGAATCCCTTTCTTGTGCACTAAGTCTAATGACGAGTCTAATAACATTAAGTTGTTCTAATCAAAAATTAATGTGTGACACCTTGGAAAAATGCTTCCTGGGGGAGGTGGGTTCGGAGGGTTTGTGTGAGGATGGTACCTCTGAAAATGTGGAAAAGATATGTCATTCTAGAATAATGCACCTGTGCTCGTGACTTGGAGAGGAACTTGCAGTATGTTTTGTGGCGACAGGTGAACAAGCCTGCCGTTGTTCTTCGGACAGATTTTATGTTGGTAAGTGACGTGTAGTCACTTTAACTGCCGAACTAAAATAGTCGTTTCGTTAAATTATTCACGCCTCTTGGGTTACGTGTAAGATGTAAATAAAATAAAAAAATCCACTAAGAACAATTTCCCAGTTTGTAACGTCGACCGCAAAATATGTCAATCCCTTTCCCTTAATGCATGACGTCATTTGTCAGGCACGACGCTGCCTCGAGCACTTACATAGGACTGCATTTATCGCCAACAACCAAAAAAAAAATACTTTGCCTGTAATATTATTTATGACGACTAACTGTCAAATCAAAATACATTACATTTAAGGCTATATATAACTAAGTGTCAAAACAAAATACATTACATTTAGTACCTATTTATGACTAAGTGTCAAAACAAAATACATTATATTTAGTAGCTATTTATGACTAAGTGTCAAAACAAAATACATTACATTTAGTACCTATTTATGACTAAGTGTCAAAACAAAATACATTACATTTAATAGCTATTTATGACTAAATGTCAAAACAAAATCATTACATTTAGTAGCTATTTATGACTAAGTGTCAAAACAAAATACATTACATTTAGTAGCTATTTATGACTAACTGTCAAAACAAAATACAGTTAGTAGTTATTTATGACTGTCCAAACAAAATATTTTACCTTCTGTACTAAGTGTCAAAGCAAAATACTTTACCTTAAGTACTAATTATGACTCACTGTCAGAACAAAATACTTTACGTTAAGTACTAATTATGACCTACTGTCAGAACAAAATACTTTACCTTAAGTACTAATTATGAATCACTGTCAAAACAAAATACTTTACATTAAGTATCTATTTATGACTCATTATCAAAACATAATACTTTACCTTTAACAGTTAATTATTACTGACTTTATCAAAACAAAATATTTTGCGCTTAGAAGTTAAGTATGACTGATTTTATCACAACACACATTGACTTCAATAGCTGCATATCGTTCTTTATCAAACAAAATACTTTACTTTAAAACTTTATCAAAACAGCACACATCACCTTTAATAGCTTATTATTTGTCTTTATTGCAAAATATTTTACCTATAACTTTATCAAACCAGATTTAATAACTATGGATGTGTCTTTATTGCAAAATACTTTACCTACTATAGTTATGTAAATATATTTTATCATACTAAATGTTTTGACCTATAGTAATCAGTAAGTATGTCTTTGTCTTTTTCAGACCAAATACTTTATTTCTAGCAGACAGATATTTGTATTTTCAAGAACAAATACTTTATTTCTAGCAAACAAATATTTGTCTTTATCAGACCAAATACTTTATTTCTAGCAGACAGATATTTGTCTTTTTCAGACCAAATACTTTATTTCTAGCAGATAAATATTTGTATTTTTCAGATCAAATACATTATTTCTAGCAGACAGATTTTTGTCTTTTTCAGATCAAATACATTATTTCTAGTAGATAGATATTTTCTTTATTTATACCAAAACTTAATTTCTTATAGACAAATATTTGTCTTTTTAAGACCAAATACTTTATTACTAGTAGATATATATTTTTTCTTTTTCATACCAAATACTTTATTTCTAGCAGATAAAATATTTGTCTTTATTCATAGCAAAACTTAAGTTCTAGTAGACAGAAATTGTCTTTTTACAGACGAAATACTTTATTTCTAGTAGATAGATATTTGTCTTTTTCATACCAAATATTCGATTTCATCTAGATAGATAGTTGTCTTTATCAGACCAAATATTCTACTGCATTCATCTCACATTTTTTTTTTTAGTTTCTGTAGTTTGCATTAGTATATACCACACACAATACTTTATCTGTAGTTAATAATGTACTTACTTTAGCACACACAATACTTTACCTAATAATGTACTTACTTTACCACACACAATACCAATAGTTAATAATGTACTTACTTTACCACACACAATACCTATAGTTAATAATTTACTTACTTTACCACACACAATACCTATAGTTAATAATGTACTTACTTTACCACACACAATTCTATACTATAGTTAATAATGTACTTACTTTACCACACACAATATCTATAGTTAATAATGTACTTAACTTTACCACACACAATACTTTACCTATAGCTAATAATGTACTTACTTTATCAAACACAACACTTTACCTATAGTAGTTAAACAATTGTCTCTATCTGACAAAATACTTTACCTATAGCAGTTAAGAATGATGAAATTATTACTTTAACTTCAATGGATATGCAGTGTTTATCATACATTTTTTTTAGCTATAATAAATACACATTTACTGCTCTATTGATGACAAAATAGTTTCATGGAATACACATTTACTGGTCTATTGATGACAAAATAGTTACATGGAATACACATTTACTGGTCTATTGATGACAAAATAGTTACATGGAATACACATTTACTGGTCTATTGTTGACAAAATAGTTACTTATATAGCAGGTACTGGCCATTACACAAATTACTTTAGCTTGAAAATTACACAAAATACTTTAGCTTGAATAATTAAACAAAATACTTTAGCTTGAATAATTACACAAATTACTATAGCTTGAAAATTACACAAAATACTTTAGCTTGAATAATTAAACAAAATACATTAGTTTGGATAATTACACAAATTACTATAGCTTGAAAATTACACAAAATACTTTAGCTTGAATAATTACACAAATTACTACAGCTTGAATAATTACACAAAATACTTTAGCTTGAATAATTACTCAAATTACTACAGCTTGAATAATTACACAGATTGCTATAACTTGAATAATTACACAAATTACTTTAGCTTGAATAATTACTCAAAATAAAAGACTTCTGAGTTGTGGATATAAAGAACTTCTGAGTTGTGGATATAAAGGATTTCTGAGTTGTGGACATTAAGGATTTCCGAGGTGTGCATATACGTGTTTTGTTGACACTTGGCTGCACAAAGCTTGTTATGTGACTTTAATGACACTTGGTTACGTAAAGCTTATTAATTGAATTTAATGATGACAATTGGCTACGTAAAGCTTGTTTAGTGTCTTTAATGATGACACTTTGTACTTTAAAGCTTGTTAAGTGACTTTAATGATGACACTTGGTTACTTAAAGTTTGTTAAGTGATGATTTTAATGTTGACACATGGTTACGAAAAGCTTGTTCAATGACTTTAGTGATGATGCTTGGTCACGTGGCCTGTTAAGTGACGGTATTGATGAAGCCGCCTCGTTTAAAGTATGTTTACTGGCCTTATTGATTACACATACATAATGTCTGTTTACTGGTCTTATTGATTACACATACTCACATAATGTCTGTTTACTGACCTTATTGATTACACATACTCACATAATGTCTGTTTACTGGCCTTATTGATTACACATACTCACATAATGTCTGTTTACTGGCCTTATTGATGATACATACCCGAAGTTTGTGGAATGAATGACACATAAGGTGTACAGAGCGACTCTCTTGAACGACACATGCTGACCTATCACCTAATAAATGACACTGATGACACATGTACATTTAGAGGTTACAGAGTGTAAATAATGATTACACGTACCACCTACGGTTTGTAGGTGACATATTTTTAAAGTCTGTAAAATGATTTCACTATGGTTTCATTTGCTGACCTCTAGATAAAAAATCTTCATCGATCACACTAGCTGACTTTCAGCCTATATAGTGACTTCATTTCATCACATGTTAATCGTCATCGATCACACTACTGACTTTCAGCCTATATAGTGACTTCAATTCATTACATGTTAATCTTCATCGATCACACTAGCTGACTTTCAGCCTATATAGTGACTTCATTTCATCACATGTTCATCACTACCTCAGTGATTACATGTTAATCTAAAGTTTAATAACTTCAGTGATTACACATTCATCTAAAGTTTTTAATGACCTCAATGACTACATGTTAATCTAAAGCTTTTAATGATCTAATGATTACATGTAAATCTAAATCACCTCAATGATTACATGTTAATCTAAAGTTTTTAATGACCTCAATGATTACATGTTAATCTAAAGTTTTTAATGACCCTAATGGTTACATGTTAATCTAAAGTTTTTAATGACCTCAATGGTTACATGTTACTAAAGTTTTTAATGACTTCATTGATTATATCTACTCACCTACAATGTGAAAAGCGCGTTTCCTTCTGATATGCTAATCAATTCTGCTCTTTTACTTCTTATTTGTGCATCACGTGTCTCATATGTAATTTTCCTTCGCTACTTGCCCATTATAAATAATCTTGAGGTAAAGATTTTAAATAAATACTCATAACAGAAAACTGTATGACTTAAGTACCCTTAACACATAAAACTTCATGACATAAATATAAAACTTCCAAACATAGTTACCCTTGAAATAAAACTCTATGACAAAAATACCCTTTAATATAACTTCATGATATACATATTCGTGACAAAATTAACTTTAAGCACCATGATATAAATATGCTAGACTTTCAAAATTACGATATAAATATTCTTGACATAAACTTCATGACATGGATTCTCTAATCTTAAACTTCATGGCATAAGTACCCTTGACATGAAACATCTTGACATAAATGCCTTGAACCAAATCGTAATGACATAAATACCTCGATATAAAACTTCATGGCATAAGTACCCTTGACATGAAACATCTTGACATAAATGCCTTGAACCAAATCGTCATGACATAAATACCTCGATATAAAACTTCATGGCTGTAGCATCCTTGACCTTTTAAAATCATAACACAAATACTCTTGTCATAAAACTTCATGACAATAATATCCTTGTCTTTAAAACCATCGCATAAATATCCTTGTCAAATACCTCATACATTATAATTTAAATATCCTTGTCAAATACCTCATACATTATAATTTAAATATCCTTGTCACATCTACTTCATGACAGAAAATATTACTCCAAACAACATCAATATGTGTCTAATTTATTTTCAATGTCATAAAACTTCTAAAAAATTACTGGTCCAATTCTTCTGACAGTGTAACCTACTGCCCTAGGTCATGTGATCAAGTGCCATAGCACATAAATTGACCTGATGCCATAGCATGTAACTGACATGGTATCATAACACATCACTGACATAGTACCATAGCACATAACTGACCTGGTATCTTAACACACAATTGACCTGGTACCATAACACACAATTGACATGGTGCTATAACACATAAAATGACCTGGTATCATAACACACAACTGACACGGTATCATAGCACATAATTGACATTGTGCCATAGCACGTAACTGTCCTGGTATTATAACACATAATTGACATGGTACCATAGCACTTAATTAACTGCTATTGTAACACATAACTGACCTGGTAACATAACACATAACTGACATGGCACCAAAGCACTTAACTGACATTGCACCATAACACATAATTGACCTGGTACTATACAATAAGAAGACTGGCAACAAATGACTAGGAAGACTAGCAGCGACCGAAACACTAAGAAGACTGGCAATGAATGACTAGGAAGACTGGCAATGAATGAAACACTAAGAAGCAGATTTACATTGAAATATAAGAAGTGCTATTACATTAAGCAGTACACTGAACGAGCGATAAACAATTAAGCAGAACTATGTACGTGATAGACATATATTTAATTAAAACAATAAAATAGCTTTTGTCACAATAAAATATGGTAGAGTGTTTAGTTCACACTAAAGCTGCTCATATTGGGGTTAAAAAAGTTCATTTCATACGGGTAGTATGTTCGTTATCGTTCTGGAACTTTCGATTTCCACAAATACAGGTAAAAAGGTTTTCATTAAAACGCTTTCTAAAATGGTCAAACTTCATCCATACACACATAAAATCATAAAAATCGAACTATTTAAGGCCATCCACACATAAAATAGGCAAAAATCGAACAATTTAAGGCCATCCACACATAAAATAAGCAAAAATAGAACTGTTTAAAGCCATCCACACACACAATCAGCAAAAAATCGAACTATTTAAGGTCGTCCATACATACAATCAGTCAGCAAAAATTGAACTGTTTAAGGCCATCCACACACACAATCAGCAAAAATAGAACTGTTTAAGGCCATCCACACACACAATCAGCAAAAATAGAACTGTTTAAGGCCATCCACACACACAATCAGCAAAAATAGAACTGTTTAAGGCCATCCACACACACAATCAGCAAAAATAGAACTGTTTAAGGCCATCCACACACAATCAGCAAAAATAGAACTGTTTAAGGCCATCCACACACACAATCAGCAAAAATAGAACTGTTTAAGGCCATCCACACACACAAACAGCAAAAATAGAACTGTTTAAGGCCATCCACACACACAAACAGCAAAAATAGAACTGTTTAAGGCCATCCACACACACAAACAGCAAAAATAGAACTGTTTAAGGCCATCAGTGCAAGGCCTCGTAAACACGCGCACATTCAGCAAGTGTAATTGATTGTTTGCGATCTTCATTGTGACGTTTAGCATACATATGCACGATAGCAAGTGTAAGTGATTGTTTAAACTCATGCTTGTGACGTTTAGAATGCATATGCACAACAGCAAGTCTAACCGATTGCTTAGACTCATCCACGTGACGTTTAGCATACACGCAAAACCAGCAAGCCTAGCTGACGGTTTAAACTCATCTATTTTGGCTTCCTTAGATTAATGTCACTTTGCACCAGAAAAGCACGAGGATTTATTTATTTTCCTTGAAGTCATTGCCTCTAACTGACGCCCCTTCTAAATCTCCAGTTGCCTCGCAGCTGTTGCAAAACTGCATGTGTCAGTCTTTGCATCACCTGAAGCTTGATAAGGGACATAATCTAGTCAGCGGAAGCGATGCAGCAGAAAGGCTGGCAGAAAGATGCAGTGATACACACGACGTTTTACCAATGGCAACACTCACTGTGTGGTCTGGCACCATCGCCTTGCCAGTTATGCTCCAGTGTGGTCTGACGTCATCGCCTTGCCAGTGATGCTTCACGTTGGTCTGACGTCATCGCTACAAAACTGGCGCAAAGCCGATTAAATATTTATACCAACATTTCGTCAGTTTCTCACAGTTACATATTGTACAGTTACAACAACATTGACAACATTGTGCAACTAGGTTAGATAACGGCTTTGGCTTTAAATCATCATTATTATTCAAATATTGCTTAATTTTGTTATAGCCATGTTTATAACGGTATTAATGCTTTTGTGAAGTTACTTCGATGACAAAAATTCCAATCTTCTACATTATGTGAATCGATAACAATCATTTCTACATTACACACTTTAAATAATCATTTTTACCTTATGTACTTTGATAACAAAACAATCACTTCTCCATTATACACTTCAACAATAAACAATCGTGTCTAAGGTATAAGAGTACCTTTATAGAATTATTTCTACATTTACATTACAAAACAATCATTTCTACAGTAAAAGAGCGTTTCGGTTACAACCATTTCTTTATTATACACTAAATAGGAATTATTTCTCCATTATACACTTCAATAACAATCATTTGTACTTATACAATTCAATAACAATCATTTCTCCATTATACACTTCAATAACAATCAGTTGTACTTATACACTTCAATAACAATCATTTCTCCATTATTCACTTCAATAACAATCATTTCTCCATATCAATATCAATCATTGGTACTTATACACTTCAATAACAATCATTGGTACCGTACACTTCAATATCAATCATTTGTACTTATACACTTCAATAACAATCATTTGTACTTATACACTTCGTCGGCAATTTACAGTGAAAGTAAAGTAGTTAAGCATTCGTTGTCCAGCATTTGAATGACAGAACTCGCTGTCCAGCATTTGAATGACAGAACTCATTGTCCAGCATTTGAATGACAGAATTCGATGTCCACCTATCGACGGTTCTGCATTCGGTGACCGACAAGCCCAATAGTCCGTGATGTGCGAGACTCCGCGCTTAGAGAACTTTTACTGGCTTTCCAGAGCTCAGTCCGCCATTTTCTATTTATTAGAGCTCTATGTTGGGTTTGTCAGTTATGTATTCCAATCCGCCAGTTTCTATTTGTTAGATCTTTATGTTGGGTTTGTCTGAGTTATTTATCCCAATCTGCCATTTTCCATTGTCAGATCTCTATGCTGCTCTTGCCTGAGTTATTCCACTGTCAGATCTCTACATTATGCACGTGTGAGTTATTCATTCCAAGCAGTCATTTCCCATTATCAGATCTCTACATTATGCACGCGTGAGTTATTCATTCCAAGCAGTCATTTCCCACTGTCAGATCTCTACATTATTCAAGCCTGAGTTATTTTTTCTAAGCCGCCTTTTCATTGTCAAATCTTTTTTTATGTGTTTGCCTGGACTACTCTCTCTAAACCGCTATATTCGACTGTTAGATCTCCATACTCTCTATTTGTCTGAGTTATTCTTTTAAAGCGCCATTTTCCATTGTCAGATCTGTTTGTTGTGTTTGCCTGAGTTATGAGTTATTCTGTCCAGCCCCCAGTTTTCTTACTCTATCGTAAGTGCCATTTGTGCAGTCTCTCACTGCCTCAATGTCTGATATACTGATGTTCTCTCTCTCTCTCTCTGAATACGTGTCTGTGTGTGTGTGTGTGTGTGTGTGTGTGTGCGTGTGTGTGTGTTTGTGTGTGTATGTGTGTGTGTGTGTGTGTGTGTGTGTGTGTGTGTGTGTGTGTGTGTGTGTGTGTGTGTGTGTTGTATATGATTAAAAGAAAAATCCTCTTAACTGGGAAAATGCTCGATCTGATTGTTATTTCTTTGTATATTAAATAAAATTATTGTGAATAAATGAAAAATGCAATTTCTGAAAACACAACGGATAGCGGAAAAAGTGTAATTACTGTAAATCTGCGATATAAAATCGAGGTTGGAAGACAGAAAAAGAAGAGCACTAGAAGAATGGAGTGTGCCTATAAATGTCAACATTCGTCTGTTTGGGACACCCGGAAGTCAAACACAAAGTATAAATGACAGATCGCATTTGTAAGTGTCTTTAACTGCAATCATTAAACTCCTACCTTCCTTCACTTGCCTCAATAAACGTCATGCGTCCACCTTCCCCATTGCAGTTCGCTGCAGTCCAACGTACGCGCCGGCAGAGTCCGTCAAATCCTCATTAGAAACAAGTACATCCATTTTCTATTCCCTGGTGCGCCACCCACCCCACCCCCACCCCCAAGTCCCGTGACTGGCCATCAATCACTCTTGCTAATCAGGATGATTTGTGATTTATAATTGATGACACCTTCCGACTGCTGAAAAACGAGACAGTCTCACGAGACTAGAACCTCATAGGGTGAAAGCGTATGCATAATAAATCTGAATGACCTCAGGATGATTTATAATGAAGACATATACATGTATCATAATAGCGTACATATGAATGGTAATTACATAATGTTTACTTTTTAAAAAAAAAGGATCATAATGACGACCAAAAAAAAATACCTAGTTTTAAAACAAAAGGTGGTAAAGTTAAAACAATAACTAAAGAATGATGAATCAGACTAAAGTGAGAATGATGGAGTAAAATTGATTAAAATAATGACACGGTAAATTAGACTGAAGAAGGGGTTTATAGGTAACGGGATAGGCGTGAATTGTTCTGTAACGATGCCAAGATAAATTAGACTGAAGAAGGGGTTTATAGGTAACGGGACAGGCGTGAATTGTTCTGTAACGATGCCAAGATTTTTAGACTGAAGAAGGGGTTTATAGGTAACGGGACAGGCGTGAATTGTTCTGTAACGATGCCAAGATAAATTAGACTGAAGAAGGGGTTTATAGGTAACGGGATAGGCGTGAATTGTTCTGTAACGATGCCAAGATAGACTGAAGAAGGGGTTTATATGTAACGGGATAGGCGTGAATTGTTCTGTAACGATGCCAAGATAGACTGAAGAAGGGGTTTATATGTAACAGTGTCATATTCTAACCACCACCTTCAATTAAAAACAAACTGAAATCTCTGGAAACTGGACTTGCTTGGGAAAATTTCTCATTCATGGCTGGAAGTGATAAACGTCTTTCGCGTCAGAAAACGAGTAAACTCCTTCCGGTCCAATTATTGTGGATGTGCTGAGAATTTATGCTTACAGGAATGGAATCCCTTCCATCTTCCCGGAATCCTCAATGAGATATATATAATCTCCATGTGTACTCTGAACTCAGCTGACATCTTTTCCCATTGTCCGAAAAAAGGCTTGTCTCCCTTGGCTAAATAAATATTATGCGAAGGTTAAAAATCCTGAACGGATTAATCAAACCTGCCGTATTAAGATGAGACTATCTATTTCAGTTCATAATGCAGGAACCATAATTTGTTCCAGCAAAATGTTAGATAAATCTTTATAAACGTTTCATTGTTTGATTAACGTTAACAGCCATCTGTTCTATTGATTGAGAAGTAACATACAGTCGATTCTGCCTGTAATTTTAACTAATGCAAAGAGGGGAGGGGTGGATTCACACTAAATACTACTTATCGTGACGACCCATTCCACCGAACATCAAAAACAGCCATGAGCGTGAATTGGTGTGTAATGATGCAGAGATAAATTAGCCTGAAGAAGGGGTTCATATGTAACGGCAAAAACGTGAATTGTTGTGTATATTATGCAGTCTATCGTGGTGCAGGATGAATTATGCTGCACATACAGACTAACACAGGCGTGCACTATATTGTCAGATGTGTGGCAACAATTTTCGTATGAATGTAATGACTCGGGAAAAGACCACAACACCGTAACATTGATTTTTCAGAAGTCACCTCTTGTCACTGTTTTTATGTTAGTCAAGGGGCCTCGAGAATGGTTTAAATTTTCTTCATTGTGAGTCCCCAAACATTTTTGAATTGACATAAGTTACTTCCCAAACTCTTTTGAATTGACATAAGTTACAAATGATTTTTACTGAGATTGTAAATGGATTGCTTTATATGTCACCAGAATGAGGAATCTGTATAGGTGTAAAAAAAATGTCATAAGTCGGGTCATCAATACTGAAAATGAAAAACAGAGAAAAGCAGAGAGAAAAACTGGGAGGAAAAATGAGACAGACAAAGAGAAAAGCATGGAGAAAAACAAAGAGAAAAACAGAGAGATAAACATTAAAAAGAACAAAGAGAATAGCAGAGAGAAAATCGCCCAGAGAGATAAACAAAGAGAAAAACACCCAGAGAAAAGAGCAGAGAGATTATCAAAGAGAAAAGCATAGGGAAAAACAGACAAAAACAGAGAGAAAAGTAGAGAGATAATCAAAAGAGAAAAGCACAAAGAAAAACAGAAAGTAGACAGATAAACAACAAGAAATACGCAGAGAAGAAAAAAAGAAAATAGAGATAAACAAAGGGAAAAGCAGAGAGATCGCCAGAGAGAAAAACAGAGATAAATAAAGATAAAAACTGGGAGATAAACAAAGAGGAAAAACTGGGAGATAAACAGAGAGTAAAGCACAGGAAAGGAACAAATTGAAAAGCAGAGAAGAAACAAAGAGATAAACAAAGACAAAAGCAGAGAGATAAGCAGAGAGATAAACAGAAGAGAAAAACAGAGAGAAAAACAAAGAGAGACAAAAAGAAAGAATACATGAATAGACTCGGATGGACTCAAAACCAACGACAACCTAATTGTCACAAAAGTTAAAATAACGTAGTTATAGGCTAACGTCACGCTTCCTTTGACGTGACGTTGTCACGTTCCAATAGCCGCGTTTTCCTCATTTCACACTAGTAATGTCACCTACGGTAGGCCTAATGTCACGCTCTACTTGTGACATCGACAAGTCCCAAATGCTACCAAACGGAACGTGAGGTATCCAAAGTTTCATTTTCGTCGTTGTTGTTGATTTCCGAGGGTCGTCATTAAACTTCCCTGTATCGTCAAACAACATGACTGGCTGGCTAAGTTTGCCATCACAGATCGTGACTGGTTAGGTGTCCTAGATAGTGATTCGGTAAATATGCATAACTTCAGCAACGGGAAGGGCGTTCATCCTGAGCACCAACTACCGATAGCAACCTTCAAGAGAGAATTACCTCAGCAGAGCAGGCAACACTAAAGCACCATGCACTGACGTTGTCTGATACTGGAGACATGACAACACCAAAGCATCACATAGTACCGTTGTCTGATACTGGAGACAGGACAACACCAAAGCATCACATAGTACCGTTGTCTGATACTAGAGACATGACAGCACCAAAGCATCACATAGTACCGTTGTCTGATACTAGAGACATGACAGCACCAAAGCATCACATAGTACCGTTGTCTGATACTGGAGACAGGACAACACCAAAGCATCACATAGTACCGTTGTCTGATACTGGAGACAGGACAACACCAAAGCATCACATAGTACCGTTGTCTGATACTAGAGACATGACAGCACCAAAGCATCACATAGTACCGTTGTCTGATAGTGGAGAAAACAAATATACCTGGGCAGGCACGTTGAACGCACAAGAGTTAAAGAAGAGATAAAGTGACAGAGAGACGAGAAAAAGAGATAAAGAAAGATGGAAATTGAGAAAGGAAAGGGGAGAGAAAGGGATTAAGAAAAGTACAAGACAGCCATAGAGTCTACTCTGGACAAAGAGTTTGTGTTTATGTACGAAATAAATACAGTATTCTATGGTCGAACAAAAACAATTTTGTTTGATTTTTTTCCTATGACAATTGTTATGAATTAAATATTGTAATCTATGGTTACTGTTACGATGTAAATATATTACTCTATAGCCATTGTTACGAAATTAAATCAGTATTCTATTGTCATTATTTTGATATAATTATAATATTCTATGATCATTGTCACACTATAAATAAAGATTCCAAAGTCAAGATGAAAACGATTTTATATAGTATACAAACTTGTACTTTTCAGTTATCCTATGATTTCGTAGACTTATAAAGCTCCTAAGAACGAGTTGCTCCCGTGAGAGGGGAAAAGATGTAAGGCCAAGAGGGGAGAGTGATGTGGGGAGACAGTGTTGTATTATCAGGTTGGGGATCAAAGGCGTAATATCAACTGTGTAGAGAGAAAGGTGTGGTGTCAAGGGTGTGGAGAGAAAGAATAAATAATATAAACAGATTTTTCTAACAGAGAGGTAACTCCCACTATCAATAACTACTCTATAGCATAACATTACATCCACAACGGCTACACTAGTAGCATATGACACATCATCAATTTACTTTAAAAGTTCTGGAGCTATTGGTTCCACAAACAACAGTTCTCAAGTCCAATGCAAAAGGAGAATAAAGGTTTCGTCCCCTTGTCCAACAACACTGTATTCCTCAAATATTTTGGTGTCTCTCTGCTGACTTTAATTTCTTCACACACACCCCCCCCCCCCCCCACTTTTATCACAAGTCAAAGTTTCTATAAAAATTCTGATGAATTCACATTTTCAGCGCACAATGATCGTGTCCTTGAAAGTTCACAACTTCCTTGCTTAGCACACACAAGCACAACAATCCTACTGCTAGAGCTCAGGCATTTCAAACCCTCAAGTGCACGTTAAGTTCTAATTAAACAGACATCTGTCAAAACTATAAATATAACGTATTTGATTTGAATAAAAGCTTTGAAGGTAACATACCATATGCCAGTCTTTCCTAATTTAATCTTCTCACACTCAAGCATCTCAACACAATGCATGAATCACTTCACATGCATAATTCACACAATACATTTATGAATATAACATTAAATATAGTTTTAAATCTTATTGCTTTGAAATGTAGGTGAATCTATGATTGCACTCTTCAACCTAACATTTCAAAAATAAATGCCGGCCAATGTTGGGTGACCTTTACCTGGATGACTGACGTAAACTGATTTTTTAAAAAAATTGACATCTACCTCCCGCATCCGTGACAAGGATGTACACAAATAATGACTTAGTAAGAATGACTCAGTAAACAGGAGGATATACACAAACTAATGATTTAGTAAAGAGTGAAGATGTATTCATAATTACTCAGTAAACAGGAGGATGTACATAAAATAAGAATTTAGTAAAGAGTGAAGATGTATTCATACATTGACTCAGTCAACGTGTTCTATAACACTAAAGAAATTACTTTAATGAAATTAAACACTAAAAATTGCTTTATACTGAAAAAATAAAACAAAATGTGTTCTGTACCACTAAAGCATAGAAACAGTGACGCTTTTTGAATGGCTACAAAAAATTACAGTTACAGTTAAACTTATATTAAATTTCTGATGCTCTGACAGTGCAAATATTTTCTGTTTGACAATAAAACTCTTTTTGATGAATTGACAGTAAAACAGTACAGATGTTTTTAATATTTACAATAAAATATTGAGAGCGTTATGAATACTAATTAGTAGATCTGTCAAAATGTTTTCAATACCGATAGTAAAACGGCGAGAATGTTTTAAGTCACTTTAAAGGAGTGAAGGTGTTTTACTGACAGTAAAACAGCGAGGTCGGTTTGACAATTGTCAAGGTTAAACTGAGAATAAGGATACATTTTCACTATTACCAGAAAAGCTGTCAGTAGAAAAGAGGTGTGTACTTCTACTTTCACTGTCAGTAAAAAAGAGGGTGTACTTTCACTGTCAGTAGAAAAGTGTGGGTGTGGGGGGGTACTTTCACTGTCAGTAGAAAAGTGGGGGTATGCTGATGCATCAACAATGATTGATTGGATGAAACGTGGCTGGGCTCTTGGAACACGAGACTGATTTTGAATCTAAAATCACCAGGACTCTCTCAGTTATGTACGCTTTAGTAAAGACTATCAGTTTTGTCCTCCACAGTCAACTTTCTCAAAGTTATGTCCCCTTTGTCCACTCTCTCTCATGCCTGTTTCAATCATATCTCTCTTAGCTCAGTCACGTTTCTCTCAGTTATGTCGCTCTCAGTCAAATCTCTCTGAATCAAGTCTCTCTCAATCACTTTATCCTGCCGTTGTGGTCCATCATTTCACTGGCGCTAGATGGCGATTTGCTTTCATGCAGATTTTATTTGTGAACCTCTCTCTCATACATGCCTGAGCGCTATCTTGCACAAGATCTTCGTTTCCGGTTCCGCCTCTCTTACACTGTGCAATTTCAAGTTTTCTCATTAACTTCCGGCATTCATATCAATCATGTTTCTAAAACACAAGAACTTTCTCATAGTTGATGTGCGAGCCTGCCTGTTTTGCTGAAGTGCGTACGATTTCTAATCTAGATAAGATAGAAAGGCGAGAACTCTATAAAACTTGAGTCCGACACACTCTGTAGGACCAAATGAAACCAACAGGCAGCCTGGTAGGAGGCTGAGGTTAAGCGCGATGCTATACACGATTTTGTCCGAGTTTGCGATGTTCCTGTAGCAGTCGGAATTCAGACGGTTCGGACTTAAAACCTCTCCAGGGCTTTCTGTCTTCTAGTTGTGTCTGCAGGGCTAATGCAAAGAAGCCAGTGTGCGAGTGGAAAATGATTGACGTTTTTATTCCCTGACGATTATGGCTGGCCGCCCCGCGTCATCAACGCAATACAAATGACATAAGAAGCGCTATAGTGGCTTGCCGTCTAGTCATGCCTGCGGAAGGGCCGCGAAAAAAATACGACAGCGCGTTAATAGCAGTTTGCCACAGGGTCAGGGATTTTGATTTGATGGGTAGGAAAGGCAATATTGCATTACTGTGCTTAAGTTGGGCACCTGGCCCTAACACAATAACTGAGCTGGGTTTCTGACAAGACGCTTTTAAACAGGACGATATAGTGTCACACTTGTATATAAATGTGTCAAACAAACATCTACAAAAAGAAGGGACTTCACTACATCAACTCAATATTTACCTCCGAGGTGTCAAACAAGCAATCTTGTCCGTCATCTTTGATCTATCTTTCCAGGAAAGTTCTTCCCTCTTATCTCTCAGCTGCATTTCTGCAGGTTTTCTGCAAGAAAGAAAAGAAATATTCTTGCCTGCACCGAGAGGAGAAATAAATACAACGCTTGCTTGATGGCTTGACTGATGAGTGTGCCTGTGACACAGCTGTTAGTGTCAAATGACGTCTCTCGTCTTTCTCCCGCTCTTCCATCAACGTCTGCGTGGATAATTACAATCAGTCAAACAAACACGTCAGTCAGAGACAAACAAACGCCAACACTTTTGTGTCTGCGAGCGTAATTAAACCTGTTGTCTACTGCTCGTTTATTTTACCTAGGCACTCATTTATTTAATATTTTTCCACTCAACATGCAGACGAGTGTACTATTTATTTCATGGTGATACTTTATACTTTGTGTGGCGAAGTAAATTTGCCTATCCCTATTTCTAGACTTAATTGTTATGTGAGTAGACTATTATTTCTACAAATGTCTGAACTAAGATGCTCGCATATAGTAAGCTAAACATTGACATTGTTTCTAGTGAATGCACTCATAAAACTTATATGCTGTTTTTATTATGCTGTGTGGTGTATTGGGCTAATAAATGCTGTTGCAAGAAACTCTAAATTCAGACTTGAATGTAAGAGAGAATGGAGTTAAAAATGAAAAAACTGGAAACTTAGTATTTTTCCCCCTGATTATATTTGACAGGGAATAAGCAGCCTTTCTTTGTTTTACCGGAATCTCCGTTTACTTATTACCGGAATCTCCTGGTTTATTGACTATTAAAATGCTACGACCATGGTAGACTCGAGAAGTATCTACCATAGTGTACATTTAAGGAATACACTGCGCTCCATTGATGTATGGTGGCAAAGTATGTTGAGTGCATGTGGGATTTTTGGTACAAGGAGGTTACAGGAAATTGCTACAATTGTTCTGCTTAAGGGAGTGTCCAAATTAGCCTACAAAGAATAGCAGCAACTTGAGAAGGGAAACACGTGAAATTGACAGTAATAACAATAAACTTGTGGGTTTTGTTACAAATAGTGCATGGAAAGACTATTGCAGCTTCACCTAGACATAGTTACATACAAACTATTAGCTCTTATCTCTAATAACTCCTTACCTAGACATAGTTACATACAAACTATTAGCTCTTATCTCTAATAACTCCTTACCTAGACATAGTTACATACAAACTATTAGCTCTTATCTCTAATAACTCCTTACCTAGACATAGTTACATACAAACTATTAGCTCTTATCTCTAATAACTCCTTTTCTGTTCCATGATAAGAATTATCTTGTGATTTGTATTGACACTAATCTGCTGAATTCTGTTTTAGGATATAAGACTGCATAGGTATTACAATTATTCTGTCTTGGTTTCATGGAAATATTGATGTCAAGTAATCTTTTTCATTGTATTTATTATGTTGATTTAATAAATTTATTGTTAAATTTATTCACCTTAGACATATTGATAACCTTATGTTGGAAAAGAAAGTGGGTTGGTGAGGGCTTGATAAACATTGATTAAAAATGGATTTGTTGAAAGTTAATAGCTCAGTTCTGCATATTGTATTTGGAAAGTTAACAGCTCAGTACTATTCGTTGTAAGGTGGAAAGTTAATAGCTCAGTTCTACTCGTTGTAATGTAGAAAGTTAATAGTCCACTTCTGCGTGTTGTATACAAAACATTAGTAGTCCAATTCTACTCGTAAAACACTGAATTACTTTTACAGACTGATTCACTACGAAACGAAGGTCTCAACTGAACAGGATCGCTATTCCTTATATAACAACTAATTATTATTACAAATATACTTAGCAGACAACTCGGAATCGCTAATTCAATTCTACTCGTCATGAAAGTCAGAATAGCTAAGAACAAATCTGATCTTTACAAAACTAGAACAGCATGCATAAGTTACAAAATCTCAAAGTACTCTACATGTCAATCAACTAATACACGAATGAAAATAAAATGTAAAGCATAAACAAGATGGAAATAAAATAATATTGACAAAATGCAAAAATAGATTTAAAGAAAAGTGTGGTTTCAAATTAAATATAATTACTTAAAGAAAGACAGCAGCATTTTTTGCTGATAAAAATATCTAGATTTCTTGAGAGCCCTGTTGCAAATAGTTCTTACTTTTAGAAAAGGCTAAATATCTTGGGAGCTCTCTTCTTGCAAATTGTTCTTAATCTCCGAAAAAGCTAGATATCTTGGGAGCCTGTTGATAGAGGTCCTTACTTTCAAGAAAAGTTAAATATCTTGGGAGTCCTTTGGATAGTGGTCCTTACTTTCAAGAAAAGTTCAATAACTTGCTATCGAAACATTTTGGAAAACTGCATTGGCCTTTATATCGATACTAGTAATTCACTTTTATAGAGATCAACCGCACATTGTTACCAGGTAATGTTGCAGTGTTGTCAAAGTTTAGTGTCGCCCTGTTAAAAGTTTCGCATTGTTAAAGGTAAACACGGTTGTAGCAACATGTTTAGTGTCGCCCTGTTAAATGTAAACACGGTTGTAGCAACATGTTTAGTGTCACGCTGTTAAAGGTAAACACGGTTGTAGCGACATGTTTAGTGTAGCACTGTTAAAGGTAAACACGGTTGTAGCGACATGTTTAGTGTAGCCCTGTTAAAGATAAAAACGGTTGTAGCGACATGTTTAGTGTCGCCCTGTTAAAGGTGAATATTTATGTAGCAACATATATATAGTGTCACATTGTTAAAATTAAACATAGTTCTAGCAACTTATATATAATCACCTTGTTAAAGGTAAACATCTATCTAGCAACATATAAAGTGCCTCAATTTTAAAAGTAATCATGGCTCTAACATCATAAAGTATGATCTTTTTACAGGTAAACACGACTCTAGACGCATAGTGTCACCTTGTTAAGAGTTAACACACTTCTTGCAGCTTACGACGCGTGTCTTCAAATCATGACGTCAACAAGAGGCTCTTGCCAGAAAATTGTGACGTAAGAATTTCAGCCATTGTGTCATATCAAGAGAGCACCCGGTGTGCACACGTGTTGTGACGTTCCATTGTGCCAGAGCAAACTGTTTAAGTCCTCAATCTCCACTTGGCGCTCGCTCCATCTCTGGCTGCCACAGGCTTGAGCGAAAAATCACAGGGTTTTTTCATCTGGCCCTCACAAAACTAGAGACATAACTGTGCCCGCCTGACACGCCATAAACAACAGTAAAAGTAGCAAAATTACGGCCGGTAAAAATGTCAGACGGCCTGTGCTCTAGTGCAGCTGTTAGGAGATGCACGGCGACATTCTCCGTTTCTTTACGGGGGCTGCAAGGCGGGTCGGGCGGACCCAGCAACCCATTCCAGGAGCTGCAAGCGACAGAGGGGCTCATTAGGCCGCCCAGCTCACGACCAACTGACATGCCTGGCGCGCTCACGGCGTCATTAATGAAATTCTAGTCAGTTCTTCTCCATAAAAGCACGCTCTCTGCTAATTATACCCTGAGTAGAATTTCTCGCTTTTTCCACAAACACCAGTCCTTGGTAAAGGGAGGTAATGGAAAGTCAATGACGTCTGCTTAGTTCCCGGTAAATGTTTCCGATGGTTCCAATGCCTGCTCTGAAAGATGGCTGCGCTGGGTTGCTGAAGCGACAAAGTGGCGACACCAGATTTTTAAAAAGAAAAATATATACAATAGATAAAGTCCAAACGACTTAGACGAAATATATGCATGGAGTATTGTTATAACAACATATTGTTATAACAACAATGGTACGTGTAGTATTAGCACAACAACAAGAATAGCACAATTATAATACATGTAGTACTAGCACAACAATCATAATACATGTACTATTAGCACAACAACAATAATATATGTAGTATTAGCACAACAACAATAATACATGTAATTTAATAATAATAGCACAACACTAATGCATGTAGTATTAGCACAACAATAACAATACATGTAGTATTAGCACAATAACAATAATACTTGTAGTATGACCATAACAACAATAATACATGCAGTATTAGCATAACGCAAAAAAAGTCAAGTAAAAATCGCATTACTAATGTTAGTGAAGGTGTCAGATTAAACAGTGTTAAATAGACATATTAGTGGCTTTGTCCAATTAAATGCTGTTAAACAGACATCTCAGTGAAGATGTCCAATTAAACGGAGTTAGACTATCAGTGAAGATGTCCATTTGAACTGTACTCAGAAGCAAAATCCAAGCCTTATTAAACATGCTAAGATGTTGAAGAGTAAAATAGGGACGTTAATAAAGATCTATCTTTAAACAGTAAAGTAAGGAAGTTAATAAAGATATCCCATTAAAGAGTAAAGTAAGGAAGTTAATAAAGATATCCCATTAAAGAGTAAAGTAAGGAAGTTAATAAAGATATCCCATTAAACAGTAAAGTAAGGAAGTTAATAAAGATATCCCATTAAACAGTAAAGTAAGGAAGGTAATAAAGATATCCCATTAAACAGTAAAGTAAGGAAGTTAATAAAGATATCCCATTAAACAGTAAAGTACATTGACAAGGGCACGCCACTTAGTTAATGAAGATAATTATTACTATTATTAATTAATCTTTCATAACTAATTTCAAGTAATGAGAATATTAATTTAATTTTATTAATGATCCTCCAACAGACACTGCTCGTCTCTTGGTATTTTGGCATTGTAAACGTTTTCTCTACTCCACAACATCAACCAACATTTACAGTCACATAAGTTTCTCTGAGTGGAAAATGTCTTACTAAAGGAGAAGACAAATCTGTCATTAATCTTTTTTTAGTGAGCCCCTTCTCCACCCACATTCTTCTCCAATATAAGATTACCAATATCAATATGCATAAGAAGGTCAATAACTAACAATAAATTTATTAAAAGAAAAAAATCAAATATACATATGACAATTACAATGAAATAGATAACTTGATATCAATATTCCATAAACCCACTTTCTGATAACTATTGTTTACAATCTCTCTTTACATATATAATAATAAATATATAATTACTGTTCAATGATAGAGTCAATACAAATACAGGTTAATACTATCAAAGAATAGAAATGGAGTTATTAGAGTTAAATGTGTAAATTTATGTAATCTGGATTAAGCACTGCTTGACATTCTTTCACTTGCTTTTCCAACACTGTCAGTGTCAGCTCCGACAGTCTTTCACTTGCCTTTGCATCAATGTCACAACTTCAAAATGTCCATGCTAGCACATGATGCTGCCACTGGAAACTATATCATGCTGCCATATTCTTGACTGTCTCTTCCCGTGTCACTCCTTCATGTAGGACATGATTTCAGCAATTCTGATACTTCACTGCACCAGAATTATTCAGAATATACCAGCTTATTTTGTACTCCCTTAGCTTACACAACTGCAACACACCTTGCAAGTTTCCTGCTCTTTCCGGTCTCTCAAGTCAATGAAAGTTAGCTGAGAACTTGGAAGTTGTAAGACTCACAGCTCAAGGCTGAATTCACACTCAATGAGTGAGACTCAAACCAACAAAAAAAAAAAAGAGAAGGCATTTCATCACTGCAACATATAGTTAAGGAGCAAGCCTAAGCTTCATATTCATCCAATATAACTCCATTCTTTCTTACACTCCATTCTCAAACTTACAATTCCTGCAACAGTATTCATTAACCCCATGCACACAAATGGTAAGATAAACACAGTGTATCAAACAATGTCACATATTAATACACCACATTGGTGCAGCTCAAACATTTGTAGTAATAAAAGTTCATTCACATAGTACATCTCTACATAAACACAAGTATAACATATCATAGTAAAATGCATGAAATATATTCTAGTCCATTCTCTCTCAATCAGTCAATTAAATTCACCACTCAAGCTAATGACTGCCTTCAATGACAGACTTTCTTCCTCTATTTCAAATTAAAAAGTGATTATGGTGTAGAATACTCTACATCAAGTGAACTCCTTAAACCCAGCCCATTGGCTAGTCTCATTCTCATAAATGATTATATTATCATTGGATAATGGGAAACTGGTCAGTCAATTTCCATTAGGTCAGAAAACTTAGAATATTTACTTCAAACTCAGATACTTTCAGAATAACACCATAAGGAGTGCCCAAGACCAGGTGATTCTGACAATTTAGCAGTTTATATAAATATTAAATTTAAAAATAGAGATAGGCAAAAATTTACTGTTACAGTAAAAAAAGTTAATACAAATATCCCATTAAACAGTGAAATAAGGAAGTTAATAAAGGTATCCATCAGCC
Source organism: Sinotaia quadrata (assembly GCA_028829895.1). NCBI lineage: Eukaryota > Metazoa > Mollusca > Gastropoda > Architaenioglossa > Viviparidae > Sinotaia > Sinotaia quadrata. The sequence goes on from CM054182.1 coordinate 14,297,227, forward strand.
TATTGATAGGATTATAAGGGCACATGCATTTTAATTCATTTATAGCGCTATTTATAAAAATTTAAATGTCTTTATATTATTAACTACAATCAAGACAATTTTACGATGTTGGTAAGTAAGAATAAGGCCTACGCCCTACATGGAGATAAAGCAAGCCTTTGTCAGTCAGTAAGAATATGGCCTGCATGACAAATAGCAAGCCTTTGTCAGTCAGTAAAAATACGGTCTGCTGGGAACATATAGCATGTCTTTGACGGTTATTTTGCTGGGAACATACATCATGTCTTTGTCGGCCAGTAAATAAGAATAATCTGCTACTAATGTTGATGTGAACACGTAGACTCCTTTCTTGATCAAATAAAAAAGATCCTATTGTTGTTAAAGTGAACATACCTGCCTTTGTGGGCCAGTGAGATAAAAGATGGTGGACTTAAGAGCCTAGTCTGACAGGAGAAACGATACAGTTTCTTGTGCCACACTTGTACACACCAAGGCTCCCTTGGTACAACACTTTTGCAAGAGAAGGTTGTCGCCAGGGCAAATATGCAACCATGCATCCACTAAGCACCCCATCAGCTTTCCCATTCGTCCCACCCACAGCCTATGATTCTCACTTGCAGAACATAAATGTCCCCATCGGCGCTTTCGCATGTCCGAGACATCAAACCACTGTCCGAGACATCAAAAGCTGGAATCGGACGTAAAAAGGTCAAATCGAAAAACATCACAACAAACCAAAAATATAAAAACAAGAACACGACTTGCTGTGAACATGCATCCTGAGTTTGTCGGACAATAAGAACACGACTTGCTGTGAACATGCATCCTGTCTATGTCGGACAATAAGAACACGACTTGCTGTGAACATGCATCCTGTCTATGTCGGACAATAAGAACACGACTTGCTGTGAACATGCATCCTGTCTATGTCGGACAATAAGAACACGACTTGCTGTGAACATGCATCCTGTCTATGTCGGACAATAAGAACACGACTTGCTGTGAACATGCATCCTGTCTATGTCGGACAATAAGAACACGACTTGCTGTGAACATGCATCCTATGTCGGACAGTAGCAGTAAGACGGTGTGCGATAATTTATCGGAGAGTAAAAACATGGTCTGCTGCTACTGTAAATGGAAACACGAGGTCTGCCCAATTAGTTTTCATACAACAGGTGAGAGAAATGCTTCATTACATGTTCTGACGCCTGACTCCTGCTTTACGACCGTGCCAGGCAATCGTCAGGTAGCTAATGCACCACAGGGAGAAGCCATTCTGACTCAGGTTGCCTGGCATGCCAGCCTCTCTACAAGAAGTGTTTAATAAATTACACAGTACACAAGACCTCACTCTCCACTACACAACACCTCTATATCCTTCTCTCTCTCCCCACCCACATACACATCTTTCAACCCTGACATCTTTCTTTCTCTACACCACACTATCCTCACAACATTTTGTTTCTCTCTGCACATGCACACCTCACGGCTTGCTCTCTGTACACGCCTCACAGCTTGCTCTCTGTACACACTCACAACTTGCTCTCTGTACACACGTCACAACTCTCACAGCTTGCTCGCTGTACACACTACACAACCTTCACATATCTGCCACCACACACGCTCGTGCTTCACCCAGTTCTCCCATCTCCCTTATATCTTTCTCTCTAGCTACTTACTGTCTGCACAAATATACACCATAAGCTGCCTGCCTATCTTTTCTCTCTGCACACATCACACAACCTTCACATCTCTGTCTCTCCTCTCTTTCTCTCTATAGTCATACACACCACACACAATTTTCACTCTGAGCACAAACACGCACATATCACAACCCCCCTCACATCTTGTCTTCTTGCACACGCCATACAACTCTGTGCGTGTCTCTTTCCTTAACTTTTTCTCACGCACAAACATACACAGGCGGAGCGGCGATTCTGTTGTTGGATTTCGTGTGGCGACTCAACGCGTTAGGACGCTTGGCAATTCAAAACTGCCTTGGCGCCATGTTGTAGTCTCTGTAATATAAACATTTTCACTACATTTTGTGTCATTCGTAGTCACCACAACAGGCGCTAAGCAGCCGGCAGTTTCCGCATCTGTGGACATAAATTGTGCCAAATGGTTTCAGCCGACGACTGACGCATGTCGGATTGTCTGCAAACGTACATTTGTTGCACCAAAACTCATTTCACTATTTCCTTACAATACAGCCGCCCTAACCGTTGCTAACTCAAAGAGTCAAAGTGGAAACACATTCTCCATAAAGTCAGGATTTATGTCCATTTTGCACTCTTTTGTTCCCGCAGCCAAACGAGAGAGAGTCCATGATGTGCGAATAAAAGCGTGATTTATCTCACACATACATTCCCCCAATGATCTCACCATGTGCCGCCACTTTTCTTTCTATGTGCTCTAACCGCTGATAACGTCAAACATTATGGAGCGCGCGTCAATCATGGACCCGGCTTTCGCGTGCTCGTTAGAGGGCGCTATCGGAGCACGTGCAAAACGGAGATGAGCAGCGACAGATGAAACGTCGGCTGCTTCCCTGTGCAACAGAAATATATCCCCCTCGAACAAATCACGCCAGGTTTTATCTGTGAGAAATTGCTTGTCAAACCAACTTTGGTCTGGGGGCCTCGTAAGTTCCAGAGATGATGCGAGTTTGCTCCGGCCGAGTTACTGCCCGACCATGGCGTTAAAAGGCCCGTGTGTGACGAATGCCATCTGGCTTGATAATACTTGTAGCCTGTGTTGTAGCCTTCTTCGGCAGCGATTTGCGCAGATCCGGAAGTGAACTGTTGTCGTTTATAGAATCTTAACTTAAAACTTTAGTCATCAATGATGTGAACTTATTTTGTTTTTAAAGTCCTAACGCTTGTGACGTACTTAGAAACCTTCTAACGCTTGTAGAGTAATTAGTAGCCGAATTATTTCACGTTTAAAGTCACAACGGTTGGGATGTATTTAGTAGCATAGTTATTTTGTTTTTAAGTTTTAACGCCTGTGATGTATTTAGTAACCCAATTATTTTATTTTCAAAGTCATTGAAGTTTGTGACGTATTTTGTAGACTAATTATTTTATTTTCTAAGTCCTAACGAATGTGACGTATTTAGTAGCCTATTTATTTTATTTTCAAAGTCTTAACACTTCTGATGTATTTAGTAGCCTATTTATTTTATTTTTAAATCATAACGCTTGTGACGTATTTAGTAACCTAATTGTTTTATACTTAAAGTCATAACGCTTGTGATGTATTTAGTAACCTGTGGCACCTTTGCTACACTAGCTAATGGTTATGATTATTAATATAATAATATTATTAATAATCATAACCTTTAACTAGTGTAGCATATTATATATAATCATCCAATACTAATTACAAGTGATGAGAATCTTAATTTATATTATTAATACACAAGACGTAACGCTGGTCTGTCTCACTTGGCAGTTATGTGAGTCATTAAACGCTTTCTCTCTTACCAAAGGATGGATTTACCTTATCTATATTTAGCAAGCCCCCATCCACCTACTATCTCTCCAACATATGGTCATCAATATGTGTAAGAAGGTCAATAAATTTAACAATACATTTATTAAATCAACAAACAAATATACATACAATAAATACAATGAAAAGATTACTTGAAATCAATATTTCCTCAAAACCACTTTCGAATAATTTTAATATCTATACAGTTTTTATAATCTAACACACAATTCAGCAGATTAGTGTCAATATAAATCACAGGATAAAATTTATCTGAGCGCAGAAATGGAATTAATAGAGATTATAGCGATAATAGCATCATTACACTTATTTTAAGAAATTACGCTTTACTCAGCAGGATTGCAAATGTTACATGCACTTAATCAATCATTATATGCTTTGCATACAGGCCTGTGTGCATGTGTGTTGATATTTATACTTAAGTGGAAGAAAATGCCAGCACTGTTCTCAAAGCCATATATTTTGTGTTCAGTAGAGCGTGCACAAATCTCTAAGTCATATGTTTTGTGTTCAGTAGAGCGTGCACAAATCTCTAAGTCACATGTTTTGTGTTGAGTAAAGCATGCACTAAGCTCTAAGTCATATATTTTGTGTTCACTAAAGCATGCACTAAGCTCTAAGTTATATATTTTGTGTTCACTAAAGCATGCATTAAGCTCTAAGTCATATATTTTGTGTTCACTAAAGCATGCACTAAGCTCTAAGTCATATATTTTGTGTTCACTAAAGCATGCACTAAGCTCTAAGTTATATATTTTGTGTTCACTAAAGCATGCATTAAGCTCTAAGTCTGTGTGCAGTAAATCATGGACACACTTTATTTTAGTATCAAGCACATCATTGTTTGTATAAGCATAATAGAATATCTAGGTTAGTAGATTTATAATAAACAACGAATCATGAGACATAAAAGTTACCCACTCCTAGCATTTAGGGAGATTGCAAAATGATTTTGTTAAGAAATTATTTTAGTTTATTCAGGAAATAACATTTTAAAGGACTATTTTGGCTTAAGCAATGAAGAACATTCTAAGAAATTATTTTGGCTTAAGCAATGAAGAACATTCTAAGAAATTATTTTGGCTTCAGCAATGAAGAACATTCTAAGAAATTATTTTGGTTTAAACAATGAATAGCAAATTAAAATTTTATTTTGACGTATATAATGAGATAATGAGTAAGAGTTTAAGAAATTATTTTGGCTTGAGCAGTGAATAACATTTCAAGAAATTATACACATGTAAAATCATTCACAATGCAACTAAAGGGTGGAAAGATGACAAAGTGTGTCACATGTCCGGTCTACGTTTAACGACTCTGTCCTATTTTAGATTCCAGTTATCAATATTGGTTTATTGAATAATTCCTAACAATAGCGATAGCCGGACGGCTTGACTTATCTTCCATGAAATGCCACAATATTCGGCCAATTATTCATGACACCTTGCCAGACAAATCAATTGACTTGCCTCAACTGACATTGTTATCTCCCCTTATTTATAAATTAAGATTTATAATTCTATATCCCTTTATTGTGGCTCGCCCCCAGTCAGTTGGATCTCTAGTCATGCTACAAACAATTATGTAACAACAGGTAAGATAACAATAAATTTAATAACAATTCAATTCAATTAGAAAGAAAAGGAACAATTATGATTCGTGACTAACAGAGTGTACTATTGTGTGGCCCAGATAATTAACCACATACTGTCTCTGAGTTCTGTGTCTCATTTGGCGAAATAACTTATCTTATAGTTCGTTTCACAGTTGAACACGTCGTAGATTATTCGATGCAAAGCTGACATCATGTATTGAATCTTCTAGCAGCATCTCATGGTCTCTTGTGACTTTGGACATAGACTGTGGACAATGCCTCTAGTATAAAAGATTGTGGAATTAGTCGGTTCAGCTCTAGGCTCCCATCTGTAAGACTGTAGATTCCTCGAACTCTGGTTCCAATTTCCAGCTTGTGACTCAAGACCGGCTGTAACGAATAATATCATGTTACAGCATCGTGTGGCAATAACAATTATATGGGCTTTGTGGTGACAGCGATAATTACTCTTTATAATTTCACTAATTAGCTTTAGCTAATTCATTGTTTGAATTAATGAAAGTTTCAAATGAATAAATTCTTTGCAATATATTTTTCCTCCATTATAATACAATCATGATTATAAAACAATTTAGCTAGTGATTCACACAATGCATATTAACTCGTTAGCTCTTCCCGTGATAACAATTAATCAATGGAAACATGACTAAATGCATGTGGTGACTTTACTTCACCATTTTACAAGTGTAATAATTGCTTATGCCACTTAGCTTCTGTAAGGAATATATAACAAACATTTGGCAACATTAATAATCGCATAAATATTCTAGACAATATTTCAATACAAAATACATCAGTTTTATGAATAAGAGATATACAGCCAATTATATATACTGGAAGAATGACTAGCTACCAAATCGAACACTATACATAAAGTGTGGAAGAATGATTAGCTATATAATCTAACACTATTCGTATAGAAGAAAAATTACTAGCCATATAATCAAACACTATTCGTACAGTGGAAAAATTACCAGCCATAGAACATAAAACTATTTAATACAGTGGAAAAGAATGACTAGCCTAGGAATCTAACACTATACGCAAATTGTGAAACTATGGCTAGCCACAAAACTACATTTTACAAGTGCAGTATAAGAAATTATTTCGGATACCCAGTAGCAGTTTGTTAGTCTTGTGTTAGAAATGGCTTCGGCTTTAATCTCCATCACTCCATGTTCTATAACGGTGTCAGTATCACTCTGCAGAAAAGATAAAGAATAGTTATTAACTGGTAACAATAGTTATCTAATAGTAATAATGGTTATCTAATAGATACAATAGCTAAATAAATATGTGCTTCAACAAAAATACTCCTCACTTACACGTCACAAGCACTTCCTCTTGTAACCCAAGCAAGCGGAATAACTCTGGGATTATTTGTTTGCCTCCTGCGGCCCTATGACAGATGTTTTTCGTATGTTCCGAGCGCACGCTGATCATCTTTCATATACATTCACCTTCACCTTTCACCCTCATGTTACAAGCACAGCCTGCCTTTGTGAAACTGCTATTGACTGACAGACGAAATTTTAAAACTTTTATTTACATATTACTTTCAAAACAAATTTACGAAACTGCTAAAATTAAAATAAAAAATACCTAAGTCAATTAGCATAGCATTTTAATTAGTTATTATTATCAGTTCAAAATAAACTAATAGGTTTGATTAATTAATTTTAAATCATTTATATCAAATAATGTTACAATTGTACACAGCAATAACTAAGTATATGTAGGTACAAATCAAACAAATATGGTATTTTTACATTAGTCTCCAGTCTTGTATCTTCACATTAATCTCCAGTCCTGTATCTTCACATTAGTCTCCAGTCTTGTATCTTCACATTAGTCTCCAGTCCTGTATCTTCATATTAGTCTCCAGTTTTGTATCTTCACATTAGTCTCCAGTCCTGTATCTTCACATTAGTCTCCAGTCCTGTATCTTTATATTAGTCTCCAGTCCCGTATCTTCAAATTAATATTCAGTCCTGTATCTTCACATTCGTCTCCAGTCCTGTATTTTTACATTAGTCTCCAGTCTTATATCTTCACATTAATCTCCAGTCCTGTATATTCGCATTTATCTCCAGTCTTGTTTCTTCACATTAGTCTTCAGTCCTGTATCTTCACATTAGTCTCCAGTCCTGTATCTTCACATTATTCTCCAGTCCTGTATCTTCACATTAGTCTTCAGTCCTGTATCTTCACATTAGTCTCCAGTGTTCATTATAAACATTAACCTCAAGTGTTGTTTAGTTATATTGGTCACAGTCCTCTTTATTAACATTTGTCTCCAGTGTTCTTTATTTATCTTAGTGACAGTGCTCATTCTGTACATTATTTCTAAGTGTTTTTATTTATATTAGTCTCTAGTGCTATTTTTAGATATATTAGTCGTTAGCTTGTTCATTACATTATTTCTATTTCTGTTTATTCACATTAGTCTCCAGTGCTTTTTATAGTTATATTAGTTACAGTATTCATTAATTACATTACTCTCCACTCTCTTTAATTATGTTAGTTGCAGTGATGTTTATTTACATTAGTCACAGTGCTCTTTATTTACAATAGCCTCCAGTTTATTTTTAGTTATATTAGTCACAGTGCTTTTTATTTACATTAGTTCACAGTGCTCTTTATTTACAATAGCCTCCAGTTTATTTTTAGTTATATTAGTCACAGTGCTTTTTATTTACATTAGTTCACAGTGCTCTTTATTTACAATAGCCTCCAGTTTATTTTTAGTTATATTAGTCACAGTGCTTTTTATTTACATTAGTTCACAGTGCTCTTTATTTACAACAGCCTCCAGTTTATTTTTAGTTAAATTAGTCACAGTGCTTTTTATTTACATTAGTTTGCAGTGCTCTTTAATTACATTAGATACAGTGTACTTTATTTACATTACATACAGTGTACTTTATTTACATTAGTCTTTATTAGCTGTTGGTCGCCCGTAAAGAATGAATACTACGAACAACACAACAATTGAGGTCAACCACTTCCAGTAGCCCACCCCCACCCCCAGAGGAAGGATTTTCTCACATGTAATTAGATAATGACAAAAGACAAGTACAAAGAGTACATTTAATGAATTTTACATTAAGTAAAGATGATAAGAAATAATGCAAAAAATGTGAAAAACTAATAGTATATTTATATAAAGAAAAATAAACAATGAAGGAAGAAAACAGTAATCAAATCACAAATTTCACAGTTGCATTTGCACAAAATCTAATCAGACAAACTTTTGCCTCCCTTAGATATATTTTAGCTTTCCACTGAATAAAGTCTAACCAGTTCATACATTCTCATTTAAATTTCCTGTTCACTACTTCTAAAAGTTTTCACACACATTTTCACACTCCTGGCCAATGTAACTATCCTACTTAACGTAGTCACACTGATGGAGTCTTAGTGTTATCACCAGTGCACCTTGAACTTCTGACGTATCAATGAGGGACCACACCAAAGATTGAGTCTATGTCTACGTCTCGGCTCTGAAGAAAACATAGTACAGCATCCATACAAATTAACAAGGCTGATTAGGGACCACGCCACAGATTCAGCCTATGTCTACTTCTCGGCTCTGAAGAAAACATAGTACAGCGTCTGTACAAACTAACAGGCTGGGGCAATAATAAACCAAAAGCCCGGCAACCAACAGATAATGCGATGGAAGTGATCCTGCAATTAATAATGATAGCATTTACCTTCCAGAAAGTCACGAAGAGTATTTGTGTTTCTTGCAAAAGAGTTCATGACAGCGGGTTCATTTCTTGGTGAGCGATATATCTACATTTGCTATCGTTGTCAGATTAAATTAAGTTAATTTCAGGTGGGGCGATAAATCTCAGAGTTGTTAGAATCACTTTTAGAGTTATGTCAGCTTGGGAGGAGAGAGGGACAGAGATGAAGAAAAAAGAGAGAGAGAAGTAGGCGTGATATCCTACTATTACTCAAATAACACATTGTGCATGCATGTGTACTATTTACTCAATAAGCATATTACACAACTATGTGTACTATTACTCAACAAACACATTACAAATTATGTGTATCATTACTCAACAGGAACATTATAAAACTATGTGTACCGATACTCATGGGATATATCACAAAACTATGTGTACCAATACTCATGGAATACATCCCAAAACTATGTGTACCAATACCCATGGGATATATCACAAAACTATGTGTACCAATACCCATGGGATATATCACAAAACTATTTGTACCAATACTCATAGAATACATCACAAACTATGTGTACCGATACTCATGGAATACATCACAAAACTATGTGTACTAATTACGTCCTCTACAATTGTGTTCACAGAACATCAACCTGAAGTTCCTTCATTATGTGTACTTATTTCCATCATTGTTGTAGTATTTTAGTTTTATAGTTCACAGAACATTAACCTGAGGTTCCTTCATTATGCGTACTTTTCTCCGACATTGTTGTTTTAATTTAGTTTTATAGTTCACATGAATAATCAAATAGTACTCAATAAAGAATGTTTTCTGTGATGTGAACGTGATTGTGATGTATTATATTTATACAAGATAATGCTACACTATACTGAGCGTCTTTGTGATATATTATTTCTAGTAATATAAAAGTCGTTTGTTTTATTATTTACATTCTTGTCAATGTGTTTGTGATACATTATTTCTAGTGATTAAAAGTAATTTGTTTTATTACTTATATTATTGTCAACGTGATTATAATGTTTTACCTATAGTGACGTAAAGGTAAAATTGAAGTACTTTCAATTAAATTGAAGTACTAAAATAACGAAAATATGCTCTGATTTACATGGTATAAATGTGGCTGCGATGTGCACCATGTAAATGTGATATATAATTTACAGGATATAAATCTAGTTGTGATGTATAATTTACATTAACGAGATCTATTTTACTGAGTGTTGTGTTATTACAGAATTCTTTCATTGCACGAATGAGACTCGCTAGATTATGGAAAATATAATTCTGGAAAGATAAAAGATGTTTAGTTGTTTGTGTTTAATTTATTTATTTGTTATCTTTTCAAGTTGTTTCGTTAGTTCCTAGGTAAACCTCTTTTGATTATATTAAGACTGCGAATACAAAAAACTTTCTTTCACGTCTCTATACTTAGTTATATCAAGACTGCGAATACAGAATACATTTCTTTAGCGTCTCTGTGCTTGATTTAAAGAAAAAGAAAGACAAGAAGAGTTACATATGTGTAGCAAAGCTAGGTTTGGGAAATAGTTAGTTTGGAAAACAACTTTTCCTTGAGCACAGAGGGATTGGTAGGCAGTAGTTTACATAATAAAAGCGATGCAATCTTTCATCTGGGTGTGTAACACGAGTCCTGGGCCATCTACAGCTGCCAAGCTCGCGAAAGATTGCCTTCCGGGTTTAATGTCTTCTCTTCACGCTGCTCGTGGGTGGTCGACGCAAGACGATGCCTGAGCAAAATGCTTTAAGGCAGAAGTCAGTAAGAAAGAAATGAAAAATGTAAGGGAGTAGCCAGTTCGTGCATGGAACGAAAGGATTTGAAGGGTTCCTTCCAAGTGATTGTCGCTGTCTCGACCTAAGCATTCACTCCCCATCATTTCCCTCACCATTTTGACATCCAGTTCCTCACCGTTTGATATTCAGTTCCTCACCATTTGACATCCAGTTCCTCACCATCTGACATTCAGTTCCTCACCATTTGACATCCATTCCCTCACCATTTGACATCCAGTTACTCACCATTTGACATCCATTTCCTCACCATTTGGCATCCTCCCACCATTCTACATTAGTGACAATAGCAAAGATGATGGGTTTAGGAATATTAATGGGCGAGGAATCAATCACGAATCTCCAAAAGGGTTAGGAATTGAAGGCGTAAGTTATTAATGGGTTGCAATAGACAGCAATTATCTGTATAACCTATGTAGTTACAGACCGAATATCTTTACATATTTTCTCAAATTTTATTTACTCTCAAGTTTATGGTCATCGTAGAATCTCAATTTGAGCACTGTGAGCATAGTTTAATTTGGTCTACAACATTATCTCTCTGAATCACCAAAATTGAGGTGGGCTAGCTGTAGTTTGTACATACACAGAAACTGTCGTAATCTATGTCATATCTATATGAACATGCAGAGCCGATAGATATAAAACTGTCGTATTTTGTGGGTCATATCTACATGAACATGTAGAGCCGATAGATATAAAACTGTCGCATTTTGTGAGTCATATCTACTTGAACGTGCAGAGCCGATAGATATAAAACTGTCGTATTTTGTCAGTCATATCTACTTGAACTGCATAGCAGAGTAGAGACCTTTGCATAGGAATACCTTAAGCTAATAACATGAATGCATATACAGATACAGTGGTCCTAACTACTGTTATACAATAACCAGCAAGCCGATAAGAAAACTTCTCAAAGGTAATACTAATATACAAGATGATAGATAGAAGGCCAGCTTTGAAATATACAAGATGATAGATAGAAGGCCAGCTGAAATATACAAGATGAAAGATAGAAGGCCAGCTGAAATATACAAGATGAAAGATAGAAGGCCAGCTGAAATATACAAGATGAAAGATAGAAGGCCAGCTGAAATATACAAGATGATAGATAGAAGGCCAGCTGAAATAAACAATGTATCTCTCTGTATCAACCAATAAATACAAACAACAACATTATGGCTTTGTAGTGACAGCAATAGATGACTCTTACAATTTCACGTCATTAAACGATAGTTAATTTATACGTTACAAAATCTTGTTATGGAAAATATTTACAGATGAGAGAATAATATTCCATTTCTACATTTACAATTATCTCAAAAGATACAAGCATAACCAAAGAATGGTTTACATTAAAACCGCATTGAATGATTATCTTAGTCCCCCATTAGCTTTACTTGCTACAGATGGTTTTACAATACATAAGGCATAGAGCACAACACGTGCTTAGTTCCATTTCATCATCTTACATATGTCATGAATTATTACTAGTACCACACAACCTTCTCTTGAAGAGATTTGCGTTAGCTTCATACAACAATCAGCAGTAAAAATATATGAGCATTCTACACAACATTCTAATCAATATAATATATAACAATAATTTCTGAGAAGTCATTATATTTACCACTCGCGGAAACGTGCAAAACCTTTTATCATCTATGCAAATTCATCAACCCTTGTATAGGTGTGTGCGTCTGTCTAAGCGTGGATCTATCGGGAACCTATAGTATATATGAATGACTCTGGATCAACCTACAGGTTCTCTTGCATCATTAAACGAAACGCAATGTCCATATAAAGGCATCCTGTCAACATTCACTCATTCTTGCTGTCACCCTTCCCCTTCTGAACATTTCCATTACCCACATGTGATCACTGAACTTTTGATCTCAATCCTTTACTGCGTTTAGCGTATGCGGTTTTCGCAGATTGCATAATCGGCCACGCGTCTTGACTGCCGTAACTAGTAGCTATCCATTGCAGATTATTAATAAAGAAAAAGGAAATAACACAACATAAAAATCATAGTCCGACCACTATAAACCTATTTTTTAATTAGGTTTTTTTTGTTGTTGTTTATTGATTAATTAAGTGAAAACAATAGTAGTGTTATTGCTTGATTAGAAATGGTTTATGTTATAGTATATTGATTAATTACATGGGAACAATAGTAATTTTATAGCTTGGTTATATAAAATTTTGATTGTGGTGTATTTTTAATTGCCTGAAAATGTGGTTGCTTGAGAAAAATGATAACTTGCTTCAGATACTTGTTTCTGTGGAAGGCAGAGAAGAAATAAATGAATAACAATGAATCACTACACTCAATTTTGGATGATGTTATTTGATAAATGAAAGAAAACAATTCAAAGGAAAATTCTAAGACTAAAACAAATCCAGGTTACAAACTAAACAGTATAAAAATAAGCGACAAGCCCAAAACAGTATAACAGCAAACGACAAGAGAAAATCGTGCAAAGTAAAATGATATGGCGAAATAGGACAAAGGTAAAGAAAATAAAAATGCAAAGGAAAATGACATGACAAAACTTTACAAAGGAAAACGACATGACAAAACATTACAAAGGAAAACGACATGACAAAACATTACAAAGGAAAATGACATGACAAAACTTTACAAAGGAAAACGACATGACAAAACATTACAAAGGAAAACGACATGACAAAACATTACAAAGGAAAACGACATGACAAAACATTACAAAGGAAAACGACATGGTTAAACATTATAAAGGAAAACGACATGACAAAACATTACAAAGGAAAAGGACAATACTAAATATTACAAAGGAAAAGGACAATACTAAACATTATAAAGGAAAACGACATGACTAAACATCACAAAGGAAAACGACAAGAAAAAAACAGTATCGCCTATAAATAGCAAATGACAATACCAAATAAGAATTCCAAAACAGCACTGACACTTTCTAATCACACACAAACATTCCTAACACGTCAAAACAGCGCTGGCACGAACTTATCACATGCAAGCAAACTCAAATTAATCCATTCCATACGTAAAACAATTTAATTAAAAACGAAATGAGGCAGAGAAATGAGCTGTCGACAAAAAGAAAACAAGCACTAAAACAACAGCTTGAATGTTAAAAGGAAAAAAATATACCCCACCCCACCATGTATCACTACACCACTGTTCTACCTACGTCATCCATCTTTGGGAGGCAGACGTACCCATGTACCACTCTATCACCCTGTATCTACTTGACCCATTTCTTTTTTAGGTGCACGAACTCATGTATCAGCCTATCACCATTCTACCCACGTGATCCAGCTTTTGAAGGCAGACGTCAAACCCGCAACTCGGCTAGTCAGTCTTTGACTGTCTGAGATCAAAAGGCACTTCACCCCAGGAGACCAGACCATGACAGGAAAAATGAATGTAATACACCTGATGGATGAAAAGATAGGTGTACTTAGGAAACGAATAAGATAATATCGCTGATGTCGAGGTGAAGTGTAAGCTATGGAGGTCTGACAGGTCATTCAAATTCGCAGTCGTGTGGCTTATTTCACTGTGAACAGAAAAGCCAGTTTTCCACAATGAACAGCAAGTGGAGAAGAGTAGCGGTTCGTTAGATTTAAAAACTGACCGGAAGCTGCGATATTGTGAAGTTCCTAGAGTAGTCTGTCCAGACAGAAGAGAGTGACCTCACAGTAGTACTAACAGCACAAACGACGTTTTGACAGTTCTTTGCTGCAAATGACACAATATTGCGCAGAGAGCTTAACATTATGACATTTTGCGTATTCATAACACTACAACAACTAATAATTACACCTGATGTCATGAGAATGCTGAGCGTTATAAGTCCCAGAGTTCCCAAAGATTTTTGATACTGATAGCAATGACACTAATTTTAACTGTTCTTGAGAGAGAATGAGAAATATATTCGTTTTGAAAAATTCACTAAGGTTTTCTCATCTTATCTCGTTCATCTGGAGTTTTGCGACACTTCAACCGTGACTAGGCAAGGGAAGTGACGGAGTTGTGCTTGGAATTGTAGCCTCCGTGTCGTGTCGTGCAAGGCTAGATGTGTACGCTCAAATGTGTTAGGACATTTGTAGACATGGTATGAGAAGAAGTTTTGTGGAACAAAGAAACAAGTATAAAAAAAGAAGTAGAAATATAAGGATTAAATTGAAGTAGTGGCATTAATAGATGTTATCTGCATTATGTATGTCAACGACTGTTTTAAAAATGAATTAAGACAAGCAATGCATGTAATGCAAGGGCATATGTTGTGCAGTGCAGATTTGTTGGTGCAGTGACAGTTATGTTGGTAACATGAGACATTTGTTGGTACAGTGACACTTATGTTGATAACATGAGACATTTGTTGGTGCAGTGACTGATTTGCTTTTGCTGTGAAAGATTTGTAATGAAGTGGCACATTTCCTGGTGCAGGGACAGATTTATGCTGAAGTGACATATTTACAGGCGCCGTGACAGATTTGTTGGCAAAGTGACAGATTTCTTGATGTAGCAGCAGATTTGTGATGAAGTGACATATTTTTTGCTGCTATGAGACACATTTCTTGGAGCCGTGATAGATTTGTTGGTAAAGTAAGAGATTTGTTGATGAAGTGACAGATTTGTTGATGGTGACATATTTGATGGTGAAGTGACAGATTTGTTGGTGAAGTAACGTGCCATCCATAACATTGGTTAATATTTGTTATACCATATTTATGTGCCATCCATAATATTGCTTTATGTTTGTTATACCATCGTAATGTGCCATCCATAACATTGGTTATGTTTGTCATACCATCTCAATGTGCCGCCCAGTGAAACCAATTCATACATCAGACTTTTCATTTGATTTGTACGAATATTTATATCTACGTAGGCATGATTGCACAAATAAAATGTATGTTGTAAAATACAAATGGTTAAGATATACTAACCACTAAACACAACTGGTAAAGAAAAACTATATTGAAAAGTACAACTAGTAAATTTGAAATGCATGCTATAATGAACAGATGATAAAGATAAAATGCATACTGTAATGAACAGCTGATAAAGATAAACTATTTTGGTAATGAACAGCTGGTAAAGATAAACTATTTTGGTAATGAACAGCTGGTAAAGATAAACTATTTTGGTAAGGTACAGCAGTTAAAGATAATTAACTATACATTGTAATTTACAACACGACAAAAAATGGAAAGAAATGTGCTCGCACATTATAAAGACACTTATAATTCGCATTACATAACGAGTAAAGAAGTCTGCAACTGGCAGTCCACAAATGGTAACAGTCTTCAAACTGTCCCATTGTTTATGGAATGATGCCTACAGTTAAATAGGACAATCAATGTAGTTAATAGCAGTTGAGTGAAAAGAGGGAAAGAAATTAAAATCTTTTCTGTTTCTTTTAACGAAATAAATCTGTACGTTGCCAGTGGAAGTGATGCCAGACAAGTCCTAGAACAGCGCTGGCGAATCTCACATCCACACACCTGGCTCTTACTTTCACGCCGTGTATACTCGACTCCACTGGCATCAAAGGCCGCGACGGTCCGTAAAACACACCAATGTAAACCTCAAAGACTGCTCTCGGCCTGCCTATAATTCCACGTTCAAAATGGAGGACATGAAATGAAAAATAAGAGCTTATTCCAGACCTCAGCCGTCTTTGATGTCGGTATTTATGTCTTCTTTTCTTTATGTGAGCAGGTGATTGATGCTAAACTTTTCCTTTTGTTGCTCAAGTTCAATTAACAACCTAACATGAGAGTTACAGTTCCTGATCTGGTTTACGTTTTCTTTTAGTTGCTCAACTTTAATTAACAACTTGACATTAGAGTTACTGGGCCAGATCTATTTTGTAAATTAAGTTTTATTTTTCTCAAAGAGATATTTTCAAATGACTTGAGAGTAAATGGATCTAATGTATCCTTATTTGTTGTGCTAAAAGTTCAATTAGTAACCTGCCTTGAGAGTTACTAGACCTGATCTAATTGTGTATAGTTTGTTTCTCACAGTTCATAACAATCTGATTTGAAACGTACTAGAACTTATTTCAAATCTGTATGTTTATTTCTTATTAAAAGTACAATATCAAACCTTGTCTAATTTCTGTATGTTTATTTCTTATTAAAAGTACAATATCAAACCTTGTCTAATTTCTGTATGTTTATTTCTTATTAAAAGTACAATATCAAACCTTGTCTAATTTCTGTACTTTTTATTTCTAAATAAAGTACAACAATAAACTGGCATTAAAATTACTAGACTTTGTCTAATTGTATAGTTTTGTATAATTTTGTATATGTGTAATATTGTATAAATTTTGTATAGTTTTACTAGACCTTGTTTGATTTTGTATAGTTTTACTAGATCTTGTGTAATCTCATATAACTAGACCGTATTTAATTTTGTATAGTTTTCCTAGACTTTGTGTCATTTTGTATGGTTTTATTAGATCTTATATAATTCTGTTTATGTGTAATTTTGTATAAATTTTGTATAGTTTTACTCGATCTTGTATGGTTTTCCTAGACCTTGTGTAGTTTTGTATAGTTTTGCTTCAAACAGTTCAATAACAACTTGACATCCCAAGCAGCTAGCACACTTGGTTGGAAAATCGTTGAGAAACCACGACTGGCAAGTGTTTGAGTTGGCAAAGAGATGTTGGACCAACCGTGGGCTAATGCCTGGCGTTGTTTCCAGGTTCTAAGACTCATTTAAAGTTCCATGTTCTAACATCAGCCCATAACGATGTCTAAACTTTAAAGAAATAATTCTCATATAAACTCGTATTTTCTTTTAATTATGCATCTTGTCATAAGTGGATAAATTTCATGTACATAGATTATATATTACTTTTTAAAAGAAAAAAATATTTAATTAGTCTACACTGTGACGATGCCGCCATGTATTGTCTTCTTAAGTGACAGTCACGTGGTACTTGTAATTGTGCCTCAAAATATTTCATGCGATCCACTCTTTTTAAAGAAATAATTCACAATTATCTATTTATTTACATGATATAAATTATTTGAAAACTGCAATTTAAACACTAATGAACTGTCTACCAGCAATAAAAAATATATATAATGATACTTTCATTTCTCAATGTGTGTATTGTGTACTTTATTTTTTGTTGTGTGTGTCTTGTGTACTTTATTTTTTGTTGTGTGTGCGCTGTGTACTTTATTTTTTGTTGTGTGTGTGTGTTGTGTACTTTATTTTTTGTTGTGTGTGTGTTGTGTACTTTATTTTTTGGTGTGTGTGTGTTGATTACTTTATTTTTTTGTTGTGTGTGTGTTGTGTATTTTATTTCTTATTGTGTATGTGTTCTGAAAATTTTTTTTTTTTTCGAACAGAAATGGAGTTATAAACGATAATAATTTGTAACTAACCTTGTATTGGCGTTGCCACAATAGTCTTTAGTATGCTTTCGTAATAATTTCACAAGCTGATTCTTCACAATAGAACTGTCTGTTCTTTAGGTACTCCTCTAGCACACTGTGGAATGTTGTACGAGCAGCTGTTCTCTCAAGACTAATCTGGGCACTCCTTTGCTGTATTAGTTCTCTCAAGACTAATCTGGGCACTCCTTTGCTGTATTAGTTCTCTCAAGACTAATCTGGGCACTCCTTTGCTGTATTAGTTCTCTCAAGACTAATCCGGGCACTCTTTTGCTGTATTAGTTCCCTCAAGCAGAACAACAATGTAGCAATTTCTGGTAACTTCCTTGTACCAGAAACTCCACGATGTAGTCGAGCATTCTTTGTCATCATACTTTAATAGAGTGCAGTGTATACTTACACTTACACATTGGGTAGATACTTCTTGAATCTATCACAGTCATAATGGTTTATAAGCCACTAAACCAGGAACCAAGAAGAAATTCCAAAATTCCAGCAATCCCAGAAATTCTAAAAATTACTGAAATACTAGAAAAACTGCTTCTTCCCAGAAAAATATAATCAGGGAACAAACACTAATTTTCCAGTTTATCATCTCTAACTCTATTTTTCTTACATTCCATCTCAAGCTAGTTTTCTGCATTTATTAGCCTGACATATGCACATATCATAATAAATACAACATAATAATTTATGAGCATGTTCACTAGAAACAATGTCAAGTGTTTAGCATACTACATACAGGCATCATAATTCACAATTGTAGAAATAATAGTCTACTCACAAAGTACATTTCTGTATAAAACACAAGTATATTATAGCAATAGCAAAATGCAAGAAATATTTCTAAATCCATTCACTATCATCAATCAGTTAACTTATCAATAAGCAAAGTGCCGCCTTTCTTGACCGGCCTTCAGCCACACCAAATTCAAAGTGATTAGAAAATAGAATTATTTCAGCAAGTAAACTTTGATCTCATCCCATTGGCTGGTCTCGTTCTTTGTAAATCTTAACCATTGGATAATAAACCTACTTAGCCAAATAAGACCGGTTTAGATTACATCAGCAAGTTCTAGCACATTCTCTTCACGAGTTGTTATTTTTACTCTGGTTCTAGTACCCGAAGTTCAAGTCACACTGACTTTAAACAAGTAATATAATATTTTATTTTTTTAAAAATCTAGAGACCAATAACTCTCGTCTGTCACACATTGCAAAGTTTGAATGTTTGTTTTTTTTTTGTACATGGTTTGTACCATTACCTAGTTTACATAATATATTTTCAAAACTATGTACCATTGCAAAGGTTACCACAATATTTTTTTAAAGGAATGTTCCATTGCAAAGTTTGCATATTTCCTTTTTGAAAGAATATACAATTGCAAACTTGAAGTATTTTTCAAATGTATGTGACATTATACACGTTGTATACTACTTTTCAAAGGTACGTGATAATGCATACTGTTTGTCAAAGTAATATAACATAGAACGTGTAGGACACTGCATCACAAATTACTGATGATAAACTGATAACGCTTTCATACTACTTAATATAGGAGACAAATTAAGCTTGACAATATTATGACTGTCTGTCATTATATAGACAGTTTTATAGACTTAACTGTAAATGCATGAAAGATAAGTCTAAGAGAGAGAGGTAAATAGAAAGATAGAGATAGATAGATAGATAGATAGATAGATAGATAGATAGATAGATAGATAGATAGATAGATAGATAGACAGATAGATAGATAGATAGATAGATAGATAGATAGATAGATAGATAGATAGATAGATAGATAGATAGATAGATAGATAGATAGATAGATAGATAGATAGATAGATAGATAGAGATACATCGATATTACAGTTATTCTCGTGATAACATATTCACTCTGCGAGTAAATCATTCATTTATCTGAGCAGTTTTGTTTTAGTTTCACTGAAATATTTCGAAGACTGAATGCAAATGTCTATCTTGCGTTCATGTCGTCACGCTGAAAATCTTTGTTCTGCAGTATGAGTGTATGCATGGCAGGAGACGTGCTTCGGGATAGATTTCCCGTGTGTAGCAGATCTTTTCGCATCACATTAAATATTACGTTCACCTTTCTGTGTAATCGAAAGCCTTTGTATCCACTCGGCTAGTTCCTATACTTGAAAACCTTTATTTGATTGTTTCGTTTCTGCTTAACGCCAGCAATCAATGCATTAGTAAAGTCAGCAAGAAGTATTCAGTAAAGTTAGCAAGAAGTTTTCAGTAAACTCAGCAAGAAGTATTCAGTAAAGTCAGCAAGAAGTATTCAGTAAAGTCAGCAAGAAGTATTCAGTAAAGTCAGATAGCAGTATTCAGTGTTCAGTGCAGAATGCAAACAGTGTTCAATGTTCTGTAAACAAGGCAGTGCAGTGTTAAGTAAAGTCAGCAAACAGTGCTCAGTAAAGTCAGTAAGCAGTGCCAGTAAAGTCATTTAAAAGTGATCAGTAAAGTCAGCAAGCAGTGTCAATAAAGTCAGCAAGTAGTATTCAGTGTTAAGTAACGCCAGCAAGCAATGTCAGTAAACAGTTTTCAGTGTTCAGTAAAGTCAGCAGTCAGTATTCAGTAAAGTCAACAAGAAGAGATCATTAAAGTCAGTAAGCAGTGTTCAGTAATATCAACAAGCAGTGCTCAGTAAAGTCAGCAAGCAGTGTCAGTAAAGTCAGAAAGGAGTGTTCAGTAACATTAGAGCAGGGGTAAATCAAAAATAGCACACTAGTAGATGAAAATAGCGAGCGAGTAAATAAAATGGGGCACGTGTAATTCACACTAGAGCACGAGTTATTTTTTAAAATGCGCACTAGTGAATCAAAATTGCGCGCGAGTAAATCGCACTGTGGCACGAGTAAATCACCACTAGCGCACGAGTGAATCAAACTAGGACAATAGTGAATCATACTAGCGCACGAATAAATCACACTAGAGCACAAATAATTCAATACTAGAGCAGCACGAGTCTGTCAAAAAGAGCACGAATAAATCAAACTAGAGCAAGAGTGAATGAAACAAGCCCACGAGTAAATCACTACTAGAGCTGAAGAGTGTTTGCCTTTTGTTTGGTCACTATTCGTGATGTGGTCATCACAGAGTATATAATTTGTATAATTTTGCTTTTTAATTAAGGGAAAGACAAACTATCTGAAAGGAGTAAGCATCTGTGTCGCAGTTAGTGAGTTAATTCACCAACCGTATGCAGTTAACAGCGACAGCTCCGAAACAGTTGTAAACTAGCCTCCACTGACTTATTTATGGTTGTAACGTGTCCTTTGACAGACAGGCGGAGAGATTTATGCGAACCGTGGTGGGTTTGCAACGTTCTATGATATTGACGTGTGCCTATGCGTACAAACACAAATAGTGTAGAAAATAAGTGGTTCGTTGACATAAATGTGTACAGACTAAGTGGCTAGTTAACAAAATTAATAGTGTTGTACAGACAGTCTGTGTGGCCTGTTAATGAGTTGTGTTGTACAGACTGTGTGGCTAGTTGTCATGTAGTGATGTAATAATGAGTGGTTCATTGTCATGTAGTGATGTAATAATGAGTGGCTCGTTGTCATGTAGTGATGTAATAATGTGGCTCGTTGTCATGTAGTGATGAAATTATGTGTAGTTTGTTAACAAGTAGTGTTGTAATTCTGTGGCTTGTTAACAAGTAGTGTTGTAATTCTGTGGCTTGTTAACAAGTAGTGTTGTACAGATTGTGTGGCTCGTTGATATGTAATACTGTGTGGATTGGTAACAAGTAGTGTTATAATATTGTGTGGTTTGTTGTCATGTAGTAATGTAATACTGTGTGGATTGGTAACAAATAGTGATGTAATACTGCGTGGATTGGTAACAAATAGTGATGTAATACTGCGTGGATTGGTAACAAGTAGTGTTATAATATTGTGTGGTTTGTTGTCATGTAGTAATGTAATACTGTGTGGATTGGTAACAAGTAGTATTATAATATTGTGTGGTTTGTTGTCATGTAGTAATGTAATACTGTGTGGAATATTAACATATAATACTGTGTGGCTCGTTGACATGTGGTTATGTAATAATGTGCGGTTTGTTAACATGTAGCAATGTAATATTGTTTGACTTGTTAACGAGTAGTGTTGTACAGACTGTGTGACTTCTTGGCACATTGAGATGAATAATGTCTGGCTTGTTAACAATAAGTGATGTAATACTGTGAGGATTGTTGACGTAGTGTTGTAATACTGTGTGACGCCAACGCCACTTAGTTAATGATTATTATTATTTTTAATTAATTAACCATTCATAACTAATTGCAAGTGATGTGAATCTTAATTTATATATAAAATTGAGGGTATACCGCTTTCGGGTAACACCATTCAAAGAAGAATTGTTGACCTGGCCACCGATATTGAAATGCAAGTTGTATAGATGATAAGGAAATCGAGATGTTTTGCGATTCAACTTGATGAATGAACTGAGGTGAGTTAACTATGCTATTCTACATTGCTTCTTGAGATATGGTGAATACTTTAAGGAAGAACTTCTTTGTTGCCTTGACTTACTTGGACGGACCACTAGTTCAGAGATATTTAGTGCTTTTGATGAGTATTTTCAAGCGCAGGGTTTAGACTGGGGCAAATGTGGTGGTGTGTTTTACGGACGGCAGTGCTTTTGATGAGTATTTTCAAGGACAGGGATTAGATTGGGGCAAATGTGGCGGTGTGTTTACGGACGGCAGTGCTTTTGATGAGTATTTTCAAGGACAGGGATTAGACTGGGGCAAACGTGGCGGTGTGTTTACGGACGGCAGTGCTTTTGATGAGTATTTTCAAGCGCAGGGTTTAGACTGGGGCAAACGTGGCGGTGTGTTTACGGACGGCAGTGCGAGCATGAATGGACATCGGTAGTTGCGAAAATAAAGGACGGTGCTCATCCAGAAATTTTGCCCACTCACTGTATGATCCACAGGGAGCACCTAGCTCAAAAGAAGCTTTCTACTGAACTAAATACTGTTATGAATGAGTGACACGGTGAAGATCTTAAATGAAGTTCGTAGTCGAGCTATGAACTCCAGGCTATTCTCGGCACTGTGTGAGAGTATGGACTTGCAACACCAACAACATCTCCATCTCCATGCAGAAGTGAGGTGGCTATCGAGAGGAAGGGTTCTTTCTGGTCGCATTGAGGGAAGAAGTAAAGCAGGTTTGTTTTGTTTTTTAATGCGCGAGTGAAACTCTGGCCTAGTAGAGTCTTTGTTGGATGAGGAAGGGATGGCTAAACTTGCGAAAATGAAGGGCATATTTAGCCTTCTCAGCGAACTTAATCTCTTCAGGGGTTTTGCTCAAACATTTTTACACTGAGAAATGAGACGGATGCTTTCAAAAAGACACTAGCTTTTGGGGATAGTCGAATACAGGAGGAAGATGTAGACATGATTCCACTTTTGCAAGAATTTTTAATACTCTTTTTTTTAATGCACGATCCTCATAAAACAAACTTACACACGATCCTCATACAACAAAGTTAAGCACGATCCTCATGAAACAAACTTACACACGATCCTCATAAAACAAACTTACACACGATCCTCATAAAACAAAGTTAAGCACGATCCTCATAAAACAAACTTACACACGATCCTCAAAAAACAAACTTACACACGATCCTCATAAAACAAAGTTAAGCACGATCCTCATGAAACAAACTTGCCACACGATCCTCAAAAACAAAGTTATGCACGATCCTCTTTTAAACAAAGTTATGCACGATCCTAATGAGAGTTTTTCACAATCCTCTTAAACCAAAGGACGATCCTCATTGAAACAAACTTACACACGATCTTCTTTAAACAAAGTTAAGGGCGATCCTCATGAAACAGTTGCGCACGATCCTCATAAAACAAAGTTGCGCACTTTCCTCATGACATAACACTTCGACCGAGTCTATAATAAATTTTCTAGATGAACTATATATAAATTTAGCTTTGAAATAATGTGAGCTATACATGGCTAATAATTTTAAAAAAAAAAAAAGTATACAGATACACACGCGCGCGCGCATGAACAATATGGGACTGTCGATTAAAAAAAAAAATGTTTAAAAAAAAAAAAACAAACTACTCAGAGAGCGGCAGTTTGATGGCAGAGCCCGATAACATGCAAATGTTAATAATTTACCCACTTCTCTCCCTTTGATGTGGAGCACAAGTGGTTGAGAGTTGGACGCTTAGATACACGCAGGGTTAGCTTTTGTGTTCTTTTTAGTTTTTTCCACCGACCTTAACTAGTCGCTTTGTCCTGCAAGGCTGCAAGGTAATAGACAGACTTCAACTATACCGCATACACGCGGGTGGGGTGGGGGTGGGGGACCTATCTACCAATCAATTGGCCCGCGCGGTACAACAGACTAACTTTTATAATTTCAGACATCATGTTTACCAGTCTCAAAAGACAAAATAATTATGAAAGAACGAATTATTTTTATTTACAAATTGATTTCCACGTTTTAGCCAAAAGAATTCAGTAACCTAGTTTAAGTTTTAAACATCGTAACTTACTGTTTCCACAGAACAGTTCAATTTTTCACTGTTAGACTGATCATAGTTTCTCGGTCCAAACAAATAATTATATTTATTTTTTAAACTGAAAAGCAAATATATATTATGACTAAGAAATTCATCAAAGAAACATAAACATGGCGACTTCAATATTAGCAAGATTGCGGCTGTTGTAAATGCCAACTGATTAAATTATATCAAAGAGGCGTGGCCTTTACATGATCCCTAATTTATCTTCTGTACAAGAAGAGCACAATAAGAGTCAAGCAATAAAAATAAAAATAGAAGATATTTTGCACTTAGCAAACTTGGCAATAATACTAGCAATACAACAACAAAGAAAATATTACTCGTAAGAAATGTTTGTGAAAATACTGGCAACACAATAGCAGAGAGAACAGCATTGGTAAAAGAGGAGGCATTAAACTGTATAATCTTGGCACAAACACTAGAATACATCAAATAAAGTTTCATACTTTGGAAATTTAACAAATAAAGTAAACAAGTAAAAATCTTACTGCTAAAACTACATCAGAGGCAATATACTTAAGAACCTTAACAAAATCATTGGAACAGAATATAGCAGAAGAATTATTATATTCAAGAAACCTTAAATACTGGCAGTATGACAGCAAAAGATTATCATTTAGGAAACCTTAGCAAAGGAATTATTATCATTTAGGAAATCTTAGCAAAGGAATTATCATTTAGGAAATCTTAGCAAAGGAATTATCATTTAGGAAATCTTACAATACTAGTAATATAACAGCAGGCAAAGAAACATGTTTAGTGATTTCTACAAGAAGAATACTGATAGGGAACTTGTATATCAGGGAAAGAGAACTACTAGAGAACCTTAGTGCTAGCATCCTCAGAGACATTATCATAATTAGGAACAAGTGTGTCAAACGCAAAGAAAAGAAAGAAAAAGAACATTTTCAATATCAAAACATTGTTAAGAACAAGATCAAGAACGAGGTCAAACATTATTAAGATCAAGAACAAAAACAAGGTGTAAATATTATTAAAATAAGAACAAGATTAAAACGTTATTAAGATCAAGACCAAGAACAAGATTAAAAAGTTATTGAGATCAAGTACAAGATTCAAACATTAAGATCAAGACCAAAAACAAGACGAAAACATATTAAGATCATTGTCAAGATTACGATTAAAACACTATTAAGAACAAGATCAAAAACAAGATAAAAAATTATTAAGATTCCGATCGAGAACAAGGTTTATAAAAGCATTAAGACCAACATGAAGAACAAGATTAAAATAGCATTAAGATCAACAATATCAAGTACACGATTAAAACAGCATTAAGATCAAGAACACGATTAAAACAGCATTAAGATCAAGAACATGATTAAAAACAGCATTAAGATCAAGAACACGATAAAAACAGCATTAAGATCAAGAACACGATAAAAACAGCATTAAGATCAAGAACACGATAAAAACAGCATTAAGATCAAGAACACGATAAAAACAGCATTAAGATCAAGAACATGATTAAAAACAGCACCACTCAATAACAACCGACTCCACGACTCCAACTTCACTCAAAAGCAACCGACTCCATGACTCCAGCTCCACTCAAAAACAACCATCTCTACGACTCCGACTCCACTAAAAACAACCGACTCCAAAGCTCTGGTTACCACGATTAGAAACAAGAAATACATGAGGCATCAGGACCTAATAGTGACCACATATAAACGCAAGAACTACAAAAGACAACAAGGACACAATTGCGACCACAAATAAAAGCAAGAAATACAAGACACAGCAGGACACAATAGTGACCACACATAAAAGCAAGAAATACAAGACACAACAGGACACAATAGCAACCACAAATAAAAGCAAGAAATACAAGACACAACAGGACACAATAGCGACCACAAATAAAAGCAAGAAATACAAGACACAACAGGACACAATAGCGACCACAAATAAAAGCAAGAAATACAAGACACAACAGGACACAATAGTGACCTCAAATAGAAACAAGAAATACAAGACACAACAGGACACAATAGTGACCACAAATAGAAACAAGAAATACAAGACACAACAGGACACAATAGTGACCACAAATAAAAGCAAGAAATACAAGACACAACAGTGACCTCAAATAGAAACAAGAAATACAAGACACAACAGGACACAATAGTGACCACAAATAAGAAGAACAAATAAATCGAGAACATTCGACTGCATTAGTTGCATGCATATATGACAAAACCATCCAAGTAGAGAGAACAAGTGATGCGAAGAAAATGGGTGGCCTGTAGTAAAAGAAATTAAGCAGTTCTGTAGAGTGGGTTCTTCTATACACAGAATGGTTCTTTTGTTATTGCTGTTGCCTCAATATCGTTACTAGACCGTAAGGGGGACGGGGGGACTGATTGACTCAGGGAAGTGGGTGTACTCTTTCTTCATGATCTAGCTATAAATAAACTGAGTGATCTAAGAGAATTGATAGGTTCATTGTTGTGGTCAAAATAGATCTGATCAAAAAGGTAACACGTTTATAAGAGAATGTACTAAATTATGAATAATGGAAGGTAATTGGATTGGTTGTATAAAACATTATTATAAAATAAAGTAATATATTTTAGACTTATAAAAAAAACGAAGCGAATTTCTGTGGAAAAAGATCACGCTTGAAGTGTAAAGGCTGTTTGGAAAAAGTGCAAAATAAAGAAGTAATTTTTCCACATTTCTGCGTTGAGTCCTGCTTGCTTCTCCGCAGCAAATTTATCGGCAGCAAACTGTGTTAATGTAAGCATACATTATCCCATATCCTGTGCAAAAATCGTCTACCTTCCATACAAATCTGCCCATCACGGCAACCGAATAGCACTTGTGAACAAATGTTTCGCACAATTAGCATACACCCTCATTTCTTGGCCATTTGTCTCGCAGCGCTTTGCTGTAAACAAGAACACTGCGCAGACAGATTGAAATAACATTGCAGACTTTGGGTCCCCTGACTTTAGAATCATGCCTTCACTTCCACCTTCGTCATCGCGACAGCAGGCGGCGGTGACAGATGAAAAGGTGAGGGGCAGTGGATGGGGGCAAACTGGTTGAGTTGTGTGCACATGAAAACCGCACCATCACTACCTTTTTATCTAACCTGCCCATCACACCCGGGATGTTTACGACTTAGAAAGACGAGTCTGTGAACAGACAAACCGTTTAATGGTCCTCTGCTTGATCACTTTCGATAAGAACACGAGGCCTGTTAAAAGAGACAGCCAACTCACGCTCTCCCTACACCACAAAATGTGCCATATTTAAATTTTAAAAAAACCACCTCCCCTTTCTTCCACAGTAAGCTCCCTGTACGGCTTAAGGACAGAGTGAACTTCTTTACACTACCCAGTAAAAGTCCACTCTCATTTGAGTGATGATATATATGTTAATTGACTGCTTATGTCTACGGTGTGACACAGAAAATGCAAATAATGCAAACA
Source organism: Sinotaia quadrata (assembly GCA_028829895.1). Classification (NCBI taxonomy): domain Eukaryota; kingdom Metazoa; phylum Mollusca; class Gastropoda; order Architaenioglossa; family Viviparidae; genus Sinotaia; species Sinotaia quadrata. The sequence goes on from CM054182.1 coordinate 14,325,375, forward strand.
ATTAATTAAATATTTTAATTCTTAAAAGTTTGTATAAATTTTAACCAAGTAATATTTATTTATACTTGTTACATAGAATTAATTATAAACAATATAATCCCTACAACTAATTGGAAGAGGAACCGCTTGTGTTATGGCTAGCGATTATATAATTGGAATGTTTGGAATGTCACAGCTGCACACTTTAGCCACGCTTCATTAGAGACTAATCGATATTGGTCATGATATGCCATTGCATAAATAGGATTAAAAACCTCACATAGCTGCTCAAAATCTGAATCATAGGCCAATGCCAGCTGACCATATTTAATGAGTCTATAGTTAATAAACATGAAAGATTTTACTCCTTTGGAAAAACGAGACTCTGCAACTCTAGTTTACCAAAACAACTTAATCTTGCCAGAGGGCGGATGCTATGACATCACTGCATATACCTTATGATTCTAGAACCTTCTGAAAAATGGCGGACCGATAGTATAAATATTACGTCCATGCTTCACCGTGGTACTACTGCGTCCCGAGTTTTTAACTGGTTTATTCTGTGAGAAGGCCACAACGGTAAGTCTGGAAAAGGTATAGACTAAGCATGTAAAACTAAACTCAAATACATTTAATCTTTTAACAATTCAGTCATGCATACTTTAGGGAAAGTACTTCTCAAGCTGGTAAAGGGACATATGGGGGCAAGAGTTGGAAATGCTGTAATACCTAGCTAAATATTAACTTGCAGGAAGTATTTCACTCTGGATGAGTAACACCTAGAAGAGGAGAACAATTAGTGTAATTGTTGATTCTAGGGCTTGACTTACTCTCCCTGACTGTGACAACAGTGTATTAACTATATTAATAAAATATAATTAATTATTAATTCACTGGGGTGAAGATTTCACCCAGGTTGTTACACTAGGATAAACTAAACAATTGTCCAGCGTTAATCAAATATTGATGTGAAGTGATGTAAATGTCAATGATCTTTTGATTATATTCATATGCTGTATATTTGTTGATTTAATAAATTTATTGTTAAATTTATTGGCCTTCTTGTACATATTGATGACCATATGTTGGAGAGAGTGGGTAGATGGGTACTCACTCAATATAGATTAAAAGATGAATTTGTCTTCTCCTTTGGTAAGAAGTTTTCCACCTATGGAAATATTGTGTGACAGTAAATGTTTGTCTTTATTGTTGTGGAGGAGAGAAAATGTTTACAGCACCTGCATATCTGCCAAGTGAGAGAGACAAGTAGTGTCTTCTCGAGAATTATTAATAACATAAATTAAGATTCCCATCAATTGTAATTAGTTATGGATGATTAAATAATAATGATAACTAAAACCTAAGGTAGCATAGGCATTACACACGTTATCTTGGTTTTTTGACAGAACAGAATGACAGACCAGAGACACAGTTCCATGGACCACGTATATGATCTCATATACATATACTTCACTGAGACCCTAGATGACACATCAGGCAAGCCTTAAGCTGAGTGGTCTTAAAAGACCAAGAAACTGAACAGCTTCAGTCAAGATTCAATCAAATTCAATTGAAATTTAATCAAAATATTTTAGAGTTTACTCAGAAACATTCAGTGTTCTCTTTAGTTTGTTCATTCAAAAGAACCAAATAACTACCTCAGTGCCATAAGACTCAAACAAACTTTCTCTTACATCAGATGGTTGTGATTATGAACTATAGCCATTTATTTATAAACTCTAATTGTAACTGTTGAGTTTTTCACTATATTTAACCATGCTGAGTTATGTTACTTCTAGTTGAATACATTTATTGTTGGTACTTAGACAACTCATGTTAGCATTGCCCCTGTTGCTGTGTTTGGATGTTGAACAAATTCACAATTCTTGTTTTTTGTTTGGTGTTTATAACAAATTCACGAAATATTGTTTTTATTTGACATTAAACAAACTTACTATATGCAGGACAAATTCACAAAGTGTTTTGTTTATTTTGGCATTGAAGAGTTTAAAATGATCAGTGTAATTAGTCATTAGACAACTTAAAAATTATTTGTGTGATTGGCCATTAGCAAAATAAACATGGCATTCTGTGTTGTGTGCACCTCGTTAGACAGCTGTCGCAGTGTTCTTGTGTTCCTGTTCGCTCTGTGTGTCAGTTCATGTTGCAGCGTGCAGTAGAGTACTGTAGTTGGCATTATATTCACACTACTGCATTATATTAAAGTGTAAGGTAGTTAATGGAATTTGGTTTTTTTTTCAATGCGCAAACAAACAAACAACAAAGCACTAGAGCTCGGTTCCTATCGCACGCATTACAGCACAGACGTCATTGAAATGTTGATGGCTTGAACAAAGCCATCATGATTAACGACCTCACGCCTGGCCGCACGGCTTTTGTAAGCCTAGCAGCGCGGAGTGCTAACTGACACGGGATATGGAAATCGTGACAGTGTATTGTCATGAAAAATTAACTACGCTGATTCCACCGCCTAGACCAGTCACATACAGTCACACTTCCCTCTGTCACTGCTGGCTAGCTAGTCAGTCGTGTTCCGCCTCTTGACCCTTGCTTGCCAGACAGCCACGCTCCGCCTCCTGTCCCTTGCTTGCTAGACAGCCTTGTTCCCACTCTCCTAAGTTCGGCTATTCGCCCTCTCATACATGTCAAGTGTAATTTGCACGTGCATCGCAGCGCCATTACAGGGCACGTCAAAAAGGTCTAGTTGATTTATGCCCTGTCAATTTCTACAACGTGTTTATGAGTGATCGGCTAACGGCATGAATTATGGGTAATACCTTCGCTATTGCACCTGCATTGGGAGGTGTGCGCGGCAACTGTCAACTTGTCCCGGCTGTCTAGCTTGTCGCGGCTGTCGAGCGGTGAGGCGGCAGGTGGTTGCCACTAACGTCTGTGGCGCAGAATGACAGGAATGGGGCCGGAACGGTTAGTTCTGTCAGGAAACTGTTTCACGTGGGAAAAGAATATTTCAGTCAAATGCATGAATAATTTTACAGAGTTTATTTATGCATGATAGAGTAGTGTTAGTCAGAAGTAATGCAAATATATATATTTTTTTTACAAATGCATAAACAATTTTACAAAGTTTTTTTTTTTTTATACAGGATAAGTTCAAGTCAGAAGTAATGCAAAACATATACCTGTATTATAATACTCCTATACAATAGACCTTAAATCAGAACAGTAATTCCAAGATTAGATTATTGTTAAGCATAAGAAAACAACAAGATACCATGTATAAAATAACTGCAATATGAATTCTCCCACATTTTAATATACATTTGCATATTTTGATCTATAATTTTTAAATGAGATGCTATTTCTAATTTGTATGACTTGGAAATGTACAAAGTTTATTTCTGACGTAAAAGTCCACAATGGAAAATGGTGGAAGGGGAGATAAGCTGAGTGAGTGTGCGTAGAGTAGTAACCGCTGGATGGGACTATGTTATTGTTCGTGAGAACACTTCATCCCTAGCAACTAAGCAGTAGTGCTGTCGGCTTAGACGTTAGATCTGGAGTCTTGGTTTTGACTTGGTTATGAGTTAGGCAACATTAATTAGGCTGATGTGACTGTGGCGTGGGGTTTTAAAAGATATAAAATAATTAAAATCTAACGTGGCCAACCACACGTCCACCCGCACTTCAGTGGTGTCAAGCGTCACGAGTTAAAAAAACATGATTACAAACGTCTGACGTCACGAGTATATTTTTTAAAAAAACATTACGATTGCAAACGTCTGCGGCAAGACCCTCAATCCCAACCTGACAGAGATAGGAAAACAAAGGGAAGGTAAAAAAAAAAAAAAAAAAAAAGACCCCAACCAACCAAATACTCGTGAACTTGGAGAAAAAAAATAGAAAACTTTATAAGGAAAAAGTAATGGTGACTGAAAGAATTTATAATGAAATTAATCACAAAGACCCGAGTACGACATTAGAGTTCGCTGTTTGGCTTTGTGTTGACATTATGGCGGGAAAGGAGGTCATGTATATTCTGTTTCCTTGGACTTGCCAGGCTGTGACTGTTGATAGGCTGACTGATGATGGCGGCAGGTAGTTGGTGCAGACTGTGAGCTTTGCGTCCCTAGGTGTGCATCGAAAAGTGAATGCCGGCCTCTGCATGTTAGAGAAGTGCACGACGGGGTAAGCAAGGTAGGATGTTTGGCATAGGCGTGGCACATAAAATTCCGATTCTACAACACATGTATATTGATATCCACTAAGTATCGTGTGAACACATGTATATTGATATCCACTAAGTATCGTGTGAACACATGTATATTGATATCCACTAAGTATCGTGTGAACACATGTATATTGATATCCACTAAGTATCGTGTGAACACATGTATATTGATAACCACTAAGTATCGTGTGAACACATGTATATTGATAACCACTAAGTATCGTGTGAACAGTAGGGTGGGATTAAGTGCACCAAACGCACGTCACTCATAGGTGGAGAAATAAGGAAAGACAGATGACAAGTAAACAATGATGGAAAATCAGAAAAGAATGAGTTAAAATTACGAACTTACATAACATAGATATCTAAACGCTAACATAATTATAATTGCAACTACTGTTACACGGTTTTAATTTTAAGTTCAAGCTGACCGACCTTTCTCCTCAAAAAGACCCTTTTACCAGTGCCATTTTCTGAGGGAGGGTGGCAGGATGGTCCTATTCCGACTGCGTCTGTCTGGACTCTAAAACCCAAAGGTGATTTTCTACACAGAGAGAAAGACACTCACGTGATTATTCTGGCTAAATATCTGGGATATTATTGCAAAGCTGACCCAGAGGACGGGATGGCTGTATAACGTCGCTAGGACCTCTCACAAGAGGGGTGATGGTGACGGCATAGAGATGCGAGGACGCCATATCTACTGTTCGACTTACTCTCCTTAGGGCCTTGTAGTAGGGGTTCCGCTATCTACGCGCCCACAGGAATTGCGTTAAAACTTTTCATCTTCGCGAGTTTAACAATAGATCCTAACGCTAGAGTCGTAAAGATGAATGCAAGTTAGGCGGCCGGGTCTCATACCACGACAGTGGCTATGAACTTGATATTAGGTGACATGTGTTCAAGGAATGTGGGTGTGGAAGATTTGAGAAAAGTCATAAATATTAATTAGCTGTAGGTGGATTCTTAAATTTGATTGAGTAAAAGAATGGGTCTAGAACTCTAGATAGAGATGGCCATGGTTACAAGTCTAAGAAAACCAGAGTGGAAATTCTATTCTTTACTCTTTGCAAATAACTCTTTGGGTGAGCGTTAAAGACTGATTAGGAACAAAGAAGACCCTTGGCTGGAAAAGGTAAAGGGTATGTGTATTGTGTGAATGTTTAGGATTTATTAAGAATGTTATGCTATTTAACACATGTCTAATTTTTATTTGTTGCAAAGGTATAAGCCAAAATAAGTATTTATTAATGGAGTAATTTGCAATATATTTGCATTCTACAACTACCTACGTTTAAATTCAATTTCAATCTTTATTCTTAACTCTCTTCAAACAGCAACATAGCAAAATCGTCCACTTTTGTACATTGTATATGATTACCTACAAACATTCTACTTTAAAAACCAGTTTTAGGGAGTTCTCTTGCTATAGAAAATTCTTCTCTCTAATCATTTTTGAATTCAGTGTGGAAGAAGAAAGTCTGGCTTTGAAAGGCAGTTATTAGCGTGATGGTGAGTTTAAACTGACTGATTGGGAGAGAATGGACTTAGGGATATTTCATGTCTGTGACGGAAAAATGCTAATTACGCAATTAATTTAATTAATATTTAATTAATTTTGCGAATTTTTCAAATTCTTAAATCAAATTTTGATTTGAATTTCACAGTTCAAATCTGAGTGGAATTGGTTTGACGTAAACAACGCTGACCCACATCCACAAATGAAGGGAGTTAGGATTATAGGTCACTAATTCTTACATAACATGGGCATACTTCTGGCACCTCACATACTCAGTCTATTATGTGCGTGCATTCAGCCATGACTATGGAGGCAATAGGCACAGGAAGAAAAACAAATCCTAGCCAAGTGTTCTTCTATTCAGGATGGCATTTTGTTCAGATATGTTCAATATAGGACGACGGTATTGTGTTCAGAGAGACTTTTATATTCAGAATGGCATTTTCCAATACCTCAGCCATTCTTGTCTTCTTGCATTACTAATCTTATTCAGGCATATTTAGAAGAAAGATTTCCTGTTTTTTCATGCCCACTACCGTTTTACAAGGCATATTGTCTACTGCACAGTAAATAATCTTTTTAATTACTCATTTTATTGATACTTTATGCCAATGGCACTTAATTTTTGTGCCACTGACAGTTTACATTTTGCACTGCAGCTCCACCTGGTGTTTCACTCGCCACTCGTTGGAATGCTGGCGCTCACTTCATGGCGGCCTTCCATCGTCTCTCGGAGTAAGACCCCAAGTTGAGCAGTAAACTCCCATCACTCGTTTTCTCTCCGCTGTTATCGCGATGGCGCTGATGTACGGCGCGTCTGTTGCCGCCCATTTCTCGCCAACCTGCACTATCTTGACGCGCACTGCGGGACGGTTCCAGCGTCAGTTCTGATAGCGCAAGCTGCAGACGTCAATCGGTGCCCAGATAGAGAGGCTATTTTCCGCCACTCGTGATCTATTGGGACAAGCGGACAGATAGCGGCGACAGCCAAGTGTACCCGGACGACAGGCAGCGACCTCGAGACAAATTGAAATTTCCTCCGCTCTCCAACTTTGTAGGTGACGACAACTCTTGCCACCAAGACACCCCAGCAATGGTACACAACGTCGGATGTGGCGATGCAAAGACTGTGGCGTTACCGTAGTCGGAGTCTGGATAGCAGTTTACTATTATTGCCAAACAGAAACTATTGCTATCAATTTAGCAAATATGAGATTGTAGCAGCCTACTATTGCTAATCAGAAAATAGTATTTCAATGTAGCAAGTATTAGAGTGCAGGAAACATAAAATCTTATCAGCCTGCAGTCGGACTAACTTTCAATGTAGCAAGTGTTAGAGTGCAGCAAACATAAAATCTTATCAGCCTGCAGTCAGACTAACTTTCAATGTTGGCAAATATCTGAATGTACCAGAATTGTTCACAATGTGTAATCTCCCAATTCATTCACTAAGGTCGCAATACGGTGCGAAATAAACATATTAAATTATTTTTAATTCAGGCCTTCTTGGCTTTTTGGGTCTACTGTCAACAAAATAATGTTGGTGGTTGTTCAATCAAGTACGATAAATAAATGGTTGCGTTTCACTAGTCGCTGTATTAAGTCAAACATTTAAAAAATTCTCAGGGTTAGGAAAACGCATTCTACTAGTTCTTCGTTACATAGCCCTGGTACATTTCCCCTCCCTCTCTCTCTCTCAGTCTCTTTTTATCTCTCCTAATTTTTTATCTCACACTCTCTCTTTCTCAACCGCAGTCTCGTTCTCTTAATCTCTCTCTCTCCCTCTCTTTCTTTCAGTCTTTTCTTTTTCTCTTAATCTCTCTCCCTACTCTCTCCTTCTCTACCTCTCTCTCCTCCTCTCCCTCTGTCTCCTTCTTTTACTCTCTCTCTATTTCACTCTCTCTTAGTATTTCGAACGAAATTATAACTGGCACTGTCCTAAACTGCAAGAAGGGTTTCCGCTACATGATGATGAAGTAACATGAAATAGATTGTTGACTACTGAAATAACTTGAAATGACTTCTTGAAATAGATTGTTGACTATTGAAGTAAACTATAAATGTCCTATTGATGAAGTTTGATGACGAACTGACTAAACAGTAAATGACTTGTTGATGTAATTTGCTGACGAGGTGAGACAACTGTAAATGGTTTGTTTAAGTAGACACTTCAAATTTATACAAACCGTGAGTGGTCTTCGGGAGAGTAAGTGATGAATGCTGTTTGCTACCAGAGATATGATTGTCAAATCAACTCCAGAAACAAGATTCTTGTGCAACGAATTTGTCTTGGCAAAGGGAAAGGATTGTCTCTCTTGGGATGAGTCACAATAAAGATATGCTTCAAGAGGGATGACAGGAGATTTGTCTGGCTCCAAACCAATATAACAAACTAAGTATCTGACGTAAGCAGCCCACCCTCCCTCCCAAGAAACCTCGCCTAATGTTATTACCAGACTGTTTACAATAAATTGATTCAATATAGAATCATGTAATAAGCCATGTGCATTCATTTTCGAAGGTCTGAACTCAAAGGCACTATCAAGTCAGAATTTTTGTCTCTTTCTCCAGGGCGCATTGAAACATGCTGTGTAGACACATTCCAGACTATTTCCATAATTTTTTTCAGAATATTTACGGAAAGTTTTAGGTTTGGGCAAAGAAAAGTCTTATTGCAAATACTGAAACTAATATTCTGGTTTTTGCCCAAAGTCAGCAGGAAATCATCATATTAGGTGACTTTCCTTCGTTGAGAGAAACTGTATTTGCCCTCCAGCAAATATTCAAAGCAGAAAGAGCAAATTACATTTGCTTTCAAAAAAATGTTTTACGAGGAAATGAAGGGTGACATTACTGACATGCAAAACATGTTTAAAGGGAGGGCTCAGATAAGCTTTAAGAAGGGTACATCCAAAATATGTTTTAAGAGGTCGGGGGCGAGGGGCTTACATAAATATAAATAAATACAAATAAAACTAGGACTAAGTGAAGCGAAAACTAGACGAAATTGTACAAATATTACACGACGCCGGTTATGATTTCGTCAAAAATAGGTGGAGCTAAGTCATATGACGCTAAGTAAGCATCTGACATTGTGTTTAAGATGGGCGTGGGTTAGATATGTCATATAACGCTTCAGTAAACATCTGAGGATTGTTCAAAAATGGGTGTGGCTGCCTCATATGACACTACAGTAAACATCTGACAATTGTGTTTAAAGTAGGTGTAGCTGCGTCATATGACACAGCAGTAAACATCTGACAATTGTACTTAAAGTAGGTGTAGCTGCGTCATATGACACAGCAGTAAACATCTGACAATTGTGTTTAAAGTAGGTGTAGCTGCGTCATATGACACTGCAGTTAACATCTGACGATTGAAAATAGGTGTGTGTATCTGCGACATATGACAGTCTTATGTAGCAAAAATAATAAAAAGTTTTTTTTTCAGTTGATAAAGTACGAAGACGTCTATTACATGACATATTTAAACTTAGGTTAAAAGGTCCGCATCGTCAGTTAGCATCATATGATGTAGTAAATTAGTTTATGCCGTTACAAGCTTATAGTTAGGGAATGGTTCAACGGAAATATGTATATCACATATATTAAAAGGGTAGGTTCCTAAGCTTGATGTAGCTGATGGAATATGAATGAGGAATTAACACATGAAATTTGATTGAAATTGTGGGAGTACTTCCGGCCGGAGTCAATTTTTTTCGCACTGTACTGTGGTGTTGAGAAACTACGATTGTTCACACCACATTCAGCGTAGACAGACGACCCCGAATGTGTTTGAGAGTCTTCACCTTATTCCCGGAATCAAGAACAGGATGTGTTTGAGTCTTCACCTTATTCCCGGAATCAAGAACAGGATGTTTTTGAGAGTGTTCACCTTATTTCGGGAATCAAGAACAGAGTGTGGTTAAGAGTCTTCACTCTATCCCCGGGGTCAAGAACAGGTTGTGGTGAGAGTCTTCATCTTGTCCCGGGGTATGAAAGAAGCTGAGCACTTTGACCCGTCTCCCCGTCAACCTTTTCCAGCAGCATTGAGACTTCTGCTTGCATCTTGTAGGACACGTTTTCGATTAAAAGTGAAAAATTGCAAATCGGTTGGTGTTATCGGGCGCGGGGCGAGTGCTTGATGGGTTTATCGACAGCGGTTTGGCCTGTTAGTTGCGAACTAATCACATGTCGGTCACAATGGCCGAGCGCCAGGCAGTTCTCGCCGCCCGATGTGTAAACTAGACGATTACACCCACTCCGCGGCCGACAATCAATCCTAGACAAGGAAAACTTCAAAGCCCACCGTACACGCTTCGAGTTTAATTTTGTTTTTCTTTCAAACTTAATGGAAGGGTGAACTACCACAAGTAAGCACTCTCGCCTAGGAGTGTTGCACTGTCTGAGACTGAGACAACTGGCGAAACTACCAGCGCTCAGTGGCATTCTATCCGTTGTAGTGGTCAAAATTGTTCGAATACCATAAGGACTATAACCACAGTTTATCAAATGTACTCGGATCCACGTGGACTATAAATAAAGTTTATCACATTGTATTCAGTACCACAAAGACTGTACATTTTATCATATATATTCAGAGCCACAAAGACTATAAGCACAGTTTATCTAATGTACTCAGAGCCACAATAACTATAAACACAGTTTATCAGATGTGCTCAGAGCCACAAGGACTATAAATATAATTCATCGCATGTACTTAGAGCCGCAGAGACTATACTTACAGTTTATCACTTGGTTTTTGTTAGCCAGTCACGCCACTGCAAGGTTTGTTCATCGTTCCATGCTGTCAATAACTTTTGCCTTATCAATTGCCAATTGGTCCTTTGTTCCTCTGCTGACAGATGTAGCACCCTTTTGTTCATTGGTTAGAAGTTTGTTTGTTTCAAGGTCAGTCATGATTTTATCAGATATAATTCCTGATAGTAACTTTCAGGCGGTTGATAGGCATGTGATTGGATGATAGTTGTTTCTTTCATAATCATACTTGTTTTTCCCTTTACCATCCATGCTGGCAGAGTTCTTGGTTTGTTTAATGTCTTTAATGTTGTTCAGCAAGTCTACCATGTAAGGAGGTAAGATATTTCAACCAGAATATTTGTACATGGTCTGGGGCTTTCCAGTTTGCCATTTTTCGTACCTTCTTCTTGATGTCTTTCTCACTGAGTGTATGTAACGTTGCATTGTTCAGGTGTTTGTTTATGATCGCCTTTCAGTTCCTGAATCTATCTGGCTGAGGTGTTATGTGTATTTGGATTATTCCAAATGTTTTCCCAAAAGGTCTTGGTGTCCTGAATGTTTGGCATTTGTTGTTCTGTTCTGGAATTTTCTTTAAGTTCTTGGTATAGTTTTCCAGAGTCAGTTTGGAATGTTTTGTTCTGTTTAAAGTCTATCTTTTAGATCTAATACTGCTCTCCAGATCACTTATGTTTACTATCTCTACTTTAGGCATGGAAAGTCTATCTTTTAGATCTAATATTGCTCTCCTGATCACTTGTGTTTACTATCTCTACTTTAGGCATGGAAAGTCTATCTTTTAGATCTAATATTGCTCTCCTGATCACTTGTGTTTACTATCTCTACTTTAGGCATGGAAAGTCTATCTTTTAGATCTAATACTGCTCACCAGATCACTTATGTTTACTATCTCTACTTCAGGAACTACACGTGTATCTTTCTAAAAAATAAGTTTTTTGCGAAATCAGTGAAGCTACATTTGCATTTCAAATACTTTTTAATCAAACAATCCTACAGTATTATGTATGCTTTCCTTAAACGGAATGCCCTCTGACAAAATGTCTGCAAACAATTGTTTCGGGCTCCAGATTTGTGTCTGGTGGAGGAAATGATTAATTAACATTTATATTTATTATTCTTCTTTATATCCTAGTAATGTAAATAATTTATGAGAACTTATATATAAAGTAATTATATTAGTCATCTAGGATATATATATATATATATATATTGTCTGTGTTAGTCATTTGAGAGAACTTATATATGTTAACAGTATTAATAACTTACCTAAGCAATGACATAATTAAATCTAAAACAATAAGGTGTCAGTGTTGGCACAGATTAAATATCGAACTTATTATTAGAGAACATGAAACGAAATTACACTTTTCCCATCTATCTTACCTAATAGAAAACGACATACCTCTAAATAGTATAGGGACTCTAACCCACCAACAGCAGTCCAATCAAGGGAGATAAATGGCACTTACCAGCTCCCTTTTAAACAACCGTCCTCAATGGAACCTATTATAAAATGAAAGAGAAGAAAAAGAAATAAACAGTAAAAGTAAAGTACAATCAAAGAGTAGGTCCTAAGAAAGATGAATGTTAATTAATACTAAATTAACTTATAGAAGGCAGGGTAGAGCAGTAGAATTTTAAAATAACTTAGAGAAGGCAGGGTAGAGCAGTAGAATTTTAAAATAACTTATTGAAGGCAGGGTAGAGCAGAAGAGAATGACCAGTTAGTTCCCAGAATTTTCAGCGGGTTGGGCGGTGTTGTGAGCTGGGAGTCCACCCCTCGAGCCGATATGGGTGTCTTTGGAAAGTACGTGTTGCCAGTTGATTCGGAGGTGAAGTAAGTAGGTTGCTTCAGGGCCTGCCGAGACAGATTCTGAAAACAAAAAAAAAACAACAAAAAAACAACAACGAAAGAGCTAATTCAGAGAAGAGCAAAATTCATTTGGAGAGATATCTAGTTAGATTCCGCTTCTCATTTTCTCCCACCACCACCCATCCACCCACTCCTGTGCAAAATCGGTTGTAATACACTCACACCAAATAAGTCAGTCTGTCAGAAGTGTGTCATGTGCAAGTCGTGCTAGTCATTTGGAAGATCTTAATTATGTACTAGTCATTTGGGAGATCTGATATATATAATGGTCATTTGAGAGATCTTATATATGTACTAGTCATTTGGGAAATCTTATATATGTACTGGTCATTTAGGAGATCTTATTTATGTACTAGTCATTTGGGAAATCTTATATATGTACTAGTCATTTGGGAGATCTTATTTATGTACTGGTCATTTAGGAGATCTTATTTATGTACTAGTCATTTGGGAAATCTTATATATGTACTGGTCATTTAGGAGATCTTATTTATGTACTAGTCTTTTAGGAGATCTTATTTATGTACTAGTCATTTGGGAGATCCTATTTATGTGCTAGTCATTTGGGAGATCTTATTTATGTACTAATCATTTGGGAGATCTTATTTATGCGCTAGTTACAGTAATCATTTCAGAGAAGTTGATTGATCGTGTGGAGCAGTATTGAGGAGAAAGCCGTGAACTCTGTGCCATATGTTAAAGGCCTTCCATGTTACATTATTTCGTCCCAGGTTGGCTCCGGCACTTCATTAGCCTAGAAAACACTTTTGACGATTAATACCAGCGATTGGACGATTAAATGACGACTTCCTGCCGACTCTTGACGATTAATACCAGCGATTGGACGATTAAATGACGACTTCCTGCCGACTCTTGCGAAGGAAAAAAAATTCATGCAATATCGATTTCTATCACCTTGACATTAGACTGTCGAGTGCGTGCGATCAAAATTTTGGTCATTTGGATGTAGGCTATCGGTCCAATGTATGTAAACCGAACTTTCACCTTGACATTAGACTGTCGAGTGCATGCGATCAAAATTTTGGTCATTTGGATGTAGGCTATCGGTCCAATATATGTAAGCCGAACTTTCACCTTGACATTAGACAGTCGAGTGCATGCGATCAAAATTTTGGTCATTTGGATGTAGGCTATCGGTCCAATATATGTAAGCCGAACTTTCACCTTGACATTAGACTGTCATTACAGTGTGCGAATAGGGTTTGTGTCGAGTAGCATTATTGTCACTTTAACATGTGTTTGTCCAATGCATTTCAGGAGGATCCCTGTCACTTTGATAATCGGCTGACTGTCCATCGCAAGTGAACAGGATTTCTTTCAGCTTTTAGACTGTTTAATGAGATTCGCATATTTCTCACTTTGAAATTAGGCTGTCCGTCCAATATATGCGAGTAGAAATTCTGTCACTTAAAAATTAGATTGTCTGTTCAACACGCGGATTTAAGAGTATTTTCAGTTTGACATCAGGCAGTCATTTCAATGCCTGCTAGTAGGAATTCTTTAACTTTAATATCTTTCTCTGTGTGGTAGAATTTCATCTGGCCATGAGAATACATATAATACGTGTTGGGTGTTTAGAATGTCGTTAGGCTATATATAGTGTGAGTGAGTAAACTGTATTTTTACTTTGTTATAGACTATAATTTAGTGCAAATAGGTTATTTCATCTTGAAAGTAGATTATATATCTAATGCGAGTAGGTATATTTCACATCGTCCTTTCGCTATATGCATAGTACAAGTAGATGTTTTTCATCATGTTATTAGACTCTATATCTAGTCCGAGTTGGATGTATTTAACCATGTTATTACACTCTCTATCCAGACCGAGTAGCGTATATTTCACCTAGTTATTACACTCTATATCTAGCACGAGTAGGGTGTATTTCACCATGTTATTATACTTATTTCATCTCGTTAGTACACTCTATATCTAGTCCGAGTAGGGTGTATTTAACCATGTTATTATACTTATTTCATCTCGTTAGTACACTCTATATCTAGTCCGAGTAGGGTGTATTTAACCATGTTATTACACTATATATCCAGACCGAGTAGCGTATATTTCACCTCGTTATTACACTCTATATCTAGCACGAGTAGGGTGTATTTCACAATGTTATTACACTATATATCTAGCGTGAGTATGGTGCATTTCATAATATTTATGAAATATATGTATTCTGAATATATTATTCACAAAAACTTCAGTCATTACAATCACTCACACTCGGAGAGTGAACTATACAAACATTTACGCAAAGGACAAAACGTAGACATTTATACAAAAGACATAAAGTAGACAGTGAGTTATACAAACATTTATACAAAAGACATAAAGTAGACAGTGAGCTCTACAAACATTTATACAAAAGACATAAAGTAGACAGTGAGCTCTACAAACATTTATACAAAAGACATAAAGTAGACAGTTAGCTATACAAACATTTATACAAAAGACAAAACGTGGACGGTGTAGAAAAAGAGTAAAAGAACAGTGAGAAAGTAAGAGAAAGAAACGGACAGGAGAGAAAGAAAGATGTGAAACATACAACTGGCGCGACAAAAAATGTCATAAAAATGCCTAGTAAAGGCGTGTGGCTGAAATGCTATATTAATTACAAGTGGCGAGGCTGATAGTGGGGCAATAACTGCGTACATATAAAGGCAGCTCCTGAGTAATGAAGTCACTTCACGGCAGCCATAGCGCACTGAATCATGGGACTCCGCCATTGTCTTGTCACCCAGAGAGCCGTCGTGAGCCATCAATGTCAACAAGCACGTAAAATATGGCGAGAGATTGGCAGGTCGATACATAGTGATTTATCTTCTCAAGCCCTGCGATGAAGTTCTCTTCGCTTTACAACGCTTCTAATGATGCCAAAACTAAGAGCAGGACACTCTCTCACATATACAGAAAAGTGTCACTGATGCACTGCCCTTGTGACAAATATGTCAATTCGAATCGACTTCACGGATCTCGTGGCTCTGTACTCAGAGGGACAAAGGGAGATTATCAAGCGTTAGTTGTGTTTTGTAACTTGACCTTAATGTACACGTAGAGGGACAAAGGGAGATTATCAAGCGTTAGTTGTGTTTTGTAACTTGACCTTAATGTACACGTAGAGGGACAAAGAGAGAGTGAAGCTTGTCAAGCATTAGTTGTTTTGTAACCTGGCCTTAATGTAGACAGTGCGATGGTTAGTACTAAAGTGATAGTTAGATAGACAGACAGACCGATAGAAAGACAGATAGATAGATAGATAGATAGATAGATAGATAGATAGATAGATAGATGCATAATGAACCGTTATGAAAAACATACAACATTGCAAAATAATGTTTGACACATGCTATGAAATATGCTTGGCGAACGTTTACGAGAAAATCTTTAATCCTGATCGGTAAAAGTTGTGAGAATTACCTTTCCAAAATTTGGACGCAAAAGAGCTCCTGGAAGTGTCTAAGAAATACTTTGAAGTTGAGTCTTAAGTTTGATGGAGTTTGTGCACACCACCCTATCAAGCACGGCAACACTAATTGGAGTGATTGAGAGGCAAGATGGCGACGGTTTTGTAGTCTTTCGAGACTGACAACGATTGGTGAGGAGCGATCACGCGGACGCTTTGGCATTGCCCTGCCACTTCTTCATCCAAGCCAGTCTGACAGTTGCTCACTCATGTCGACCGGGGAGCTTTTGAAGCCGTCACTTTCCATCTTGCTGAACCAGGCACACAATCTTCAGAGCCGCCAAATGTATAATTTCCAAGAGCGTCAATTTGTTTGGGCCTCTTCTTCGTTTCTCATAGTGTCAATTATAGTGCGCGCGGCCCTCTCAGAAATACCCCTAGTCTCCGTACCAGTGATAATGGGAACTTATAATTCAAGTTTCGTGAACTCTCACCTCGCTATTTGGGTCAGCTTTACGCATGCGGGCTGATTACAGAATGTACCTATTTATTTACTGTCGCTAGACTTTTGATATTTGCAAATAATTTGCTTACAGACATTAAAGATTATTTTCTCTGAAACAAATCTGTGTGTGGGTGATAACGAGAAACTTGACTTGAAGTTCCCTGAACTCTCATGTCAATGTCTGGGGCAAACTTTCATATACGGACCCATTAGGGAACTATGTAAATTTATGTTAACTCATTACAGAAATATTAAGCACATATTAATTTTACTTCAGCGTGGATTGTGATATATGGTTGTTGTGAGTTTTGTTTGGTTTTGTTTTTGGTCATTTTATTTTACACTTGCAAAACTTGATATCTTAAACAACACTGAAGCTGAAAGTTATTCTTACCATTTTTCAGTCAATCTCTTCTTTTCGTTACAGTCCTTCTGCGAGTTCTTTATGTTACAGATATTATTCTTTCTTTTACAGATCTGCGTGTTCTTTTTGTTACAGATCTGATGAGTGTTCTTTTCGTTACAGATTCTCTGCATGTTCTTTTTTTTATAACAGGTGTTCTGAGTGTTCTTTTTGTTACAGATCTTGTGTTTGCCGTTTATGAAAGTATTATGTTACAGATCTTTTGTGTTTGCCGTTTGCAAAAGTCCTTTTTTCGAAGATCGCATACGTTTGTCATTTGAGAAAATAATTTTTTGTTACAGATATTTGTGTTTGCTGTTGGAGAAAGTCCTTTGTGTCACAGATCTTAGGTGCTTGCTGTTTGAAAAATCCCTTCTTGTTACTGATCTTTTATATTTGCCATTCAGGAAAGTTTTTGTTTATACAGCTCTTTAAATTTGCCTTTCGAGAAAGTTTTTTTTTCTAACAGAACTTTTATGTATGCCATTTGAGAAAGATTTTTGTTACAGATCTTTTGTGTTTGCCATTTGGAAAAGTTTCTTGTTACAGATCTTTTGTGTTTACCATTTGAGACAGTTTTTTTGGTTGCCATTTCGGAAAGATTTTGTTACAGATCTTTTGTGTTTGCCATGTGGAAAATATTTTGTTGCATGTCATCTGAGTTTTCTCGATACAGAAAGTTTGTGTTTGCCCTTGGGGAAAGTTCTTGTGATAGATTGCCGTTGTTTACTTTTCGAGAAATTCCTTGTTATATCACTTCCAAATTTTCCTTTGGAGTGGTTCTCTGCTACAGATTTGTATGTGTTGACTGTATGGAGTGGTTCTCTGTTATAGATTTGTATGTGTTGAACTTTTAGAGTAGTTCTGTTTGCGATAGTTCTTTGTTACAGAACTATGTTGACTGTTTGGAGTAGTTCTTTGTTATAGATCTGTGTTGACTGTTTGGAGTAGTTCTTTGTTACAGATCTATGTTGACTGTTTGGAGTAGTTCTTTGTTACAGATCTGTGTTGACTGTTTGGAGTAGTTCTTTGTTACAGATCTGTGTTGACTGTTTGGAGTAGTTCTTTGTTACAGATCTGTGTTGACTGTTTGGAGTAGTTCTTTGTTACAGATCTGTGTTGACTGTTTGGAGTAGTTCTTTGTTACAGATCTGTGTTGACTGTTTGGAGTAGTTCTTTGTTACAGATCTGTGTTGACTGTTTGGAGTAGTTCTTTGTTACAGATCTGTGTTGACTGTTTGGAATAGTTCTTCGTTACAGATCTGTGTTGACCGTTTGGGATAGTTCTTCTTTTACAGATCTCTTTTGACCGTTTGGGATAGTTCTTCTTTTACAGATCTCTTTTGACCGTTTGGGATAGTTCTTCTTTTACACATCTCTTTTGACCGTTTGGGATAGTTCTTTGTTACAGATCTATGTTGACTGTTGACTGTTTAGAATAGTTCTTTTTACATATCTGTGTTGACCGTTTGACCTTATCTAAAGTGCACCAGGCTTGGAGACTTTTCTTTGTAAATTTGACCGAGTCTACAAGGTTCTTGAAGGTACAGTAAGCAGAATGTGAAATATCAGCAGAGAGAGAAATGTTGTCAGCAGAGAGAGACGTGTCAGCAGAGAGCTAAATGTTGTCAGCAGAGAACGAAATGTCAATAGAGAGAGAAATGTCAGCAGAAAACGAAATGTTGTCAGCAGAAAACGAAATGTTGTCAGCAGAGAACGAAATGTCAGCAGAGAGCGAAATGTCGGTAGAGAGAGAAATGTCAGCAGAAAGAAATGTCAGCAGAGAGAGAAATGTCGGCAGAGAGTGAAATGTCATCAGAGAGTGAAATGTTGTCAGCAGAAAGAAATGGCAGCAGAGCGAAATGGCAGAGAGTTAAATGTCAGCAGAAAGAAATGGCAGCAGAGTGAAATGTTGTCAGCAGAAAGAAATGTCAGAAGAGCGAAATGGCATAAGAGAGTGAAATGTTGTCAGCAGAAAAACTATAAAAACAAAATCTTATTAGGATAAGCCCAAAGCGAACTGTGCCGATCAGAGAAAAGATATGAGTCTTTCATCAGCAAAGACTACAGAGAAAAGCGAAAAGATTATGATAAATATGTCGGTTGTTATCTGCATCGTGAGTAGTCACAAAAGCAGTAATAAACATATTGCCTACAGGTATCCGAACAAGTTGTAATAAACATATTGCTAATAGTCGTCCGAAAAGGTTGTAATAAACACATTGTTTACAGGTATCAGAGAAAATCTATAATAATCACATTGTTTACAGATATCAGAGAATGCAGACTTTCAGAAAGCAGAGACGAATGGGATGAGCGAAGGAAACAAATAGGAGAGCACAGGTAAAATTGTTATGAGTCAAAAAGACAAGATTATGATGAATCATCAAAGACAAGATTACGATTTCAATAGAGATAAGGTTATGGCTCAACAGACATAGGATTATTAGAGACAAGGTTAGGATTCAACAGAGATAAGGTTATGGCTTAACAGACATAGGATTATTAGAGACAAGGTTAGGATTCAACAGAGATAAGGTTATGGCTTAACAGAGATAGGATTATGACTGAATAAGAGACATGTTTAGGATTCAACAGAATTATTATTATAAAGAACATAGACTAGATAGAGATGAGTCAGTAGACAAGATATTGTTGAGTTAGCAAGGGCAAGATTAAAATAAACATAATATTTGTTGTGATAAACAGAAAGAAGATTATGAGCCGAGTCAAGATAATGACGATCAGCAGAGACAGGATTGTGATGAGTCCAAATGTGGTAATCATAAAATGTTTACGGTAGTCAGAATGAAGAATATTATCTAATTGCAACTACAGTGAAATAGAAATAAACTATGGTCAGATGAAATGACACTATGATGTGCGGAGAGATTTGTGTGAGATAAGAGACGGTGAGGAGAAGGACGACTTTGCGAAAGGGGGAGATTTTGGTGAGAGAAAAGAAGACTGTGGTGAGAAGAGAGGTGAGGTGAAAGAAGGCAGTGGGGAGAGGAGAGTGATACAGGAGGGAAGATAGGTGAGAAGTAAATGTGGTGAGGATAATGGAGACAGTAGTAAGGGGAAAAAACTGTAGAGAGGAAGGAAGAGTGGACTGCAGAGCTTGAGAAAGATTTTTTTTTGCTGTTCCTTTATCTGAATGTCATTCTGCCTATTTGAATGTCTGTCTGTCTCTATCTGTCTGTCTGTCTATCTGAATGTCTGTCTATCTATCTGAACGTCTGTCTGTCTCTATCTGAACGTCTGTCTATCTGAATGTCTGTCTGTCTCTATCTGAATGTATATCTATTGTCCATCTGAATGTATGTATCTGAACGACTGTCTGTCTGAATGTCTGTCTGTCTCTCTTTGAATGTCTGTCTTTGTCAATGTTTGTCTCTTTCTGAATGTCTGTTTATCAGAATGTCTGTCTCTATCTAAATGTGTGTCTGTATCTGTCAGCTCCATTTTGTTTGGATAAAGCAAGAAATCTTAACGAACCATTTCTCATTATGCACATACATTTTCTTTTAAACCATTTAGAAATATTTCCTAGATTTAAAAAGGATGTGGGGGGGGGGGAGGGGGATCTTGACATCTACACAAGCCACCAAGGAATGACTGACTAAAAGACACTAAAAACTGCAATCTAAATATCAAACTAAGAAATGACCGGTTACAAGTATGTCCAGTATACAAACGTGAACAACCTCACTAAGAAATGGCTGGTTAAAATGACGCAAAACCATACGCGTCAAAACCCACCAAGAAATAACTAGTGAAAATGACATACATATCATAAACAAACACTAAGCAATGAGATATACACGTCAAAAAAACCACTAAGGCAATGACTGGTTATAATGAAAGAACTAAAAATTAAGTTCATCCTTCCCATGAGTCTGAAGGCTCCACTAACAAGATACTCATGAGTTTGAAGGCTCTACTAACAAGATATTCGTGAGTTTGAAGGATCCACTAACAGGGATACTCCTTAGTTTGAAGGCTCCACTAACAGGGATACTCGTGAGTTTGAAAGCTCCACTAACAGCTCCATACTCGGGAGCTAAACAAGAATAAAAATCTCCCACCACCACACCGTTGTGCATAAGCTAAAAATAAAACACATACACACGCCCTTAACCTACAACAATATCCACAAAGACAACGCCCTTATGCTAAACCACAAAAATTCTTCATTCCATGAGCTAAATTAAAACATACACACGCCCTTGACCTACAAAAACTTCATGAGCTAAAAGAACTGAAGACTAAAAAGTAAACACGCTAAATTCACTGCTGCCATGCTCTAAAATTAAACAGTAAGACGACGCCAATGAGCTAACCCCCTATTCCTACCTACCCACACTTTAAGACGGCGCCATACACAAAGTTAGGCACACTAACCGACACCCATGAATTAACTCACGATTAAAGGATAGCCTTTGCCGGCATTGGAACTCGAGATAGGCACGTTTTTTTCTTCTCTTTATTTTCTATTCCTTATGCAGCTTCACTTATGTTTGTTGCTTACGTTTAACCTCAACGATGCTGGCTGCTAAGCCAACGCTGTATCTTATCTCACTCAGGCTCTACGAAGACGCCATTTTGGAAAAATAAACCTGCTGCAATCCATCATCCCAGGGAACGACCGGCAATCGCGCGGCCTCTCTCGTCTTATTTGCAGTGCGCTATGGGGCACGTTTTCTTTGTTACAAGTGACCTGCCGATATGAAGAGTGATGCAAGGTCACGTGAGATGGTGCGAGATCACACGGAAAGTCGTTCGTTAGGAAAGATAATCGAAAACTATCCATTTGCTTCAGCACTGCCGCGCCAGACCCGTTCATTAACGCCCGATATTGGGGCTAGAAGATGGAGAACTCGGCGCAAGATTTAGGGGTTGGACGACCTTAAGGTTATCCCCGCGCCAGGAAGAAATGCGGCTGAGTTGTCCGCTCTATCAGTGTCGAGAAAGACTGAAGAAGAATATAATTTCGTGCGGTAAACATGTTTTGTTTGAGCTGTTGTTGGCGCTTGTATATATCACTTGTGTACGTCATTTTATCTCGTGATTTAATACATTGTTTTCAGAAAACGTGTTTGTTTTGCTTAATGTTGATGTCTGTCTTAAAATTGTTTCATCTTTTATATTTAATGCATAGTTTAAAAATGAACGATAACATTTACAAGGAAGCAATCTCGTTTAAAATATAGACAAGTCGACGTCATAGTCCTACGCACACAATCTTATATCTCAGTATAAGGAATGCATAGTCCTACGCACACAATCTTATATATCAGTATAAGAAATGCATAGTCCTACGCACACAATCTTATATCTCAGTATAAGGAATTCATAGTTCTACGCACACAATATTATATCTCAGTATAGGGACATCATATTCCTACACACATAATATTATATCTCAGTTTAGGGACGTCATAGTCCTACGCAGCAATATTGTATCTCACTATAGGGACACCTTATGCACAGAAGATTATATCTCACTATAGGGACGCCATAGTCTTACGCACACAACATTACACTTTACTATATATCTCATTTTGGGACGTCATATTCGTCTCATTATGAGATAGGACATGTTACCATTCACAGAAAATAATGCCTAATTCACAATGTATACTAATCACACGCTGCGCATAGTCTGTAACTCATAATGTGCCATTAACAACAAACGCCGTCCCATACCACTCCCCCGCCCCCAACCCACCAATCCCCACTTCTACTCTCCCCCGCCAAAGTGACTCCGGCCGGAAAGACGCCCTCCCCCCCTTCCCCGCCAAAGAAAACAATAGCGTATAACTGCGAATGTCTACTGTACACAAAGCGGCGGAAGCCGGAAGCGTCCCCCTACATTCAATCAAATCAAAAAACATACTATATTCACTGAGAGCGGCGGTATAGGCTGCTGCACTTTCACTAAAGAGGTTATAAAATGATACTTAGATTTCACACAAACACTAGCGTTACACAGAACTTTAACCTACGCGTTGGTGATATTAATATGTTTTTGCTTGTATGTGCATGCTAGATTTGTCATTGTTGTGCATCTGTGTGCAAGATCTGTCATTGCTGTGCTTGCTAGATCCGTGTTGAATCAGAAATAATCAGCAAGCATTCTGTCATTGTTGGTGAGGTGAAGATGCAAGATGTTGTATGTAGCAAGCAACAGCCGATAGTAAATATTTCAATTAAACAAAGAGTCAAGACAAATACAAACACTTTTTTTTCAAATGCAGGCTTGAAACACATTATTATACTGAGGCTTTACGGACTACAAACTTTTGCTATTTGCATTAAATAAATAGAATCTACGTTATAATAAATATATATAATACACATACCAATGACACGAAGTATATATAACACATACCAATGACACGAAGTATATATAACACATACCAATGACACGAAGTATATATAACACGTACGAATGACATGACGTATATATATATATATATACACGTATCAATAAGTATACCTGGCTGCAATTAATCTGATCAAAGTCCCATACATTTGTGTAAAACCAGCACTGTCTGGCAGTTTGAACACCAAACTGTCAACCTATCTTTAACCAAATTTTTGGAAAACACCTGTCATTTCTGTTACAATTGATGTTCACCTTTTGTCTACATTCCGCATATTTTCTGTACAACGGTCTCACTGTTACAGTTGGTGTTCACCTTTTGTCTACATTCCGCATATTTTCTGTACAACCGTCTCTCTGTTACAGTTGTGTTCACCTTTTGTCTACAATCCCATCTATGTAGACTTATATAAGTAAACGTCTTGACATTGTCCTTGACCCTTTCAAAGTCGATTTTGTAAACTTTTCTGTTATCAGTTCAATCCCTTGTCTCTAACGGACATTACTTTAATGACAATCACGTGTCATTTATATATATTCGGTAGTGTGCCATCCTAAGTTAGCAAAGTAACAATCTAATAAGGTTAACCATAAATCTTTTATTGCAACAATAAAGATAGTACACTCTAAGTCTAAGATCATTCCTGTGTTAATCACATGTTATTCTAAAGTCAGACTAAAGTGCTTAATGTTAATCATTTGTCACTTTTATATAAAACCATGACCTACATTTATTATGTTAGTCTGGTTGCACTATCATTTTAATCACGTTAATTTAATATTAATTGTCATTCTAATGTCACTCTTGTTGACTCTAGTCGTAAATCATTCATTCTTCTAATGCAGTCTTCTGACACTTTTAGTCCTGTATCATCATAATGTCACTCTTGTGTCCAACTGATATCAGTCATATGACATTCTAATATCAGAGAAACGACACGTGATTTCAGATTTCAAAATTATAACAGGAATTATCGTTATAGATGAAATATCATAGATAGATAGATAGATTTAAAATAACGCTGATCGTAATTAATATCAAAAATATGAAAGAGGTGTGTGTAGGTTATTTTACTAGTGAACAATATCAGTTTTGGTTCGTTCTTGGAAAGATTGGCTACTAAGGTCATCTTATACCAGGGGTGCACAAACGTTTTAGGCCAGAGGGTCAAATTTCCAGTTGATAGTGCGTGGAGGGCCGCAAGTCAGATTCCACATGGATGGCTCAAAAAAACAAAACAAAACACACAAATAATGAAATAAAGTCCTCCGGGGGCCGCATAGAGTCCTGTCTCGGACCGCGGTTTGTGCACCCCTGTCTTACACCAACAAAGCACACAAATAAATACTATAACATGCAACAGTTGTAAAGGTTTGTAGAATTCAGATCACTATATTTGTTTAGTTGTTGTTTTAGATAATAGCATATAAGTAACACGCATTGATCTATGTCTCGTGTTTAATAAATATTACAATTTATCATCGTTATTGTATTACATTATGATTGCAAATGTTTGCAATTTGTCCTCTTTATTGTATTACATTATGATTGCAAATGTTTGCAATTTGTCCTCTTTATTGTATTACATTATGATTGCAAATGTTTGCAATTTGTCCTCTTTATTGTATTACATTATGATTGCAAATGTTTGCAATTTGTCCTCTTTATTGTATTACATTATGAAGTGATAACACTTTGGAATTATTTACTGCCGTAGGGTTATTATATGGTAATAATTTGGTCCTTTTTATTATCTAATGGTTATGGCATGATAACAATTGGGTCTTGTTGATTGTCTAATGGTTATGGCTTGATAACGGTTTGGTCCTGCTTAATGTCTAAAGGTTATGACTTGATAACAATTTGGTCGTGTTTAATATCTGACGGTTGTGGCTTGATAATAGCTTGGTCCTGTTAATGTCTAATAGTTATTGCTTGATGAAAATTAAGTCCTGTTAATGTCTAATAGTTATTGTTTGATGAAAATTAAGTCCTGTTTCATGTCTAATAGTTATTGCTTGATGAAAATTAAGTCCTGTTTCATGTCTAATAGTTATTGCTTGATGAAAATTAAGTCCTGTTTAATGTCTAATAGTTATTGTTTGATGAAAATTAAGTCCTTTTTAATGTCTAATTATTAAATAATTTGTTCTTGTATAATATCTAATGGATATGGCATAAAAATGTCGTCCTATTTAATGTCAAATAGTTATACAATTATTGAATGATTATAAGTTAATGGTATGTATAAATTTTCGTCCTCTTTATTGTTTTATGTCTGTTCATAAATTAACAGCAATCTTTCTACACTGGTTTGTGAATTATAGCATGATGACAATGTCCACATTCACTATGTTGTTGTTAAATGCTTGATCACCGGGAGACGTCATAGTAAGTCTTAACACGTTCACTGCGCTGTGGTTAATGATATGGTAACAGTTAGCCACGATCATAATCTTGTGGTTAACGAAACAGTAACTCTTATCCAAGGTTAATGTACTGTGGTAGTCCCGTGATAGCAGTTAACTCTGTACGTGTACTTGTGGTGACATTTATCCTCACTGACTTATGGTTAAGGCCTTAAGGGCAATTAATAATTAGCAGCTGTCATTGTCTTATGGTTAAGGGCAATGTAATAATTAGCAGCTGTCATTGTCTTATGGTTAAGGGCAATGTAATAATTAGCAGCTGTCATTGTCTTATGGTTAAGGGCAATGTAATAATTAGCAGCTGTCATTGTCTTATGGTTAAGGGCAATGTAATAATTAGCTGCTGTCATTGTCATGGGATAAATGGATTGGTACAGTTGCCATTTTAATCATCACTGTAGTTACGTGCGCAGCATTTCTGTTCATACCCCGCCACGCGGTCTTCTGTGACCTGGCAGATAAGATGTTTAACTGTTTAGGAAGGTAACAAGAAAGACACAGCTAGAGGATTATCTCCCCTCTTCTTTGTGCACGCCCTAGCTCCACTCTGCTTTGGCCATTATGATAATTTATGTGCACGATTGACCTAGCAGCCAGGCGGGATGCTAATCAGTAAGACCTGACAATGGAACGTGCACTTTGAAGCTGGGACTTCTTGATGTCTCGGGACGCGGATGTGTTCGCAATACATCACAGCGTCGGGACAGTTATGGCTGTGTGCACGGCGACCCTCAAAGATCTCCTGATTGAATATGAGCAGCAGGGAGAGATTAAAGCTCGATTTGCTGCGAAGATCACCGCTCCCCCATGGTCTAGCCCCCACATTGCCTCCCGTAACGTTTTTTCTCAATTACAAAGGAAAGAAGCGAGGCGAAAAGTATTTTACGCGCTGTAAAATTACAAGAGGAGAAAGACAGGGAGATTGGCGTTGTAATATCGTTTAGGCCTAACGTCGGGCGACCATAAAACAAAGTAATGGCACCCAGTTTGGCTTTTCGTCGCTGCGGGCGTCTTGTCGGTACATTAATGTTGTCGTTCACATTCACGACACAGTCTCCCTGTATTATGGACACGGAATGGAGGTCATTGGGGCGTGAAAAAATATAGCATGGCGGTTATTTCCCCTGCTGGTGCGAAGTACTTCCAGCCGAGACGTAGTTAGTGTTTTGCCTTCGTCCTAGTGGGTACAGGCTGTCTTCGTCCTAAATGGGTACCGGCTGTTTTCGTCCTAGTGGGTATCAGACGTGTTCGTATCAGTGGGTACGGGTTGCTTGTTTGCTTTTTTTCAACTCTCACACGTTCAATGTGCAGACAGATTAGTTTCTCTTTGAGCGAAAGTGTGTTTTTTCAATGAGATGACGTCACACGTTTACTGAGCAGATAGATTAGTTTCTCTTTTGGACGGGAAAAGAGGCAGTTTACCATGCACATGTGTATCCACTGGCTAGCAAAAATAAATAAACAAGTAAAAAATACTTGAAATTCTTCAAAGTCTAATGTCATGCAAATAGAAATATGTGTATAATTGTCAGCATACCCCACTACTCACCACGAAGGTATGTCTCTTGAACTAATTTTCCTGAAGACATTTCTAATAATTATACAGTGAAACATGTGCATTGGTTAACTACACAGTACAACAGATATATTTGTGTAACTAGCTCTTAGGTATACAATACAAGATAGGTATTTGTGTAAAATGGCTGTTAAACATACAATACAAGACAGGTATTTTTGTAAACTAGCTATTAGGCACTCAATACAAGACAGGTATTTGTGAAAAATTACTGTTATGTATATAGTGCAAGACAGGTATTTATGTACACTGGCTCAGTGCTCAAACTAATATAATAACTACACAAGTATTCAGGTAAACTAGTTAAGTGTCAAAAATACTAATATAATAACTACACAAATATTCAGGTAAACTAGTTAAGTGTCAAAAATACTAATATAATAACTACACAAGTATTCAGGTAAACTAGTTAAGTGTCAAAAATACTAATATAATAACTACACAAATATTCAGGTAAACTAGCTAAATGCTCAAACTAATATAATAACTACACAAGTAGTCAGGTAAACTAGCTAAGTACTCAAACTCAAAATACTAATATAATAACTACACAAGTATTCAGGTAAACTAGTTAAGTGTCAAAAATACTAATATAATAACTACACAAGTATTTAGGTAAGCTGACTAAGTGCACAAACTAATACAGTAAGTACACAAGTACCGAATAATTGTGTTTTCAGTGTTTAGGCAAAATGAATATAGCTCACTGTGAATTACTTTCAAAAATATGTTTTTACATAGTACGTTCAAATATATATGTCTGTATAATGAAATTTGTTCACTTGTGAGACTATACATAATTAAAAATAAATAAGAAATAAAATATTCTTCCATAAGTAAATTATCGATTTCACACGGTTAAAACATTGATTAAGGGCCAACGCAGGACCATGAACTTCAAATCAGTCTTAGATGCTCAAATATACGTGTTGGCATGGATGGTCCAATGTCTGTGCCAATGCCAGCCTTGCCATTGAAAGCAGCCATTTGTCAATGTCGTGTACTAGCTGGGTAGACACAGCTCGATCCAAGGGAGCATAATCGCTACACCTCCTCCTCCTCAGGAACATGGTCGTTACACGTCCTTCTCCTCAGGAACATGGTCGTTACACGTCCTTCTCCTCAGGAACATGGTCGTTACACGTCCTTCTCCTCAGGAACATGGTCGTTACACGTCCTCCTCCTCAGGAACATGGTCGTTACACGTCCTTCTCCTCAGGAACATGGTCGTTACACGTCCTTCTCCTCAGGAACATGGTCGTTACACGTCCTCCTCCTCAGGAACATGGTCGTTACACGTCCTCCTCCTCAGGAACATGGTCGTTACACGTCCTCCTCCTCAGGAACATGGTCGTTACACGTCCTCCTCCTCAGGAACATGGTCGTTACACGTCCTTCTCCTCAGGAACATGGTCGTTACACGTCCTTCTCCTCAGGAACATGGTTGTTACACGTTGCTCCTTACACGCCTTGCTCCTCAAGAACATGTCATTACACGGCTCGTTCATTAAGGGTAAGCGCAAGAAGAGAGTGTTGACTGAGTTCCAGGTAACCCTTCACAAGATCACTCTCGCCCTACCGCTCTAGATTTATCTCCATGTGACGTGCATTTCAAAGACTGGAAATATTATTGATTAGTGATTGCAAGTAGCTACGTCATTTTCAATGTATGCTTTGAACTAAGGTTTAAATTATATGTCCGTGGATATATTTAAACAATTTTTCAATGACTTACTGCATATTAAAGGAATATGGGCGACAGATTATCGGGTGATTACTGTTTATTAGTTCCCATAAATGACAAGTATTTCCGTTTTAGTGTGAAATAGAACAAAAGCTGACATCATACTCTTTCCTTGTTTGTGTGAGGCACTGGTCACGCCCAGTTCACACAATGATTTTAGGCGTTACATCGGGGTTTTACTTTGATTTAGGAATAAAACCCGCCACCCTCCCACTCACTCATTTCTCAGACAGGCGAAAGGGAGATATTTGTGTTTTGAACATGAGAGGTTGATTGCCGTATTCTGAACTTGAGTTTGTGGATTTTCTATGTGCACTAAAACTGAACAATGATTAAGTCTAATTGTTTTTGGTTGTTAACTTGACGTGTCTGATTATAACACGCGAGATGTTAACGAACGTCCCATCAAATAAACAGACAAAATTTGTATTTGACGGGACGTTCGATAACATCTCGTGCGATAACATCTTGAGTAAGGGGCGATCATCCATGTTTTTCACTCAAAATTATATCGATTTACGGTCACAGGAACGATAGGTTAGTGTCCTACATTCTGAGCTACCAACCGTCGCGAATTCCACTTCTTCTTTCACTTGAATGAGACTTGCAGTCGATGTAACCACTTTTGTTGGCAAGTAGAAGGATATCCAAGTAATCCAATCACAGACTCAGTGATGATGAACTGATGAAATATCCTTTCAAACTGCTCCTGAGGTTCTTAGAATGCAGTGAAAAGTTAAAATCAAAGTCACAAAGTCACGTTTTCTTTACACAATGCCTTCGTTGTGAATTGTGACTACCTTAAGATAAGTACGGCTTTGGATGATTTGACAGCATTTAAAAATGAATGGGGCGAGTTAGGATGGAACAACCTACATTCGCACTACTTTTCACACTTTGTCGCAGACGCATGAATATGACATGTCACCCTCGAGCACCGTGCAAAAAACCAACTGATCTAGTGCTTACAATACTTATTCACAAACATGCATATACTATATAACCAACACAACCTATTACTTACTATAACCAACACAACCTATTACTTACTATAACCAACACAACCTATTACTTACTATAACCAACACAACCTAGTACTTACTATAACCAATACAGCCCAGCACTTACTATATTTATTCACAACCCAGCACTCACTATAACCAATACAACCCAGCACTCACTATAACCAATACAACCCAGCACTCACTATAACCAATACAACCCAGCACTCACTATAACCAATACAACCCAGCACTCACTATAACCAAAACAACCCAGCACTCACTATAACCAATACAGCCCAGCACTTACTATAACCAATACAGCCCAGCACTTACTATAACCAATACAGCCCAGCACTTACTATATTTATTCACAACCCAGCACTTACTATAACCAATACAACCCAGCACTTACTATAACCAATACAGCCCAGCACTTACTATAACCAATACAACCCAGCACTTACTATAACCAATACAGCCCAGCACTTACTATACTTATTCACAATCCAGCAATCGAAATGGTTTTTCGAACTCCAACGCTCGGTGCACACGTCGTAATTCCTGTCGTCACTGTATACATTTACCTATTCATTTTATTTATTTACCATCCAACATCAATTTGTGCATTTTCTATCCAACAGTCAAAGTGTACATTTACAATCTAGTAGTCTGTGTGCATATTTATAAACCAGCAGTAAATGCGCAGTTTCGTGCAATCCAGAAGTAAGTGTTCATATTGACAGTCCAGAAGTATGTACTTTTACAATCTAGAAGTAAGTGTTTACATTTACAACCTAGAAGTTAATATGTACATTTACAATCCAGAAGTCAATATGTACTTTTACAATCCAGAAGTCAATATGTACATTTACAATCCAGAAGTCAATATGTACATTTACAATCCAGAAGTCAATATGTACATTTACAATCCAGAAGTCAGTGTGTACATTACAATCCAGAAGTCAATATGTACATTTACAATCCAGAAGTTAGTGCGTACATTTACAATCTAGAAGTAAGTGTGTACATTTACAATCTAGAAGTAAGTGTCCACAGTTACAATCCAGCAGCGGTACACATATTTATACCCATTCAGTCATTGTATACATTTACCATCCAAAGTCTTTGACTTTTAACTGACATATCAGTACTGATGGACTGACGGCTTTACCATTGCATTGATAATTTATTTCAGTTGGATTTCTAGGTCACAACTGTTAGGCTGCTAGGTCATAACTGTCAGTTTGTTGACTCAAACTTGAAACGTACTTTTCTATGGACTTGCTGTCTATTGAAGGCTTTGTTCTTACCTCTCTGTGTCATTTTGTTTGTCTGTTTAGTTGTAATTACATTTTGTTTGTCTGTTTTATTGTAAGTACATTTTGTTTGTTTAGTGGTAATTACATTTTGTTTGTCTGTTTAGTTGTAATTACATTTTGTTTGTCTGTTTTATTGTAAGTACATTTTGTTTGTTTAGTGGTAATTACATTTTGTTTGTCTGTTTTATTGTAAGTACATTTTGTAAGTTTAGTTGTAATTACATTTGTTTGTTTAGTTGTAATTACATTTTGTTTGTCTGTTTTATTGTAAGTACATTTTGTTTGTTTAGTTGTAATTACATTTTGTTTGTCTGTTTAGTTGTAATTACATTTTGCTTCTCTGTCTAGTTATATTGGCATTTTATTTATTTAGTTATATTTACATTTTGTTTGTTAACTTATAATTACATAGTTTATGTCCCATCTAGTTGCAATTACATTTTCTGTGTCCAATTATATTTAGACTGCGTCCAGAATGTGAGTCTCATTTTGTATTTGCTTCCTGTGAGTAACGTGTTCACTTGTAACTTTCCAGTGTTGTTGGTTTTTTATGTACTCTTTGTTTAACCTTCTGGGTGGATTTTTTCTCTCTTCTCTCATATACTTGTACTTTTTCCGCATTTTCTTTTCACGCACTTTCTTCTTGTTTAACCTTCTGGGTGTTTTTTTTCTCTCTCATGTACTATGTCTTGTACTTTTCCCGCATTTTCTTTTCACACACTCTCTTCTTGGTTTATGATTGCTATGTGTGCAAGATTTATTTGATTTAGTTTCGTCTCGATGTGCACTATACTTTTAAAAAAATTGATTTGTACATGTTCATGATTATACTGTGTGTTTTTATTTGATTTAGTTACATCTGTACGCATATTATATCTTGTTAGGTTTTATGACTGCCTTATGATTCATGTATGCTTGATATCGCAATACACGCATGTTGTCCTATTAATGTGAATACTTAATCACATCATTAGCCGTTCCCTGGCTCAAAGTGGTGGTTTTACAGCCTAATATTTGGGGTGGGACGATAAATCGAGACCAGTGTGATACAGGCCGTACACTAAAGATTCCTCGGTAGTTAAACAGAAGAGTGATACGTCGTTCGAAGCAGTTACTGTGTCTTAACCCACTCAAACCTTCCCTCTCCTTTCCAACCACCCTCGCACTCTATCCTTCCCTTCCAGAATGTCCGCCTGCCCGTAGAGTTGTGTCTGTCTGCGAAATCAAGCAAAGCTGGAAGCGGACATGAAAGGTCAACCAAAGATACGTAGAGCGAATACAATTGCTTTATGAAATTAATTTATTCATTATATTTTTTCTTATTTATTCTTTTCATATATCTAGACTAGAGTGAAATCAGCAAACCTGTCAACCAACAATGGTTTTCTTGACTTGTAACTAAAGGCTGCTTGTTTAAACACGTGACTAAAGACTGCTTGATTAAACACGTGACTAAAGACTGCTTGTTTAAGCACGTGACTAAAGACTGCTAGTTTAAACATATGACTAAATACTGCTTGTTCATACACGTGACTAATGACTGATTGTTTAAACACGTGACCAAAGACTGATTATTTAAACACGTGAATAAAAGTGTTTTATTGAAACTGCTTTATGACTGATGACTCCTCTATTAAGCACATGATTGAAATGTTTGATTAAATACGTGACTGAAGACTGTTTTATTAAATATATGACTGAAGACTATTTTACAAAATATATGACTGAAGACGGCTTTATTAAATATACGACTGAAGACGGCTTTATTAAATATACGACTGAAGACGGCTTTATTAAATATATGACTGAAGACGGCTTTATTAAATATACGACTGAAGACGGCTTTATTAAATATACGACTGAAGACGGCTTTATTAAATATATGACTGAAGACGGCTTTATTAAATATACGACTGAAGACGGCTTTATTAAATATACGACTGAAGACGGCTTTATTATATACGTATGACTAAAGACCGTTTTATGAAACACGAGATTGAAGACTGTTTTATCCAACATGTCACTGAATGCGTTTTTATCAAAATATCATAAGACTTTAAAAAAATAAAATTAAATATGCGACTGAACTTAATTCAATACGTCATTAACAACTCTGGTTGTAATAAAAACGCCATAATAAAGAGACGTGTTATAAATTTGTCTCTTGATGTAATGACGAGCATAACCTGCTACTTGGAGACTGTCACAGGTGGCGCGAACAATTTTCTGTCATCTGGAATGGCGTCTGCAGTGAAATATGGCACATGAAGTACTTCCTGAACGGTAAGGCACAGATGATTGTAAATTAGTTTCACGAACTTCTGGCTTGGAAAAGCACACTTCAGCCAGTGCTCTCCCCTTCTCACATCTCCAACAGCACAACGGTACTACGTCAACACCCGACACCCAGGCTGGACATAAATGCCAACGTAGCCGCGATTTAAAGCGCCAAAGACGGAGGTAAACTTCTACAGACGCTGACAGGAGGGCTGATAGATGACACGAAAAGAGACTATCATTTTCCAGTGACGTCCCCTTACCCACTGTTAGTCTTCGTTATGGATGACTAGGAAGTGTCTTCGAGTTATTTGCATTAGACATATATGTACAAATGCCGTCGAAATATCTTCAAATTATGCATTGTACATTAAGTATTTATGTAACCAGGAAATATGCATTTTACATTATGTAAGGGTACGCACAAAATATACATTGTACATTATATATATGTAGGGGGAATATGCATTGTACATTATATATATGTAACCAGGAAACATGCATTGTACATTATATATATGTAAAGAGGGAATATGCATTATACATTATGTATGGGTACCCACAAAATATGCATTGTATATTGATGTATATGTAACTAGGAAAATATGTTGAAGGTGAGTGAGTGTGTGTGTGTGTGTGTGTGTGTGTGTGTGTGTGTGTGTGTGTGTGTGTGTGTGTGTGTGTGTGTGTGTGTGTGAACTAGAAAATGTTTTTGAAGTTAGTTGTTCCGTGCAGAGTATATGCATATAAATACGTCGTAAGTAAAACTTAAAACATAAGTATGTTTTACTTGGAATGTCAGAAATTCGATATATCCCAGACCTTTCCGATACTGGATTTATTGTGCTTGGACTTGGGTTGGACTTGCACTGGACTTGGATTGGGATTGGACTTGGATTGAATTAGATTTGGATTGGATTGGTTTGAATTAGATTTGGATTGGATTGGTTTGACCTCTACTATTTTAGTTGTGACGTCTTGTTACGCGTGGGTGTAGGAGGAGGGAAAGACGAGAGAATTAAAGTGTTGGTTAATTTCTCCCTTGCCTCCTTACAGGAAACTAACTCCATGTCTCAGTCACACATTCATTCCAGGATTATTATGATGCATGATATACTTACATTATTATGCTACATGGTATAACTATTTCATAATACTATTATACTACATTATGTGATTACGTTATAACATTTCTCAGAACTATTATGCTACAAGATATAAATACATGATACCATCTACACAAGACTATTATGCTGCATGGTGTAATTATGTTATACCATTTTATAAGACTTCTACACTTACATGATATAATTACATGACACTATTTTCACAAGACTATTGTGCTACATGGCATAATTACGTTATACCATTTCATAAGTCTGTTATGCTACATTGTACAATTACAATAATATATCATTTCCCAAGATTATTACTACTCTGTCGTGTTTCTTTGCTGTCATAACTCTCATATTAATTCCTTGTTGTCATATCATTGTGCTCTGATTCTTGCTGTCATTACTCTGTCATATTTCCTTGTCATATCATTGTGCTCTAGATTTTTGCTGTCATTACTCTGTCATATTTCCTTGTCATATCATTGTGCTCTAGATTCTTGCTGTCATTACTCTGTCATATTTCCTTGTCATATCATTGTGCTCTAGATTCTTGCTGTCATTACTCTGTCATATTTCCTTGTTGTCATATCATTGTGCTCTAGATTTTTGCTGTCATTACTCTGTCATATTTCCTTGTTGTCATATCGTTGTGCATTAGATTCTTGCTGTCATTATTCTGTCATATTTCCTTGCTGTCACTTCTGTCATATTATATTGTTGTCATTACATTGTGTCATGCTGTCTCTCATTGCTCTGTACTTATTAATTTCATTGTATTACGCTTTCCTGCTGTCATTTAAGTGTGCTCTATACTGTTGTATGATGGGAATTTTCAAACATAGTTTAAAATAAATTTTCAATTTTGAAATGATGTATTACTTGCATTTTGTATAGTTCAGAATGTTATGATAAAGTTTATTTGCAAAGTGAAAATCGGAGATATGCAGAAAGATAAAGATAAATTGCTTTGATTGAACATGTGTGAACTGAGCGTTCAGCACCGAGTAGGAGTGGGTTTATGGCTACAGTTCTGTGAACTGCATTTAATATAGTTATCTTCCCTTTGATTAAAACTGTAAAGCCACGGTTTCCCTAACAGTATCATCTTGTGTCATGAAAGTGCACGTTTCCCTAACAGTGTCATCTTGTGTCATGAAAGAACACGTTTCCCTAATAGTGTCATCTTGTGTCATAAAAGAACACGATTGGCGGCCATCATTATCCTGTGGTTACTTTTCCGAAAAGGGCGGGAGGGGGGGCT
The DNA here is from genome assembly GCA_028829895.1 of Sinotaia quadrata. NCBI lineage: Eukaryota > Metazoa > Mollusca > Gastropoda > Architaenioglossa > Viviparidae > Sinotaia > Sinotaia quadrata. The sequence continues at coordinate 14,361,186 of CM054182.1, forward strand.
CATTTAACTCTGTCTAAAGATGTCAAATTATCCTGGTCGCTGTCTCCCGCCTTTCCAGAGGAATGAACAATTAATGATCACATTTGTTAATGAATTTCTTGGAAGCAGAAGTTTCCGTGCTAATTAACTTCTTGTCGCAACATCATTTTCCGCTGCATGCTTTCTTCGCCTCGCCGGCGTCTTGGAGCAAAGGCAATGCCAGCCAGAGGCAAAAGACATCAGCTGATTGGAAGATAGATGTTGAAGTCGGAATAGTGCCGTGCCCGTGGGTCATTAGGGGATGCTTCACGCAATGCTGCCTTTGATCTCTTTTTATCCATGTGTTGGTTGGTGCGTGTGATCGATAGCTGACCATCATTCCCTAACGCCCGATTGACAACCGAGATATTCACGAACAAAAATTTGATATAAGTGACAATATGTACAGAAATACGAGATGTAGCTATTTTTCACTCGGAGTTTCTCGTATGCCTCTACCAGGTCACTGCTTTCTTGTTGTATGCCTCTACCAGGTCACTGCTTTCTTGTTGTATGCCTCTACCAGGTCACTGCTTTCTTGTTGTATGCCTCTACCAGGTCACTGCTTTCTTGTTGTATGCCTCTACCAGGTCACTGCTTTCTTGTTGTATACCTCTACCAGGTCACTGCTTTCTTGTTGTATGCCTCTACCAGGACACTGCTTTTTTGTTGTATACCTCTACCAAGACACTCCTTTCTTGTTGTATGCCTCTACCAGGACACTCCTTTCTTGTTGTATACCTCTACCAGGACACTGCTTTCTTGTTGTATACCACTACCACGACATTTCTTTCTTGTTGTATGCCTCTACCACGACATTGCTTTTTGTTGTATGCCTCTACCACGACATTGCTTTTTGTTGTATGCATCAACCGGGCTTTGACTGAAAGAACAAAATATCGCAACTAAGATCATGTTCGGTGCGTGGCGATTTTCTTTCTTTCTCTTGATGTTCGCTGATTTCGTGCTCTGAACCCTCACCTAATTACTGACTTCTCTAGGACTTGACAGATCTGTTTCTATAGCTACATGTATATATCATGAAGGCTATTTAGCTCTTATGTCAAACTGTAATTGATTCTTTTAAATGTTATGTATCTACGAAACATGTTTAAATTTCATGCCACATTAGTGTGTTTTAATTGTGACGTTATCAGTCTTGCTGTACTGATCTGGCTTTCTAGATGACTGAAATTTATAATCTCGTCGTAGTGCATGTAAGAGTGGTGGTGAAAACGATGATGGTGGTTATTTATTTGCCCTAATCCTACAAAGAACTCCAAGCATTTCCAATTATGTCCACCAGAGTTACAGAGTTAGGGAGTGGGTTGGACCAGAGTCAGTATTACAGAGTTAGGGAGTGGGTTGGACCAGAGTCAGTATTACAGAGTTAGGGAGTGGGTTGGGCCAGAGTCAGTATTACAGAGTTAGGGAGTGGGTTGGGCCAGAGTCAGTATTACAGAGTTAGGGAGTGGGTTGGGCCAGAGTCAGTATTACAGAGTTAGGGAGTGGGTTGGGCCAGAGTCAGTATTACAGAGTTAGGGAGTGGGTTGGACCAGAGTCAGTATTACAGATTTAGGGAGTGGGTTGGACCAGAGTCAGTATTACAGAGTTAGGGAGTGGGTTGGACCAGAGTCAGTATTATAGAGTTAGAGAGTGGGTTGGATTAAGACTGGGTTTGGCCCCATGACCTTTTTGCGTGCACGGATAGCGCTTTAACCACCCAACCGCCCTAAAGGTAAAACAAATAAATTACTCTAACTGAATTGCAGCAGATGACTTCACTCAAATACTTCTTTTGTTTGCGTCACAAAAACATTTTTTTTTGGTAAGTTGTCTAAGACTTTTCAACTGATTTAGGATAATTTTGCACTGCTATATTTGAAAATGACATCAGTTTCTTTTAATCAGGTCAGGTTTTTGATCTAATTCGATTTTAAAAAATCCGATCTTATAGCTAAATCGATTAAATTTTTTGTAACATTATTAGGCAATTTTTGTTAATATTTCTGGTTAAAATAGGTTTTTAAACTAAAAAAATAATTTAAATGTAAAAAATTCGTTCTAACACAATTCATTTATTAAATATTACAAACGTTGATTAGTGTACATTGAATAGTAGACATTGATAACGGTAAGTACATATAAATTCAATATTAGGTCATCATTGTTCTAAATTCAGGGCATGAACTTCCGTCTCTTCGAACTTCTAGAATGCTCAGCAGTAGGAATGTCTTTCTTTAGAGTCCAACACTAATCAGCCATCATGACTGCATCCCAGAGTCCCTAATACATGGTTTTCATCTCTTTCATATCCTGATGAAATATCTCCCTTTGCTCGTCGCTCATTGATCCCAGATTTTCAGGAAACTGATCCATATGTGAGAATAAGTAATGCATTTTGATGCTCATGTTGCATCCAAGGTTTTTGAAAGCAGTCAACATGTTGGCAACAAGCTCTGCACAGTTCCTGGCCTTATTGTTTCCAAGAATAATCTCCAATCTTCAGGTTTATACTGTGGCACTCCAAGCTTGTGCAGAAGCTGCGCTATATCTGTACAGTACACAAGGTCCTTCTCTGTAGAGAAAAAAAAATGAGTATGGCAGAAGTAGTTCAGCAGTCATGCTCTTCCTGTGCTGATCATTGAAAACTTTCTTGTGATAGAATGCACTATTGACTTTTTCCTCAACAATTTTTATTGCAATTCACATTGCAATTCACCACCCTAGTCTACTGACTCCTGCAATTCACCACCCTAGTTTACTGACTCCTGCAATTCACCACCCTAGTCTACTGACTCCTGCAATTCACCACTCTAGTCTACTGACTCCTGCAATGCACCACCGTAGTCTACTGACTCCTGCAATTCACCACCCTAGTCTACTGACTCCTGCAATTCACCACCCTAGTCTACTGACTCCTGCAATTTACCACCGTAGTCTACTGACTCCTGCAATTCACCACCGTAGTCTACTGACTCCTGCAATTCACCAATCCACTGATTCCTGCAATTGAGCACCCTATTCTAAGTTGTTATAAAGAACTATTAGCCGAAAAATGTACATGGAAATCTGTCAACAATAGACTACAGCAAATAACTGGAAGCATCCGTGCTTCTGAGTCCAAGGGAGGATACTCAAGATCATGCAGCTAATTTGTGCAAGAATTCTTATTTTCAAATATATGTGCGACAACACAGGAAGCTAATGCCTGTAGTATAATGGCACTGTAATATAATGATACTGTGCAGTATATTGCACGATTTTGCCCTGTATGCAGCCATAACTTCTATGAAATATACCTCTTCTTCATTATAAAAGGCAGCCCTGTCTGTTAAATAGGTAAATGCTTCTGGTAAATAATAGCTTTCCGTGTAAATTCTTCTGTTAGAGTAACACCTTCGTTGGATTTGCACATTCATTGTTCTGTTTATTTATTCTATTATGTCTTCAATACATTATGACGTCATTGGAGGTCGATCACATTCTCTTGTCTGTCATGTGATCTTCCAGTCACGTCATTTAATTTTATTAATGTTAACCACATAAATTCTGAACAGATTTGTTAATGTTAAGTAATTTAGTGTCTGAATAAATTTATTAATGGTAAGTAATTGAGTGTCTGAACAGATTTATTAATATTTACCACATGAATGAGCAGTTTTATTAATGTAAACCCAGGTTAACATTTTTTTTTATTTTAGAAAATGTCGATCTTACCACAGTTATCTCTTATTAACTTTTATCTAAAGCAAAAATCAGTTAGAAATGGACATGCACTTGATGACCGCAGTAAAGCCAGGTATTCCAAACTATGCTTACACAAGATATACATAGAGTAAATCTTTACTTACATATTTGATTAGGATTATAGGTTGTTACTAATCTATATTATATCTTTGCTAACATGTACTTAATATTTGTACGCAAGTACTGATTAAATTATACATATTTGCATTGCGCGTGGACATGAATATATTATAGTAACCGTAATACATTTTAGAATACGCCTGAGTGAGGTAAGTAATTGTAGTGTGTGTAAATATTAATGTACACAAACTAATTGTGCAACTTTGTGGATACATCCGGTCAGAATCTAATATTAGTTGCATAGAGTAAGACACTTTGAATATTTCCGATAAACAGCCATCTTTCTTCAAGGCACTGCATAATGCCTTTGTCGGAATATTCAAGTGAAACATGATACATATGCAACTAATTTATAAACTGTTCATTGACTTTGTCTTGCTAAAATTAGAAAAGAAAAAGCAGAGAAGGGGGGGGGGGGGACTTAAAAAATGAAAGAATAGAAAAGAAAATAATGAGCTATAAAGATGCCATCTCGGAGCGGAAAAGGTTAATTACAAATACTTTCTCTACTGCTAAATTTGTATTACTTCCCCTGGCTCGGAGGACATCGCATGCACTAAAGACACGCCAACATCCATTGCCTTCACGGCTCGCCCTCGTCTCTCTGTCTTCCCGCCTGCCAAGGGAGACAATCTTCCCGCCTGCCAAAAGAGATAATCTCCCCGCCTATCTAGTGAGATAATTGAAGTTTTTATTATTTTTTCTCGAGATAAACACTGACAGCTCGCGACACCGTGGTCAGTGTGCGTACGGAAACTGTAATAGTTTTGCATTCTTGTGGAAATGTTTAGGCCTGAATTTTTCTGGCTTGAGAAATGGCCATTAATGTCAGAAACTTGCTCGGGAACATGTGGTAATGGATACTTTTTAGCCCTTCAGTTTTGTTTCATTTGTCTTCTACAAAGGTGCCTGGTGAAGAACGAATGCGAATTTTTTTTTTAATTATTATTTAGGTCGTAAAGAGGACAGCGGAAAGTAATAAGACATAGTGAAGTGAGTCTTCCTTCAGTGAGCATTGAAATGCGCTCTACATATTACTTAAGTGACTCAGCGCCATATTATTTTAGGGAAGTGACGTCATTTTATATTGGTAAAGTCGTGCTTACATTAAGCATTTGTTTCATTTAACTTGCCCGTACACAGTTTTGTTTAGCACAGCTATTTTCACCTTGGGAAAACATGTTCATGTCATGATGTCACTCTTTCTATCTATCTAATTTTAGTAAATTTATACGTACAGAGTAAATTGTATTTTATTTTCATGACTCATCATTTTTTACTGTACAGTGCATTTAGCTGTAATAACAACATTAGAGATAAGGCAATGTACACTGTTTTAATGACAGCATAGTTTATACTGTACAGTGCATTTAGCTGTAAAAACAATATTAGAGATAAGGCAATGTACACTGTTTTAATGACGGCATAGTTTTACTGCACACTATGGTGGTTTTCTTTAAAACAGGCAAGTTTACGTTGTGTTTACAGATAGAGTTTTGTAAACGTTCTTGTAAAATTTTCTTGCAGATCTTAAACATCTTGAGTCTCTGTTTTGTTTGGTTCTGAATGAATCACGTGACAATAGGGAACCGAAAATATCATAAGTAATGATATAATTATCCTCAAGTGTTTCGACAATCATGCTTGACTGCTATGCAATCAACTCAGTCTAGCATGGCGGTCAGAGGTGAATTGTATAGACAGTTTAAGATAAGCACGGGAAGTTGCTTTTTGCCTACAGAAGACGCTCAACCGTATGCCTGTGCAAACTCACGAACGTTTTGTGAATAGCAGAATGCATACCACTTCTGGCCCTGTCTTGATCCAAGTTGATCACTTGGAATTTTTGTACTTAGAAAATTCTTTACTTGAATTTTTCAGCCTCAGAATATTCTTTAACTGCATTTTTTTTTCTTTTGGTACTTAGAAAATTCTTTGGTCGAATTCTCCATACTCAGAAAATTCTTTTAATTGTATTCCTCTAATGAGAAGATTCTTAACTGTATCTTTTAATTCATATTTAGAAAAAATTCATTCTTTGAACTTTTCTATTCAGTTCATGTGCACACATATGTGAGCACCACTGAAAGAGAGAGAGAGAGAGAGAGAGAGAGAGAGAGAGAGAGAGAGAGAGAGAGGCAGGCAGACAGACAGACAGACAGACAGAGGCTTAATCAATTATCTTATGGAATCTTCACTCATACATCATATATTTTTCATCAGTGTTTTCAAACCTTCTTCATCATCTTCACTTTTTTTTTCCTGCTGGTCTGCACTACTGCGAAAACTGTTTTTCTTTATTGCCACACGATCTTCCTTGCCATGACCATGTCATATGCATGTCATCAAATTTTCTGTCACAAGCTGTGTGGCGTTTACTCATTTGCCACATCGAAGGCAAATATCAGCAAGCCAACTGACACATTGCCGATGACAGAAAAGAAACTCAGCACTCATCTCCTTATGTCACATGAAGAAATTCCAAATTGTAACTCTCTCAAACTGTCTCTATGAAATGAAACGTCTATTTCCTTACTCAATGTACAAAATTTGTATCTATGTCATGTAAGTATCTACGTCATGTAGGTATCTATGTCATGTAAGCATCTACGTCATGTAAGTATGTCATGTAAGCATCTACGTCATGTATGTCATGTGTAAGCATCTACGTCATGTAAGTATGTCATGTAAGCATCTACGTCATGTAAGTATGTCATGTAAGTATGTCATGTAAGCATCTACATCATGTAAGTATCTTTGAGAAAACCGGATTGCATTCTAAATCCTGAATGTTAGTACTTTATAAAGGGAATCAAATCACTGTTAGCAATTAGCAATAAAATGAACTGCTGTCCATCAGGAAAACTGCTAACAGTCTAGAAAAACGAAGAACTGTTATTATTCTTGATGAACAATTGAACTACTATTAGTTTAGAAGAACATCTTAATTATCAGCATTTTAGAAGGGAGAATACATGAACTGTCAACATAATATTCTCTAAACCAATGACTGAGAAAAAACGCTTGCCTCATAATAAAGAAATGTTAGCACTGACTTGCAGAAATTTGTTCCTTGAATGTCTTCTGTTGAATATTGCCTTTATTTCTGTCATACATGGGTTAATTTATCCACCCTTTCTCAGCATTAAGACCCATTGTAATATGCTGACAGCAGCCCACGGCCTAATCTGCTCTACAGTCCCTATACTTATACTAGATCACACGTTACATTATGGGGGTAATCAAATATCTAGCATAATGACAAGTTGATTAGTTGACGTGCCTTGGATTTGGCAACATTATCTTCCCCTTTGAGCATAGTTTGCCCCAAGGTCCAATCATCACAGTCTATCTGCTTGAATATTGAATTCATATCCAGAAAAAGCTACATCAAATGTAAATTCTTTATTGTTTATTTTTTTCTTTGTTAAATAATTGCTGGTTATTTTGTTTCCATGCATGCTTCTATTATTATTATTGGTGAATTAGGGCTGGAATCTTGTTTATTTATAAGTTGGACTTGTCGTAAGTGAGTATCTCACCGCAAAACTAAGAGAAGTGTGAAGGCCAGAATCGTGTGAGCACTAGCGTAGTGAGAAAGCTCGCTAGTTGGCGTATGGGTTCTGAACTGGTTTTGCTCAGAGTAAAAGAAAACCAAGTTTAACAACAAGTAATAGTTCTGAGGTCTGAGTGAGTTCTTGTCCGCATTAATACAGACCTTTACGGAAAGGATTATAGACATTAATACAGACCTTTACGGAAAGGATTATAGACATTAAGTAGTTGAAGTGTTATTTCCTGCTCATTACAACTCGTTTTGCGCGAAATGACTAAATGTACTGCACTGATCAGAATGAATTTTCTGTGCCGATATGTAACTCAATGTAGTGCATTGTTCTAAATGAATCCTATGCCGATATGTAACTCAATGTAGTGCATTGTCCTAAATGAATCCTATGCCGATATATAATTCAATGTAGTGCATTGTTCTAAATGAATCCTATGCCGATATGTAACTCAATGTAGTGCATTGTTCTAAATGAATCCTATGCCGATATGTAATTCAATGTAGTGCATTGTTCTAAATGAATCCTATGAGTTCATGATATGGGACCCATTGTGGTGCATTGTTCTAAATGAATCCTATAGCCGATATGGGACTCATTGTGGTGCATTGTTCTAAATGAATCCTATAGCCGACAGGTGTCTTAGTTTAGTTGTATTGTATAAATCGTATTGCTAATGTGTATTCAATGTTACATACACGAATGTCACACAGAGAGAGAGAGAGAGAGAGAGAGAGAGAGAGAGAGAGAGAGAGAGAGAGAGAGAGAGAGAGAGAAAATAGAAATAACAAGCAATACAAATGTGTTGAAGCACAGACAACTCATACATTCATAAAAGAGTAATCACAAATACCGAACAGTTATTGCTAACAGGTGCATAATTTCCTGCTGCTAACTATGTTCTCTATTACGACTTACTCGTCTCAGCCTCGATTTGACTTTTGAAGAAAATACAGCTCCACAGCTCCACAGTCAACCGCTTATCAAACTGCCCACTCGAGGCCCGAAAACAAACACCCTCTCACATTCCTACCCTTCACCCCGGTACATGTTCTTTAATCTCCGCCAGAGGTCGCGCGCTGCCCTCTGCCCTCTAGACCCTTGTCTAGGTGGGTGGGATTTGCACGCCGAGTTTGAGGCGAGATGGGCTGCTACAAAGATAAGTTAGGTTATAAATTAGCACTCGGGGCGCGGAGACAGGGATAAAGTGGTTGTAATGTCAGCGCTGTCAGTCTCTGGGACCGGTGTCGTTCGTCACTGCGCCACATCTAGGGCTGCCGTCCCGTGACTGAGGGACCGCGTGGCAGTTAACTAAAGGAGTGGCGGGGCTAGGGAGCTATTTTTATTTTTCCTCTAGATTAGAATTTATAATTTTAAAAAAACAACAATGGCGGATATATCTAGCACTTTAAAGAATGATTATCAGGGTATATATACATCATGTCACTTCAAAGGTAGGACCTTGCATTTTACAGTATACAAAGTCCTTTTTAGTCACACATGAAGTATACAAAGTCCTTATTAGTCATACATGAAGTATACAAAATCCTTATTAGTCACACATAAAGTATATAAAGTCCTTATTAGTCACACTTAAAGCAAACAAAATCCTTATTAATCACACATACAGCATACAAAGTCTTTAAATCTCACACACGAAACATACAAAGTCCTTATTAATCACACATACAAGCATACAGAAAATCCCACTTAAACATACAAGTTATCGAAAGATAATATAACAAAATAAAATGAATCCACATAACAATAAAATATAATTGACAAATACGCAGTTGAAATAAATAACGACAAGCAAGAGAATAGCACAATTACTTGAAAGAACAGTAATGGTGTAGAAAACTGTACCCTAATCTCCCACACCTGCATAATACTCCAGAGAACTAACTATACCTCATCTCACTTCAAAGAAATAAATATAAGGGAAGGGAACTGTAACTCTCACTTCAGGCAGTGTTAGTTCTATCTTTAGTAGGTTTTTAAGAGGGCTATACCACATGGCATGGAGGGTGTCATGAAAGTAGTTGCAATTCCAAATTTGAAGTAAAGGATAAATTAAATAGTCGGTGTGAATGTGTCCTTAGTCGGAAGTGCAGACTTCCGGAAAAGGGGGGAAAGAGTTGAGAGGGATTGAGCTTGCATGGGCATATAAACAAAATGGAGGTACAGGGGAAAGGGGCGATCAATGTGAAAACCTAGCTGACCTCGGGCCAGGCTGTAAATGAGTTTGCATGGGCGTAAATAAATTTCTAAAATTAGGTGGGAAGCGATAAATATAAACCTTCAATACTTTTTATTTAATCTTGCGCGCTCACTAGTAGAAAAACAGGAAAGATGGTGTCCCTGGAACGGCTGGGTGAAAACCATGTTCATGAATCCCTTATGACTGTAAACGAAGTGACTTGAATGAATGCAAGTAGAATTCAAATTGTATTTTTATTTTGAATTTTGTAGTATTTTAATGTTGAATTTTACTCAGAGCTCGGTAAATGTAAATAGAATAAATCTATATTTGTTCTGAAGAAGGGACGTAGGGCTGGTCAAACTTCTGTATTTCAGGGTCCTGTTGGACAACAGAAGTGCATGCTGTGTGGTATTAATAAGTCTTACCACTTGCATCAGCACATGTAGGTGAATTAGTGCGCAGGATGGAAATGCATTTCAGCTAATTGCATACCTACAGGTCACCCCTATTGGTACACGACACAGGGCAAAGAGAATCATGCTCCTGGCATGGAAGATAAAGAACTATATCCCTGGTATGGAGAGTACAGAGAGCTATGCCCTTGGCATGGAAGATGAAGAACTATTCCCCTGGAATGGAAGGTAAAGAGCTATTATCTTAAGAAGAAAGGTAGAGCTGGAGAGTTAAACCATACTATATTGTACACTATTCTATTGCACACTATTATACAGTACTCTATTGTACAGTATATTATTTAACACTACTCTATTGTACAGTATATTATTTAACACTAGTCTATTGTACAGTACTTTATTGTGAAGTACTTTATTTCAAATTTGATAGATCTACCAGCAAGACTAACCAGACGAAGTGACATAAAGTTATTTAAATTTACTGACGAGATTTAAGGTATGTTAAGTTTTAATTTTTTACCAACTCCAGGTCTCGGATTACAGTGTGCCATCACCCTAAAGATAATGATTACAGTGTATGAGTTAAGAACACCATCATACAGATAATGAGAGCTAATAAAGTCATTGTGGTGGAGTAAATTTGACTATCCCTATTTCTAGACTTATTTGTTATATAAATTGTTAACTTGTTGAAGTGACCCTACCTTGGGCACTCCTTATGATGATATTTTTGTAAGTGCCAGAGTTGGAGCAAACAATTCGAGTTGAGAATATGCTACAAATTGCTGATGCAATCCAAACCAGTTCCAAATGGAATGAGTAGTTTGTATTATCTAATGGTTAAGATTTATGAGAACAAGACCAGCCAATGGGCTGAATGAAATCAATTGCCTAATCACTTGAATTTGGTGTGGCAAAAAGTCCAATCATGAAAGGCGGCCATTAGCATAAAGGTGAGTTAACTGACTGACTTAAAGAGAATAGATTTAGAAATATTTCTTGTATTTTGTTATTGATGTGTTATACTTGCATTTTGCATAGAGATGTATTGTGTGAGTAGGATATTATTTCTACAAATTGTGAACTATGATGCTTATATGTAGTATGTTAAACACTTGAAATTGTGAACCCACTCATAAAACTGTTACACTGTATTTATTATGCTGATTGCATGCATCGAGCTAATAAATACTGTTGCCAGAAACTTGAAGTTGAGGCTTGAATGTAAGAAAAGGAATGGAATTTAAAAGGAATAAACTGGAAAATTAGCATTTATTTTTTTGATTATATTTTTACAGGGAAAAGGCAGCGTTCCAGAATCTTCTGGTTCACTGATTATGGTAGATGTGAGAGGTGTCTGTATAAGTGTGAGGAACAGACTGCAATCTGTTGGTGTATAGTGGCAATGTATGCTGACAACATCAACCAATTTCTGGTACAAGGTTACTGAAAATTGCTACTGTTGTTGTTCTGCTTGAGGGAGCTACTGTGGCAGAGTGCCAGATTAGCCTCAAGAGAAAAGTAGTGAATTAGTGTTCTACAATGTGAGAAGAGAAACATGGAATTGACATGAACAATAACTTGTGTCTTTGTTATAAAAGCATGCAAAAGACTATTGAGACATCGCCTAAATCAGTTTATATACAAAATATTATCTTTTATCTCTAATAACTCCATTTCTGTTCTTTGATAAGAACTATCCAATGGTTTGTATTGACATTAAATTGTTGAATTGTGTTTTAGGATATAGGACTGTATAGATATTAAAATTATTCGAATGAGGTTTCTTGGAAATATTGATGTCAAGTAATCTTTTCCATTGCATTTGTTAATTGTTGATTTAATAAATGTATTGTTAAATTTATTGACATTCTTACACATATTGATAATCTTATGTTGGAGAAGAAAGTGGGTGGATGGAGGCTCGCTGAATGTAGATTAAAGACGGATTTATCTTCTCCTTTAGTAAGACGTTTTGCACCTACAGAAATATTGTGTGACGGTAAATGTCTTTAATGTTGTGGAAAAGAGAAAATGTGGTGGAAAAGAGAAAATGTGGAAAAGAGAAAATGTTTACAGCACACACATATCCGCCAAGAGAGAGAGACGAGTGGTGTCTGCTGGAGAATTATTAATAACTTAACTTAAGATTCTCATCACTTGTAATTAGTTATGGACGAATACTTAGTTAATAATAATCATAACCATTAGGTGGCGTTAGCGTCAGTCATCATACATATAATTATTACAGTATAAGAGCCAAGAACTTCACCATAGAGATAATGATTACAGTATAAGAGCCAAGAACGTCACCATAGAGATAATGATTACAGTATAAGAGCCAAGAACGTCACCATAGAGATAATTATTACAGTATAAGAGCCAAGAACGTCACCATAGAGATAATGATTACAGTATAAGAGCCAAGAACGTCACCATAGAGATAATGATTACAGTATAAGAGCCAAGAACGTCACCATAGAGATAATGATTACAGTATAAGAGCCAAGAACGTCACCATAGAGATAATGATTACAGTGCACAAACTAACTGCAGATAATGCAATGTATCGATATGAAGCTGTAATAAAATATATCATGACATTTAAATATAATATATATTCAATTAATTAGGATTTAATTATCAGAAAACAAAAACGGAAAAACCTTAAACAGAAATATAAATGCATACATTATAGCTATTAAAAACTGGTTAAATTGCTCCAAAAACTCCCGATTTTTATTTTAGATTTAAAATACAAAAGAAAAAGTCCTATCTGAGATAGGTTACTACCAGTTTCAGAATTGTAACTATTAGTTGAGACATAATTATAACTATTAGTTGAGACATAATTATAACTATTAGTTGAGACATAATTATAACTATTAGTTGAGATATAATTATCAAATTCACAATATACCTGCTGCATTTTCAATTAAAACTCAAAATCACAAACACAGCTATTATCAGATGTACAACTATACTTTAACTACAATTTACAACAACAATTATAACTGACAAATTCATAATCACCACCACCAATATCACAATCTTAAATATCAATTTTACCAAATAAACTAAACGTTTTACTATTGTAATTACCAAATTCACAATTACAAACATAACCATCATTCTTGCAATTATAAATGCGTAATTAACAAATTCCAAATTATAACCACTTTCACATTTATAACTATTTCACTTTCAATTACAACTAAAAGTTTTGCAATTATAGTTACAAATTCACAATTATAATTACTACTTTTGAAATTATAACTACTAGATACACAACTGCAACTACCAAACTCATTGTGGGTTCAGTTTCGATGAAAATTGAACTGGGTATATTTATTGGAAGTACGTCTCACAAGGTCTTTGGCTGAAAACAACATCCGGAATAAATGGTTGACAATTCATCCATTAGGTAATATCTAGTCAACCCTTTTGGGGTGGTTTATAATGTGGAGTGTCTTCATAAATTTTACAGTCAACACCAACGTTATAATCTGTCTTCTAAAACTTGTCAATAAATATCAAGGACTCATTTTGTGACCTCTCATAAGGGGATGAACCGAGTTACAGGTAACACTCATATGTTAAAATAAAGTTGCATTAGTTCATAATCTTGGAATTTGCATTTAGAATGACCAATGGTCGGCAGTTAGATAAATATATTGATTTCACACCTGGATTCTTTTCGGGTCCACTAAAACTAATTCTCCTATGACAAATATTTTCGATAAAGTACACGGTCCGAGTTCCAAGCAATCTCTATTCAAAATATGGAGTCCGATTTCAGAACGATCCCTGTCTTATGTACAAGATCCGAACTTCTGTCCCTATCCAAAGTACTCGCACTAATGAAAACATTCTTGTCGGTTTTTAAAACCTACTGCGATAAGTCAGCGTGTGACCTTACTGCCTGGCCGTAAATTGAGCTTTTTAATGTAGAATCCATTTAATGTAGACATTCATTTATTGTAGACATTCATTTATTGCATTTGCTGCTCAGAGCCCTCGTTTTCATGCAGGCCAGTTCCCCCCCCCTCCCCATCGACTCGTCCCGTATGGTCACCCCCCACACCCTATCACGACTGAAAACTGTCTCCGACTTCCCAGAGAGTTTATGAAAGCCAGCCAACTCACGCGTGGCGGGTAAGAACAGGCCCCCACAGTTCGTTGAAGGTAACGACAGTCGGGGTGGGGTAGTGCTGAAAGAAAGATAACAACAGCCAAGCAGGCGAGCAGAGATCTGACAGTGATTTCAGTAGAATGCAAACATGTTAAGTGGTGGTTGGCTGCTGTCATCAAGGACGATAATGTCACTAAAAATGACGCTGATTGGGCCCCATACTGACTGTTTATCAGGGTCAAACCCCAGCAGGGCTACACTGCTCTGCAGAGTTTACTGAGAACTGTTTACACCTCGGCAGTGCCCTACACGCGCTGTTTCCATGTTTGAGGACATTGTGTATGTTTCTGTTTTAGCAGGATCCACACTTTGTTTACAAGGAAATATTTCAATCTCAGAAGGACCCACACGTTGTTTACAAGAAAATATTTCAATCTCGGTTGTACCCACACTTTGTTTACAAGGAAATGATTCAATCTCTGTAGGACCCGCAATTTGTTTACAAGGAAATGATTGAATCTCAGTAGGACCCATACTTTGTTTACAAGGAAATTATTGAATCTCAGTAGGACCCACTCTTTGTTAACAAGGAAGTATTTCAATCTCAAAAGGCCATCAAACTGTTTAACAAAGTCAAACTGCTTCTACCTTTACAAACTTATTACTATGAATTTCACATGGTGGTGATGAATCAATAAATAATGATTTGACACAGACTGAGTGGACAGTGGTTACAAAAGACAAAAGATAATGATGTGACACAGACTCAGATCAAATATTAATGGACGGATGTTACGGACGACAAAAGCTACTGAACTGAAACAGACTCAAGTCAAATATTAATGGGCTGAGGTTGCGATAGACAAAAATAATGATCTGACACGAACTCGAGAGAGAGAAAATAAATTCTGGAAGGGAGGCTATAGTGCCTAAAGAGGGCGGAGTGAGCGGACGTGGGGGGGGGGGTGGAGGGCGGAAGACAGTGAAGGTTTGAATGGAGGCTTTTTCAGGTACAATTTTGTATAATCGACAAATACTTCGAGCGCAAACAAAGTACTCAAGAGTACATGATTACATGTACCCCATCAGAGTACTTCACCATACGTAACCAGAGTACTCCTCAGAACGTAGCGCCAAGTAGGTGGAGGGTGACCAGAGTACTCCTCAGATTGGCTCAGAACGTAGCACCAAGTAGTTGGATGGTGATTAGAGTACTCCTCAGAACGTAGCGCTAAGTAAGTAGTGCATAGCGCATGAACGTACGCTGTTTGAAGCTATCAGAAATCTAGGTCAAAGTGGGTCACCAAGAAAAAACAAAATACACGCATGATTTTCTTTCTCAAGTAAGATATTTTCCCCCTTGTATATTTCCAATTTACACCCCACGAGCACCAACTAGAATTAAATTCATACAGGCTGTACTAGGTTCTAAGTTTGCTAGTGTAATGGCAAGGAAGACATTCATACAGGCTGTACTAGGTTCTAAGTTTGGCTAGTGTAATGGCAAGGAAGACATTCATACAGGCTGTACTAGGTTCTAAGTTTGGCTAGTGTAATGGCAAGGAAGACATTCATACGGGTTATATACTAAGACACTGAGTTGTTTCACAGCTTTCTCGTAAAATTACATGAAATTTCCTTATGCTGGCTGTAGGTTCTAACAGTCTGAATACTAAATTACAAGGAACTTCCTTATGCCGGCTGTAGGTTCTAACAGCCTGAATACTAAATTACAAGGAACTTCCTTATGCCGGCTGTAGGTTCTAACAGTCTGAATACTAAATTACAAGGAATTTTCTTATGCTGGTTGTAGTTGCCTCACAATCTTTCTAGTAAAATTACAAGGAATTTCCTTATGCTGGCTGTACTAGGTTATCTCGAAAGAAAGTTATCTGGAAAATTATCAAATAAAGAATTTTTCACGTTTTCTTAGGCTGTCTAGCTTTCAAGTAAGTTCATATTTATTCAGTCTTTGTAATCTGCATTGAGTTTTGTAATCGTAAAGTGGTGTGATGAGTTTTGGTCAGTAAATGTACAGGGCTGTAATAAGTTTTGGTCAGTAAATGTACAGGGCTGTAATGAGTGTCGGTCAGTAAATGTAAAGGGCTGTAATGAGTGTCGGTAAAAAAATGTAAAGGGCTGTAATGAGTGTCGGTAAAAAAAATGTAAAGGGCTGTAATGAGCGTCGGTAAAAAAAATGTAAAGGGCTGTAATGAGTGTCGGTAAAAAAAATGTAAAGGGCTGTAATGAGTGTCGGTAAAAAAAAAAATGTAAATGGCTGTTACAAGTTTTGTAAAAAGACCGTAATGAAATCTGATTTGTAAATGCTCTTGGTTTCATAATTGTAACGGTCATACTTTCAGTTTCTATGTCTGTTCCTGTTACAATGTCTATAAGGGATTTTCTTGTACTGAAGCTTGTCTGGAGATTGATTAAATTTGCTGTCCTCGTTAAGTGGAATGTTATTTGACCACTCCCTAGGTGATGCTAAGGAAGTGGGTGGGTATATGATTCTTTTGTTACTGCTGATAAATGGTTAGCGTAACAGGTTGACCCATACGGCAAATCACGCTCCATGATTTTGTATATATTGCCCTCTAATTTGTTTCTGTTTTACTACAATTGATATGGATATTGCGTAGCATATAATTTGTCATTGACCTTCAAAGTGATTTATTGTGCACTCAGCTGTGTAGCCAACCAAAACGTCTGCCACTCCTCGCATGCGGTCAGAAGAATGTAGGTCAAGTAAACTAAAGTGAACCGTTAGTCCATACTTGGGGGTATAGAGGATGGGAGTAGTGATTTGTACAGGTGGGTGAGGCTAACGGAATGCCCCGTAGCCATAACTGGACATTTGAGTTCCGCTCATGACGTACGCGAAACTAAATTCCGGTCATTTTCATGCTGTGCCATGCCATTCAGAATAGTTAACCTGTAAGTGCTGGAATAAGGGTTTCTGAGAGTTACACAGATTGGTAAGCATATATATATGTTGACTTCACAATAGTAATTGAAATGTATTATTAATTATTATTTTGGAGATTTCTTATTGATGAATATTTGAAGCTAATGTGTATTTTTTCCCCCGGAAAGCTATTGTGTGGAGTTTGCAGCAAACTATTCTGAATGGCATGGCACAGCATGAAAATGACCGGAATTTAGTTTCGCGTACGTTTGTGAATTTGCTTGCCATAAGATTGATGAATTCATTGTGAATTTGCTTGCCATGAGATTGATGAATTCATTGTGAATTTGCTTGCCATAAGATTGATGAATTCATTGTGAATTTGCTTGCCATGAGATTGACGAATTCATTGTGAATTTGCTTGCCATAAGATTGATGAATTCATTGTGAATTTGCTTGCCATAAGATTGATGAATTCATTGTGAATTTGCTTGCCATAAGATTGATGAATTCATTGTGAATTTCAGGTTTATGCGAGAGAGATGCCAGACAGCTTCTCAGAAACCAAAGACATATATTCCTGAATGAAAGGAATACCCTGATAACTAAACTTCTGGTCCGAATTAGACTCAACAAGCAGTGGCTCTTTACTACCCCCTATCCCACCCCACTCCCGGGGAACTAGCTCATAAATTCTGGATATCAGGATTGCCAAGGTTACTTACATTGGGCATAGCACAAGAAGAATCATACTCCTACTTGTTTCTCGGGAGAATATTGCAGCCCCAAATTTGCCTATTTCTCGGGAGAATATTAAAGCCACAAATCTGCCTATTTTTCGGGAGAATATTACAGCCCCAAATTTGCCTATTTCTCGGGAGAATATTGCAGCCCCAAATTTGCCTATTTCTCGGGAGAATATTAAAGCCACAAATCTGCCTATTTTTCGGGAGAATATTACAGCCCCAAATTTGCCCATTTCTCGGGAGAATATTATTAAAGCCCCAAATCTGCCTATTTCTCATAATATTACAGCCCCAAATTGTCTGTTTCTCTGGAAAATAGTTTAGTTGAAAATGCACATATTTCTTGGGAGAAAATAGTTCGTAGAAAAAATAGTATATCCCAAGACTTGCCAGTTGGTAGAAAAAATAGTATATCCCAAGATTTGCCAGTTGGTAGAAAAAATAGTATAGCCCAAGATTTGCTAGTGTGTAGAGAAAATAATATAGCCGAAGACGTACCAGATTGTAGAGAATATAGCTGAAGTCTTGCCAGTTGCTTTTCAATCCAGTCTTTGGACAACTTGTAATTTTGCAAATACCCTTTTCACACAGACAAAATTAGTGATAGACATAATGCCAAGTCCTGAAATACCAAATTATGAAAGCATAGTGAGTCAGATTTACCAGCTACACATTTTTCAATGACGATTCTAATTCACTATCAAGTTTTGCTCTCACGTTGTTCAGAGTCACAATAAAGCTTTCTTCTCGCTCTGTGAAGGTTGTTATAATCAACAGTTCAGTCACAATAAAGCTTTCTTCTCGCTCTGTGAAGGTTGATATAATCAACAGTTCAGTCACAATAAAGCTTTCTTCTCGCTCTGTGAAGGTTGTTATAATCAACAGTTCAGTCACAATAAAGCTTTCTTCTGGCTCTGTGAAGGTTGTTATAATCAACAGTTCAGTCACAATAAAGCTTTCTTCTCGCTCTGTGAAGGTTGTTATAATCAACAGTTCAGTCACAATAAAGCTTTCTTCTCGCTCTGTGAAGGTTGTTATAATCAACAGTTCAGTCGCAATAAAGCTTTCTTCTCGCTCTGTTAAGGTTGTTATAATCAACAGTTCAGTCGCAATAAAGCTTTCTTCTCGCTCTTTTAAGGTTGTTATAATCAACAGTTCAGTCGCAATAAAGCTTTCTTCTCGCTCTGTTAAGGTTGTTATAATCAATAGTTCAGAGTCACAATATACATCTTTCTTCTCGCACTGTGGAGAAATTGCAATAAGTCAACAGCTCAGTCATAAATTGATAGAACTGGACAGTTTCGTCAACACTCAACATCTTCATTTGTGCTGAGCCTGATGACTTGGCTCTTTCAGTGTTGTCATCTTCAACCTTTCAGTGTTGTCATCTTCAACCTTTCAGTGCTGCCATCTTCAACCTTTCAGTGTGGCCATCTTTAGCCTTTCAATGTTGTCATCTTTAACCAACCTTTCAATGTTGTCATCTTTAACCTTTCAATGTTGCCATCATTAGCCTTTCAATGTTGTCATCTTTAACCTTTCAATGTTGCCATCTTTAGCCTTTCAATGTTGCCATCTTTAACCTTTCAATGTTGCCATCTTGAACCTTTCAGCATGTTCCTCATCCCTTTGGCTTTGCAATTCAGGTAATACGGTTTTAGTCACAGCCGCATTTCCTGCCTGCTTTAAAAGCTCCATTAGCTATTAGGATTCTGACATTTCCTCAACTCTTTTTGGCCGTTTTTTTCTCCTCTGAGCTTCATTGTCCCAAGTTTGCTGCTTCATTTTACCATAAGCTGAAATTAGCTAGTCAATTCACGGTAATCTGATGATAGCTTGACATAAATTATTGACAGTCAATTCAATTTAATTTGATGATAGTTGGACATAATAATATAGATTTGACAAGATATCATACGATTACTAAAACAAAAATGTTATGTTTCTAGCTACCGAGTATGTTAATGTCTCATAACTCATTCTTAAATACTAAGTAAACAAAAGTCTCACAACTCATTCTTAAATACTAAGTAAACAAAAGTCTCATAACTCATTTTTAAATACTAAGTAAACAAAAGTCTCATAACTCATTCTTAAATACTAAGTCTCATAACTCATTCTTAAATACTAAGTCTCATAACTCATTCTTAAATACTAAGTCTCATAACTAACCCTTTTTAAAAGCGATGTTGGTTGATGACTTTGATCTGATTATCTCATGGATTAATTCCATTCTAAACCCAACTTGCTGAAGTGAATTGTTAACATCAGAACTGAAAAACTGACAACAATGAAGCACCATACAGTACACTAGTACTATGTACAAGAAACTCATTTCCCATCGAGAGATTGGAAGGAAATTGCTCAAAGGAAAGAAACTTCTCTTCAAAGCTCAATCGCATCGCACATTTAATACCATTAATTACAAGTACAGTGTACAGTTAACACCATTAATTGTAAGTGCAGTGTGCGCTGTTAATACCGTTTATTACAATTTACAAGTACAGTACAATGTATAGAGTTAATATCATTCATTATAAATGTACTATGTACAGTTAATACCATTAATTACAGGTACAGTGTATAGAGTAAATGCACTATGTACAGTTAATACCATTAATTATAGGTACAATGTGTACAGTTAATATAATTAATTATAAGTACAGTATGTATAAGCACATGTGTACAGATAATACCATTAATTATTATAAGTGTAGTGTGTACATGTATTACCATTAATTATAAGTGCAGTTTGTACAGGTATTGCCATTAATTATAAATGCAGTGTGTACAGGTATTGCCATTAATTATAAATGGAGTGCAGCATATAATAGCTTGATTTAGGATTTCATAACTTATTCATAATCCAGACCCCAGTGTAGAATCACATGAATAGTATATATACTTACGTAATTAAGAAGCAAGAGATAAAATTACAACAACTGCAAATGCACTGTCAACATTTTTATCTTCCTATAGTTTCTTTCTTAACACTCTTGGCTAGTAGTTCTGACACTTAATTGTTAATCCTAGACTGGTGGCAAGTAGTTCTGACACTTCATTGTTAATCCTAGACTGGTGGCTAGTAGTTCTGACACTTAATTGTTAATCCTAGACTGGTGGCTAGTAGTTCTGACACTTAATTGTTAATCCTAGACTGGTGGCTAGTAGTTCTGACACTTAATTGTTAATCCTAGACTGGTGGCTAGTAGTTCTGACACTTAATTGTTAATCCTAGACTGGTGGCTAGTAGTTCTGACACTTCATTGTTAATCCTAGACTGGTGGCTAGTAGTTCTGACACTTCATTGTTAATCCTATACTGGACACTCTTGGCTAGTAGTTCTGACACTTAATTGTTAATCCTAGACTGGTGGCTAGTAGTTCTATCTGACACTTCATTGTTAATCGTAGACTGGACACTCTTGGCTAGTAGTTCTCTCTGACACTTCATTATTAATCCTTGACTGGACAGTCTTCATTGGTACTCCACTAGGATAGTTCCGATAGCTGAACACACTGCTAGCCAGAGGGGCATGACCCCAAACTCTAGTGCTTGTCTCCCCTTAAGGAGGAGAAAATTATCGACTGCTCGCTTAGTGCTTGTTAGCTCTTACAGCTTTTAGAAAATTATCGACCTCCCGCACGTACCACGTGTATTGTACACGCAACACTACTCACACACACACAAAGTATGAGTATTCTATTTACTGCAAACAGTCACAAATGTGCACTTTTTTATTGGGTAGTGTGCACTATTTGCCGGGTAGCTGTAAGAGACAAGTTTCACTTAACAAGCAGGTTGGAATAGACCTGTGCTATTTTTAGATCAACCTTCACCCACTTCCTAGGTGATGACAGGCTTGTCAGCCAAGATTTGAAGACTTTAGAGATTTGTGGAGTTACTATTGACTAGAACTCTAATAAAATGAAACTATTTACTTTAAATGACGACAAAATTAGTTACAGAGTAGCACTATTTATTGTAAACAGTGACAAAATAATGATAGTGTAACACCACTAACTGTAAACAGCAACAAAAGTAGTGATAGTGTAACACTATTGACTGTAAACAATGACAAAATAATGATAGTGTAACACCACTAACTATAAACAGTGACAAAAGTGATAGTGTAACACCACTAACTGTAAACAGTGACAAAAGTAGTGATAGTGTAATACTATTGACTGTAAACAGCAATAAGTAATGATGGTGTAACACTTTTGACTGTAAACAGAAAAGTGTAAAACTATTGACTGTAAAACAGTGACAAAAATAGTGATAGTGTAATACTATTGACTATAGAGACAAAAGAAGTGACAGGGAAACACTATTGACTGTAAACAGCAACAAAAGTGGTGAAAGTGCATCACGATTGACTGTAAACATTGACGAATGTAACGATAGTGACACTATTGTCTGTAAACAGCAACAAAAGTAGTGATAGTGTGACATGCACCCCTTTGTTACTGGATATGATTATTATTAATCATCTCTAACTAATTACAAGTGATGGAGAAATCTTAATTTATGTTTATTAATAACTCTCCCAAGGGATACCACTCGTCTCTCATTGGTGGATTATACAGGTGTAGTAAAATTATCATTTCCATAGTAATAATATAGACATTTTACTGTCACACATACTTCTGCAGGTAGAAACTTCTTACTAAAGGAGTAATAAAACCCCATCTTTTATTTATATTTAACGAACCCTCATCCACCCGCTATTACTCCAACATAAGGTTTTAATATGTGGGCAAGGTTAATAAATTTAACCAATAAATTCATAAAATCAACAATCAAATATACAATGAGTGAGCTGTATAATATTTAATGTCCATGTTCTTTACATTGTAGTAAGTAATATCATTAGAGAGCATTATGTACTCTGAATAGCAGCGTTGCTTAATATTCTTTATTGTATTACGAGAAGAGTGTTATTCTGAATGCCCCGTATATTGAAAAGTGTCATTGATAAAAGAGTGAACAATTGCCCCTGAATGTTCAAAATACTAGCGAACGAGCTCTGTTTCTGCTGAACATCTCATTTATTAATTAGTGAAACCTCACGCTCCATTTCGTTAGTCAACAGTGCCATTATTCGATGACCCGTGCATTGATGAGTGGTCAGTGTCATCTCTGAATATCCTATGTTGAAAAGCCTCATACAGTAAAGAGTGACCAGTTTCCTCAAAAAACAATCCAATAAGCGAGCGAGTAGTGTCATTACTACATATCCCATGTTTTGAGTTAGCAGTGTCAATACTTAATGTCCCATACAATAGGAGCGAGCAGTGTCAATACTTAATGTCCCATACAATAGGAGCGAGCAGTGTCAATACTTAATGTCCCAAACAATAGGAGCGAGCAGTGTCAATACTTAATGTCTCATACAATAGGAGCGAGTAGTGTCATTACTTAATGTCCTGTATATTACTAAGTAATCAGTGCCAATATTCAGTGTCCTGTATTTGGGTAAAAGAGCAGTGTCAATACTAAATATCCCATATTGCAGTGAGCAGTGTACATGCTGAATGTCCCACATATTAGTGAGCAGTGTACATACTGAATATCCCACATATTAGCAAACAGTATGCATACTGAATATCCCATATATTAGTGAGTCAGCAGTGCCATTACTGAATATTCCAAAAGGAGTGTCTGGTGAACTCACCATTTCTAGTAAGTTCAAAAGGAAATGCTCGTACAGAATATTCCAGTAATTATTTAATTACTGAAAGTGTTTGTTTGCATCCGCAACATCACTGCTTTCATCGACACCACTCACTAATATATGGGACATACAGTAATAACACTGCTCACTAATATTAGGGACACTCAGTAATAACACTGCTCACTTTATAATATATGGGACATTCAGTAATAACACTGCTCACTTTATATGAGACATTCAGTAATAACACTGCTCACTTTATAATATATGGGACATTCAGTAATAACACTGCTCTTTATAATATATGCCCGCGTTAAATTCTTATTTTGACTGACCTTGAAAACGACTGACGCACTTGTTCCGCATTTAATGTAAAGCTAACGACCTGGCACTCTTGATAAGAAGGCAATCTGCACAAATTA
This sequence comes from Sinotaia quadrata, assembly GCA_028829895.1. Classification (NCBI taxonomy): domain Eukaryota; kingdom Metazoa; phylum Mollusca; class Gastropoda; order Architaenioglossa; family Viviparidae; genus Sinotaia; species Sinotaia quadrata. Next base: position 14,385,141 of record CM054182.1, read on the forward strand.
ATATATTATTTGTCTAAGAGATGAAAGCTTTTATTTTAAAAAAAACACAAACTGTTTGAAGGCTTCGTGTTCTTGTGCAACAGAGCGAGTTCGCTCGCCTGACGTGATACAGATTTGAATGAAGAGTTCTATTACGTCAGAAACACGAGTTCTTACGTGGCTCATCGAGAGTGGTTCGTGGCGTGCATATGCCACGTCCACAAATTTGTTGCCTTTGTTCACTTGACAAGAGGAAGGACTGATTTCCTAGAGTCCTGAGCAGACCACTTAACATTCGCATTATTCTTTTTGCTTTGAGCAGCTAAGCCGATATGTCAGTATCAAAACCGTAAATCGTCTTGACAGATCGTCTGTCCTTTTATAGAGCAGATGTCAGTACCGCAAGAGATAAAACTGACTTGATAAACAGTCTTTTCCTGACGACAATTCTGCAGATCCGTCAGCAGGTTCCCATGACTATTTTTCTTTAATTTACATCAAATGTACACGTATATACAAAATACATTCCTTTCTTCCTTAATCGGAGAAAATGAATCAATTAAAAAAAATCCACTGGCAAGGTTAGCAAACTTTGTAATTTTACTTTATAGATGTCACGTGATCGAGAATACTGATTTCTTTCCTTGTAGGCCTATGTATTTATAATAAAGAGATTATTGTTGTTGGGTGACCAATTGACCCTACAAGTACTAGACAATCAACATCATTACTGTGCACTCACGAGATGGCAACACTGACTACTTACCCAAAACACTAGGCTATTTGTCTTTAAATACCACCCACCACACCAAATGATGGGCATTATTTATTTACTTTAATTAACAAAAGTAACTGTCATTGTAATGTTTGTAAATTACCAAAGAGTTTGACTTACTCAAAATAAGCACAAAAATACAATTTAATATATCATAAAATTGTTTGTAAACTAGTTTTCTATACAAGAAGCTTGACTCAAAACAGGTGAATAAATGGAGTTTATATGTTAACTATTTCTCCTTGGAAAGTTATCTGTGAAAATGTAGTATTCAGTGAATTAGCTTATATTTACACTTGGTAATGATAAGAATACACAAGTGCAAAAGGAAGCATTAACTCAAATAAAAAAGCAGATATTTAAGCACAAGATTCTCTTAATTGATGCAAGAAGAAGTGTAGCTGTAAACTTTGTGTAAATTGTCGGCATTTAAACTACAGTTTTAAAAGTTTTAACTTTAAAATAAAGTAAAATTAATTTAAAACTGTGAACCAAAATACTAATTGAACCCAATTATTGAAATCAAGTGAAAACCAGCTTAAACAGCCATATTTAACTTGAACCTGTAAATTGTAATAACAAGAAAAGATATACTCGAGGACATTTAAATCTGATACTTAGACTCAATATGGGCACTCAAATAAGTCAACTGTAAACAGTCAGATTATTTCAAACTTAAAAAGTGGTATTAAGTTCAGTTAGGAAATTTAAATCTAATCAAAAGCTTTAGTTAAAAAAATTTAAATGTGGCATGTAACCTTGGGTCTGAACATGATAGGAAAGAAATTAAGGTATGAAAATTAGACATTCAATGAATTAATGTTACAGCAAGAAGTACTAAAAAATTTGGTGTGAACCACTAACCACATTTTAAAGTTTCAGAATTCTCAGAGAATTTGAATGTATTTGTTTATAATTTAAAACTATAAACATAATTTGTGTGGTGTTATTGGTGTCTTAATTAAGAATGGATACATGTTATATGTAATGAAACCATACTGTTAATGCCTCAATGAATAACACTTTATAATGCCTCAGTTAAGACCAATTCCTTACTCACAGTGACTCAAGAATATGAAGATCCTTTACTTACAACATTCAGAGATGAGTCTATCTACATCTTTCAAATTGCAACACACAGAAAACGAAGGATTGCCATTTGATTGCCAAACACACAGAACAAACATGAAAAATGACAAACACTTTAACAGCAGGAAAACACTTTACACAAACAGAAGAAACATGAAAAACGACTAAAACTTTAACAGGAAAACACTTTTCACAAAGGACCAGAACTACTTCCAAAATTTCAGTCCATGCTTAGTTCCACACATAGACAAATTCTGTTAGTGCGCATTAAATGCAAATAGATTTATTCAATAAATTTATCAAACATCACACAGAATTCATCAGATCAACAAAATTACAATATTTTCTTTTCTTCCTTAGTTCTGTATATGTACATCATTGTATCATACCACTATCACACAAATTTCCAAACCAGAATTAGGTGACACTCAGAACCCATGTACACTGATTGATCAGATGTCACAGCACTCAAATGTGTGACAACGCAGTATTTATTTTGTGACATTACAGCACTCTCTTGTATGTGGGTAAATATCAAAGTACAAATTAAAATACAGTAAATTTAGAGTTTAAAAACAATCACATTAGCATGCTAATAGATTCAGCAAAATACAAAACACTGTGACGGCAACTATATTCATGTACACATTTGACAGCATTTCCTTATGAAAATAGAAAATAATTTATCAAAGTATTTTCTCTAGCCAAACATGGGATAGATAACAATTAGAAAGTATTATTTATAGGCCACACATCACTTGTCAAAGAGGTATATAAAGTGAAATTAGTCCTCGCATAAAAGTGCACATAGTTTAATCCTCTGACAAACTCATACTTCATTAGGCCAAACTCATCCATGCACTTTTGCAATCTTTACCATCGACAAGAAAGGGGATTTAATTACAACTAATACAAGTGACAAAGGAATATGAATAAGAAAAAACTCTCAAAGAGAAGAGAATAAATAATTGATAAGAAGACAATCAAATGAAGAATAAAGATAGAAGACAAGAACTGTGCAAGAATAGAATGTATGCCAGGGGAAAAAAAACTATGAGAAACCAAATGCAGAAAATGAGAGAAGAAAAGAACTTAGCATGAAGAAATTTAAATGAAGAATGATGGCTTAACTGTGCCAGCCAATGATGAATATCTGATCATCTCTCTTTCTAATAAGGAGCGAGTTAGTGGAGTACATTGGGGATCTCTCATCTGCACTGAAATATATGAATTACTACAAACAGACCCTTATTTGTAAGGACAAAAAAAAGGGATCCTTGATTGCTGTAAAAGTGTTTCCAAATGCAAAGTTTTAATGTATGGACTCTCAGACATGCGATTAAGAACTTGCATTCCGAAAAGACAAGAAAGTATCCAAGAAATATAAACATGGATACAGCAAGAAGCAACAGAGTGAGGAGCGTTCACATGGGTTAAATATTAGCAAGGGAAAATCTACTAGTGTGTGTGCTTTGCAGACTAAATGAAGCTTTGCAATGCAATTCAATTTTTTTTTTTTTTTTGGTAATACAATAGTACATATATCATGTGTGATTTTAAAAGAAATGTAAATTTTTATTCTAGCAAACAAAAGTAGTTTCTTTAACCATAAACATCATACTTTTACACACACATACACACTGAAACACAAGAAGAAATCACAGATGTTGACAATGTAGATTTTCTCCAGTCCTTGTGATAAGTCAGAGATGCTCTCAAAGGGATCTTATTTTAATATATAAGAAACAAATAAAAATAAATTTAAAAAACCCAACAAATAAACAATTAAATTATATTCTCTCAACTGTAAACCTTTTAAGTTAAATATTCTGCTCCAATAATAATTCACTGTAATCACTGAGAACTATGAAATGATCTCTTCAGATTCAGAGAAATGCAAATATTGACTCAGTGATCCTCTCACAGGAAGAAAATTAGGTTTGCGGGCTGGAATCATCTTATGAAAAAAGAGTCAAGAGGTATACATATATTAATTAATCAGATAAGTAAGCAAATAGGAGACTGTAAGTCACGTCAAGAGAGGTGGACATCTGACACCAGAGTCCTCAGCAAACATCAAATCACATTCCAATAATTCAGCAAGAGTCAGTTGTAAATGCCACCAACAATGACCTATTTATGATCTGTCTGTTTTCCATCTCATGTAGGTGTTCTATCTCTATGCAGGGGAGGTGTGAATGATGCCTCAGGCAAAAAAAATTACTACATTCCAGTATACTTTCAACATTCTATATAATGAACATTGCAGCCACAAATGTAACAGGCTCTTCATGTAGCACTGACACATACCCAATAGGTTTGGTAATTGCTAGTCAAGACACAGTTAAGGCTGAAGAAACAAGTGGTCTAAGACTAAAAAATACTCTTGCCAACCTCAAAAGGAAACTGCACAGCACAGTTCACAAGATATATATTTTCAGTGTCAGCAAAGCCAAGGACTGACAGCACAGTTCACAGGATACTTCTTTTTAGTGTCAGCAAAGCCAAGATCTGAAAAGAGCAGGCTCTAACTAATGCAGTGGTTTACTTTCCATAGACAATACCTTCTAAATCACCAGTGGTGGCATTGGCATATCGGATTTCTGGCGAGGGTACACAAAAAGCAGGCCATGCATGGGCATACATGTCATTCTCCATGATGCCATTGTCATAAGTTAGTCATGGCACCGCAGCAGCTCCAAGTCTTTGCCCATACAAAGAATATGGGGAATAATAATGTCCCACTGTTGGAAGTCCCTGGGCTGAAGTGACAGGTGGGGCCACAGCACCTAAGTGCGATTTGTAGGGGTGATATCTGTTTGCACTCAACAGGGAGCTAACTGGACTCAGGCTGGTTGGATATGACCTTCGCAGTGAATTTGGGCTGAGTGGTCCCCCTGGATAGTGACTGTGACAATTGGCAGCTGCTGCAGCAGCAAGGCTTGGATGCAAACCCAGAGCAGTGTAGCTGGCAGCTAGTGAAGATGCTTCCATGCCAGCAGTGTGAGTTCGCAAGTGCTGCAGCAACTCTTCTGATGTGGAGAAACGCTTGCCACAATACTCACTTCCAGCCACCCAACTACACACATATGGCAAACCCTGATGTGCAGCAAGTGGGTATAGAGAGTGTAGTGATGACAACCCTGAAATGGCACTTGAATAAGATGCAGAAGACATAGGTGGCAGAATAGGCAAAGAGGCTGCCCCAAGTCCAGCTAGACTAGCACTACTCAGGCTCATGAGAGACTTCTCATGGGCACACTGCGAACAACCTGGAGCATTGCATGTACTGGAAAGGTGCGAGTTTTGCAGTGTGAGCTGACAGTTCGTACAATATGGATCACGGCAGACAGGTACTAAAGTAGTGGCACCTGAAGGTGTCCTAACACGAGCATATGCTACATAGGGAGATAACGCTGAACTGCTGGAGCCAGCTTTCAGAGCTGAGGATTGGGCAGCAGCAGCAGCGGCAGCAGCTGCTGCTGCTGATAGTGAAGTCAATCCTGAGTGTGCAGCCAAAGCGTTGTGGTAACTCTGCATAGTTGGGTCTACAGAAAGTCCTGGCATAAGGGACAAATGTGGGTATGCAGCAGCTAGCGGATGAGCAGAAGTAAAGCCAGGTAACAAGGAGGGATGTGCAACAGAAGGCTTGGGAAGTCCAGTAAATGAGGTGTGAGCAGGTGGTGCAACTGGTTTACTGCTTACAGGGGAAGCAGAGGCAGAGTGTCGTGTTACACTGACAGATGATGTAGGTGTGTCATTATAGTCATTTCCATCTCCACGAGCACTACCACTTCGAGATGCAGACCTCTGCCCATTGGAGCTCGCAGTACTGACTGGACGAGCACTTGTACTACTACTGAGGATATTGTGAGTAGAAGCTGAGGATGTTGACAAACTATGGCTAGATGACTCAGAGGCAGTAGATTTGCTACTAATAGCGTGATTATCATTTGATGACTGTCCCTTTTCATTCCCTGAAATGGGCACTAGAGGGGGAATTTCCTTAGGAGGCACAGTACGAAAACCAGGCTTTGAATCTCGGCCTGAGTCGCTGGCACCCTTGCTGCCTCTAGAGGATGGCCGTTTGAGTGAGTCTTGTTCAAGCTTGCTGTCGGCTGCATCTTTCTCCTTCTTGTCTAGTGGTGGAATGATAGACTTTGATGGAGACGGGTCTTTACCAATGCTGCTACATGTTTGAGCCAACAATGCCAGTGGACTTTTCTTAGCGTCCAGCTGCACAAGAAACAAAACAGTTCATTAACACAATTCACAAATTACAGAATTAACAATAAACACATCCTGATATTCTATAAGTCTATCCTTAGCTCTCCCTCTTTCTCTGTCTATCTATAATCCTATCTTAGGTATCTCTCTCTCTATCAGTCTCCATCTATAACTATCTTTAGTTAGAATCTCTCTCCTATCCTACATGAAGTTATTTGCTGACTATTGTAATTGTTTTCCGATGTATCTTGTCTACATGAATGTCATCCATGTGGCACTATTATTCACTCTAGCAGCTAGAAGATGGAATGAAAACCCAACTTTACTCCAGTTAAACGTGCACTGGAGACAAGAACACAATGAAGTTAACTAAATATTGTGCCTAAATATGTGATGGTAACAAGAAGTGTTTAAATTCCATTAAACAGTTGAAAATGTACAAAGTACACAAATAAAAATATTTCCATTTTATTCTTATAATAAGCCATCCATTTCCTGTAAAGGTATTCATTCAAAAATTTTGAATACAAATTCAACAAATGGATACCCACTTGCTGAACAAATGAAATTTATGGGTTTTATTACATGTAAAGAATATTAATTTAGAAGCAAATGCATGATTAGAAAAGAAATCACTAATTTAACACTATAAATTAAACAATTTTCTACAATGATTGCAAACAATAAAAAACACAAGTATATAATACCATTAGAGGTAAACATACACATTTTATAACCAGAACAGTAGTTATATTTGGGCAATAAAACTTAAAAGCATATCAGTTAGGTGGGAAAAAATCTCTTGTAATGAAGACTTGCTAACATATAGGGAAAATGTATATAAGAATTATTAGTAACATCACTCCAAAATAAATCAGTACACAAATCATTATTAGTAAATAGCACTCCCTCAAATAAAGTTTACAATCATTATTATTAATAGCACTCTCCAAAATAAACAAGTATGCAAATCATTAATAGTAATATCACAATGGATCCCCACAAAACTCTGGGCCCTTAAAAAGCAGCTATAAGATTTTTTTAAAGTTTATTCAATTGATGTATATTGTCTGGGCTCTTTTTAATGCGTTTAAAGCAATATTTAAAAGTTATTGTCTGTACTCAGTTGTAGTTTAGGTAGGTGATTATCTTATTATTAAATGCTTTTATTATATACATACACAAAATATTCATTCACACATTTTTTTGAACACGTGGGTGATTTGATCCCCCCCCCCTAAAATATTATACAATCTATACTATTACTTTTTACTATACATAAGCTTAAAGGGAATACATTATATTTCATGTAATACCGTAATATAAAATAGTAAAACCAATTACCAAATTCTCTACTGATGCACACATGTTTAGCATTTGCAAATTCACAAACCTTGAATTATAAACTTTAGCACTGAATAATCAGATTAATGAATATTTGGGGGGAAGGTAAGCCTGTAGGCTATATCATATTCATAATAATGTAAATATGTCACCAAGAACTAACAAAATACAGTTCTGTTAAATTAAGTGTAATATTTAATGCTGAAAAACTGTCACCAACAGGAAGCTTTCAGGTGCTATGGCAACTTGGGATTTGTCATTGTACACACAGAGCACAAAAAATGGTGACTATGGTGATAATTTCATCACCCTGCTTTTATCACATTTACTGTTAGCGTTACTAGAATTGTGCAGGTTGAAAAATGCATAGTTTGTAATATTTTTAATTACCACGTACTATCACTATCACTTGAAATCTGAGCCTCGGAGTGAATGACTTAGGTGGAACTATGTAGGTAGGTATTATTAAAAAAAATTATTTTTTCCAGTGGATGCCGAAAGCATTGTAATAGATTACTACAGGTAGGCCTATATGTCAACAGTGATTTCGTCACATACACATACTGTACATTTAATGAACGAACATCTGATTGGATTTTGGTTTTCTTCCTGATAGCAAAAGCAAATCTGGGATCAGTCACGAAGCTGACAGACTACATATTTGCCACTCCTATTTTTCTTTCAAATATGATCACCTGCCCAAACACGGCACTGGTATATGGCCGCCAGCAGGACTAGAGGCGCCGAACGCTGTTTACACGTTGTGTTGCGACAGGCGCCCTGTAGTGCAAGCCCACAGGCTGCAAACATGTCTGTTGATGCGGCCATGTTTACTCGCAACCCTTCACTTCAGCGGACCAGCCATGACAGCGCACTTTGTCACACTCACTCAAAACACTGGGAAAGTTCCATGGGCAGATTAAAGGGAAACCGACAAAGCGGAAATCAAAGAAAGAGGCTTTGGGAAAAAGCTGAACAGCGAGGCCAAACAAAGCTAATCATTCCCGCTAATGCCGACCATTTGCTCCTGTCCGCCTGTGACCATATTGATCGGATCGATCAACTCTTGCAATGGTACAGGCAGCATGTGTTCAGTGTCTGCATGTGTAAATGATTGCCACGTCTGGCCTGTGTTGTCTGTGCAGAGACTGCGCTTTGTACATGTGCGCTAACAATTATAGGTAAGGTCTTTATAGTGTCATCTGCTGGCTCGTGTAACATCCTGTTTAGTGTGTAACATCCTGTTTTGTCTATACTCCGTTTGCGTAGCGTATTTACCGTGTGTTCTATAAAGTTGTTTATGTAGAATATACGTCCCCAAATTTGTACAAATGTGTGTACAGACTACAATACTCTGTAGAGTCTATTCTAAATGGATTGGCTGAGGAAAGATCAAAATGCAGCCTGACGTTCTGCATCAACCTTCTGAGTGATACTCGCATGCCTTTCCTGTCGTACACGAAGTTATCTGTAGACTACAGCAAGTGTTTTTGCAGTGAGTGTATCCTGTCCTGACATGAATCTATTTGCTGATTAGTAATTGTTTTCTGAGTGTATTCTGCCCTACATGAAGCTATTTGCTGGCTGTAGTAATTGCTTTATGAGCGTAGGCCCATCTTGTCTACACTAAGTCATCCCATTATAATAGGAGTTATATTTATTCACTCTGGCGTCTACAAGATAGACTGAAAACCTAGCTTTACTCCAGTTAAACGTGCAATGGAGACAGAACACAATGAAGTTAAATGAACGTTTTTTATTTAATGATGTCAGCAGAAAGTGTTTCCCTACATGACGTCAGCCGAAAGCCTTTACATCTGCGTATATGCAACCACCACCCACTCAAAGGCTGAAAGTGGAATTACCCTGTAAGGCTTGTAAGCTTTCAAATGTGCACGGTCTTTAAGCGTTTCATAAATCCTTTGTCCCATAAATTATTGCATACCTGTCTTTAAAATAACAAATAATAAACATGCTTTACAAAATAAATGTTGACACATATTTGAAACAGAAATAATATGTCACTACCTTTAATTTCCAGACAGAATACGGGTAATTAGTCAAGATAACAAGTATCCACCTAGTTTTGCATGTACACAACAAAAATAACATCACTTACATAGGTGTCGTTATAATTACCTACTAAGAGCATAAGTAGTGTTTACAGTACTCCTATTAAAAAAGTTATAGTGTGTCATACTGGTAGTGTTTAGGTAAATATTACTAGAAAAGTAGGCCTACAGGTAATACTAAGACGTAGGTACTGGCAGTGTTTAGATAAATCATAAAAAAAGTACAGGCAATAACACCGAGTAAGGCAGGTATTGGTAATGTTTGCACCAATCACAGGAGTGTGATGAGAGGCTTTGGTATCTTTTCAAACAATAAAATATGAGAGAAAAACTCTTGATATTTCAAAGGTAAGAGTACTGAGTAAATAAGTATATGATTGAAAGTCTCAACATTCCAAAGGTAAGACTCAGAGCAGTGAGTAAAACAGTGAAGTCTGCAAGAGACATTTATTAATCAGCTAGTGTATCACTGTGAAAGGCTTTTGCAAGCTGCTTTGAAAATAAGCTATTTCTCTGATACTTTACTGATGTTGCCTCATCGCTCTTTACAACCAGTCACTTAAGTGACACTTTACTGATGTTAGTTTGTTACAACCCAGTCATTTTTGTGACACTCTACTGGTGTTGGCCTCATTGTTCACTATAACAATATAAATAAACATTCCCAAGTTACTTCAAATAGAGAGTAGTGCTCCCTCCTTCCCTCCCCTACATTAGGCTATAGGCACATAATAATAATACACTCATTTCGTCTATCTCCAAGTCACTCAAAATACAGATAAGACACCCCGACCCCAGTATGAAATTACAAACAGAATCTTATCCGAATACAAATGCAAATACATATAGGCCTACTGAGTAACGGCCCCAAGCCATATGAAGTCATTATTTACACTCCTATCCGCATATCACCCCCAACATCACATCCCAAGCACTGAATACGCAGGCAAGTTTTATAAAAACGTTAATGTACAAGGCATTTTAATAAAATGCAGACTATAAGTATAATAGTACCATGTATGTAGGCTACTGATAAAATCCATAACGTTTAGAAGAAATGGTATGACAAGAAGTAAAACAGGGTCCTTATATCCAAAAGTACTATTAAAAATGGTGACAGTGTCCAAATAATACACACACGGAATAGGTTTATAAACCAAGCAGACGAGATTATATGTGTTAAATAAACACAGTCTAACTGATTTCGGAGTTTTGGCGCATTTTCAGTTTATGTTCTCAGTGGAGGGAGGTGTGAATGACTAAAACTTTTCGGTGTAAAGAGCACAAATCCATATGAGTAGTAGTAAAACATCCAAAGGCAAGCACCACAAAGCCAGTGAGTAGACTAGTTTTTAGTTTTCATACAGTCAAACGGGCAAGAGAGCCAAGCCAGTGAGTAGACTATAAAGTTTTAACACAATCAAACGGGCAGGAGAACCAAGCCAGTGAGTAGACTAGTTTTTTAGTTTTAATATACAGTCAAGCGGCAGGAGAGCCAAGCCAGTGAGTAGACTAGTTTTTAGTTTTAATACAATCAAACGGGCAGGAGAACCAAGCCAGTGAGTAGAAGACTAGAGGTAACAGGACAGACAAACGTCAGCAATAGTCACACATACCAAAAAAAAAAAAACCCTTAAAACAAGACGAAAATTAATAAAAGTAAGCAAGTTTTCATAACTACATAGCGACAAGACAGTGCGCGTGCACAAATTTCGCGGGAAACGTTTCCGGCTTGCGCCCATCACATCAACTCTTGCCACTAACCGATGATACATCGCGGCTTCACAATGACTCATACACGCAGCTCTTAACACCTGCTTGGGGTACTGTCTGTGAAAGGGGTAATGCGCAATGAAAGTGTACAAATCTCAACAAGAGTAATTAATTTCCAAATAAACTCACGCACATGTATGCACACGATGATGTGAAACTACTAATTATTTTGATCACATGACCCTTGCTCCCTCGAAGCAGATTTTTTTTTTAAATGAACGGGGGAAACAAATCGGATATAAAAATAAAACTCGATAAAGTAATCCAAATCTAAATTCCAATGTAAGCTAAATAAAAGCTAATAAGCTCAAAGTACGTACCGTGGTGGGCAAGGGCTGAAGATAATCCGGATGGAGGTACTGCGAAACACCCGATGTCAGCATTGCGGATGGTGCAGTGTAAAGCCTCCAAACTTCAGCGGCTGGATAATACACTTTGTCAGAATACGAAAACTGTTGTAAAACGTAGTTACGACTCCATGACGTGACAGAACAGAATCGAGCTTACACGTTGGTACACAGATCTGTGAAAGACTACAACGATGAACACAAAGATTCCCGATGTTTAGATGAAGTGCTCAGAGTAATAGGTCCCAGTTGCGTGAACTCCAAATGACAACTAGCGACTTTCCGAGTTCTCTGAAACATAGCCACTCTCCCAGCTCGTCATGTACTCAACAGAACGACAGCTCTAGCTCGCAGTAGTCTCAGCCAACAGAATTCCTTGGACGCCTGTCAATCAAACTTCGCACGCTGCGCAGCAGTGGGGTGAAGGGGGTGAAGAGAAGCTAAACGAGTGATCTTGAAACATGGCGCTCAACGACGGAGACAACACAAGGCAAACCGAAAACACTATGCAGAATTTAGTAAGAGGAAGCTTTTGCCAATGAAATCGTAAATAAAGGCTGTGCTCTCATTCTTATTGGTTAAACATCTTGTTGGGTGGGTCTGCCGGCGCCTGACTGCTACATTGAATGACACACGCCAATCTTTTCAATCTGACCAATCATCGACGAGTATGGTGATTAGCTGGCTGACTGCCAGGCGACACCTCCTGGCCCAAGCTATCAATCATTTTGACGACTTGCCCGTCAATCACGTGTGATTTATTTCTCGGCGTGCTGTTAATGTACACTTTGTAAATAGGCTTCAAGATGAAAGGGCGCAAAGAGGGGGTGTAAAGAACACATGTGAGCGGGGGTTCGGGCTGGTGTGTGCGTGCTTGAGGCAAGGAGTTGAGCATTATTGTGGCTGAGGGGTCAAAGCCTAGCTTCTCATCATGTCTGTGAGCACAGTACAACTTAGGGGAACTGACTTAAAGGAAGGTTTGCGTAGAGTTCATAAGACTGCCAGTGTACTAAGATAGCGAGTATGACCGTGTGTTTGGTCACAGAGGAAAAGCTAAGGGCTGTTTTGGTCAACGCTTGCAGGCTAGGGTGTAGACAGAAACGAAAGAATGTTGCTGACACTAATAGCGCCAGGAGAAGTTCGGCCTGAGATCAAAGCTGTGCGCATTATTATTGCAAACGTTATCAATCAATCTAGCACGAGTAAGGGTGTTTGAAAACAGATTGAGAACGACGCGTTGAAAGCCTGACATCTCGGGCCTGACAGATTGGACAATTACCGCGCCACTTCAAAGCGACCGCCAGGGTGTCTTATCGCCAACAATAAACACACGGCGCAACGTGATATGTGGTCCTACCCGGGGGCATGTGATCTGGGGCCATGTCATAACACGGTACTATGTGCGACCCCATTACGTGGACTGGGCTTAACTTTAGTTTGGATGTGTATCAAGGCCTCATTTTTTTTTCTGCCCTCCCAACCCCAATTTACTTTTTTTCCTTATACATTTTAGTTCACCAATTTGAGCTGTCATTTACTAACGATTCTTTATTTTATTAAACTCAAAAACACTTTCATTCCGTTGGAGCCTTGTACGTAATTTTAAAAGTTTTCTTTATGGGCAAGTTGCTGATTATTCTTAACTCATACTGAGAGTCTATTTTGTTTTATTTACCTAATATGTGTTTTATATCTGTATGTAGTAAGAGTTAGGATATTTGGCTGTTATATACTCTTAATGAGTCTACCAGTTCAGTTATTGGCTGCTACCTACCTACTCACATTAGGCCCTAAAATTGGTTGTTACCTACTTAATATGTATTCTCATTATGTATCTACCAGCTAAGTTCTTGGTTGTTACCTACTTAATATGTGTTCTCATTATGTATCTAACAGTTCAGTGCTTGGTGGGTTGGTAGTTAAGCTTTCGATTTATTGTCACAACTAGAACTTTCTTTGGACATTTCATCTTTAGAAGTTTTCTGTCCTGTAGTCCTCTTGTGGGACTTACCTCCTCTCACTGGTCTCTGGGGAGAGGAAGGTGGCTGTCAATATCTACCAGTTCAGTACTTGGCTGTTGCCTCCTTAATATATATTCTTATTATGTATCTACCAATTCAGTACTGACAGTTACCTACTTAATATATATTCTTATTATGTATTTACCAGTTCAGTACTTGGCTGTTGCCTCCTTATTATATATTTTTATTATGTGTCTACCACTTCAGTAAATGTTTTTACATGTATATGTTATTTGGGTATAAAAACTTAATAGCTGTTTGTAATTACTCATTATTATTTGCTTGTGTCTATTTAATGTATGTTATTTGGCTTGATCGGGTCAGTGTATTTTAACTGTATATTCTTGAGTTAAGTATTTACTGTAGTCAATGTATTATTTAGTTGGTCTATTTAATGTAAGTTATTTGGTTTGATCTAGTCAGTGTATTTTAACTGTATATTCTTGAGTTAAGTATTTACTGTAGTCAATGTATTATTTAGTTGGTCTATTTAATGTATGTTATTTGGCTTGATCTAGTCAGTGTATTTTAACAGTATATTCTTAAGTATTTACTGTAGTCAATGTATTATTTAGTTATCTATTTAATGTATGTTATTTGGCTGTTATCTAGTCAGTTGTATTATTTGATTTTGTCTTATTTATGTGTATTACTAGGTAGAATCTGTTTTATAAGTATTTTAACTGTATACTCTTTGAGTTCCCTATTTACTGTAGTATATCTGACTGTATCTAAGTCAGTGTATTATTAGAATGTGCAGTATTTGGCTCTATCTAATCAGTAATTTATTTGGTTGAATCAAGTTTAGTGTGTGTTACTTGGTTGTATCTAGCCAGTGTATTAATTGTTGTATCAGTTTTACTGTGCACTATTTGGTTGTTGTTGATTTGCTGTATCAGTTTTAGTGTGCAATGTTGTATCTAGCCAGTGTATTATTTGTTGTATCAGTTTTAGTGTGTGCTGTTTGGCTGTATCTGTTTAGTGTGCATTATTTGCCTCTATCTGCTCAGGGCATTATTTGGCTCTATCTAGTACATTTTTATTTGAGTGCATGTTTAGTGTATGTTATTTAGTTACATCTCTTGTAGCTAAATCTATTCAGTATATGTTATCTGGCTAATTATCATGTAATATTATTTCATTATGTCAAGCTATATGTAATATATTCTGTTTAACTATATCTGTGTAATTTGTGCTGTGTTTACTATTTACATTTAGTGTTTTTGTAGTTGTGTTAATATTGTTACTATATATAGTTTGTGCATTATTTGTCTGTTTACATTTAGTGTTATTAAACTTGTCTGTTTTTATTGTTGTTGCTATATTTACACAGTAGTTATGTTTGGTATTTGGTTATATCACCATAATATGTACTAAATTTGTCCCTTTTGTTGATTTGGGTTTGTGTCTGCTACCCAAATTCATTGATTTAGGAGATGGGTGCAGGCATGCATGTACATGTGCACACACAAACTTTTTATGCCTAGAGAGCCAATAGCCTGCTTTGACAGTAATCAGTTGTCAAAAACTCTTTAACATTAGCAACCAGTAGCACATGGGACCTGATTTATTTTCACATCCAGTGAAAGAGTGACCTTGAACTAGTATGACTCTATGAGCTCCATAAATTTTTCCCTAAGTTTTGGATATGCATATACCTAGATAGTATCTTATTTGTTTATATTTAGGTAAAGCAAATTATTTGGATATACACATTTATATTTGGGACTGTATTATTTGCATGCATGTAGATATTGTTTACTGATATAAATATTTGGTTATCACACTGTATTCAGATAATGCACATTACATCTAGATAATGTGTGTTAGCTTATATCCTGATAATGTTGATTGGCTCTTACCTAGGTGCTGTGGCCATACCAATATTGTCATGAAATTCCGGACTTAGTAATACATTGTACCTTTGTAGCAATAAGCTATAATGGTACCATATAGCTAAAAATTAATTAGGTATGATGTGACAGAAAAAAACAGAATGTATTAGTGACTGCTGTGATGTGAGACAAACTTGATTGAAATTAAAAGTAAATAATGACTGCTTATGCAAACAGAGGACACACGCAGGTGAGGAGTGAATACAGAAGTGATATGTATGGGAGACCAGTGAAGAAGTATTTCAGAGAGAAAGGAACAATAAATGTATTCTGATCTAAGAACAAGACAGTGGTGTGTGTAGAATGCATTCAACTCCAAGAACAAGACAGTGGTGTGTGTAGAATGCATTCAACTCCAAGAACAAGACAGTGGTGTGTGTAGAATGCATTCAACTCCAAGAACAAGACAGTGGTGTGTGTAGAATGTATTCAACTCCAAGAACAAGACACTGGTGTGTGTAGAATGTATTCAACTCCAAGAACAAGACAGTGGTGTGTGTAGAATGTATTCAACTCCAAGAACAAGACAGTGATGTGTGTAGAATGTATTCAACTCCAAGAACAAGACAGTGGTGTGTGTAGAATGCATTGAACAGGCGGTTTCTGAGTAGTCAGTGGTTGCAAACTAATGGACCTGGCGGAAGGGCGAAAATTCTAACCGGGTGGGGATAGAGGGGTAGTTGTCACCATACAGCGAAAGCTTAAGAAATGTGCATTTGACTGGTCACTTAAGGCCCAGCGGCCTTTGCAAGGGTTAATTAATGTGTCCCAAATAATTACAATCGTTGCAAATTAGCTTGGTCCTCACTTAGAACAATACACAAAGTAGCTTGGTTCTCATTTAGAACAATACACAATGTAGCTTGGTCCTCATTTAGAACAATACACAAAGTAGCTTTGTCCTCAGAACAATACACAAAGTAGCTTGGTCTCATTTAGAACAATAAACGAAGTAGCTTGGTCCTCACTTAGAATAATACACAAAGTAAATTGGTCATCATTTAGAACAATACACAAAATAAATATGTTTGCGTCCACAGGCTCTTGTCTGGTGAAAGATGAATTTCAAGATTGCCCACCCCCAATTCCCCATTCCTGGAAGGAATAATTAAGGGGTAGTTTGAGACTGGAAGTTGATCTAGTTTGAAATGACCTTTAGAAAGGATTGCGAGTAATGGAATTTGATCTAGTTTGAATTGACTGTTAGAATAGACAGCGACTAATGGATTTTCTGTGCTGACATTTGTATTTTAATAACTTCCAATAGAAGAGGTGCGATAGGTGAGTTTAGTTATGGGAAGAAAAACTGTGTGTACATATTAGATGTATATTTTCAGTGTTTTCCTGTCTGGTTCCATTCTGAGTGGGGGAGGAGATCTTTCATTTCCTGTTGGATGCGGGTCTGAGAAAAAATGAGTGTCACGTGTGTAGATCTGACGCCTGGAGTATGAACACCACTGTTATTGATTTACATTTTACAGTAATAGGCACAGGTGTGACGTCTGGAGTATAACACCACTGTTATTGATTTACATTTTACAGTATTAGGCACAGGTGTGACGCCTGGAGTATAACACCACTGTTATTGATTTACATTTTACAGTAATAGGCACAGGTGTGACGTCTGGAGTATAACACCACTGTTATTGATTTACATTTTACAGTAATAGGCACAGGTGTGACGTCTGGAGTATAACACCACTGTTATTGATTTACATTTTACAGTAATAGGCACTGGTGTGACGTCTGGAGTATAACACACCACTGTTATTGATTTGCAGTAATAGGCACAGGTGTGACGTCTGGAGTATAACACACCACTGTTATTGATTTGCAGTAATAGGCACAGACATGACATGAGGCACTGGGGGAAAAGTATAGACGTACAGTGTTTGATGACCTCACGGGTTTGTGAAATTTGAATGAATATGCTGTTATGGGTCAGATATCGACTGCGGATACAATTATAGTGTCACACCGGAATTACATGCATTAATACCAAATATGACTTCAAGGAAGAATAATCAGATAGTAAGATCGGAAGAGACAAGAAAAAGGAAATACTGGTAGTGAAACCGGAAGTGACACCACAAATTCGAAATGATATCTGGATTGGAAATGTTTTCAGATGCCATTAGCAAGTCATGATCAGAAGTGACGTCATAAGTTATGAAGACAACATGACCCACTTTCAAGCTATAAAGATCTTTCAGGCGATCTTCCTTTATTAAATGGTCTTCTATATTTCAACAAACTCAGCAGTCATTAGAGACATTCAGGCACTTTTCCTTTGTTTTAATTATTATTTTGTATCTGTAAATCAACAATCTCTACTGTCTCAAGAAAATCAAGCAAATCTTCTCTTTTTAACTGCCTGTGTCTGTAAATCAGCAATCTCTACTGTCAATAGGATCAGTCAGGTAAGTCATTTATGTACCCAAAGAACAACAATCTTTACTGTCACTAGCTTTAGTCAGGTAAGTCATTTATGTACCCCAAGAATAACAGGTGGCATATCAGATAGCACTGATGCTGGAATTTTACCTGTCTACAATTGTGCTCTGTAGGAGAAGAAGTCTTAATTCCAGGAATGGGCGTTTATTGCGTGTCATCTGGAGTATCTTCAGTAACTCAGAGTTACTTCAGTTTTATGTATTACGATTATAATGTATTTTCAAAGTGCCGAGATGACAAGGTATGGACATCTGGAATTATGAATAGCCAATAGCTGTTAGACTGATAATTTATTCTTAATGCTGCCGGTCATTTTAGAGTCACGTCCCAACTTAGCAACAGACTGAGACAAAATAGACAAATATATTTACATGACACAACAACAATATACTAATATATATGCAAGAAACAATTTTAAAAATTAGTAAAGTTAACAAGTTCCAAAGAAAAGCATTGCCACTATTACGTCATTAACTGAATCTTTCTCATTACCGACCAAAAAGAACGTCTTTAGCCACTGTTAGCAGCTTCAAGGCTTCCCGCGTAAATAAATCAAATGCAGTTTTCCTTTCTCTCTTTGTATTAAAAAAAAAGGCAGAGTTAACAGATCGCACTGACGCTACAAGTTTCTATTAATTCATCTCCTGACATTAAACAATAGTATAGCATCAGTTTCATATCAACTATGAACTTGATCATGGACTATAAAACCTTGTCCAGCCAAATAATTATCTATTTTCTATCAGAAAAAAATAAGCACTGCTATCACCTACTAAGGTCTATACTCTCAAAATTCAAGGTACCTCGTCAAAAGAGTACGTCAAAATACCTCGTCAAAAGAGTAGGTCAAAATACCTCGTCAAAAGAGTAGGTCAAAGTAGCAAGAAGTTTAAAACTGCACACTTGTTATAAATAGAAGCTCCACTCATCTTTCTTTTAAGTTTTATAATAGAAATGCAGAATCCAACTAGGAATAGCCTATCTCAAATTAATATTCACATCGTGTGTACATCTTCCACCCAACAACCTGTCAAAACGCGCGTCAGACAGACTTTATTGTCAAACGGGTTCATGGTTAATAGGTTGTACATCCAAGTGGCCACCTAGTGGACCTCAGTCAACATAGTTAACAAGTACATCTAAGAGGCCACTTGCGGACCTCAGTCAACTTGATTTTCAAGGTTACCTCAGTCAACACGATTAACAAGTGGTACATTTAAGAGGCCACTTTCGGACCTCAGTCAACATGATTTACAAGATTAGCTCAGTTAACATGGCTAACAAGTGGTACATCCAAAAAGCCACTTAGTGGACATCACTTAACATGAAACTAATCCATTCAAAAAATAGTCTCGGGTGACTGCACCTAAGTGCAAACACAATCATTTGATCTCAAAGTAATCATCATAGATTAAAAACTTTCATTCCTGTTTCTTAGTTTAGTACAACTTAATCTTCTTTCTCTATCAATTAGTCCATTTATAAAAAAAAATGAAATGTAAAAGCTATTGTTGTCAGAAATCAAGGCACCGCGGTATGGGTAATGTGTGTTATTTGGCTCTCTAGGCAATGCTACTGTTTAGCGATATCTAGGCAATATTATTGTTATTTGGCTGTATCCAGGCAATATTATTGTCATTTGGCTGTATCCAGGCAATATTATTGTCATTTGGCTGTATCCAGGCAATATTATTGTCGTTTGGCTGTATCCAGGCAATATTATTGTCATTTGGCTGTATCCAGGCAATATTATTGTCATTTGGCTGTATCCAGGCAATATTATTGTTATTTGGCTGTGTGATGCCAACGCCACACTAGTTATTGGTTATGATTATTATTTAATCATCCATAACTAATTATAAGTGATGAGAATCTTAATTTATGTTATTACATGTAATAATTCTCCAGAAGACACCACTCGTCTCGTCTCTCTCACTTCGCAGATAAGCGGCTGCTGTAAACATTTTCTCTCCTTCACAACATTAAGATTGTTTTTGTTTTGTCTTGGAATATCCAAGAAGGAGACATCCAGTGATTTCAGTCAACCCATTTGTTACTTAAGTCACTTGTTCTTTCACCAGCCAACCCATTTGTTACTTAAGTCACCTGTTCTTTCACCAGTCAACCCATTTGTTATTTATTTAAGTCACCAGTTGGTTCACCATGCTTTATTTAGTCCCTCAACTGTCTACATCTGACTAAGTATGACGTTTGCAGACCATCTATCCGTATGCTGAACTGTCTGGTGTTTGATGAGTCACTCTAATTTGCTGTTTACATTGTCCAAGCTGTAGTTGCAAGAGAAGTGAAGTGATTGTAGTACTTGACTCCAACATCTATAGGTGCTTTGGTCCACCAACATGTTACGCATGCATTCAGTACATTCTTCCCACACTGCACTTCTTACATGATTAATCAATCTTCATTCAAATATCAGGATCCTTTCAGGTCCAGCAGACGCATTTATATGTGTCCAGAAAATGAAATACATGCAAGTGGCCAGGCGGACATGGCAAGTTGTTTGTCAACAGATAAGGAAATATTATCTATCAAAAACAGGTGTCTCTGTTTTAGTCAACAAAAGTAGTGGACAAATTATGTCAAAAACATCAAACACTTGTTAAATATTTGTCTGCAAACATGTAACACATAACTATATGTCAGAAAACAACTGTTGTTAAGTACTTTTAGCTCTGATGACAAAATGGGCTTATAACACGGGGAAACAATTTTCAGGAAGAAAATACAGTGGGTCTCTAAACAAAGTGAGGAAATAGAAAGTAAAAGCTGAGTTTAAACAAAGTAATTAATGGAGGACAACAATTAAGTTACTGTCAAAGTTTTACACTATTTTCACTGAAAATAATGTTTTTACAAGCCTGCCACACATAAAATGTTTCAATATCGTTAATCACAACAAATGATTTCTTTTCATAATATTGTTGTCAATTAAATATATTTTAAATTTTCATCAAAAAAGATGGTTTTTGCAACTTTCTCACTGCCAGGCACTTGCATTGTCATGGCCAGTATTATTAGACACTCTGTTCCAGTGAAATCACCATTCTGCTGCTCTGCAACTGATGGAAAATGATGCAATTTATGGATCATACTGCTCATAATTTCCTAGTGATGATGCTAATAAACAAAAAGACGTAAATACATATATATATACACGTACCTAAGCTTTTAACAGTGAAGTTAAATTACATATTTAGTATATAATTATATATGCACATATAATATATCATGGCTACTTTGCACATTTAATTAATTAATAATATGATTTAGTGATAATTTATATGTCAACAGACATCAGCATTTGATTTATCCAGATGTATTTACAATGTTCATTGAGTCAGTTAATCAGTTGGTCGGTCAATCAATCATCATTCATACACAGTGACTGTTGTGAGTACCCTCTCATCAGATATAGCTATAATATCCACCAGTGATAGCTCTAAAGACTCACATTAGATGTAGACAGGATTATGAAGGGAAACAAATGATACATCCTTAGCATTGTAATATGCAGGATCATAAGTGTGTGTCATCCAGGGATCTGGATTAAAGGGCTGATAACCTTGTGTATTTAAGCGAGGAGTCAGTGTAGAAGTATTATCATTTGAACTTCTTGAATTCCTGCGCCAGCTGTAACATAAAATTCATAAAATTAATTCTAAAACAGAAGTGTAAAAAGTATCTGAAAACTATAAAATAAAAAAACATGAAGCATGAATATAAAAAAGTCAAAGTGTATAAATAATTAAACAGAGATGTTGTTAATTCTGTGAACTTTAACTTTGAATTAAATTTTACTTAAAAAAAACAAATTTACTGACTGTAAGTGTGTGTGTGTGTGTGTGTGTGTGATTATTATGTTTGTAAACATATTATTTGTTGTGGCAAAGTGATAAACAATTTTACAAAAAGCTGCACGATTTTTTTAAAATTTAAAATTCCAGATTTTGAGTAAATGCATTTTGTCTTATAAAACCAGCAAGTTATTGCTATTGTGCTTCTAAGTTAAAATCAATAAAAGAAAAGAAGAAAGAGGCAAATTTGAACATCTGTGGAAAAAAGAAAAGCTGTGTACTAACAAAACAGAAAGTTGAAAACTACCACTCCTATATAGAATCACCCATGTCACCTTCAACATTCAGATAAGATCTCAAAGAGTGCCTTTAAAGAACTGTAACAAGAGAAAAATTCCTAAACATACTAACCTATTTTCAACTTAATTAATTTCATGTAAAGATTATATTTTTGTTTTGATTGCTAAATGCCGAACCAAGAAGATATGTCACAGCAAGTCAATGGCTAGCAGGAGGTCAGCACCCATGATCAATTTAAAAGCCATTCAATGTCCAGAGAGAGAGAGCAGTTATCTTAGGTTAATGTTCTAAAGTTTTCTACTACTGTTTCTTATAAAATTTCCTTTTAGTCTTCAATTTTTTCCATGCAATTATGAAAATATCTTTATCTTATGTCAAGTAACTTTCCAATTCTAGTCTCTTATAGTTTCAAAGTATATATATATTTATCTCAGTTACAGGCTTACTGAAATGACTGAAGCATAGTGCCCCCCCTCCCCCCAACCAAGGGACATAGCTTGCAGAAGGCCAAGTAATATGGGGATTACTGAAATGACTGTAGCATAGACAGTAACAAGGGACAGAGCGTGCAGAAGGCCAAGTAATGTGGGGATTTGTACATTTTAAAGGAAAAAAACTATGGTAAAGCAGAAAACTGGCTGTTTAATGATTTATCTTTGAAAACATGAGAAATGATTTTAATTAGCAAATGCAAATAATTTGACCTTCAAAATTTACCCATTTACAATATTCTTTCTTTAAGCTAAAAGACATGACATCTGATTTGACTTAAGGCTTCTGAGTAATGGAACTAGTAAAACATACACTCAGATTGGAGTGAGCATATATTTAAATTTTGGAATAATGGAACTAGTTATATATATTCTAACTTTGAATAGCTTAAGCTGAATAGTATCTTGTTAAACATACACTTAGATTTAAACACATTCTCAGAATGAAGAGTACTAGATGTTAAGCACAGGTTTACATTCAGAATATCCTTACTAGTTAAATATATGCTTAGATCAGGGTGGTCCAACTTATTCAACACCAAGGGCCAAATAAACCAAAAATTTAAAGTTCGCAGGCCATTCACAATAAAAAAAAATTAATTATACCATATAACAAGAAATATCTTTTGCATGAATGTGGGCCACAAAACAATTTTACACAGGCCACATTTGGCCCATGGGACTGCAGCTGGACCACACTGGCTTAGATTTAAAAGTAAAGGTACCACCAGCCTAACAAAAAGTAATACATTAACAACAACTTGTTACTCAACAATCAATATGCAGTGAACGAATGTATAAGCTATTATGAACTAAGCACCACTGCTAAAAATAGACACACAAATGATCAAAGAAATAGTTAAATTTATTAATTAGACAAAGTTCAAACATTTGTAGTTAATAACTTAAGGGAAGTAACTATGTTGATTTTAAGTGACTAGTTTTGTCTGATTATCTAACTTTTATAACACTTGCTGCTGTACACTGATGAAGAAGTTTTAAATTCATGCATGAAAATACTAATGATATTTATATATGTACAACATGAACATATTACAGGGAGCGATTCTTGTCAAAGCAATGAACTGAGTTAAGGAGATAACTTGCAAAATCACAACTAGTATTAAAACAATTTGTCATAGTGATGAACTTGTGTGATATGGAGAAAACTTACAAAAACAACTAGTATTAAAATAGTGTCAAAGATATGTCTTTTGCAACATGGAGTTGTGTTTGCAAAACATGGCTGATGTTAGAGCAATTTGTCAAAGTGATTAACTCCTGTGACATAGAGGTAACTTGCAAAAGCAAGACTGATATTACATGTCACAGTGATGAACTTCTGTGCATGGAGATAACTTTCAAACATGACTGACTTCACAACAAATATGTCATGACTTGCAGTTAGTTTTCAAAATCATGACCAATAACTAAACAATTTGTCAAAGTGGCACACATTTTATGTCATGGGGTTGGTACTACACACTCCTTGCTGCTGTTATCAAACTATAGTATTAAACTGATGAAATTTTGTGGCACACTTTTATGTCATGGGGTTGGTACAACGTACTCCTTGCTGCTGTTATCAAACCGTAGTATTAAACTGATGAAATTTTGTGACATGGAAAAAGGGCTCACAGCTGATTAGTACAACAAAGTGAGCTGAAATTATTATAAAGTTGGAGTTTAACATCTGCCTCCATCTGCTGATTCTGTACTTGGTAGTCATAGGCTATTAGATTTGGACAAGTTTGAATTTTTTTTTTTTTTTAAGGAAGAATGTTGAATAACATATGGCTCAAGTTTTAGACCTATATTGTAGCTATTATTAAAACAAGGAATTATTTGCAAAATCTATTCTTTCTTGCTCTAAAGTTTTGTATTTTGGGAAATATAGATATTTGTGAGTATTTATTATTTAAATTTATATCTTTTCAATAATTTAATTTTTCTATCAATTTTTCCCCATTTAAAAATTTATTATTGTTAAATACAAGCATTAAAAAAAAGAAGAAAAGCATGGAGTCTGATTTATTGTTGTATATTGCACATTCTAATTATTTATTAGAATTAATTGATTTACACATATACACACTCATCCTTACATATACTTATGAAATGCTCAACATCAAAGACTTTTGTAACAACAGTCAACTGAGTGCAAGGCAACTAATCAATAATAAAAGACAACTGACTATGCAAGGAGACCAATAATTGTTACGTGAGGTCACAAATTCAACCAACCATGCAAGGAGACAATGATTATCAAGTAATGTCACAGTCAACTGACCATGCAAGGAGACCAATAGTTATTAGGTGAGGTCACAAAGTCAACTGACCGTGCAAGAAGGCCAATAATTATGACAAGCAGCAGCAGAAGAAAAGCAAGAACTCCAATAACAGTTCCAACAATAATGGCTACTCTGTCTGGAGGCTCTAGAAAAGACAAACCAGCACAATATCATGTCATTTACAGCAAATGAAAATACATAAAATATTTTATTTTTAAATCATTTAATTTCACTAATTCTTATTAAAAATGCTTAAAATAAAATCACTTATAAATTTATTTTATTTTTGGGGGAGTAATAAAAGTAAAGAATTTATATTTTGGTCATAATATATAAGAATTAATAAGAATTGATAACATAAAAGTATAGCATTAGACAAATACTAAAATACAGAGAGAGAGAGATTAGAAATTTAAAATATTCAGCAAAAGAAGAGTTATTTGAAAATGTAATGTGAACTATGATAATGAACCAGACACAGCTTTAAGTCTATAAACAGTGTAAGAAATGTGATTTAAAAATGTAATGAGAATTATGATAAAAAAACAGACATAGCTTTAAGTCTACACAGAGTGAAATAGTGATTTGAAAATGTAATGTGAACTATGATAATTAACCAGACACAGCTTTAAGTCTAAACATACAAATAATCAGACATGTTAACACATAAAAGTAAAAATCATGCATGTTTAACATACTACACAAGTGCTTACTGATTAATGTCTGACACTGTCCACCTGTGTATTGTGACAGACAAATACAGGGCTTGTTGGTGTCCTTGCTGCATGTTCCACCATTGTGACAATATTGTTGAGGGTTATCACAAACATCTGTAATACACACACACACACACACACACACAATACACAAACACACACACACACACACACACACACACACACACACACACACACACACACACACACACCATAAAGTTTTCCATGACAAGGAGTTTATTATAAACATTAATAAACATTTCCATCAATGTTTTATTTTAACACCAGGATATGATATTTGTCCCAAACATTTAAGATATACTTCTTGCAATGTTTCCACTTTGACCAATATATGATATTCAACAAAAAATATTTTTAAACATACACCAGCTAATATTTATTCATTTTGACAATTAACTTTGTGAGCATCATAAATATCTGTAAATAATTGTGTCATTGTTGTCAATTTGAAAATTACTTTGTATTTATTATCAACATCTGTAAATAATTACATGTATATCATTTTGACAATTAACTTTGTATTTTGTCATTAACATCTGTAAATAATTATATCATTGTCAACATTTTGTATTTATCATTAACATGTGTAAAATAATCTCATCATTTTTGCCATATGTAGGTTGCTGGGATAAATAGGGGTTAAAAAACTGGTAAATAATACACTTGTTGTTCAGTCTTTGAATCAGTATTCTGTTCAACATGTTCAATCACAATTAACACTCCATCTCCTTCATAAGCCTATGTCATCAACATAAATCCAGTTATTGTTCTTTAGAATATATAATAGAATATAAGTTTAACTAGTTTGAAAAAAATATCAATGCAACTGGTAGCTGAATAAGGCAAACAGGATGATAGCAAATGAGAACATATGTAAGCACTATATCAAATGAGCAGTATGCACGATCAAGCTAAGGATATGGTACTTGTGTTTAGAAGAATTATGTTTACAGTCTAGTGCTAAAGAAAGTAATAAATTAAAGCTCAAGCTAAAAGAAACTGGACTTAAATTTGTAAGAGTTCAGGCCAGAACTGGTGCAAGAAGGAATAATAAATGAAAGATAATTTAAAAGAATATGGTGCAGGTGTTACATATAGTTATTTGAGTTAGGAAATAACCTAAATATGGAAATTACAAATCATACACAGAAACAGTATTATGAGTGTTAATATTTGACTTAGGCAAAATTTAAATAGAGACTGATCATACAAAGAAAAAGTATTATGAGTGTTAATATTTGACTTAGGCAAAATCTAAATAAAGACTGATCGTACAAAGAAACAGTATTATGAGTGTTATATCTGACTTAGGCAAAATCTAGAGACTGTATCAAAGAAAATGGCACGATGTGTGTCCAGTTTAGTGTGAGATAACTCATCTACAAGAATATGTTTTTAACATGTGTCCAGGTTAGTGTGAGATAACTTAGCTACAAAAATAAAATAATAGAAAAGAAAATGTTCTTAACATGTGTCCAAGTTAGTGTTACCTGAGATACAAGAATATTTTTTTAACACGTGTCTAGGTTAGTGTTAGATAACTGAGTTACAAGAATATTTTTTTTAACATGTGTCCGGGTTAGTGTTAGATAACTGAGATTCAAGAATATTTTTTTAACATGTGTCTGGGTTAGTGTTAGATAACTGAGATACAAGAATAAAGATAAGAGAAAAGAAAATGGCATGATGTATAAACCAAGTTAGTATTAGATAACTTAGAAACATAAAAGAATAGAGAAAATAGAAAAAGAAAGAGTTCTTTACGTGTGCATTCAAATCCATTTCCTTCATAGTTCTGATTGCAAGTGCAGTTTATTCCCATGGAATTTTTTATCTGTATGCACTTTGCATTGATTGAGCAATTGTTGTGTGCACTCTGACAAAATGCTGTTAACAGAAAAGAAATGCTACTAATGATTAATGATAATCCTACACCTCCATAACAAGCACACACCTGATTTCTAATAATTCTACATGCACTCACAGATGTTTTGTAAATTGCATTTCACATGTAAATAGCTAGAAATTGAAGGCACTCACGGATGTTTTGTAAATTGCATTTCACATGTAAATAGCTAGAAATCGAAGGCACTCACTGATATTTTGTAAATTGTGCCTAGCATATATACAGACAGAAAATTAAAAGCATTCACAGTTGTATTGTAAACTGCACTTAACATACACACCACCAGAAAACTGAAAGCAGGCACACATGTAAATTGCATTTCACATTTAAAAAAGCCAAAAAACTGTAAACAGTCAGAGATATCTTGTAAAATGCATCTAACATACATAGCCAGAAACCTGAAAACACTCACAGATGCACTGTAAATTTTACACAGTGTAAAAAATTTGAAGCACTCACAAATGCAGTCCGTTTCTGCTATACTGCCCACATTCAAAGTGGTAGGTAGGGAGTCAGGACAATGCACACAGAAATGCTGATCGGCCAAAGTCTGATATGTTCCAAATGGACAAAGCACACAACTTAACTGGGACACATCAAAATAGGAACCTGGAGAGCATGATGCTAAAAATGGAAGAAGGAGAATTATATATTTGACATATGACATACTGACTAAAATGGAAGAAGGAGAATTATATATTTGACATATGACATACTGACTAAAATGGAAGATTTATTATGTTTCTTTCATTTTATCATTTTGCTTCATAGTACACCTTGTTAAAATCTGAATGTGGACACATGTCTAGTTAACAATTAATTATTTTAAAATGTGGATTATATAATATTTTATTTTTGACACACACAAAATATATTAACAAGTTATGATGAATATCTTGTTTACATAAAACTGAGTTATATCACATATTATGATGGAGTTTGAATAATAACTTATATTGCATGTATTTATGGAGTCACCCCATAACTTGCTTATGTTATATACTGTAATAGTTATTCAGTATGAATGCAGTTATACCATTCATATAACTTATGTTACATGCTGTAATGGAATTACACTGTATGAATGGAGTCAACTGTACACATAACATACTTATGTCATACACTCTACTGGCGTTACAGTCAATGAGTTGTCTTATACATGAATGGAGTTATACTGTACATAATAACTTACTTCTGTTGCATGCTGCTATGGAGATAGCAGAAAGCCCACTGTTAGTGAAAGGAACTGGACATGGCTGACAGGCCCAAGACTTAGTCTTCTCACGATATGTCCCCAGTCTACATGCCATGCATGTGTTGTTTAGCACATTCACTTCGAAGCCTGTTGGACAGTCATCTGCACAAAAGATATCAATCAATTAATTTATAAAATTATAAAATATTTCATGCCCTCAGAAATATTTAGAAAATTTGTATTTCAGCAATGAATGAGTTTTGAAGAAAGAAAAGAAATACAAATTATAAATATTCTGTGTATATTTTATTTATTTTTAATCAAGTTTACACAATAATTTTCATTGCAAGAAATAATGACAAAGAGTTATATTCTTTTATAAAACTGACAAAAAATAATACCTCCCTTTAAAGAAAACTAAACCAACAATTCATAGTTAGACTAACATACGAGTCATTTCAAGTAAAGAGACTCCAATAACTACTAAAACATTCACAGACAAAACGCTCATGATTAATGCACCACCGCAGTCAAGCCCCCAAAAGGGGCCCATGAGTAATCTGTCATAACAATTATTCATGGACAAAATGGCCATGATTAACAAAGTATGACGTAAGAGGAATTCAAGGAAGAAATCACAAAAGATTTACTAATATTAAGTCATTTACAGAAAAAAATCTATGATTGTCAGGTATAGCAATCAGTACAAAACAATACAATTGTCAGATATTATAATAGCCATTCACAGAAAATATATTCATGATTGTCAGACATAACAGTCATTCACAGAAAACATACTCACAATTGTCAGACATAACAGTCATTCACAGAAAACATACTCACAATTGTCAGACATAACTTTGCATATATCTTACCTTAAAATGCACATACTTTGTACCTTACTCCTATAGTGTACACCCTTTGTATATTATAACTTACTCCAATAATGTACACCCTTTGTATATTATAACCTACTCTTATAGTATACACACTTTGTATATTATAACTTACTCCTATAGTATACACACTTTGTACCTTACTCCTAAAGTGCAGACATCTTGTTGTATGAGGTAATAAATACACATAAAACAATTTAACATACGCAGACACTGGCTTTCTGAAATACTGCCAGTCTGAGCAGTGGTGAAGTTTACATGACAAGGCAGACAAACAGCTTGATTAGGTACAGGCTGGAATTGTCCCAATGGACATGGTTCACACCCAGTACCAGTGGCATTTACTTTGTAACCTGCCTTGCACTCACCTTTGGTAGAAAAGAAATTCCTTTTAAAATTGTAAAAGGTAGGTAAAGTGATTAGGTGTAGATAGCTCTAAGCATATAAAAATATTTATCAATATATAAACAATATATAAAAGAGAAGACACTGTAAAAATCATATGATTAATGTAGTCATTTCAACAAAATGGCAAATAAAAGAGAGGGGAAAATAAGTACTCACAGAACACAATGTGAAGAAAGAAATGAACACTCACAGAACACAGAAAATGAAGGGATGAGCACTCACTGAATATAAAGAGAAGGAAGAATTGAGATTCAAAGAAAACAATGAGGAAGAAATGAATACTCACAGAAAACAATGAGGAAGAAATAAGTACTCACAGAAAAACAAGGAGGAAGGAATGAGAATGCAGAGAAAACACCAAGGAAGAACAAATGAGCAATCACAGAAAGCAATGAGGAAAAATTGAATGTTAACAGAACACAGGGAGAAGGAAAAAATTAGTACTCACAGAAAACAATGAGGAAGAAATGAGTGTTAACAGAACACAAGAGAGAAGGAAGAAATGAGTGTTAAGAGAAAACAGTTAAATGGGAAAAATAGTGCAAGCAGAACACACAGAGAACAAAGAAATTAATATTCACAGAACACAGAGATGGGAAAATGACAACAAAAATATACATTGAAGGAAGAAATAGTACTAACAGATGACATTAATGGAAAATGAGAACAAAAATATACATTGAAAGAAGAAATTAGTACTAAGAGAAGACATAAATGGAAAACGACAACAAAAATATACATTGAAAGAAGAAATTAGTACTAAGAGAAGACATAAATGGAAAATGAGAACAAAAATATACATTGAAAGAAGAAATTAGTACTAACAGAAGACATAAAGGGAAAATGAGTGTAGTACACCAATATCAGATGCCAATTATTGTATTAGACTATTCCAATCAGCACATTGAAAGCTTTAGACTTTATATCATAAATATGATGCTCACAGAAAGCTTGAGGCTGAACTACAACACAAATATGATGTTCACAGAAAGCTTCAGGCTGAACTACAACACAAATATGATGCTCACAGAAAGCTTTAGGTTGAACTACAACACAATATGATGCTAACAGAAAGCTTCAGGATAAATCTGATTGTGGCAGCTTTTGATTGCACTACCCTCTGTACAAGAAACTCACAGAATGCTTTGAGACATACATACTTCATCAAGTATCTAATACTTACTTATTGCTGCATCCATCAAAAAGGTTAACAGTTATTTTTTTCATTCAAGATGATCATAATGAAAGTTTAAGATATTTATTTATTTATTTATTTTTAAAATAAACCTAAAGCCAAACTTGTTTACTAGAAACTAGGAGAGGAAACTTCAATTTTAATTAAAAAGAAAGACTTTCAAGTTTATTTCCGTCTTATTATAAAAGTGCAAGCTTTACATTATTTTTAAATAAATGAACTACAATGATTTAACCTGTTCTTAATGATAGTGTTATCCATTGAAACATTATGCCTGAAGGGTCAAGGGTGAGGTAAGAGTATCAATTACAGAAATAAAGAAGTTTTATGACTTGCTTGAACTTTGATTATATTTTAGACAGAGCTAATTCTGTGAAATGTCAAGTTCTGCCTGTACTTTGACAATTTTGATAGGATAAAATTTTATAAGATAAATCATGATATGATTCACATATGAAAATTGGTGATTCTGCTGAAACAGCATAACTTAAATGCATTAAAACTAAATTTTGATATATTTTGTTCATGGACACTATTAGCTAAAAGACAAAAATAAACCTGAATTTTTATAAAGTTCTGGAATATTTTACTCACGAACAGTGCAGTTGTCCATGGAAACACTGCTGGTGGATGGAGTGGTATATCCTGCAGGACAAGGAACGCATAAGTGATTGACACCGCTTTGTCTAAAAGATCCTGCAGGGCATGGTGCACATGATTTGTTCACCAACAGTTCGTATCCTGACAAACAGTTCTCTGTTAAAAAATATATACATGTAATATTTCTATTTTTACAATGTAGCAAAGTAATGTGATGAACCTATGTTTTGTGCACAGCCACTGTGTGTGTGTGTGTGTGTGTGTGTGTGTGTGTGTGTGTGTGTGTGTGTGTGTGTGTGTGTGTGTGTGTGTGTGTGTGTGTGTGTGTGTGTGTGCATGCGTGTGTGTGTGTGCTGTCATTATAATATGCATATAACTTTTATTACATCTGTATTGTTTGTCATTATAAAATGTGGGTGCTTTTTATTAATATTTTCTTACCCAAACAAACAAAATTAATGTAGCAATCAGAAGTCATTATTGTTTACTCACCAGAGCAATCAGAGACACTGGTTGAGCCCTCATTTCTGGTTAGCTGCCCTAGGTCACATGGCTTGCATTTAAACTGTCCAGTTTCATCTTGATAAAACCCAAGTGCGCACATCTCACAGGATCTGCTGCTCCAGTTGAAGAAATAACCCAAAGGGCAAATGTCTGTAAAATGTAACACCTTGCTTGAAATGTAAACAACAGTAAAGGCCTATAACAAATGTATGTAACACATAACACTACACTTGAAATGTAAACAACAGTAGAAGCCATAAAACAAATGTCTGCTAAATGTAATACTACACTTGAAATGTAAACAACAGTAAAGGCCATAAAACAAATGTCTGTATAACAACACTACACTTGAAACATAAACAAAAGTAAAGTCTGTACAGCAAATGCCTGTAAACTATAACATAAACTTGAAATGTAAAATTCAAACAATAAATATCTGTGCAATAAAACTTAACATTTGTACTATAAACAAAACTTCATTCATATAATAACATAATTTATTTTTCAAAAGAAGTGGCTGACAATATAATTCATATTTTAGTAGAATACTTTAAATTATATACCTAAGCACAAAGAAAAACATACACGTCTTACAAAAACATAAACACAAAGGAGACAATAGAAAGAAAGACAAAAATACCAGTCTTGTCTATGCATCTCTCTATTTCTAGTTTGAGGTTTCTCCCATTATATATCCGGATGTATTTAATTTTTTAAGAGTTCTTTTTATCATAAACTTTTATTAAAGAAAACAAATCAAGAAAAAATATATCTAGAACATCTAGTTATATGATGATTTTTCTATAAGTTTTAAAACATGCATGAAAATAATCATTCAAAAATCAGGAAGGGAACTGTGATAAACGTTTCCAACACAGCAATCACATTTGAATAAATTAGCAACTCATTTTACCAGAACACTGTGAAAGCTCAACTGATCCAACTGCTGAAGTGGTTTGTCCTGGTGGACAAACTGTGCAACTGATGGCACCAAAGCCAGATACATATTGGCCCACAGGGCAGTTGTGACACTGGAGGGTAGAGGTGTTGTAGTATGTTCCTGGCCCACATTCAACTGAAAATGGCAAAGTATGTGATGCCCACTGAGCAGAGGACAATGCAAATCACACACACACACACACACACACACACACACACACACACACACACACACATGCATGCAAACATGCACGCACACACACACACACACATATACAAATGTAACCACATGCTTTTATGTGATGTAAAAATGCAGCCACATAAAAAATGTATGTGGCTGCATTTTTACATCACATAAAAGCATGTGGTTACATTTGTTTATGTCAACACACATTTATCACAAATTTGTTATCTATCCATACAAACTCAAACGTGCAATCACAATTTTTTTTTCAGTCTAAAACACAAATAAACCACAATTTCTTTCAGTCTAGACACACAAATAAATCACAAACACGAGTTCACAAACATTTAACCACAAACACCTTTTCTCTTCATTTAATGTGTAACCTTAAATATCCTTTTGCTCCACTCAGTGTAACCACAAAAGCCTTTTCTCTTCACTCAGTGTAACCACAAAAGCCTTTTCTCTCCACTCAGTGTAACCACAAAAGCCTTTTCTCTCCACTCAGTGTAACCACAATAGCCTTTTCTCTCCACTTGGTGTAACCACAAAAGCCTTTTCTCTTTACTAAACATGTAGTCACAGATCTTTCTTCTCCACTGAACATGTACAATAAATAACTTTTTGTATCAACTTAACATGTACTCATCAAAACGTTTTGTTACATCATGTAACCACAAAGATTTTTATTGTAATTGTTTCTTAAAAAGAGCCTGTGTTAGGTAAGATAACAATGAAAAATCATTTACTTATTAACTGGATTTAAAATTTAATAACTTAAAAATAAGTGAACTTTTACTCACCACACTCTTTTCCACGAACTGCCTGGCCTGTTTCGCAGACATACGTGATTTGTACAGTGAATGACTGAGAGTCGAACACAGCCCCAGGCACTATAGACTTGTACAGTGAACACAAACAAATAATTAATAAAAATAAACATCTGTTGTGAGCAAACACACATCTACCAATCTCTCTGTCTGTCTGTCTATCTATCAATCCACCCATCCATTTGTCTATCTAAGATTCCTTAAAAGAAAGTGTAAAATTAATTATAAATGTCACATCTGCAAAAAGGACCTACTTGAAATCTCCTTGAATCACTTTTATTGTTAAATGTTGTAAATGCTATAAAAAATAATTAAAATCACAACTCAGATTAACTCCATGCAGCAAAGAATCACTATTGAAGACATGGATGGGCTTCAGTATTTGTCACTGTCTTTCTTACAAAACATAAACACATACACCCCCCACACACACACACCCACACACACACACCAAGCATATATGGTTATTACCTATTAATATTTGTAGGTAAATGGGTTGTTACATAGTTATCAACACTAAACTTAATTTCAAGTGAGTGAACATAAAGAGTGTATATTTTTGTTTTAGATTGCAATTATTGAACTTTTAAATACTGTTACTCACGTCAATGTTGAAGATCTTTTCATCCAATACAGTGGTAAGAAACAAGTTTTCAACACTTATATTGACCACACCATTGTCCCTCTGAGAACTGCACAGGAACAATATGCGTTTTGACTGAGAGATACCTGGTACTATATACTGCACAAGTGGGATAATGTGAGCCATTGGATACATATTGTGGCAAATGCATGCATGCATGTTTGTGTGTGTGTGTGTGTGTGTGTGTGTGTGTGTGTGTGTGTGTGTGTGTGTGTGTGTGTATGTGTGTGTGTGTGTGTGTGTGTGTGCGTGCGTGCATGCGTGTGCACGCGCGCACATGCTCACATGGGTGCAAGATACCTAATGCTGCATATTGTAGTATTCTGATACCTGGTGATATAAACTGTAATACACCTCTACCTATATACATATATTGGAATACTGTGGTACTTGGTAATATATATTAAAGACTTGCTATTTACTGTCATTGAGGACAGGCAGGAAATTCATTAACAGAAGTATGAGTGAAGTACCTGACATTTCCCAGCACAAGGTTGACACTAGTGCTGCTAAGTAATGTGCAATTAACATCTGGCACCACATTGGCACAACTGGTAATGTTACACAGACTTTCACCCCATCGACCTGTAAGCTTCACTAGCTCCTGACGGATTTTTTCTGAGACACTTTTTGCAATAGTTGCGCACTGTCCTGCTGTTATCTGATAGTTCATGTGGAGATATACATTAGCACGAGCTAGGCTGACAACACCTGATGGAACCAAATACATCAATAATTCACAAATCTTAAGTGAAAATGCTTAATTCTATTTCTCTAAATAGCAATATTCTTTAAATATCTTAAATATTTTGTTTCCTAAACAAGGGTTAGACTACTGGTCTTGGAAACTGTTATTGCTCTCTACTACACTTCCTCCATATTGTAACTGGTAAAAATACATTAATGTAGATATTTGTCATTAGATATAATGAATAAACATATAATGGCTTACTTACAACTTTAAGATAAACAGCCATTAAGTAGATAAATCTGTACATTTTACATCTTAAACATAAATAGCCTTTCAGTAGTTTGTTCAATTTATATTTTTAAGATACACATCCATTATGCATTTAACTCTGTACAGTTGACATTTTTAAACAGCCATTAAGAAGAGAAGTCTACATATTTAACATTTTTAAACAAACAACCATTAAGCTGACAAGTCTGTATTTTTTTACATTTTTAAACAACCGTTACATATTTATTTATATGTATTGGATATTTTTAAGTTAAGCAGCCATTGTCAAGAATCTGTACATACGACCACATGTTGGATATAGTCCATCATAGTCATTTAGTGTTTCCCACTGTCCATCAGGTCCACAAGAGTAGTAGTGTGGAATATCTGTCACTAGGGATGAATTTGATGCAAGACAAGAGGCAGAACAGGCATTAAAATCTGCTGCCTGCATTTCACACACTTGTTGTCCCCCACCACGAGGTGCTGTCAATGCAGGACATATTTTCTCTACCAGTCGGACATGGAATGAAATAAAGACAGATCACAAACTTGTGCAGGATATATTTTCTCTACCAGCCAGACATGGAATGAAATACAGACAGATCACAAACTTATGCAGGACATATTTTCTCTACCAGCCAGACATGGAATGAAATACAGACAGATCACAAACTTATGCAGGACATATTTTCTCTACCAGCCAGACATGGAATGAAATACAGACAGATCACAAACTTATGCAGGACATATTTTCTCTACCAGCCAGACATGGAATGAAATAAAGACAGATCACAAACTTATGCAGGACATATTTTCTCTACCAGCCAGACATGGAATGAAATAAAGATCACAAACTTGTGCTTTCAATAAAGTGATTTTCTCTACCCATAATAATTTTTAATACAATAATTATCTAGGACAGCTTTCTGATGTTTAGCTTAGAAATATAACGATATCATTACACATCATGAACACAATAAATATATAGGACAGCACCAAATCTTAATGAAGCAATGAATTGTTTTATCTAAATCTTAATGAAGCAATGACTTGTTTTATCTAAATCTTAATGAAGCAATGACTTGTTTTATCCAAATCTTAATGAAGCAATGACTTGTTTTATCCAAATCTTAATGAAGCTATGACTTGTTTTATCTAAATCTTAATGAAGCAATGTCTTGTTTGAGAAAGTAGTTGCTAATGTAAATCTTTATGAAGCAGTAACTTGTTCTACTGCTGTAAATCTTTACAAAGCAATAATTTGTTCTACTTCTATAAATCTTTACAAAACAATAACTTGTTCTATTTCTGTAAATCTTTACAAAGCAAAACAACCTGTGTTCAAGAGTAGCTATTTTCTCATTGTTCTGAATCTCTCCACAGTTCTGGCTTCTTGAAATGTTTATGAAGAATAGCTTTTTCAAACTAGGTATTTTTCTAATGACTAAATCTACATGGAGGTATGACTTGGCTCTAATACCCTAGTATAAGGGGTATTACTTATACTAGTATAAGTATTACTATTACTTATACATATACTAGAATAAGTATATTGAATTCATGCAATAAATACTCCACTTAATATTTAATTCAAATAGCATTAAAAAATAATAAATGTTAAGAAAATCATGAAAACAAGCACCTACCACTAACAAATATTGTAAAAGTGCATGTAGCTGTATTTCCTGATAAATCCTCACCAACGTACACCACTGTAGTTGATCCCTGACCAAACAGTTCACCTAAAGTAAAAACCATCATATCATATTACAGCTATAAAGTAGATATATAATTAAAATAAAGAAATGTAAACAGTTTTATAAGCCACACAAATAGGAATTTTAAGGCCATATAGTTCATTTAGAATTAGGTTGTTAGTTTACTGAGCATTGGTATGGCAGAAGTGTGATTCGTCTAAACCTTGTTAGAACCCTGTGAAGTACGTCATGAATGTTTGGACCACTTTAGTGACCTGCTTGACAAAGGTATTTCTATAATGTCTGTTAATATTTAAATTTAAATATTCTGAAATGCATGAAGTGAGTCTGTATTTGATTATTTATTTCATTATCTTCAAATGCAAAAGGGTATATTTTTGAATGCTTGTAAATATATTTAAATGGTATGAGTTAAACATTGTCTTTGTGTATTACTTTAGAGCTGCAGCATCATTTCCAGAGGA
The DNA here is from genome assembly GCA_028829895.1 of Sinotaia quadrata. Lineage (NCBI taxonomy): Eukaryota > Metazoa > Mollusca > Gastropoda > Architaenioglossa > Viviparidae > Sinotaia > Sinotaia quadrata. The sequence continues at coordinate 14,423,197 of CM054182.1, forward strand.
GTAATCTGGCACAGGGGACATAATCAACATAACAGAGGACATAATCAACCAGGTATAAATATTCTCTTTATTGCCTCAGTGGTAATATAGAATTACAAATGGGTTGTAAATACATGTGTAAAATATTTCAAGGCTAGAATATTATCTGAACAAAAGAAACAGTATATTCATTTTTACCTGGCTGGTGATTCTGAGACAAACGGGAGTGGCCACTGAAAACAGGTTCTATCCATTGGACAGGTGTACTTGGGTAAATGGTGGCCACAACAAAGTCATCAGGACAACTTTTCAGAGCCACAAAGACTGTAGATGTAAATGTCAAAACAAAATTAAATAAATCAGTTTGGTTTCACAATAGAGTAAACATTAATAAAGTAAAAACAGACCAGTTTGATACCACACTTATTTTGGTGTAAACATCAATACAAATAAAATAATCCGATTTAGTACCACAATATGTAGTATAAACATCAACCCTCCCTTTGTCCTCAGTGCACTGGTAATATGACTAAAGTGTATCATGCTCTCCCTCTCTCTCAAAATAACTGCCTTCCAGTAAATATGGCACTTTTATAAACTCTTGTGCATTTTTAAATCTGTGATGCTGCATTATTCAATTGTCTAAAGAGCATAGCACACATTTAGTCTGAGGTAAACATGATGATTCTGAAAGACTGTTTGTACAGGCATTAAATTAAGTAAAAGTCTTTACTTGTCTCAACAGCACAACATACCTTTAGTCTGAGCTAAACATGTTGATTCTGAAAGGTTGGTTGAACATGCATTAAGTCGCACTGTAGAAGGGTATTTAACCTGTGTGTTACCATGCACTTCAAATTCTGCCCAGCGCAAAAGATTCCCTAGATACTTTGAAGGCTGGGTTTGCAGACTGGGCAAGTCTGCAGAAAAGCTGATGCCATGGTTCAGGACATTAAGGCGTGATACACAGCCTTGAAATGAATTTAATAATGACATTCTGTCTCTAGGTTCTCCCAACTCAAACCACAGACTGCAAAAGAAACAAAGAGTATAAAATAAAATCACATCTACTAACGAAAAAAAGAGTATAAAATACTATCCTGTCTACTAAAGAACAAAGAGTATAAAATTAAATTCCACCTACATAAAAAACAAAGAGCATAAAATAAAAACCCATCTACTAACAAACAAAGCATAACTTGGCAAAAATGATTTTGCTAAAATGTCTGAACTGTAAATGCATTACACACTTTATCAAGATAAAAATACTAATAATTCTTTTAAAAAACAGCAAAATATCTAATCAATAAAAGCTGAACCAGAAACTTAATAAATAAACAAAAGATAAGATGGAAATAATAAATGAAAAAAATAGATAAAAAAGAATCCTATATATAAATAAAAAAGATACCAAATCTTATCTTAATAAATAAAACAACTGATAGCATGTTATTTTAATAAATAAAATAATTGAGAACTATGAAGATAGAAAAGGTTAATGAGCCAGTCCAGCCTCTGATGATTTGATTAGCGAAAGAGCAAAGGTCAAGGAATAAAACCAGTGGGAGAAGACAAAGTAAATGTTATAAGAGAAATTCTAATTGACACCAAGGTCAAAGTAGACAAAGTAAATGTTATAAGAGAAATTCTAATTGACACCAAGGTAAAAGTAGACAAAGTAAATGTTATAAGAGAAATTCTAATTGATGCCAAGGTAAGAGAAGACAAAGTAAATTTTGTAAAAGGAAATCTACATGGTCAATAGCATCTTTTCTGGCAAGTGATAATTGAAAATAAGTATGCTTTTGAGGTATCTGAAGGTGGGTTTTTCATAGAAAACAATGCATACCCAGGTGAAATTATTATTTAGGACATTATCTAGATTTAGGAATGTGATCTTTAGAAGAAAACTGAGTTAAAGAAACAAAGAATAAACAGATATAAGGTCTACAGTTATTATATTGGACAAGTTGAAATAATATTCAACTTGTGGAGACTGACAACTGATGACATCAGACAACTGTGTAGACTGAAAACTGGTGACTAGAGGAAATGCTTGCACAGACAGACAACTGGTGGTTAAAGGAAACACTTGTGTAGACTAATAATTGGTGACTACATGAAACACTTGTGTAGACTAATAACTGGTGACTACATGAAACACTTGTGTAGACTAATAACTGGTGACTACATGAAATACTTGTGTATACTAATAACTGGTGACTACATGAAACACTTGTGTACACTAATAACTGGTTACTACTGACAACAATTGTACAGACTGACAACTGATGACTTCAGACAATTGTGTAGACTACAATTGGTGATTGCAAAAAACACTTGTGTAGACTGACAACTGGTGACTACAAAAAATATTTTTGAAGACTGACATACATATCAACTGGGTTACTACATGAAACAACTGATAACTTGAGGAAATACTTGTGTAGACTGACACCTATAAACTGATTACTTGAGGACACACTTATGTAGACTGACACCTATAAACTGATTACTTGAGGACACACTTATGTAGACTGACACCTATAACCTATTATTTGAGGACACACTTGTGTAGACTGACACCTTAACCTATTAATTATTTGAGGACACACTTGTGTAGACTGACACCTATAAACTGATTACTTGAGGACACACTTGTGTAGACTGACACCTATAAACTGGTTACCATAGAAAACACTTATGCAACAACTAAAGTATGCACTTCACACTACAAGTCTGTATGTATCTGTTTATAATTACCAGATAAAACTGTGTAAATCACTGACATACATTTTGAACTTATACAATTACTGGCAAAAACTCTATAAACTGATAAACATTTAGTACTTATTTAGCATATACAGTTCTCAATATATGTTTGTGCAGTGAACTGTAAACAATTACCAGTAAAACTGTAAACTAACATAACATTGTGATGCACACAATAACCTGTATTTGCTATCACTTACTTTGTAGTTAGCCTTTGACCTGTGCCATAACTCTTTTGTTGGTCCTGATGCAAATAGTCCACTGTCAGATCAAGGTCACCAGTAAAAGAATTCCAAAACACAGCAAGAAAATGCCACAAGCCATCATTGATTGGAAACAGAGTGTAAGTTAGGGTTTGATTACGGAATATGTTGATGTACATTCCCTTGTGGTCCAAATGGAGAACCTTGGTTACATCCTGAACTGCTCCCATAGACCTGCAATATAGGAAAGTTGGCATTATGGATAATTTATAAAATAAATACTTGACAAGGCAAGTTAAAAGAAAATATGTAAGATAACTATTGCAAGTGTATTAGATTGTGGACTATTACCTAGTGGTGTACATTGTTAAAAATGTGCCTTGACTTCCATTTGTGTTGTAACGAACCCACAGGGTGATAGTGAAACCCTGCAAAGATGTCACTGGCAGTGTATATGGCAATGCAGCACCACTGTTTGTCAAAGAAGGGAAGAAGCATATGTCATAATTTGTATCAACATCTGAAATGAAAAAAAACACTCATACAATTAAAAACACTTGAAGCCACTTACCTGTCTGAAATCTATGATTTTCTTTTATTACTTATCACCCATTTGAAATCTATGATTTTCTTTTATTACTTATCACCCGTTTGAAATCTATGATTTTGTTTTATTACTTATCACCCGTTTGAAATCTATGATTTTGTTTTATTACTTATCACCTGTCTGAAATCTATGATTTTCTTTTATTACTTATCACCCGTTTGAAATCTATGATTTTGTTTGTTAATTTAAATGTACTCTGATCACATGTCTGATAGCTATGTTTTCCTTGATTAATTTATGCAATACGTTTCATAGTTATCTATCTATTCTACATGTGGCTGTAATTAGAATAACAAGGTCAAATAAACCTAAATCATCTATAAAATATTTTTTTCTAATCCATTAAATGCTGATGACCTGGTGTGAATCCTAAGGTAGGTACTTTCAGTCCTTGTTTAAAGATGTGACTTGAAAGAATGATATTTTAAAGAAGTTATCAATCCCACTCAGTCAATAAGCTCAGTGTCACCTATCATCTATAGCTAAAGTGCTATTAACCTAAAAAAAAAAAAAAAAAAAAAAGAAAAAAAAGAAAAGAAACAATTCTCTGACAGTCAAAGTTTAAAAATCATGAAAACAAAAAAGTAAGATAAAATTTACTTACTAGTCAGACATTCCTGTCCTGTGTTTCCCAGAGGACATCGACAAAATGCCTTATTGGTACTGTCCACACAAGTGGCTAATGCAGGGCATATCTTAGTGACACATTCATTGGTATTAATTTCACAGACGTTTCCTTCAAACCCTGAGAAACAATTAGCAATTTCAGTGAAGTAAGCTGTTTATATGCTGATTATAACAGAAATTATGTTCTCTAATCATATGATGATCGTGTAACTTGCCCATGTCATTTCATTTTGCCTTTTTGCATGTCACACAATCAACAGGGCTTGCCAAGACAATCATGCAAGGTACTGTGCAAGGAGGGCAAAGGAGAGGAAGACAGAGGAAAAGATAGGATAACTTCTCAGAGTGGATAGGACTGAAACTGAGCAATACAGTAAGATTAGCAGAAAACAGAATGGAATGGAGGAAGCTGGTTGTCAGGTCATCAGTGGTGCCCCAATGGTCAGCAAGACTAAGGGATAGATAGATAGATAGATAGATAGATAGACAGACAGACAGACAGACAGACAGACAGACACAGACAGACAGATAGATAGATAGATAGATAGATAGATAGATAGATAGATAGATAGAATATAACAGTAATCTACTCTCTAATTATATGTTGATTATAGCAGTAATACATTCTCTAAATATACCATAATAATTCAAATATACAATGAAACTACATGTACTATAATTATACTTTAATATACAAATCTTTCCTAGTATATAATCTAAAGAATTAAACCTATAATAAAATAAAATCTGTGTTGGTGGACTGTAGGAAAAGCATTCATACACATCCTACTTGCAAAACAAACAAGCACGCAGATGCGGCTGTACGCCTGATGATACACACACACACAAACACACAAATACCAAAACTAACAGGGGCTACATATATTATTTAAATTCATAATCACGACCATGTATGTTGTAAGAGAATGTTCATTTTGAGTCCTATGTAGTAGTTATTTGGTTCATTCAAGCGAGTGAACTAAAAATGAGTTTATACGAGAACACCAAATGTTTCTGAATGAACTCTAAAAAAACTCGTTGCATTAATCATGGTGTGACATTAAGAAATAAAAATTTACTTAGACATTAATCATGGTGTGACATTAAGAAATAAAAATGATCTACAGACATATACATAAATATGACAGGAAACTCAAAATGACAATTACATGTTTTAAGTCTATAGTGAAACACATCACATAAATGGCCAGTAGCACTTATGGTCATCAAACATTTATGATCAGAAATTACTGCAAATCAGAGAGTGGGTTAGTAAGTTTTACATCTTTCCTAAGATAACTATTTCCTACACATAAATGACAAAAATGCTTTTTAATCATGTAATGATTGTAATGGAAATCCTTAGATTTAATAATTAGATGTCATCAATGTTCACTATAAAATACCATCCAGATACACATTAATGTTCACTATAAAATACCATCCAGATACACATTAATGTTAACTATAAAATACCATCCAGATACACATTAATGTTAACTATAAAATACCATCCAGATACACATTAATGTTAACTATAAAATACCATCCAGATACACATTAATGTTAACTATAAAATACCATCCAGATACACATTAACTATAAAATACCATCCAGATACACATTAACTATAAAATACCATACCTGGCACACATTTGCAGGATAAGGAGTTGCTGCTCACAGAGCAAGTGGCGCCATTCTGACAGGGATTGCTGGCACAGTTATTGTCAGCATAGACTTCACAACCTGATCCTGTCATACCTTAAAGTAAAGATCAGAATTTAACAGGAGTTCAGCCCCTTTTGTTTATAGGAGTACTGCTTTATAAGAAATAGGTGCCATATCTTAAACTGCCAAATATGGTTGCAAATGTTATTAGTATTCAATTACTTCCCCTGGCACTAAGTAAAATTATATGTGTAAGTGTATAAAGGTGATATGTTATACAACTTCTGTCATTAAAGAAAAGATGAAACAAGTCTTCAGTTTTGAACAGCATATAATTACATGCAGATGTATCTGTTTACATTTATCAGTTGTATGTGTGTCACTAAAGTGAAAGAAATTTAAATAGTTTGGTTTGACAGTGTTAAAAGTGAAACAGAACTGCCAACAATAAAGTTTGGTAAAACAATGAAAGTTCACACTCACCTGCATCACACTGACAAACTGCTTGAGAACCATTTATGCTGCAATTACTTGGACTAATGCATGGGTTAGATCTCTGGCACTGAGATAGGCTGTCAACATACTCACAATTTGGGCCAAAGACACCAACAGGGCAGCTTAAAATTAAGAATCAAACAAGTTCATTAATTTAATACTCATAAGTATTCAGATAATATGCAAAGCACTCACTAGTTACAAAGGATTAATCATATTAAACAGTAATCCAGTGATTTCCAAGATAGGGGAAGACTTGCCCCCTCTGTAGAGGGAGTGAGGCATGAAGAATTTAGGGGGAGAAGGAGGAGGGTCTGAGGCTAAGAGGAAAAGAAAATTTAACAAAACTTTAAAATGCTAAATTCTGCTGACAAACATATTTAAGGCAGTTCTTTGTTGTCAGTATTAGCTGAAATTGGATTAACAAGTTTAGAAAAATTGCAGACTTCTATGCTGGCATATCTTTGTGTCAGCATTAGTCAAAATTGGGTTAACAAGCTTAGAAAAATGCAGATTTCTGTTAGAATATCTTTGTGTCAGCATTAGTCAAAATTGGGTTAACAAGCTTAGAAAAATGCAGATTTCTATGTTAGAATATCTTTGTGTCAGCATTAGTCGAAATTGGGTTAAAAAGCTTAGAAAAATGCAGATTTCTATGTCGGAATTCTTTATGTCAGCATTACTATCCAAGGAACTTATGCCATACACCATACCTGCATGTTACAGTTTGAAAGAGGAAACAAAAAAAATTGTTTTATTAAAGAGACAAACACTGTATAAATCTGTTTTATCAAAGAGACAAACATTGTGGAAATCTGTTAGTGCACTTGGTGATTGTCATAGTTTCCATCCTCAAGGACACAGGAAATCACATCAAATTTATCAGGTTGCTGCTATTTGACATTTGTCTACACTTGTTAATGATCACCAATTGATGATAACTTTGTCAGTGCTGCTGTTTATGTCTGGCTACATTTATTAATGATCATCAAGTCCATTCAAGGTAAAATACCACTCCAATCATGTGAGGGTTACATACATACTACATCAGAATGTTTTCTTTTCTTCTACATATCTTTGCAAACCAGCTTTTTAATCTCACTAAGCTGAAAACACAACAGTGAACTCCACATTTCCAAGTTGCCCAGAAGCGGAAAGTGCCCATGTTGTAAATTTTGGTCTTTCAAAGTCAATTTACAAATTATTTTTTTAATAGAGAGAGAAAACAACTGCCTTATTAAAAGTAATTTAATTATTTGTCTATTGTACATAAGTGATTGTCTATTGTACATAAGTGACTTTGGAATAAAAGGAATTTTATCTACTTTTATTTCATTAAATTTTAGACATTTTCATAAATGTGAATTTTACTTTTGATATTCTTAAGTATGCAATAGACCAGGGGTTCTTAACTTGAAAGTCAAATATTCACTATATTTTTATATTCTGCTTATGTGCATTTTTCTAGGGAGGGGATCCATAGCTTTCACTGGATTTTCAAAGGGGTCTGTGACTATAGAAACATTTTCAAAGGGGTCTGTGACTATAGAAACATTTTCAAAGGGGTCTGTGACTATAGAAACATTTTCAAAGGGGTCCTTGACTCAAAAAGGTTAAGAACCATTGCAATAGACATTACACAACTCTATTACAAGTATTAGTTAAAATTCTTAAGTACATAATTCCATTAAATGCATTAGTTAATATTCTTAAGTATTCAATAGAATATTAAATTACATGACTCCATTAAAGGTATTAATAATATTCTTTAAGTATGCAGTAGATTATTACATTACACAACTCCATTACAAGTATTAGTTAATAAAATATGTATTAATACTTTATTCATTTGAAATTCATGGGTGCAAACTGACTGCTCATTCAGTGTACATACAATAATCACAGTAAATATAATCTGCTCTCTTAGTGAGCATACAACCTCATCAGTGAATCACTATAACCTCAGTAGACAGATGATTACTCTTGAAAACACTTTTGCTACTTAGTACACAAAATTGTGCTTCAGTATAGATCAGTGCTTCAGCTCTTGTGGATTTCAAATATAAAATAATTTAGGCATCATCACTATTTTGTATGTATATGTGATCATACATCTGGACATTTCCTTCCAGTATTATTCACAAGAAAGAAAGTTACACAGTCTGAGAACATACCAGTTGAAACTATTTTATAATACAAGCATCATCTAAGGGTACACTAAATGAAACTATTTTTGTAATAATGACACCCTCTACAGAGGGCACTTTCAATTATCCTAAATAAATCAATAACCTGGGAAGGGTATTCCTTACTGACCCACTTACCCAGTTCCAAGACTCCCAGTAATCCAGAAGAAAAACTGGAAAATATTTCCTTAAGACAATTTTCCCAGTAATCCAGAAGAAAACTAGAAAATATTTCCTTAGAACAATTTTCCCCAGTAATCCTGAAGAAAACTAGAAAATATTTTCTTAGAACAATTTCCCCCAGTAATCCAGAATAAAACTAGAAAATATTTCCTTCAGACAATTTTCCCCACTAATCCAGAAGAAAACTAAAAAATATTTCTTTAGAACAATTTCCCCCAGTAATCCAGAAGAAAACTAGAAAATATTTCCTTAGAACATTACAAGAGAAGAAGGAAAAACACAAATCTCAAATGCCATGATCTTAGCCATTAAGGTCAAAGAAGACACCTTGAAGGCATCAATTATAAATTTGAATCTTCAAAACTGATTATGAACTATGACAAAGAATGATTTTCTGCCTAATTAAGATTGTCTGGCAAGTATTTTATTTGCATATAACTCATATCCTCTGACCATTTAATGGACAGAGGAAAAAGCCCTTAAGGAAAAAGAAAATACTTATCTGAGAAAAGAGATTAAAAAAATATTAACTTGTTTTAAAGTGAGACCAAAATGCTCTTAATTATGTTACAGTGAAACATGAACCATTTTGTTAACTTCTTCAGTGTCTCAATTCACATTTTAAGATCAGAGCATAAAGTCACAATCAAGGGGAAACAACTCCATCAAAATTATCATTTTTTGATGAGTTATTCATGGGGACATAATACTGTTGGTAGAAAACCACTGGCAACTCATCAGCAATGGGGTTTAAAATATTGAAAAAATTTCATATTTAAATAATTAATTATGTTAAAGGTAATTTTTAAAAATTCCATTATCCTGATAAGATAAAAGACAAACTTTTCCACACAGACTCACCTGCAAGTGAAGCCATTGAAAAGTGGTATGCAAGTTCCTCCATTAAAACACTTGTTTAATGGCTGGCAGAAATTAATCATTGTCTCACAACTAAAGCCTGTCCACCCAGAAACACATGTACAGCTATAGCCATTCACTTGGTCAATGCATGTCCCATCATGCAGACATGGAGCATTTGCACAGTCATCAACATTTACCTGAATAAAGTTAAAAGATTTTTGGATTTATAAAGACAAGGGATTTACAGTCATAAACATTTACCTGAATAAATTTACATGATTTTTGGATTTATAAAGACAAGGGATTTACAGTCATAAACATTTACCTGAATAAAGTTACATAGTTTTTGGATTTATAAAGCAAGGGATTTACAGTCATAAACATTTACCTGAATAAATTTACATTATTTTTGGATTTACAGTCATAAACAATTACCTGAATCAAGTTTGGAATTTTAAAGACTGGGAACATATATATGTACAAGTTTAAATAATTCTGAATATTTAAAGACAATAGGAATTCACAGAGTTATCAAGAAATGCTTAGCTTATATAAGTGTATATTGATAACTGTGTGAATTCTCTTTGTCTTTAAACATCTAAAATTATTTAACTAATAATATGGATTTTTAAAGAAGTATACATAGTCATTAAGATAATCTGGTATCAATTTATATGTTTTGGATTACTCTTGCATAAAATTAAATAATTCTGAATAATAAAAATAACAGCAAACAAAAAAAATGATCAAAATATTATAGACATATATTCATCACAATGTACACTTAGCCATGCACACATGCAAATACATATTCACAGAAATACACACACACACAAATGCATACCACTACACACAAATACTCCCTCACATTCATACTTATTGAGCAGTTTTTTCCAATGTATCCATGGCTACAGACACAAGTATAGTCAACAAGTCCATTCATACACTGGTACTTACCAAGCAGTTTTTCCCAGTGTACCCATTTCTACAGAAACAAGTATAGTCAACAAATCCATTCATACATTGGTACTTACCAAGCAATTTTTTTCCAGTGTATAAATGACTACCAGACATAACTATAGTCACCAAGTCCATCCATACACTGGTACTTATCAAGCAGCTTCTCCCAATGTATCCATGGCTACAAACACAAGTATATTCATTGAGTCCATCCATCCACTGGTACTTACCGAGCAGTTTCTCCCAATGTATCCATGACTACAAACACAAGTATAGTCATCAAGTCCATCTATACAAAGACTGGTACCTTCTGCATTGCACTGACAGTCATCTTTGTTAACTTCACATTGATTACCTGTAAATCATGTTAATTTTACACTGTTGACTTAAATATTACAATAAATTTTGTAATACTTTACAAAATTTATTTACCTGACTATTATAATAAATGTATACTGTTTGCTTATTGTGCTAAGTTTACACTGTTTGCTCAGCTATTATGCTAAATTTACATCGTTTAATTAAGTATTATGATAAATTTACACTGTTTAATTAAGGATTATGCTAAATTTACACTGTTTAATTAAGTATTATGCTAAATTTACACTGTTTAATTAAGTATTATGCTAAATTTGCATTGTTTAATTAAGTATTATGCTAAATTTGCACTGTTTAATTAAGTATTATGCTAAATAAATACACTGTTTAATAAGTATTATGCTAAATTTACACTGTTTAATTAAGTATTATGCTAAATTTGCACTGTTTTCTTGATTACTATGCTAAATTTACAGTGTACTTAAGTATTATTCTACATTTATACTGTTTCCTTAACCATTATGCTAAACTTACACTGTTTACTTAAGTATAATGCTAAATTTATGTTTTATCTTTTAGACACATATAAATGTTGAATCCAGAAACATCTACATACCTGCATATCCTTTTGGACAGATACATGTGTAATTCTTGAATTCATCAATACAGGTGGCATTGTTCTGACAGGGATATGATGCACACTCATCAGTCCCCAGTTGACATCGATCACCTGTGTATCCATATTTACAGTTCAGACAATGAAACCCTTTTAAATTATCTGGGTCATTGACACAGGTAGAGTCTATACATGAGTTGCTCTCACTGCAGATATCATGAATACTGCATATACGACCTGCAAAAACTGGAATAAATAAACAATATTATACAAAGAGTTAATTTATAGCCAAATATTATTTTAATTTCTGGTAATAATGCTTACTGACTTACTGACAAATAGACCTGAAATGTGTATATGTTATCCCAGTATAATACAAAGGTATCTGAAATGTAAAAGAGTTTGAAATCTTAAGGAGTGTCTGAATTGTAAAGCTGTCTGAAGACTTAAGGGAGTGTCTGAAATGTAAAGCTGTCTGAACACTTAAGGGAGTGTTTGAAACATACTGACAGACATTCATCTGAAATAAATACAAAAGAATTTTAGACTTCTAAAAGCGCCCCACCTCTACTGCGTGCACATTTGTAGCGGATCTCCATATCTGGACAGGAAATTTCAAGCTGACCAGGATTACAGGAAAGTCCAGTTAAACTGCAGGAAACACCTGCTGGAATGGGTATACCAGTACTTGACACTCTGCATTCTACCCCTATAGGCTGTGTGTCCTCACAAATTCTCATTCCTAGCTGAGAAATGAGAAACTGATTTTGTTATTAAAGCTAAATTAAAAAAGAAATAGCTTTTATTACACTAATAATTCAACAAAGATTTTTTAAAAAGTCTTTTAAATGCATAAAAGGAAATAGATAGCAATAATTAACATTTATAAACATAAAATAACAGTTTTTATTACCACTAATAACAAAAATAAAAAAAGATTTTTCATTACTGATCCAAAAAAACTACTCCCAGGCAAAGAATACTGATTCAAACAACAACTTGAAGCCAAGAGTAGTGGCTCAAAACAACTCAGCTTAAGAGCACTGACCCAAAACAACTCACAATGAGTACTGACCCAAAACAACTCAGCCAATGAGTACTGACCCAAAACAACTCAGCCAATGAGTACTGACCCAAAACAATTCAGCCAATGAGTACTGACCCAAAACAACTCTTAGTCAATGAGCACATGTGAATTGAATGTATTATTTTGTGTGTGTTCACTGTGCTGCCAGCATGCATAACCCACCCCTAAAATTCAACCTCTGGCACTGACAACCAGATTCATAGCATGGGGTCGGGGAAGTTCTACACAGTGCCCTGTGCAGTGTGGCTATGCTAGCTGATGTACAGTGCAAGAATATATACTTTTATCAGTAAATGCTGTTTGATTTACTCTATTTGTATTAGACGTTTGCATATTTAGGAAGCAGATAGTTTACATTTTTAATTGATGTATTTTTATACGATGACTGATGTTTTGTATTTGTGTAGTTTGTGATTTGTGTGTGAGAAAAATGCTTTCTCCTTTAGCCCCCAACATACATTTTATTTTATTTTAGGTCTATAATCCTTTAGATTATATAGTAAGAAAGAGTTATGTATTAAAGTATAATCATAGTAGTTTCATTATATATTTGATTGATTATATAGCTCTTAGGCATTTAGCTGTACTTGATATTTGAAAGTAAGTAAGTAGAGAAACACATAATCTATTTTTAGCAGTGTTTTTCCTACTGATTGTCCCTCATGCAATGTTCCCTCTAAGGTGAGTAGCTGCGCGGCTGCACAGCTCATTAGAAAATGCCACAGAGTGTTTTCAAAATTCCGCACACAAGTTTTTGTAGCAAGCCCAAGCAACCGCCAGTTCTGCACACACAGAAAAAAGTTCCGTGCGTACTGGAAAAAGTTCAGCGCACAAAGGAAAAAGTTCCGCGCACACAGGAAAAATATTAGAGGGAACGTTGCCCTCATGTCCTAGGAGTTTTCATGGATGGCTGCACTTTCAGAATGTAATTATATAGGCACTATGGAAAGAGGGGATAGGACAGATAACAGACAAACAGACAAGATGAGAGGATAGATGTGTAGGGAATATCAGGACCCCTGTGCCTTGGGGCTGACAGTTAGGGTGGATAGTTTAGTTTAGATTGTGAACAAACTATGAGTTAGGAAAGTGTATTAGCAGAAGAAGAAAGATATATACATACATATACATACTCCAACATATATACATACATATACATACACACACATAAAATTAAATCCATAAATTACTTGACAAGAATGAACCGTCTGAAAGCAGTACTGAAGAAAATGATGACTGTTAACATTGTAAATAACAGCATGAAAGAAAAATATGAATACAGAAATGGCTGGAAAAGATTATGACAGCATAAACGTGGCTGATATAGATTATGATAGCACAAACTTAAAATGGCTGAAACAGATTATATAAGAGTAAACTTAAAATGACTGGGAATGACAGCACAAACTTAAAATGGATGGAAAAATTTATGATGGAAAAAATTTAAAATTTAAATGACTGGAATTGTGACAGAGCCAAATTTAAAGTATAAATGAAAAACAAAAAGTTGAAAACTATTCAAGTGGAAGTAACTCTTGATACCATTCGAATCGTTGTATAACTCTCCATGTCCATGTCCAACATATCACCACTCATTGTGTTGAACCACTCAGTATAAATGTTCACATCTGTTCATTTGTTAAAACAAACCATTAAAAGGTCAACAATATATTAAGCAAAACATTTACATTACATTAAAGGTCAATAATATATTTAGCACAACAAACATATATTCTACACTAAATGCCAATAATATATTTAGCACAACAAACATTTACTTTATATGAAAGGTCATTAATGTATTCAGCAAAACATTTACATTGCACTAAAGGTCAATAATACATTCAGCAAATCATTTACATTACTCTGTATCAAATGTTAATAGCATAGAGCAAGTACAAAAATCTGTTCAAAAAGAAATTTAATTTACTCACCTACTGGATAAAAGCAACGTTTTCTGGCTAGGCTCAAGCCATTGACCTTGTTGGTGCTCACAGATATTTGCCCATACAGAGTGCACAAAGATGAATTTCTGTCAAATACAAAACCTGCACACACACTTCCCTCTTGGTCACAAGCTAGTCTGCACAGGGCCACATTACTAAAATTCAGAACCCGCAGGACAATGCCATCAGAGACTTTTGTGTTGCTGGTAAAGGAGTACTGGCACAATTTTCCTAAATAAATATCCACAGGAATAAACCAGCGCTAGAATATCACAGAACTGTGTTTTATAATTCACATCTAAGGACAAGAATAAACCATAAGTGGCCAAGAAATGGATATGGTAAATGTGTCAAGAATCACAAACAGTTCAAGTAAATAATATCCTCACCCTAATAGTAGTAACAGGTAAAATTAGTGACTACATCCTCACCCTAAAGTTAATAACAGCATGCACCTTAAAATTAGTGACTACATCCTCACCCTAAAGTTAATAACAGCATGCACCTTAAAATTAGTGACTACATCCTCACCCTAAAGTTAATAACAGCATGCACCTTAAAATTAGTGACTACATCCTCACCCTAAAGTTAATAACAGCATGCACCTTAAAATTAGTGACTACATCCTCACCCTAAAGTTAGTGACAGCCTGCACCTTAAAATTAGTGACTACATCCTCACCCTAAAGTTAATAACAGCATGCACCTTAAAATTAGTGACTACATCCTCACCCTAAAGTTAATAACAGCATGCACCTTAAAATTAGTGACTACATCCTCACCCTAAAGTTAATAACAGCATGCACCTTAAAATTAGTGACTACATCCTCACCCTAAAGTTAATAACAGCATGCACCTTAAAATTAGTGACTACATCCTCACCCTAAAGTTAGTGACAGCCTGCACCTTAAAATTAGTGACTACATCCTCACCCTTCCTCACCTTAAAGCATTACTATTTCTACTTACCTTGGTTATAGCCACTCTTACATATGCACAATGGCAGTCCTGTCAGCTGATCATCTACACACTGGTCAGCCACACCACAGTTGTAAGAGGAACACTGTAACTGTGGCTGCTGACAGTCATTTCCTGTGAAATTGGCAGTGCAGCTGCACTCAAAGCCATTCACTTTATCATGGCATATGCCTCCATTCAGACATGGCTCTGACAGACATTCATCTGAAATAAATACAAACTAACTTTATAACCAAACATTAACTAGCAATCTATTTTATTACAGTGACAGAGATTAAAATCAGCAGTAGCTACTCAAGGAAGAACAATGCTGATTATAATGATAAAAACAATAGACATGAAAAACAATACTGATTATAATGATAAAAACAATAGACATGAAAAACAACACTGATTATAATGATAAAAACAATAGACATGAAAAACAATACTGATTATAATGATAAAAACAATAGACATGAAAAACAATATTGATTATAATGATAAAAACAATAGACATGAAAAACAATACTGATTATAATGTAAAAACAATAGACATGAAAAACAATACTGATTATAATGATAAAAACAATAGACATGAAAAACAATACTGATTATAATGATAAAAGCAATACTGATTATAATGATAAAAAAACCCAATAAAAATGAAAAACAATGAACCAAGAGAGGGAACTCAACTAATAAATTTACACATTTCAACTTAAGCCATGAGCTTAAATACTATTTCATTAATGCCTTTAGTTGTGAACCCTCAAATTCTTTTGTCTAAGTAATATTTATAATGACCTCACAAACACACACACACACACACACACACACACACACACACACACACACACACACACACACACACACACACACACACACACACACACACAAACAGTGAGTTTTCTGTTTATGCAAGTGATTTTGAATTTTTGCAATCAAATATTTAATAATTTTCATTTTATTTATACAACAAACTTGAAGCTACACCACCCAAGATGATGCTGATGTTAACCTGAGAGTGTTTTAACATTGTGATAGTGTACAAATACACGAAATGTGTATGTCTGTGCATGTGTGCAAGTTTGTGTGTGTGTGCATGTGTGTGCATGTGTGTGAGTGTATGTGTGTGCATGTGTTGAATATTGCCCTTTTGTATTTAGTATGTTAAATGTAGTTCCGTGTTAAAATTCACCATTCTTCACAGCTCAATTAATCTATTTAGATATATTTTTTTATTACATATAACAGAGTTAGGCATGCCAAAATAAAGCATCAAGAGCAGTATCAGGTAAAAAAAATATCCTGTCAGAGGGTACTGTTTCCTGCATTCTGGTTATTTTTAGTGACTAGGATTGCTGAGAATGAGTGTGTGCATCTATGGGGAGTTATGGTCCCAGTGGCATACGGACCAGTTTGACTTAGGGGATTATTGGTCCCATTGTCACTCAACGGCTTAAATACTCTAGATGGCTTGATATTAATTTAAAAGATGGATTACTAACACAGTACAGATAATTTCAGGTAGATCAGTGTCAATTTTTGGGATGCTGTCTATTATTAACCTTTCTTTTTTCGACTCTTCCTTTCTCCCTTTCCTTTCTACTTAGTTTATTATTTAGAAACCAGTATTTCCCCTATGCTTGTACCTTGTGTTAAAAAAGCACCAGAAGAGAAAAAACAGAGTAAATAGAGTTGAGAACAAAGTGCACACATCAAATTGACACATGTACACCATGCACACATCAAAGTGACATTTTTACAACATACACACATCAAAGTGGCATTTGTACAACTTATACACATCAAAGTGACATTGGTACAACACATACACATCAAAGTGACATTTGTACAACACAAACACATCAAAGTGACATTGGTACAACTTATACACATCAAAGTGACATTTGTACAACACATACACACCAAAGTGACATTTGTACAACATATACACATCAAACTGACATTTGTACAACACATACACATCAAAGTGATATTTGTAGAGGAAGAAGTGTCCACACCCACTGTTATTGAAAGGTGGAGCCATCATTCCATATATACACATCTTATCCATACTACCAACTGATAAAGGTAGAACTGTCATGATATGCATGCCCATCAAATATCACATTTTAATCTAATACAGATGGAACTGTCATATCATGCATGTATATCACATACCACACTATTATCTGATAAGGTGAGATTGCCATATCACACATCACACCACTAACTGATAAGGTGGGATTTTCATATCACACATGTAAATCACACACCACTATCTGATAAAGGTGGGAATGCCACATCAATATCATATATGTTATATGCAATATACATACACTGTACTCTGATAACAGTGAGACTGACATATGCACATCTCACACCACAATACTATCTGATAAAGATGAGATTGTCATATCTCAACAACAGTGCTATCTGATAAAGGTGTGACTTCCATATAAAATATATACACCTCAATGATGAGCAATCAAAGGGCCTGAAATATAACTTACAAGTCTCCACATTACAGTGTGGGCAATGGGCCAGTAAAGTCTGAGAAAGTACTTACTGATCTCAACATCACACACTGGGCCAGTAAAGTCTAGGATATTACTTACTGATCTCAACATCACACAATGGGCCAGTAAAGTGTGGGGTATTACTGATCTTAACATCACACAATGGGCCAGTAAAGTCTGGGATATTACTTACTGATCTCAACCTCACACAATGGGCCAGTAAAGCCTGGGAAACAGTTACAGGTGCGATAAATGGAATTGACAGATATGCATGTAGAGTTGACACTACAAGGAAATTCTTTGCAGGGATCCACCAGCCTGTGTTCACACCTGAGCAAAATAAAATTGTGTTTCAGGTTTTCAATATATAAAAAACCTAACAAGGCCTTGTGAAGCATTTATTGCTCCATAATCTGAAAAATAAAATTAAAAAAAATAACAAATACATGAAATTTTCTTACATTAAAAGAGAACAAACACAAACATATTCATTTTATAAATGTTTTGTCAATATCCATAAAAGTGTTTCAGTATCCACAACTACGTACTCACTACAGCAAAAATGTGTAATATTTCATTATTTCAATTATCCAATACATACCACACACACACATATTGGCTTCATGCTGAAATATACACACATATATTACTGACAAACTGAAATACATATACAGAAAATAATATTGTCCAGAGACACAACCAAATGCATCATATGCAAATATATAAAAGTACAATGCTTGCACAGAAATACACCAGCAGAACAAAGTGTTTTATTTGATAATTTCCCAAACTGGTAAGGTAAAGGTATGAAGTAGCATTTCGAGTATGTAGCAGTAATGTCCACACAGCTTTGAGCTAATAATAAACTAACACCACCTCAAGGACACAACATAACTAAGCTTATGCTGAGTGATTTAAGGTGAAGCAAACCAGACAAAGGCTACACTAAGGGTTATAGTAACACTAATCTGAAAAAGGCTGCACTAAATGATTATTGACTGTGACAAAAACTAGACAAAGTTGGATTTCTTTCATGCAAAACCTCACACTAAATCATCATTATGGTTACTGTGACCAAATCAGATTCAGACTGCATGAACATCCTGTTAACCATTCACAAATGCCAAATCAAACAGACAAATGGTCTGCATTCTATCTACGTTAAGAAAAATAGTCTTTACTTCCACTAGGTCAAGAAAAACAGTCTGTACTTTCACTAGGTCAAGAAAAACAGACTATACTTTCCATCGGTCAAGAAAATAGATCATACTTTCAGATTTAATATGCCAACAAAAACAGACTGTGCATCATTAGATCAAGAAAGACAGACTGTACCGCAGCCCTGTATAATTCTCCACACAGATACAGGTGAAAGCGTTGACACCATTAATGCAGGTACCATGGCCACTACAAGAGTCAGGATGACAATCATCATTGTTCACCTCACAGCGATGACCAGAAAAACCTTAAAAAAACAAAGAAATTAGATATAAATACATAAGGAAAACAACCTTATCACTTACTTATTCTATTAATTTTTTATACCACTACAATGAAATTAAAAAAAAATATTGCTTTTACAAGATATTCAATTAGGTTGATTTTAAACTACTATAATAAAACAACCTTATTACTTACAAAAGATATTCTATTAATTTTTTTATACCACTACAGTGAAATAAAAACCTTGACCACTTTACAAGAAATAGTTTCTTTTTATTATAATAAAACAATTTCATCACTTATCAAAGATATTTTATTAGATATTTATATTTACACTACTCAAATAAAATAAATCTAACACTTACAGACATTATTCTAAAAATAAAAAATAAAAATTAAAATAACTTTACCATATAAAAGATATTCTATTACGTTCATACACACACATGCACACACACACACACACACACACACACACGCGCGCAAAAAAGATATGATCAAAAAATTCAAAGATTTTTTTTTACAACAAAGGGAAAAATGAAAACAAAACAGTTTTATTTTGCTGTTTGTTGAAGTAGTCTGCCTCCACTGGTATAAAGGTGTCCCAACCTTTCTGCCACTTTCAAAAGCAACAATGGAAGTCATCAGCTCTGAGACAGCCAAGTTCCAGTTCATGGTCTAACAGTAACAAGGTGTTTTAGAAGGGAAAAACTTAGAAAAAAAACCATCTCCATTGGGTTTTTTTGAAACATGTTATGCCCTTGCTCACACACCCTTTCCATTCAAGAATATTTTGCCTCTCTACAACAACTATTCCCCCACCTCCATACTTACCAAATCTTTCATAGTGGGTAAAGATTTTTTCTATTCCCTAAAATGAAAATGAGTGATATTAGGATTTGGCTATTTCAAAGTTGAAGACTTCTAGCACTATTTCCAGAAGTGGCATTAATGTTGGGACATCGGTATATCAATTGGTTGGATAATGCTTCCAGAAATGGCAGGAATGTTGGGACATCATTATATCAATTGGTTGGATAATGCTTCCAGAAATGGCAGGAATGTTGGGACATCATTATATCAATTGGTTGGATAATGCTTCCAGAAATGGCAGGAATGTTGGGACATCATTATATCAATTGGTTGGATAATGCTTCCAGAAATGGCAGGAATGTTGGGACATCATTATATCAATTGGTTGGAAACTACTTTAAGGGAGACAACTAATAAAAGTGTTTTAAATTATTTATTTTCGCTTTTGTAAATAAAATTTACACTACATGAACAAATAGACACACATAAAGCTTTATATGTATATAGACATGAACAAGAAAACACATACAGAAACCATACTCAAACAATAATTGTACACACACAAACACACATACATGCACTACCTGAGGGACACCGGCATTGAAAACCCTGAAGGTCACTGCTGCATGTACCATTGTTATAACAAGGAGATGATGTACAGAAATCAATCATTTGTTCACATAAGAGTCCAGTAAATCCTGCAATAGAAATAGAAAACTGGATACTAATCAACTCATTAACTATTGTCATAACATACTGTTTTTTGAAAATGAAAGAGCCAGGATGTGCATAAGATTACAATTTTTAAAATTTTGCTTTAGCAGTAACAGAAGATGAGGGATGAAATACCAGTAAATATAGTAACATCAATGAAAGGCAGAAATTCCAAAAATAAAATGATCCATTAAAATTATAATTATTTTATTGATAATATATTCAACCTTACACAACAAAGTATCTTTGTTGACAAAAGTATAACACCACAAACTACTTTGTGTTTCAGTTTCAGTAAAAATCAATGAGAACTCATGGAATTATTAAGAATTATTTTTTTAAAAGTTCCTGTAGGAACAACTATAGTGCTAAAAGCAAATAAGCATTTCTCGAAGTATTCCTGGCTTACAAATCTTAGACACTTTCCTCAGCATGCCTGACTGACAGATCTTAAACATTTTTCTAAATATACACATCTGAAAGATCTTCAACGTTTCTCTACAACTACACATCTGATATATTGTAACATTTCTCTAAGAATGCCTAAATGATAAATTTTAATAATTTTTCTAAGCACACCTGGCAGACAGTTGCAAAATGCGTCATGGAGAAGAACAGAGCAGTTTCCACCATTCTGACATGGATGTGGAGAGCAAACCAGTGGTACTGCAGAAAAAAAATAAATGAAAACAAGATGAAACAGGTAAAATTAAAAAGAAAATAGAAACATTAAACTTTTAAACCAGAAAATTATAATTTATCATTGACAGAAACTCTACTGAGAAAATATTTTGCCATGTGGTCAAACAATATATCAAGAGCCAATATGCTATGAGCCAAAATATCATGGTACAAAACATCAGAACAAATCATGAAACACAGAAATGCATATCACACACAAAGTGAAAAATGGGCAAAATGGGCGACAAAATCTTCTGAGTACAAATCAGCATGGACAAAACTGTATGGATTAAATATTGAGAACAAAATCAATACAATAGTGCATTTTAATACAGAACAATAAAATGTTGTTAAAAGGAAATTTCATATAGTTAAACTGTTAGAAAAGTATTTCAATAAAAGATCAATTTATTTTCTTGTATAAATGTATGGACACATGTCTACATTATAAACATTTAAAATATATTTCATTTATAAATTAGTTGCAAGTATACTTTATGAAAATCTATATTCAACAGAACTCCACTTCTTTCAAATGAATATTACACCGCAAGGCATAACTGCCTGCATTCTTTGTTAAGTCCTACAACATTCTTTGTTGATGTCCCACAACATATATCTTTGCTAAGTCCTACAATATTTTGTTGTTAAGCCCTACAATACTCTTTGTTGTTAAGTCCAAAGACATCATTATATTTATAACCTGGGGAATTATGTTAACTATATCTGTATCTTAGCAATCTGTAAACAAATTACATAAATATTACACAAGGAATTATGTTAATCATACCTGCATCTTGGCATACAATGGCATTTCCTGCCACATTTGTTTGTCCAGGAAGACATTCCTGACACAGTGAGGAACCTGCAGCACTAATGAAGCCAGAGGGGCAGAGTATGCAGTCTGGTTCAAATCCTGTTTTGGAATATGTGCCTGCAGGGCATGGTGGCGCACAGTAGCAAGCTGCAGAAAACAAAATTCATATCACACTGCACACACAAATAATTCATACCTCACTGCACAGAGACACAAACAAAATTCATATAACACTGCACAGACACACAAACAAAATTCATATCACTGCACAGACACAAACAAAATTCATATCACACTGCATGGACACAAACAAAATTCATATCACACTGCATAGACACACAAACAAAATTCATAAAACACTGCCTGGAGACACAAACAAAATTCATATCACACTGCCTGGAGACACAAACAAAATTCATATCACACTGCCTGGAGACACAAACAAAATTCATTCCACACTGCCTGGAGACACAAACAAAATTCATATCATTCAGGACAGAGGCATTACAAAGCATATTTTAAGGTGTTATTGGGCTATACAAAGTGTATTTTAAACTACTTATTG
The DNA here is from genome assembly GCA_028829895.1 of Sinotaia quadrata. Lineage (NCBI taxonomy): Eukaryota > Metazoa > Mollusca > Gastropoda > Architaenioglossa > Viviparidae > Sinotaia > Sinotaia quadrata. The sequence continues at coordinate 14,446,218 of CM054182.1, forward strand.
GGGTATAGAAAGTGTATTTTAAGGTGTTATTGGGGTATACAAAGTGTATTTAAACTACTTATTGGGGTATAGAAAGTGTATTTTAAACTACTTATTTGGGTATACAAAGAGTATTTTAAGGTGTTATTGGGGTATACAAAGTGTATTTTAAACTACTTATTGGGGTATACAAAGAGTATTTTAAGGTGCTTATTTGGGGTATAGAGTGTATTTTAAGGTGTTATTGGGGTATATAAAGTGTATTTTAAACTACTTATTGGGGTATATAAAGAGTATTTTAAGGTGTTTATTTGGGGTATAGAAAGTGTATTTCCAGGTGAATTTAGGGATATATAAAGCATATTTCAAAGTGCTTACTGGGGGTATGCAATATATTTCTAGGTGTTTTCTTGGGTTATTCAAAGTGTATCTCAAGTTACTTATTGGGGTATACAAAATGTATTTCGAGGTGCTTTAGTAGGTTTATAAAAATGCATTTAAAGGTGCTTATTTGGGTAATGCAAAGTGTATTTCATTATGCTTAATGGGGGGGGGGGCACACAAAGTGTATTTCAAGATGCTTATGGGGTATACAATGAATTTTAAGGTGCTTAGTCCATAAAGTCTCTTTACAATTTCAAAAATTTATTATGAAGGCAGGCAATTGATGAGATATCTTCACCAGATTTGTTCTATATACTCAGTGGTTATCAAAGTTTGTTATCACATCGCATTTGTGATTGCATGTATGAACATCAAACTAGTTAACCAATCATACTAATGTGAACTATGAACCACACCAAACAATCACCTGTCAATTTAGCCTCCACAGAGTCAACTTCTCGCTGATAGAAATCAAAGTCACTGTTGTTCTGAAAAACTGATTCTGTAGTGTACAAGAAGCAGAATTGCTGTGGCCTATTATAGTTGAATCCAATGCATTTTGTGGAAATAAAATGTATCGTCTCCAAGCGATTGCATGCTGATTTGCAGTCTTCTACACTGCCTGCAAGCATCTCAACCCACCGACTCAACATGACCACTTTAGCAAAAATGGTGTATGAGCAGGAAGGACCTGTCAGTATGTGAAAATATCATACTTTCATGATTAAATGAGTGAAAATACCAAACTGAAATGATTAAATTAGTGAAAATACCAAACTGTAATGATTAAATGACTAGAAGAACAAAACTGCAATAACTATATGAATGGAAATATCAAATTACAATGAATAAATTAATAAATAATGGAAATATCAAATTGCAAAGATTAAATAATGGAAATACCAAAGTGTAATGGCTAAATGAAAGAAAATAAACCAGAGAAAATATTAAACTGTAATGACTAAATGAATGGAAATATCAAAATTGTAATGACTAAATACAAGGAACTATCAAACTATAGTGACTAAATGAATGGAAATACCAAACTGTAATGAATAAAGGAATAGAAATACAAAACTATAATGAATAAAGAAATAGAAATACCAAAGTGTAGTGACTAAATGAATAGAAATACTGAACTGTGACTAAATGAATAGAAATAATGAACTGTGACTAAATGAATGGAAATGCTGAACTGTGACTAAATGAATAGAAATAATGAACTGTGACTAAATGAATAGAAATAATGAACTGTGACTAAATGAATAGAAATAATGAACTGTGACTAAATGAATAGAAATAATGAACTGTGACTAAATGAATAGAAATAATGAACTGTGACTAAATGAATGGAAATGCAAGACTATCATATAACTAAGAAGTTTAAAAAAAATATATATGTGGCTTATCCTGAGAGATATTTTTTCAACAAGCATAAATGAAAGATACCCTACTTGTATGTTTTAAACTGTTTACAAATTAACATATGAACGAATGACCTCCCCTAGGCTCTTCTTGTAGTAATAAAGATGACTTTCTTTAAAGTGAAGTGCCACTTCAACTCATTTAAAATAAACTGTTGTAAGGTTTTACAGAATGAACATTTACATAAATTAGAGTGTTTGTTATACTAATAGTAACAAAATGTAAACATTAAGCAAAATTGTAAAAATAAGCAGAGTAAAAAAATCACAACATATAAAACAACAACAAATCACAAAAGATAACCAAGCATACATTTAAAAACTAAAAAACATTACAAGCTGCAGACTGTTTCTATGTGAACAATGAAGACAGGAATATTACCTTCTGTTCCATTTCCTTTACATAAAAAAAAAAAGAAACGACAAAGAAAATTTTAAACTGAGAATAATTAATAAGAAACAAAATATTTCAATATACAAAAGAAATAATTATGCTGAACATTTAAAATTACATTATGAACATAACAGTAAGCAATTTATTCAATGAAAACGTACATATATACGTATAAACACACGTGTACATTAATTTTGTTTAAATTAGTTTTTTGTTAAAAACTTAGTACAATTTTAAAAATGTATTGACAGAATTTCATATGAAGAATGTATCAAATGGTTTTATCATTATAAGATGATATTATGTTACTTATTATATTACTAAATTACTAATATTATGATACTATTAAAGTCTCTAAGAAGTTACAATTCACATCTTAAAGTATATACTACCCTAAGAAAATAAAATAACAGTATGCAAGCATTCTCTATTACAAGTACTAAGCAAGCAGTCTATAATACAAGTACTAAGCAAGCAATCTCTATTACAAATACTAAGCAAGCAATCTCTATTACAAGTACTAAGCAAGCAATCTCTATTACAAGTACTAAGCAAGCAATCTCTATTACAAGTACTAAGCAAGCAATCTCTATTACAAGTACTAAGCAAGCAATCTCTATTACAAGTACTAAGCAAGCAATCTCTATTACAAGTACTAAGCAAGCAATCTCTATTACAAGTACTAAGCAAGCAATCTCAATTACAAGTACTAAGCAAGCAATCTCTATTACAAGAACCAAACCCAAAGGCAAAAGCAAACCCTACTACGACTACTTCAAAAAATCCAACTCATCGGGAAATAGGCTGTAGCTTTAAAAAAGAAAATGTGAGATAGACCAAAAACAGTCGCTACAATAGAAAGAACAGAAGCAAAAAACAAAACAAAACAAAAAACCTACTAAAGCACCAGAACACACCTCCACCTACCCTCCCTGAATACAAGAAAAGGGAGGAAGGCTCCATGGGAATCATTCAAAAACTGAGAACATCAAGAAGATGAAAGGTTTTCACACAATTCCTGTAGAGCAAAGAAGTTATCGAAACAACAACAACAACAAATACTAGACTGGTTAGATATTAGTATGAATGTACTAAGTTAATAGTTTATATTGCTCACTTCAACAAACACTAAGCATGTTACATAACAGTACGAATGCACTAAGTTAATAGTCTATATTGCTCACTTCAACAAACACTAAGCATGTTACATAACAGTACGAATGCACTAAGTTAATAGCCTATATTGCTCACTTCAACAAACACTAAGCATGTTACATAACAGTACGAATGCACTAAGTTAATAGTCTATATTGCTCACTTCAACAAACACTAAGCATGTTACATAACAGTACGAATGCACTAAGTTAATAGTCTATATTGCTCACTTCAACAAACACTAAGCATGTTACATAACAGTATGAATGCACTAAGTTAATAGCCTATATTGCTCACTTCAACAAACCCTAAGCATGTTACATAACAGTACAAATGTACTAAATTAATAGTCTATGCTACTCATTTAAATTCTGGCACTGTAGTATTTGCATTACACACATAAACATTTTAAATAGGTATCTGTCTGACTTATATTCTGGCACTGTGGTATTTGCATTACTCACATAAACATTTTAAATAAGTGTCTGTCTGTCTCACTGTTTGTACTAACCCATAAGCATATTAAACACATGGCTGGCCATATTATTCACATAAACATGCTAAATATTTATGTCTGATTGTACTACTCATATAAACATATGGCTATCTGTATTATTCACACGAACATATTAGTTGTCTTTCCATCTGATTGTATTGCTCCCCAAAATCATGACTGTCCATATTATTATTCTCATGAACATGTTAAACAGTTGTGTCCTTCTGACTGTATTACTCATACAAATGCTAAATAGTTGTTTGCCATATGTATCAGATGTCTGTCTGTCTGGGATATCTGAGGTACCAGTCTTCATCACTCAATTAAATCTGTCTACTTTGGTAACTGTTTATATTACTCAGTAAAACAAGAAGAGTATGCCTGCACTGAGGTGATGTGTCTATATTACTCAGTAAAGCAATTAAAGTATGCCTGTCTATATTACTCAATAAATATGTGCCTTCAATTGAGGTAACTGTCTATATTACTCATTTAAGCAAGGACAATATGTCTATGGCAATTGTCTATATTACTCAGTTAACAAGAAATGTATGTTTTTAATTGAGGTCTGAGGTAACTCTATACTATTCACCTAAACAAGAAGGAGAGAGTGGTGTTTCCTTGGGCAGGGCAAGCATATCATTTGGACATGGCTGGCAAACTGTGCTATTCACAGCAAAGCTATTCCCAGTACACTGTGCACTGAAATTAGTGGTCAGGTTTTCATCTGTAAACATCAACATGGTATTAATGTAAGGTTTTCATCTGTAAACATCAAAACAGTATTAATGCCAGGTTTTCAACTGTAAACATCAACACAGTATTAATGTCATATTTTTATCTGTAAACATCAACACATTATTAATGTCAGGTTTTCATCTGTAATATCAATATCAACACTAATGCCAGATTTCATCTGTAAATTATGTGAACCTGATGTGAAAAGGAAAAATAATCAGAAATTATGGAAGACTCGTGTCCATGATTATAAAGAAGACCTTTTACCTTGAACTAAAATGTAGATTCATCAATAAATAGAACACTATCTTGCTTTTAATTAAAATTTAAATGCAGCAATCCACCAATAAATAGAATTCACTTTGAAGAATACTCAGGCTGCTTTATAACATCTATAAAATAGTGAAAGAGTGTAAACATCTTTGACAATATCAGTTTGATTAAGTTAAATCATTTTAAATTATATATATATATATATATATATATATATATATATTATATTTTTAATGTATCAGTAGTATCTCAAGAGAGAGAGAGAGGCATGTGTATGAAGAGGAATAAAGAAAGCAGAGGAGAAAGATGGTAAATGATTGGAGAAAAAAAAGAATTTTTACTGGAGTGACTTTTCAAAGCTGGAGGAATAAATATCCAAAATTACAGACCATTAAGTCTCAATTACATAAATGACAACAACTGTTACAAAAGGTTAGAAATCTGAAGTCCATAAACATTTTAGAGAAATCCACCATTCTGCCTTGAAATTCATTAAAAAGAAAAAAAATTCACTTAGACTGACTGAGAGGAGACCTGCTGATGATATAACTGGAGTTCAAGAGATCCACAAATTGATGACTTTCTCTGGTCTATTTCACAGTATTCTTATATTTATATTCTTTAAATAAATATTATCTAATATAATGCTCATTGATGTTTCATGACTTATAAAATGTGTTGAGAAAAACTGGCAAAATATAAACCTATATTTGTTTAATTTCCTTTATTTCAGCTGTTGCTGCACTTTAACAAAAACTACCACACTCTTGACTGTAAATATATATTTCTGATATTTGTTCTGTTTTATTTCGCACTGAGGAAATGGCCTGCATATCTATTTATTTATTGCTGTAAAACAATGGGAACTAATGTGAGAAATCACTAAACATTGTAACTGTGAACTGTTACATTTTTGCTATAGAAATATTATTATAATGCCATCCCTCATTTATGTACAATGCCTATCTTTCTCAAAAAGAACAGTGGTAGTATATAGTTGCTCAGCAACTGTCTTACTGAAACTGCAGGCAGCAGGATGCTGACCAAGTCTAATGTATTGGTTGTGTCTTAAGACAGTGCCTCCATTACTGTTGGTGTTGTGTTAGTACATGAATAGTTGAAGCTTGTATGATGGTCTATTTAAGGAAATGTTTGATGCGACCTTGAGGTCATGAACAAAAGAGTTGTGCAGTGACAAGGATAACTAAGTAAAAAAATGTTATTTTACTACAAATGCAGTGGGGGGAACTGCTGGGCTCATTAGGATATTTTATTAGAGATTCATATACCCAAATCTCTATTTCAATACATGTAATACATTGTGCTAAACATGTAAAATAATTCAATAATTACTCTTTATTATATCATTACTAAATATTTATTTAGTTTTATATTTATATAGTTTATGATATTTATTAAATATTTATTTACTTATATATTGTTTATGATCATTATTAAATAGTCATTTATTTATATATTTATTATGATCATTATTAAATATTTATTTATTTATTGTATTTTGAGTATTTGTGACTGGATAGTGAAATGATATATTAAATATTTATTTATTTATTGTATTTTGAGTATTTGTGACTGGATAGTGAAATTATATATTAAATATTTATTTATTTATTGTATTTTGAGTATTTGTGACTGGATAGTGAAATGAAAGATACACAAATGAAAGTCTTGAATGTAAGAACTGTACAAGAGGATTGATGTCTAAAAGTTTGTTACTTAAATTAGGTAAAAAATAACAGTGCATAATTAAGTAAGAAAACCATTTCTGTTATATTCTCTATTTATTACTTTATGGAAAACATGAGAAAAATTATTAATTATTTATATAATTCAGAACTAAGTTACCTTAGATGACAATAAGAATGCAACAGCTGAATGCTGTATGCCTTTAATGAAGAGAATACACCACTACCTTGAACAATAATCAGAATGCTGTATGCCATTAATGAAGAGAATACACTACCTTGAACAATAATCAGATTGCTGTATGCCATTAATGAAGAGAATACACTACTTTACCTTGAACAATAATCAGAATGCTGCAAACAGCACTTAGTCCTGCATAGTCCTTGGCAACGTAGGTCACAGTAAGGTTCTCACTAATTGGCTGAGTTGGAAAAAAGTAGGCAGGACTAACAGTAAAACTTGCAACACCCACATTATCTCGTGGAACAGGAACAGTAAAATTAACAGAACTGTAACGGTTGACTAGAAATGGACTTTCAGGGCAGTGCAGAAAGGTCGGTGGCATCACATCTTAACAAATAATAATATAAACATTTCAGTTCACTGACATATAAATAATGACAATTAACATAAGTTAATATTTCATGAAGTGTGTTAAACATTAGCATAAAATGAAATATACTTTTAACATCCAGATACATGAATATATATTAACATTATAAAAATGTTGGTTTCTTAAATAACAATAAACAAGCAGAAATTAAAAATATATGACAGCCATTCTTTTTAATTATTCACTCAATGGTACTTGCTAAGCTCTTTTCTGTTGTTGAGAAAATATTTACAGGTCAAAAGTCACAGATTTATATCACAAAAGCTCTTTTCTGTTGTTGAGAAAATATTTACAGGTCAAAAGTCACAGATTTATATCACAAAAGAGATTACTACTCACCAACACAGTGAGGTGTTTCTGCATCCCAGGAAAAAGCATTTCCAGTCTCAGCAACCCCACATGTAAGGTTATTTGTAGGCTTGGGTTCAAATCCCTGGTGTAGACAGGTGTAGGACACATTATTATGGTAGCCATAACCCCTGTTACTAAAAATAGCCATACCATCTGGAGGTACACCTGGATCTGGGCACTGCAGTGCTGTAATCACAGTGATACACTGAAATTGTTACAATGTTTGCTTTTCTTGGCTTTACACTGCTTTATTTGCTTTATTTTGCTTTACACCTTTGCTTTATTTTGTTTCTACTTTTGCTTTATTTTGTTTTACACACTTTGCTTTATTTTGCTTTACACCCTTTGCTTTATTTTGCTTTCTACTTTTGCTTTATTTTGTTTTACACACTTTGCTTTATTTTGCTCTACACCCTTTGCTTTACACCTTTGCTTTATTTTGCTTTCTACTTTTGCTTTATTTTGTTTTACACACTTTGCTTTATTTTGCTTTACACCCTTTGCTTTATTTTGCTTTCTACTTTTGCTTTATTTTGTTTTACACACTTTGCTTTATTTTGCTTTACACACTTTGCTTTTCTTGGCTTTACACACTTTGCTTTTCTCATGGAAGTCATGCGAGTTAAAAAAGAAATTCAGAAAAGTAATTCCCAGTTATTATTATTACAGTTCTTATAACTTTCCATTCACCAATGTAACTCTCAACTGTCTGCTTTATTAAAGATCTTATAACTGTCCATTCACCAATGTAATTCTCACCAGTCTGCTTTATTATAGATCTTATAACTTTCCACCCACCAAAGTAACTCTCATCTGTCTGCTTTATTTCTGACCATATAACTTTTCATTCTAATGCAATTTTAATTTGTTTGTTTTGTTTCTGACCATATACATTTTCATTTATTAATGTATGTCTGCTTTATTTCTGACCATATAACTGTTTACTCGCTAATGTAACTCTCATATGTCTGTTTTATTAAAAACGTATAACTTGAAACTGACTAATGTAACTCTCATCTGTCTTTTTTATTTCTGACGATATAACATTATACATGTAATATTTCAATCACTAATGTAACTGTCACTTGTTTTACTGAAAACATTATAACTTGAAACTCATTAATTTAACTGTCATTTATCTATTTTAATACTGATCTTATAATTTTCCACTCATTATGTAACCCTTATTTGTCTGCTTTATTAAATGTAGTGAATGGAGAACCAGAGTGGTAGAACCCGGGTCATAAACATAGAGACAAATGACGATGATAGACGGCAGTCATGACAACAGATTTGACAATGCCTGGTAGTTGTTACATAGTCTTTATTTGTATGTAGATAGACACCCTCAGAGACTCTCACTCAAATGTAGTAGTACCGCTAACAGTGACTCTCATTCAAACCACACACGCTCTTTATATTCTATGGAGTGGCCTTCCCTGAAGCCCAGGGTTCCAGAAAACGGAAATCTAGTGTGGAAAGGCTTCTAAAAATAACTTTTGTGTTTCTTTACTTACTTCCAACTATCAATTATAGCTATATGCCTAAAAAGTACATAATAATTCAAATATACAGTGAAACTACTATAATTATACTTTAATATACAAATCTTTTCATATATATAATCTGAAGAATTAAACCTTTAATAAAATAAAATCTGTGTTGGCGGGCTTCAGGAAAAGCATTCACACCCACATAAATTGCAAAATACACAAATACAATAACATTATTCATCATATAAAAATACATCAATTAAAAATGTAAACTATCTACTTTCTAAATATATAAATATGAACTTCACTTACTAATTACCTAAAACAGTATATAACAATAAAAGCATGCACTCTGACACAGCTAGCGCCAATATAGCGCGCGCTTTGAAACAAAGGGAAGTCCTGACCCATTTTACAAAGACAGCCATGGTCCTACTTGTAAAAGAAAAGGAAGCGTGGGGATGTGGCTGTACACACAAAAGTACCAAACTAACAGGGACTACATAAAGATCTTATAACTTTTCACTCATAAATGTAACCCTTATTTGTCTGCTTTATTACAGATCTTATAATTTTCCACTCATGAATGTAACTCTTATTTTGTCTATTTTATTACAGAGTTTATATTTTTTCACTTATTACAATATATCCATTATTTGTTTTACTACAGATCTTAAACCGTTTGCTGACAGCTATAAACGTAACTGTCCTCTGGATTGCTGATTTTACATTTTTCACTAGATACTGTATAACTTTCAAATGTCTGCTTGATAACAATCATTGTTCATTCAATACTGAAACCTACAAATGTTTGATTGATAACACATTATGTAACTATCCAACCACTATTGGAGCTCTCAAATGTCTGTTTGATAACACATCTTATAACTGTTCCCAAAGTTGAGGAAAGAATTAAATAATTTCCTCACCAAGTACAGTAAACTAATTGTGTTCATGTATACAAGTGAAGTTAAATAATTGTGCTTATGTATACAAGTGAAGTTAAATAATTGTGTTCATGTATACAAGTGAAGTTAAATAATTGTGTTCATGTATACAAGTGAAGTTAAATAATTGTGTTCATGTATACAAGTGAAGTTAAATAATTGTGTTCATGTATACTAGTGAAGATAAATAATTGTGTTCATGTATACAAGTGAAGTTAAATAATTGTGCTTACGAATGCAAGTGATGTTATAGAATGTCCAGTATGCGTCTGAAGTACAAGTTATGATGTTTGTGCCAAGCCTGTTGGTCCCCTCCACTCGATGGAATTCATCACAAAAGAACATGAAGGTGCTATTGAAAGTTGTGTGTGTTGGCTTCGGGATTGCTAAACCTCCTTTGGGCATAATTGGCTCACCACAGTCAATGACTGAAACAGTCAGATACATTCCAGCAAATGACCAAATCACTGACTCACTGCAGTCAATGTCTGAAATAGTAGACACATTCTAACAAGTGACTAAATCATTGGTTCAATGCAGTCAGATACATTCTGACAAGTGATTAAATCATTGGTTCACTGCAGTCAATAACTGCAGACACATTCCAACAAGTGATTAAATCATTGGCTCACTACAGTCAGATACATTTCAACAAGTGACTAAATCATTGGCTCACTACAGTCAGATATTTTCTAACAAGTAGCCAAATCAGTGGTCCCCAACCTGTGAGTCGTGATTAATCTTTGTGTTGCAAGAATTTTTTTTATGGGTCAGATCATGTGACTAGACAATTAATTTTCAAATTTAAAAATTTGTTTCACTCTTAAGTGACATATGTTGGGTCACCAGGAAAACATGTTTCAAAATTTTGGGTCAGCAGCAAAACAGGTTGGGAAGCACTGGATTATAATCATAATCAAATTATGTTCCAATTAATAAAGGAAATAATCAATTAACATTCTAATCAAATTCATAAATGAATGTTCCAAATTCAAACTAAAGTAAACTTCCCATATTAAATGTTAAATTTTGTGAGACAGAAATGAAGTATAAATAATGAACTTGTGAATAATTAATTATCAGTGAGCAATATATACAGACATTTTTAAAAGTATAAGAAAAAGCAACAGAATAACTGTACTTTTAAAAGTGTATTTTAAGAAGAAGCGACGGAATGACTATATTTATTTAGAAGAGGAAATGTAACCCATCAAAAATGTAATCAATTGTAACTTTTATTTGTAAGTATTGAGTAAAACTGGCCATTGCAACTAAATCATTCAGGAAATAATCAATACTCTCACTATTTTGCTATATAATGGGTCCTTGTTTATTAAATAATGGGTCCTTGTTTATTACATAATGTGTTCTTGCTTATTACACAATGGGTACTTGTTTACTACATAATGGGTCCTTGTTGATTACATAATGGGTCCTTGTTGATTACATAATGGGTCCTTGTTTTCTTGTCTTTAAAAAAATGTGAAATAAAATCATATGGGGAAAATAGTGAGAAAAATCAATCTTTTGAAATGTTTCCTTATTCATAGAAAATATTCACTGACAAAAAGCTTATTAAAAATTCTGGTTCAAACAAATATTTCAGTAATTTCTACTTTTCTAAACATTGTATAAAGTTTAAATATCCAACAGTGTTCTAAATATTATTTTAAAGCTAAAATATAATCAGCAATGACCCAGTGAAGGATATCTGTTTGACATACAATTAAGATATGCAATATCATCAATATCATGAGACTATTAATGAATAGCATATTTACCTTTTGTAAAGTGCCATACTTCGAGTATCCATGAGTAAATATGTGGCCCTCAGTGTCATCAAATTGTTTGCATTCATTGATATGTTACAGCTTGTTTGCATACACTGATATGTTACAGTTTGTTTGCATTCACTGATATGTTATTCAGCACAATAGCTGCATATGTGATGGTAATTATCATGCTGAATAATTTATAATTATTTATACAAATTATTAATGGTCTATCAAATGGCTTTTAAAGGTCACAATCAGTATTGGAAACCCATTCTGAATTGTGTAACCCCACCATCACAAATGTGTTTTATTTCTTTATTATTCCAAATTAAAGGTTATGCAAACTAAATGAAAAAAATTGTGTATAACTGATTTAAATATGTGTTTTTAAAAAAAAAAAACTCTTAATTGCTCTGAGCGAAAATAATTAGTAATCAGTAAACCAGAATACATAAATTGTCATTTACCAGCAGGATGAATTTATTTTAAAAGGAAAAAAAGAACTGAGGCTGAAGTACATAATAAATTTCAATGTAACTTTTACATAAAATAAACAAGCCAATTTTTTATTGTTAATTTCTTTCTCCTGCTATAAATCTTAGCACTTGTGTCTTTTAGTAATTTAATGTAATCTGCCAGTAGTATACCACAATCTCTTTCATTGTTTCAACGTACACTAAGATTGTAAGAAACAAATTACCTCCACACTCATATGTGTCTCCCTGAAGCATGTACTTTTGTTGAGTAGGGTTAAAGACACATGTGCGAGACTTATTAATAATGCCCCTGCCAGGAATGTTGCAAGTAATTGTGACCTTTGACCCATAGTCCACAAACCCTCCAGGAGAAATCCGAACAGGAGGATTGACAAGACTGCTAGGGAGGACATCTGGCAAACACTTTGCAACTGTAAGATAAATACAAATCATCAGAATTACTTGTACAGATGACTCTCCACCACTCGGGATCACTGAGGGGTAGGGGAGAAGAAGGGTGAATCAAAGCAATAGAGAACTATAACAATAAATCAGTGCATACAGAGCTATAGCAATAAATCAGTGCATACAGAGCTATAACAATAAATCAGTGCATACAGAGCTATAGCAATAAATCAGTGCATACAGAGCTATAACAATAAATCAGTGCATACAGAGCTATAGCAATAAATCAGTGCATACAGAGCTATAACAATAAATCAGTGCATACAGAGCTATAGCAATAAATCAGTGCATACAGAGCTATAGCAATAAATCAGTGCATATGGAGCTAAGTAATGAGTCCTAGTAAGAACCCTAGTAGTCAAGGGATGCAAGCAGCAAAAGGACCTTAATAGCATAGGGATTCTAACAGCAAAAGGACCTTTCATTCGCACATGAAATGTTTTTTCAAAGTACATGAAAAAGAGTATAAAAATATTTAACTTCATTTTGGGGATGAGATCGCATATGAATTTGAATATACAAGTAATACGATCCTGGCATGGTCCCTGAAATTTGAAATTCATATACAGGTATATTTCTGGTACCAGAAAAAATATTTTTTAAAGTATGTATAACATCATTCAGGTTATTATCGGTATTATCAAACAAACAAATTAAAATCAGTAAAACTATTTAACGCCAAGTAATAACCTCTAAATATATTATCCATCCATTATTTTGAATATATCTTAATAATGCATTCCATTTAATACTCGTCTGATAATAACCCAATTTTTTACATTAGACATGAATACATATATGAGAAAAAAGTAAAATGTTGTAAAAATCCCACATTAACACGACCCCACTATTAATGCGATCCGATTTATGGCCCCCCAATTACATGTATCAAATTATAGAGAGGTTGCAGTGTATAGTGATATTTGTTATATTTTAGAACTATATGTAAATATATGATATGATACATACTATCATATGTATATATGATATGATACATATATGATATGTATATGCAGTGATTTAAATCAAACATATAAATATTGTGATAACTGAACTTTATCACAAAGTACAAATACCATCATCACTTCTAAGTACCTTTAAAATAAAATGTCTAAAAAGAAAAGAAAAATGAAAATGCCATACTGAACTTACTCTGGCAAGTAGGAAAAGCTACAGACCATGATCCATTGGCTTGGCATGTAAGAGTGGATTCCCCTGTCAAGTTATAGCCCAACAAGCAATGCACTGTAAATGTGTCCATAAAGTGGTACCACTTTCTATACTCTGTTAAGTAACCATTGACAACTTTAGGAGGCATGCTGCACTGGTTAGCTGTATGAAAGAAACAAATTCAATTAATTTGCGAGAAGTAAGGAAACAAAAAAAAAATAAAATCCATCAAAAATTTTTTTCTTTGTTTTTAAAATAGAACATGTATCCTGCAATGCCAAAAATGTATACTAAAAGTAAATCTCTAAATGTCCTGGCTCCCACACATGCATAAATAAATGGACTCTGCAATTATCTTATCCCTTCTTTAACAAATAATGTTATTCACAATGGGTACAATTTATAAAATTATTTGCCAAACTCTTTAGCTGCATCCAAGTGACAAGTACAAATGCTAAAATCTAGTACAAAGTAACTTTTTAGTGAAATATACACCAAACAGTCAAATATAGCTTAATACAGTGCAGCTAGATTTGGGAGGGAAAAGTGATATGATACACACACACACACACACACACACACACACACACATATATTCCACACAATCAGCTGCTTAGTATATAAAAATACAAGGACATGCCAAGGTGTAGATAACTGTGGCTGAAGATTGTTAATACATTAAACACAAAGTGGTTTTGGAACTAATAAAATATGTGGTAAAGTCCTGACTTGATAGAATCTAAAAATACTTGATAGAATCTAAAAATAAACCCAGTATATGGTAACAGTTATAGAAAAACAGACCAAAATCTAATCAAGAGAATATTTTTTTATATTACAGAAATGGTTGGCAACTACATTGTCATGTGTATGCAGCTTATTTTATAAATTTTATTATTTATTTTTCTTTGATCAAACACTATTTCTAATGTGATTTATACTTGCATTGTACAGAATGAAGATTGAATACAGTAAGGCTTGTTTATACAGCCTACAGCATTCTCCTCTGAATATTTGATTCTCTGACAAATTGACAACAATTCTGTACTTGATCTTAATTAGCATATGATATATTAATATTATTAAATATTTATTGTGTATACATGTTACACAGAGACTATGGATTTATATTAATATTATTAAATATTTATTGTGTATACATGTTATATAGAGACTATGGATATATTAATATTATTAAATATTTATTTTGTGTACATGTTACACAGAGACTATGGTTGTATTATTATTATTATTATTATTATTATTATTATTAAATATTTATTGAGTGTAGTCTATAAGTCTTTCAAAAAACTATGATTATATCAATATTATTAAATATTTATTGTGTGTAGTCTATAAATGCTATTCATTACATGATATTTATTGTACACAAGCAATGATTATGTTCTGTCTATTTTAATAATCTTTATGTGATTATTTTATTTTTCTTAGATTTAAAGAGTACAGACAATGGTTACATTATTATGGTTATGAAATGTAGCGTATGGAAAACTCTAGTTACATTATTACTCTTATTAATTTAGTAGACTGAAAACAATGGTATTTTATTAATTTTATAAAACATATTGTTAAAATTTGGTATTTTATTAATTTTATGAAACATATTGTTAAAATTTGGTATTTTATTAATTTTATAAAACATATTGTTAAAATTTGGTATTTTATTAATTTTATAAAACATATTGTTAAAATTTGGTATTTTATTAATTTTATATAACATATTGTTAAAATTTGGTATTTTATTAATTTTATAAAACATATTGTTAAAATTTGGCATTTTATTATTTTCATTATAATTATCATGTCAAGCAGTGGTTCTCAAACTGTAGTTTATCAGGTGGTCAGCGGCTGCATTATCCAGTATAAGGATAACACTATTATTCTTATTAATGCACTAAAAAACAATGGTATTTTATCATTACAAAACATAGTCATAGTCATAGTCAAGGATAACATTATTATTCTTATATTTAAAGTGTGGAGATAATGGACACTCACGAACACACGTGTGGTTAATGTAGTATGTGTCTCCCAGTCTAGTGCCAGTCTCCCTGGGTGGGATAACATATCCCATAGTTCCATTCTGTGAGAACAGTGTGTATCCCTGTGGGCATGTACATCTGTAGGATCCAAGTATATTTTCACAAGTGTCACTACAGCCACCATTATTTTTGCTACACTCATTAATGTCTGAAATAGATATAATTTGATGTGTTTTAAAAATCAAAAATAAACATGGCTTATTCATTTGGTTAATTTATTACTGCAAGAAAAAGTACACAATTTTTTCAGGATATTCACAACTCTACAAATACAGACTATATTACTGACTTTAGGAAACAACATCTATATGAGAACAAGATTTCAATTAACAACATTAGGAACAATACACAAATACACACATGCACACACACACTGTAATATAAAACCAACAAAGAGTAAATGCAGTAAAATATATATGCAAAACATCATGGATCAACAGTTTAAACACTAACATAAATCCATACTACTGACACACACATGCATGAATGCAGCTTGTGTATGCACTTCACAACATGCATAGAGACGCATTTATTATCACTATAAGGTAACTGTATATTAATAAATAACAATAATCTTTGACTGTAAGATAGCTGCTTATTACAACAATAAAATATAATCTTTGACTATAAGATGACTGTATATTACAATAAATAAAATCTTTATGGTTATAAGATGACTGTATATTACAATAAATAAAATCTTTATGGTTATAAGATGACTGTATATTACAATAAATAAAATCTTTATGGTTATAAGATGACTGTATATTACAATAAATAAAATCTTTATGGTTATAAGATGACTGTTTATTAAACTTTATTACAAAATAAAAAAAAGTAGTTGTAAAACTAGAGTATTTATATGATATAATGAATATATGTAAAAATGGCTGTAAATTAGTGTATTTTATATAATCATGACTCTATAAAAAGTATTACAGATATAGAAATTACTATAAATTAGTGTAGTATATATATATACATGTATAATAATACCTAAAAGATATCTCTTTATTTTATAGTATGTATAATGATAGATGCATAATTAATATAAGATGAATTTATAACAAAAAAATAATTTAATGCGCTAATTATTTAGCTCAGTTTTAAAGTTTCAAATAATTTTTTTAAAATATCAAAATTTAAATATGAAAAATTCCATGATTGAACATATTGAGGAAAATTATGAAGCACCAATCTTATAAATATTAAACAAAGTACCACTAAACAGGTATGCATGGCAAATAAAATATTTACTGTCAACAATATTCAATAAACACAATTATTTTAATGATTCAATATAAAACAATTATTTTAATAATTCTATATAAAACAATTACTTTAATGATTCAATCAAAAAAACCTATTATTTTAATGATTCTATATAAAATAATTATTTTAATGATTTTGTATAAAACAATTACTTTAATGATTCAATATAAAACAATTATTTTATTCAATTCTATATAAAACAATTATTTTAATGATTCAATATAAAACAATTATTAAAAGAAATGGGAAAACTGCACCTGCACATGGTGTGCCACTGTTCTCAAAGCCAGCCTGGCAGGGACAATGAAAAGAGCCAAGAACATTTGTGCAGGTAGTGTTGTCTGGACATAAACTGTTTGTACATTCATCAACATCTAAGCCAACAAACAAAAAATTGCTAATAAAACAAAATAAAGTAATAAAACTTAAATTAATATAAAAATATAAATGTTTGTAATTTTAATTTCTCTCTCTTGTATCTGTTTATGCAACAAGCATGTATCTCTGTACACTGTAACTTATACATGTAGGTGGTATCTATACACTTTAACATATGCATGTATGTTTACTGTAAAATGTGCATGTTGATGGTCTGTGCACTTGTAACACATGCGTGTATCTTTGTACTCTGTAACACATGCATGCTGATGGTATCTGTACAATGTAACATATGCAATCATGTTGAAAGAATCTCTATACAGTGTAACACAAGTAAGCTGACAGTATCTCTATATATACAGTGTAATGCAAGCATATTGATTGTACTTCTATACATATGCATGTTGAAGGCATCTCTATACAGTGTAACACTTGCATGTTGTAGGTTGCTCTCTACACTAACATTGATTAATGTCACAATACTGAAGATTCTTTAATTGTTCTCATTGGTTAAATACTGAAGATTCTTTAAGTGTTCTCACTGATTAAACACTGCAGATTTATTAAATATTTTCAATGATTAAATACTGAAGATTTTTTAACTGTTTTCATTGATTAAATACTTAAGTTTCTTTAAGTGTTCTCATTGATTAAATACTGAAAGAAAATTAGTATTAGCAATCTCACAAGAGAGAATTTTTCACAAAATGCCCTCACCTATACAAACTGGGCTTGCATCAAATGACTGATTAGCTAAGCATCTAATCACTGATGGGTCCCTCAGCATATAACCAGAATTACATGACACCAACAATGTGGTGTCAAAGTCAACAGCTGCTGCAGTTGTATTAACTCTACCATTGTCAATCACTGGAACATGACACTTGAGACCTGTTAAACCAAACAAAATATTTCTTTGATAATTTTCTCATAAACAAGGGTACATTCCTATAATCTAATAAGAACACTATTAAAACTTGGTGATGATGCCAATTTCAAAGTTTTAACCAAGCAAATTATGCGACAACTAAGGGGATGTCTTTGTTTCATGTGTGTTTACCTATTAAAAAGAAGGATAAATTCCAAGTGAAAGTTATTACCATTATATGAGAATGTTCTTCTCACAATGTTTATTATGTACACTTTATCTATTTATTAACAAAAATATGCAACAAAAACCCAATAACCTAGCCCATCCAAGAAGCATCCAAGATTGGACTGCAGATCAACCTGGAGAAGACTGAAACCATGATCCTGTTAAAAAAGCAGCAGAAGCCAATCACCATAGGAGATACCTCTTTCACCTAATTGGACATCATTGTATCAGCAACAGGTGATTCTGATGAGGACATCAAAGCCGGAATCGGGAAAGCTAGATATGCCTTTATTACCCTGAGACCAGTCTGGAGGTCAACATCCCTGTCTGTACGCAACAAACAACGAATTTTCAAAAGCAACGTTAAGTCTGTCCTCCTCTATGGCTCAGAGACCTGGAGAGTCACTAACACCTTAACCAACAAGCTCCAACTATTCGCCAACAGCTGCCTTCGCAACAAAGTGAAGATCAGGTGAACAGACAAAGAAAAGAACATCGATTTGTGGCAGTGGACAAACCAAGATCCCATTGACCAGCAGATTGCCAGGCGAAAATGGCAATGGATAGGACACATCCCGCAGAAACCCCCACAGGACATCATCCAGCAGGCTTTGCAGTGGAACCCCCAGGGAAAGAGACCACGTAGAGATGATCCTGTGAGGAAGAAATGAAGAGATGCAACGTGTCGTGGGGTGAACTGAAAAAGGCTGCCCAGAATCAAATGCTACTGTTGTTGAGGCACTTTGTTCGACAAGGAATCCAGGGAAATAAGCAAGTAAGTAATCTATTTATTATGTTATGTTTATCTGCTGAAAACAATGATCATTTCCTAAATAAGAGTCTGGTTTTTTGGCACAATATTTATTTCACAATAAATGCTTGGAAGTTGTTTAGAAATGACGTGTAAAATATTCACCGATAATAGTATTATTTTATTGTCCGATTAATAATTTAAAAATCATTACTCTTTTTCATATATTGGTGATCTGTTTATATTTTAAATGCAATATAAGCACTTCTGGTGGCTGAGATCATTTTGCAGATGAAAATTAAGAAAACATTCCACTATTAGAACAAATAACTGTTATGACTGAAATTTACACTATACACTTTAAAATGTTACTAATAGATAAATATATATGTTTCTTTTAAAGTGAAATATTTCATCAGTCTGTTTTCATTTAAAGGAGCATATGTTAATGGGTTTTCTACTTTCTTCAAACTTACTTTTACAAGAAGGCACAGGATGACTCCACATCCCATTTGCATTGCACTTTGCAACAGGTGAACCAGTGAGATCGTACCCATTGTGGCAACTAAATACCACAACAGAGACAGAAGTATTGCCCACGTTTGCCACAAATGTTGCATTCCCATGTGTGATGTTTGTGTTGATAGGTGGACAAGTGATAACTGAGAAGAAGAAACAAATTCAATATTAAAGAGTGATCATTCAGGCAATTTAATAATAATTATAATGATGACTAATATAGTGTTTAAGGTTTAATTCTGTTGGAACTATTTTAAACTGTATTATATTCATCTCTTATTCTACTACTAAAGTTTAATTTTAAAAATATCTTTTAATGAAAGGTGTGTTTGAATCTGATCAAATTACTCCTTTTGCCATATTCTTGTTATTTAGGAGTAAGCTTTTATATATATAAGTACTTTTTACTGCTTTGAATTTTTAAAGTTGGGTGGAATGGGGTGGGATGTCAGATGGGCTTAAATGCAAGTATATATGCTATAGCATCAACTTTCTGTATATATATGCTTATTTGTCTATCAAATATATTTGTTATAGCTATATCTCCTATAATTATCTTATTGAAATCTTATGTCACCCAAGCAAAGTCATGCTAAAGATCATATTAAACAGATTGAAGCCACAGACAGAGGAAATCTATACAGATATACATGCAAAACACACACATACATACATCTGCATGTGTGCATGTGTGTGAATATAAATAAGGGATAGATAATGTATTTATTAATATATTAATGTGTACTGGTGTTTACTGAAATATAGCATGAGGCACTGGTGATAGTTAAAATATATTATACATGATACAAATACAAATTACAATTGTCATATGTGACAGTAAATAAATTACAACTGGCAATATATTACAAATATCAGGTGTAGCTGTCAATATATTACATATATTACTTACAACTGTGATAACAGATGTGATAGTCAATATATTACGGCTATCAGATGTGATAGTCAATATATTACAACTGTCAGGGGTGACAGTTAATAAATTACAACTTGATCACTAGTGATAGTCAATATTTTAAATAGGGGAAACTGTGAAAGCAAATATATTACTCTTTATTTCATCTGGTCAGCAAAAACTATGAAAGCAAATATATTACTCTTTCTCTATTTCATCTGGTCAGCAAACTATTTGATGTGATGTTGTCAAGCCACATCATGGGATTTTTCAATTCTTGACAACCCCATCACTTCAGCAAGGCTAAGTATTGAGTATTTGTACAGCAGCTATTATATTTTCTTGGACATTAGGGTATTTATCATGTTAGATATGTTTTATACTCATTAAATTTCAAGTTGACTTGTCTTCAAACATATTTAAATTCAGATTTTTAATTAAAGAGGTGAATAAGCATTCTTAACTAATTTGTCCAACAGGTGAATCAGATATTTAACTAATGTGCCCAAACAGTGCATAAGACATTGAATTAATGTGTCTACTAGGCGAATCATGTATTTACCTGAGCATATTGGTGGTGGTTGCCATGTGGAATTTGACTGACATATGATGGTTTGGTTCCCTGTCAATGCGTAGTTTTCATTGCATGTATATGTTGCTGTGGACCCAAACACTGCTCCATTTGCAGATGCATAGCCATTATTTATTTTTGGAGCTTGACCACAATATTTCCCTATATCAATAAAAAAGTTGAGAAACATTAAAATTCCACTATAACCAGAATTTGACATCTAGTACCGATGGTTGGTTTTGATAATAATTCACACAACAGCTCCAGCAAAAATTAATTATTCACACATACTAACCAAAAATTAGGTCAAACAACATAATGTAAAATATTTTTAGGAGATTTTACAAAATGTTCTCATGCTTCATAATATACATATGGCAGACTGTAGGTGAGTCAAGTGATATTAGTCACATGAGTGCATACAGCAGATTGCCTGTCAGCTGAGCAAATGATGTTAGTCACATGAGTGCATACAGCAGATTGCCTGTCAGCTGAGCAAATGATAATGCCAGTAACATATGCATAAGCTCAGGTATGCAAATATAATTTCATAGCAGAAATGGGTCCCCTCTGCAGCACAGTTTAATTTAGTTGGATCATATGTGGATGAGTGCTACATTGAAGCAGTTGTGTATTTTTGCATTTTGCAATTTGCATATTTTTCTAGGTCATTATAAAGATGGACAAAATTAAAACTGAACATGAAGAAAAATGTCCATACTATTCAAAGTGAGTTAGAAACATGGCAGTTAGCCCCAAGCAATGCCACTGGAGCCTTAGACAAGTATTTTTCTTAAATTTGGCAAATCTTAATTAAAAAATCTTAAAACAAAACACCACAAGCAATGTTCATGAAGTAAAGTCACTGGCAATGAAGCCTGACCAATTAAAGTATTGTTGTGACCATTTAAAATTATATCCTGCTAAAGACATGTAAATAAAATATCTTCAAGAAGCAGGATTTAACTTGTGCAGCATTTGGATTGATGTTCTGCAAAATGCAAACTTTGAAGATCAATGTCTGCTGGAGGTTTGTGCACCATTGTAAGTTGTATGATGCACTTTTTACCTCTTTCATGGCATTTTAGAGGAGAGTGGTGTGGGCTATATAATGCCATTATGTGACAAATGTACAGTTGGTTTGTGTCAGTATACTTACGAACACACTGTGGAATTCGTCTGACATTCCAAAAGCCTCCAAATAAGCACTCCATTTGTACAGTATCCATGGCAATGAATGACTTATCCTGTTGCTGAGTGATGAACTCCATTGAGTTGAAGACAAAACCATCCGGACAGGACACGTTGAAACTCACACCATAGTCATAGCTAAGAACTGATGGAGTAATGAGCGTGTCTGAATTAAACATTGGATTTGTGCAGCCTGAAATATAAACGAAATAAACTTAGTTTGACATTTTCTGAGAGTTCACAAATAACTTTAGTCTGTAACTTCATCATATTTTTTTGCAGTTCACAAAAAAACATGGGTCAGTTCATCAATGGAAGACACTATTCTGTTGTCCTAACAAGAAATCATTAATTCTATTTTCAAATCTCATGTGCTTAAGATAAAATTATTTATTTAAATGCTGAGAAAGGACTACACAAGTAACACCTTAGATTTCAAGTGTATAGATTACTGTTTGGTGAAGACAGAGATTTCAAATGTATAGAATACTGTTTGGTGAAGACAGAGATTTCAAATGTATAAAGTTTGGTGAAGACAGATTTCAAGTGTATAGAGTACTGTTTTGTGAAGAAAGAGATTTCAAATGTATAGAATACTGTTTGGTGAAGACAGAGATTTCAAGTGTATAAAGTACTGTTTGGTGAAGACAGAGATTTCAAGTGTAAAGAGTACTGTTTGATGAAGACATAGATTTCAAGTGTAAAATGAGTTCTGCTTGGTAAAGACAGAGATTTCAAGAAGGGTTGAGAAGTCAGCCATCCCCTCAAAAACGTTTTGATTTGAATTTCTTAGTCCTCAAATTTTACAAGTCTGTCTCCTGATTCTGACTCCAGCCCTAGTTTATTATTAATCATATAATGCAAGATTTGCAGAATTCTTGTCCTGGGATCATCTATCCATCCATCCATCCATCCATCCATCCATCATCTATCCATCCATCCATCCATCCATCTATCTATCTATCCCTTAATCTTGTTGACCGTTGGGGCACCAGACAACCCATTTACTCCATTTCATTCTGTTCTCGGCTAATCATACCTGGGATCATGGTCAATGTTATATCTTAGCACTATAAAACTTCTAATTTATACAGCAGATACATTCTGCTTTTAGCTCAATATTTATACTTTTTGTTTTTAGCTCACTATTTCAATAATTCACAAAGTAATTTTTACTTCTGTTGCTTAAAATTTACCAAGTTAATCAAAAACAAATAACCTGAAATGTTATTTCAAATATTTTAATAGATTTTTTACAAACACCCCTGCATGGATCAAATGTAGATCAGCCTTGGCCTAAGTCTTGTAAAATTTTGAGTTGGAGTCAGGACAATTTTATTGACTCCACTAAAAAATAACATCCCAAGACTCTGGCTCCAGATTCCAGCTCCATAGTCCTGGTCAAATGAGTCCTACTTGGCGAAGTCTTTTCAAGTGCAAAAAGAGTAATTGCTTGGTTAAGGCAGATTTCAAGACAAGTGTAAAACGAGTACACCTTGGTAAAAAGAGATTTCAAGTGTACAAAGAGGTCACCTTGGTAAAAACAGAGATGTCAAGTGTAAAAAGAGTTCGCCTTGTAAAAAAGAAATTTCAAGTGTAAAATGAGTACACTTTGGTGAAAAGAGAGATTTCAAGTGTAAAAAGAATACACCTTGGTAAAAACTGAGATTTCAAATGTAAAAGGTCACCTTGGTAAAAACTGAAATTTCAAGTGTAAAAGGAGGTCACCTTGGTAAAAAGAAAGATTTCAAATGTAAAATGAGGTTACTTTGGTAAAAAAAATAGAAGAAGAGAGATTTCAAGTGTAAAAAGAGTACACCCTGGTAAAAAAGAGATTTCAAGTGTAAAAAGAGGTCACCTTGGTAAAAACCGAGATTTCAAGTGTTAAAAGAGGTCACCTTCATAAAAAGAGAGATTTCAAGTGTAAAATGAGTACACCTTGGTAAAAACCAAGATTTCAAGTGTAAAAAGAGGTCACCTTGGTAAAAAGAGAGATTTCAAGTGTAAAAGGAGTCCTGCATAGCCACAGATACTTCAGATGAAAACGGATTCATAAAATATAAGACCACACCATACAAATGATGAAAAAAATATGGAAACTGATCAAAATAATACCATTTCCATTTCAATGCCAATTTAAAATTTAATTTCAAAATGAACAGACTTGCAAATGTATTATTGATGGTACAAAAATGTTTCTTGTAACATGAAATAGGGAAAGTTAAAACTGTATATATCTAAAACTGTGAAACAGTTAATTTAAGCTAGATACAAAGTTTATAATGCATGTACCTAAGACAGACATAGTTTTTTTTGTAAAAACATATATAACAAATTATACTGTATTTACCTAAGAGGAGATATATATAATATTGTGTGTTCAGATCCAGAGAAAGTTAATATCATTTAAGTCTTAAACTCAGAGAAAGTTAACATCATACAAATCTAAGATTGGACGAATCAAATACTATACATACCTAAAGAATAGGTCCCATGGAAGCCAAGTCGGTTAGAAATAGCATTTGTCAAAAATTGTACATAAATTCTACCATTGAAACTGGTGATTGGGCTGGGGGCAGCACTGCCAGAAAAACCTGAATTGTTATGCACTGGGTTGTCTGTTAAGGGGTTTTCTCCCAAAAATGCCTGTACAACATTTGAGTAAAATATGACATTCTTTCTCTCATGACATAGACACAAACTGAAATGCAAAAATGATATTATGTTCATTATACCATGTTTATAGACCAGAGAAGCGCCGTCGCAGAGGTTCATGAGGAATAGTTTCAAATTGCAAATTAAAAGAAATTTTACATTTAGTGATGCAAATTCACACATCTGCATATATAAATAATGAGCAGCAATATACATTTTAATTAACATTTAGTATAAGTAGTGAGAAATAAAATAAACTAGAATTAACAGTCTTAACAATCATTATTTGTGCATTTTCTTAAAACCACATAATATGAGATAAAAAAAATTGCTAATAAATAAAGAAGAAATGTAATTTTACTCTTCTATAACTTTTGTATGTAGTTGTAAGCATTTACATTTTAAAAAAATTAACACTTTTTTAGCTAAACATTTTCCTCTAATACTGCTAATGCAATTTCATCACTGTCATTTTAAAGTTGGAAAAAAACTATTAAAAAAATCTGAGTAGATAATTTCCTTGATATATATTGCAAACACTTTAAAATCATTTAAACGAAATTGATAAATATGAAGACAACATCATGCCATTTATTATGTGATAGTCATTAAATAGATGTATCTCTCTCCATACATGTAGAGAGTGTTTAATGAAATGTGCAAAGTAAACACCTAGGAAAATGTTTAGTGCAATAAGTTAATGAACATCTAGGTCACAAGGACTTAGTACAATAAACTGAATGTGCAAAGTAAACATCTAGGTCACAAGGACTTAGTACAATAAACTGAATGTGCAAAGTAAACATCTAGGTCACAAGGACTTAGTACAATAAACTGAATGAGTATTGAAAAGAATGTTTAGTGACATTATTTAAACGATCATCCAGGAAAACATTTATTGCTCGTCATTTACTGATTATTAACTTAACTAAATTTTACAACACAATTATATATTAAATTGATGCTCTATGTAATATTATACTGGATCTCTATGTATTACACTGGCTCTCTATATATTACATTGGTTTTCTGTGTAACTATTGGCTCCCTATTATAACTTTTGGTTAACAGCAGAATATTTAAATTAGTTCAAGCCTGAGAGCTATGTAGATTAACAGTACTGGCAGCAAAATACTGTTGCAGTTAATTACTGGACACTTCCATCTACCTGCAGAAAGATTAAAGTAATGAATATATCTGATGAACTCTTTCAACTGTTAAAACACATTAATGTACCTAATGAATTCTTCCAACTGTTTAAAACAATTAATGTATCTAATGAACTTTTCCAACTGTTTAAAAGAGATTAAAGTAAATGTATCTAATTAACTTCTTGGTAATAATTTATGACATTGTTTAAAAAGATTAGAGTAATGAATTTAATAAACTCTTCCAATTGTTGAAAAATATTCTAGACATGAATCTGATAAACTCTCCCAACATTTTAATAAGATTAAAGTAATACATCTATGGAAGTCTTCTAACTGTTTGAAAAGATGAAAGAAATATATCTGAAGATGAATCCTCTGCTGCAAATTAGAAAAATAACAGTAATCTACCCCGAGATACTATCCCATCATCTGCCGAGTGTTAATGGACACACAAATCACATAGCAATCAGATTCCAATTGTAGAAGCAAATAATGAAATATGATGATTATCTGAAAGCATTTTGGCAAAGGAAAATTTGGTAACTTGGAATCTGATTGTATTCTTACTGATGCTTCTGCATTTCCCATTACTTTTATCTGTAAATCTGTTTCATAATTTATATAATTAGTTGTCTTATAAATGATACTTCTGTATATCCTATTACTTTTATCTGTAAATATGCTTCATAATTTACACGATTAGATGTCTTCCAAGACACTTTTCTGTGTAAATACTAACCTTTAGAATTGGGTAATAATTTATGACAAGTACTTATTCTTAAAATGCACTAAATACATTTATATGAATACTAACCTATAGATCTGGCTACTAATTTATGATGATTAATTATTCTTATAAGACACCAAGTATTTCTGTGTAAATACTAATATTAGAACTGGGCAATAATTAATTTATAGGTGGCTATTCTTAAAACAAACTTAGTATTTTTTTTATAAATACCAACCTGTAGAAAATCAAAATTGTAATCAATATCGTACAATGGATCGAAGCGTAAAGTGATCCGACGAGAAACAGCTAGTTTGATTTGGTAAGTGCATGATACAAAATTGGGGTAGTTAACCACCCCATACCCTGGTGAGAAGATCTCTCCTGAACTGGATGAAAGCACAACTCTGCATCCTTGCATGAGAAAATTGAAAATAATCCAAACATAGTTGAACATATTCTGTTATCTACATCTATTATCTGACAGATGGAGAGATGATTGGAATGACAGGAAAATGAATGGATGAACAGATGGATGGATGGGCAGACGGATAAAAAAGACAGCTGGAGGAAAGGAGGGAGGAAAGAGTGGAGAAAGATAGATGATACATATAGATAGACATAAAGACAGAGATAAATACATTGATAGACAGGTAGAAAGACAGAGATAAATACATTGATATACAAACAGAAAGACAGAGATAAACACTTTGATAGACAGTCAGTAAGACAGAGATAAATACATTGATAGATAGAAAGACAGAAATAAATACATTGATAAACATAAAGACAGAGATAAATGCATTGATAGATAGACATAAAGACAAAGATAAATACATTGATATACAGACAGAAAGACAGAGATAAATACATTGATAGAAAGACAGAGATAAATACACATAGACAGAAAGACAGAGATAAATACATTGGCAGACAGATATAAGGACAGATAAATGCATTGATAGAGACATAAAGACAGAATTATATACATTGATAGATAGAAAGAAAGACAGAGATAAATACCTAGATGTACAGACAGAAAACCAACATTAAATACATTGAAAGACAGAGAGGAAAAACAGAGATAAATATCTAGATAGACCTCTGTTTTAAACATAAATGCCTAGAGATGCACAAGGGATAAAGCTATTTATTATCTCACACAAAAACACTATACCTGTTTTGTACAGAAAAGAAAATCCTCTTTTAGTTACTGCTGTATGAATGCCAGTTTTCATAAGTATGTACATCTGAGGTCCAGTAGAAAAAACATGGAGTGGGCCGCTGTTGTTGGTGAATTTGGCCAGCAAGGGAGCACTTGCATTTTTACCATCCCTTACATAGATGTAGTCACCATACTCCAAGTCAATAAACTGGAGCTAGAAAACATTTTCATACAAATGCACTAGACTTGAATAAATGAAATAATCTCCACACAATAAGGATGACAGTTTTAAGTAATATGCAACATGATGGACTATAATTTCAACAGTGAGAAGCTAAAATTGATCTTGAGATACCAAATCAGATCAACTCATTAATGCAGTCAGTAATAAAAATGACAGCTTTAAATATGATAAATGTATGGAGTAAATGATTTTTAGCAGTGAAAATGATAAGTTGAAGTGATTACACAATAACTTATTTTTAACAGCAAGGAAAACTGCTTTAAGTGAGATAAGGTGAGACAATAAAGTATTTTTCAAGGTAAGGATGATAGTTTTGAGTGTGATACATGATAGACAATAAATGACTATTAACAGTGAGGAATCCAGTTGAAGTGTGATACATGATAGACAGGAAATGACTATTAACAGTGAGGATACCAGTTGAAGTGTGATACATACCAGACTGTGAGTACTAGACTGTGAGTGATTGTTAAGAATGAGGAATCCAGTTGAAATGTGATACATACCAGACTATGAGTACTAGACTGTGAGTGATTGTTAAGAATGAGGACAATAGTTTTAAGAATTAAAAAATGACATTGAATGCCGCACACTCATCTATAAATATACTAAAACAAAATTTTGAATCAAAATTTCTTTGATCACTCTGCAAAAATATCAGTGGCACATCAAAAAGAAGTTCAATTACAAGATCTCAGACTGGATCAATGGGCACATCAAAAAGAAGTTCAATTACAAGATCTCAGACTGGATCAATGGGCACATAAGTGGTTCACTTACAAGATCTCAGATCAGATCAGTGGGTATGTAAGTGTTCACTTATAAGATCACAGACTGGATCAGTGAGTGCTTCAAAAACTAGTTCATTTTACAAAATATTGATCTGGACCAGACTTTTCAAATACAAGCAACTCTCAGTTAAGTCAAAATCTGAATAAGGTGAACTTTTTAATCATATAAATATATATGATATTTCTTTATTTCTCTGGGAATTTGCATTTATATTAATTTTATGTACACACCTCAAATGGGAATGTAAGCTGCACTTGATAACTAAATTTTGTTAAATTCTAAAATCAGTATAATTCACAGCTATTTGAGGAGATTTTGTGAAATAAAAATCAGTCATATGTGGAGGTTCATAGCATGTTTCTATATGACTTCTATACAGTGAATTTATACAGACTTTCAAAAGATACAAATATATGTAATAAATAATCAGTACTTCTTATCAGGTGAATTTATAATGACTTTCAAAATAAATCACCACTTTCTATGAAAACATATGATTTCCATCATCACTTGTCAAATTTCAAATTAAAAAAAATTAATTAATTTTAAATATGCCTTCGATTAATGATGTTTCACTTGTCTGGTCTACTAACCTCAAACTAAACATTACATTAGCTCCCATTTCATGTTTTCATTCTAAAACTCAACACATAAAATCCAAATAGCTTTAAGGTCTTTTCATCTTTACCTTAAAGCAAATAATTAATGTAGTTCTGGTATATGTGGATTTAATAGATACAAACCTCAAGTGTAAGTATGGTGCGTGCACTTGGTGTTTGGATAATCCACACTGACTCCTGATTGGCTAGATAAGGTTGAGGAAACAGAGTGAGAAAATCCTTGTAAGCAGTGAGAATTTGACCACTGTCTGGTATGCCCATTGTTACTGAAACAAATAAATAAATATTCATAATGAAATGATTTATAATTTTGCATACATTCAACCAAAATATCAGTTATCTTTTTTAATAAAGTCAAAAAATTTTCTTTCTACTATTCTGTATAGGAATGTTTTGAAACATGGCCTTAACTCACTGGTATCATGCAGTGAAAAGATTTCTATCTTTGATACTCAGTCAAGACTGAAAGATGTGGCACAATCATTTCCCCCTCAAATGTTACCAATGAAGAGAGAGAATTATGTATCAGTCTTCAGCAATCATTTCCCTACAATCTGATTTACCTCCCCTCCCACCACTGAAGTCAATTTTTTAGAAGAGATGGTGAGGAAACTTTTGAGATATTTGAAATTAACAAAAATGTCTCAAAGCAGTATAATAACCAATATAATAAATAATAATTATCAAAAGTACATTACTTTTAATAAAATTCATAGTTTAATATTTTACAATTTTTAAACTTTCCAAAGGAAATTATTAATACCAGCAGTCCATGTCAAATTAAATCCTTCAAATTGAATGCTGTCACTGGAGTAGAACCAGACAGTCATGAAATTTGTCGGGCTGCGCAGAGAAGGAGGGTTAGCACTGATTTTGCCTGATAAACGTGCCAGAGTGTAGGAAGAAAATGCTGTCTTTCCACCTCCAAACACAACAACCTCATCAACACTCATCTCTGTGTCAAAGCTGTTTAGCTGGGAATATTAAGCACATCAGATATTTATTGTATATTAGATGAAGTAGAATATTAGTATGTAATGTGCATCATTTTTGAAGTAAAATATTAAATCTGTAGCACAGTCAACATAGTCTGGGCACAATTAGTACAGATAGTAGAGGTGGGTACACCTGCTTAATATAGACAGCATAGACTAAGACAGCAGAGACTAGGTCTAAAATGGCAATAAATAATGCAGACATGCATTTAAAGAAAGAAATAACATTAAATAATAATGAAAAATATTTTCTGAATAATCACTGGGTTGTTTTTTGTTTTTTTACAAGAATGCAGAATATGTGATAATTATGCATACATGACCACAGCTATATGAAGTAGATTATGTTAAATAATAATTGACAAAATTGAGTTAGGTCATCATTAGAATAAAGCATTAATTTTTTTCACTTTTAAATGATTTAGATAAAAAGGACTGGGGAAAGTATACCTCACTGACTGATCTGACAAGTCAATAAATAAAATCACTGTAAATGAAATGAAGAAAACTGAATGCAAGCATGTGTGAAATCAAAACCAGGCAAGCCAAATGTCACTATTTGTTGTGACAATGCAAAACATGGGTAATAATGCAATGTAAATTGTTCTACATTACATCAAATCAAGTCAACATTGAATAATGGAATCATGCTCACCTGTCAAAACTCTAAAATTAATGTGGGCATTCAGAATCTCTCAAACGTTCTTTGAAAGATGTAAACTAACACAAAGTAACACTGTCATTGTGAAAATCTACCTTTGCACTGGAAGACATACTAATGCAATGTAACATGGTCATTACATATATCTCAATCTCTCTATAAAAGACATAAATTAATACAAAGTAGAATGATCATTGTGAATATTTCTAACATATTTCTGTGAAAGATATGAACTAACATACATGCAATACTTTTTTTTTACAGTAATTGAAGCATAATTCAACCACAGGTAGCTTGTGCTTTACACAGACCTTGCATTAAGAGCCACTGTATACATCAGAAGCATATGCACAATGCACAAAGATCAATTTTCCTCCTGTTAGTTTTATCTAATTAATTATCAATGCATTTATCACATAATAGCAATCAAGAATTTCCTCCTGTTAGTTTTATCTAATTAATTATCAATGCATTTATCACATAATAGAATTTCCTCCTATGAGTTTACCTCATCAGATAAGTAATTTAATTAATAATGCATTTATTTTTCTAACAAATGAATACACAAGACTCCAAGAGTAGTGACTAATATAAAACTACACATTTATGATTAAAACAAATAAAAATCACACCCAGACAGTCCAAATGTAATTTGATGCTTTAAACTATTAGAGGGTGTACAGCTCATATCGTACTTGGATCAAATTGTATGGCAATATATAAACCACATTTCACATTGCAGAGTACTGAATATGTTGCATGTTGCTACATAAGATAGGACATTAGATACCTGTGTCATTCATGTCCTATTAGGGTACATATTAGAAAAACAATAACACATATTTTATCTGGATTTAATGCAATATATTTTGTACCTGTGCTATAACACATATTCAACCTGGATCTAATGTAATATATTTTGTACCTGAAGTAAAATATTTGAATAAAGAGGTCCTTCAATGGTCCACTGGCAATCTAGCTGTGCACTATAAGTCCAGGGAAAGTTAGGTGATAGAATGAATCCTGAAGATCCAGTTAGGTATTCTTTGCATCGAGCAGCTAAATAATGTCAAATTAAATAAATCAAATGAAAGAAAGAAAATGTCCTTGAGATCCAGTTATGTGCTCTGTCATCGAGCAGCTAAACATTGTCAAATTACATAAATCAAATGAAACAAAGAACCAATTATGTGCTCTCTGCATTGACAGCCAAACATTGTCAAATTACATAAATCAAATGAAACAAAGATGTCCTAAAGACCCAGATATGTGCTGTTTTCAGTGACAGCTAAAGAGTGCCTAATTAAATAAAATCAAATGAAATAGAGAAAACATCTTATAGATTCAGTTATGTGCTCTACTCAAGGAGAAGCTAAATGCTGTCAAATAAAATAAAATGAAATGAAACAATGAAAATGTCCTAAAGATCCAATTATGTGCTGTTTGCAATGAACAGCTAAATACTATGAAATTAATTTAAATTAAATTAAACAGACACTTTTCTGAAGACCTAGACAGGAAATGTTGTACTATTAAAACCATTTAAAAAAATCTTTAAATACAACCATAAAAAGTTTACAAAATAAGTCAGAAGAAGTGAAATGTAAAAAAAAAAAAAAAAACAGCATAAATTGAAGCTGAAAAGGAAATAAAAATAAAAAGTAAATAACAAAGCAAAATTATTCATTTATTTTTAACAATAATTCCAGATTGGAAGTTTAGACTTTAAATTATAACAAATCAAGGTAGTTGCTGGAAATAAATTTCAGCATTAATTACAGTAATACAGATAATAAAGTTGGTGCAAACAAAAGTGTATTTATGCATGCAAGCATTTTTGAAATTGCAGTTCCACAAATTGATCATATGGGATCAAACACTAAGCTACAGATCTTATAATTCTGGAACTATGGACTAAGCTGATCAGTACATATGTACTCTATTATCTTTTTGAGTTATAGTGCACAGGCAAAAGTTATAAATTGTCAGCACGAAGAAAATTAAAACAAACAAAAGTTATAAATTGTCAGCAAAAAGAAAAATTAAAACAGATAAAAGTTATAAACTGTCAGCACAAAGAAAAAAATTAAAACAAATAAAAGTTATAAAAGTTATAAATTGTCAGAGCAAAGAAAAATTAAACAAATAAAAGTTATAAATTGTCCGCACAGAGAAAAATTAAAACAGGTAACTTTAAAGCCTCTTATCATTAAATCATTGTTTCAATTTCAGTAACTCTTGCAGGTGTCAAAGTACAGAATTGTTTTTATTTGAGTAACGCTTGTATAAATTCACTCTACATGACAGACATTACTCAGTAAAAGGTATCTTTTAATAAGTGAATGGAATTTGTATAATGTAATTGCATAATATGAAAAAAAGCATTTTATGTAATCTATACACAGAGAAGAAGAAAAAGTATAATAACTTACAGCAATTTACTTCATCAGAACCGTCGATGCAGTTCTTTGCTCCATCACAAACTCTACTGAGTGGTATACACTCATTGGTAAGGCAATGAAAGCTGCCTGAAATTTAAAATTACAATTATTTCAGCTACTCATATATTTATTAGGGAATTACATTCAATACCTGTTGCATACCTGTGGAATAATTGCAAAACCTGTTGGACAAATCACTGTTAAACAGAATGAAGGCAGTCATTGACTGATTGCACACCTGTTGGACAACCCAGTCTTATACAGGATTTAGGTAGCCACTGATTGATTACAAAACTGTTACACATGATTAAGGCAGCTATTGATTGATTGCAAACGTTGTTGGTCAATACTGTTACAATGGATTAACCCGTTCACAGGCAGCGTGACAAACGCTGTCCCGCAAAAACGGGTCACTATTTATAGTTACACTATTCATTCCAAACAACCAATCAGTTACTTTTTAAATTCCTTAACACATTTCTATACTAAAGAGTATTTAAAATTTTTTAAAATCACTTTATAAGTAAGTAACTTTTTTATCTTTTAGTACAGTGACCCCTTCAATTGTCACTAGCGAAAACTTAGTGTCTGCGAACGGGTTAATGCAGCCAATGACTAATTGCATACCTGTTGGACAAGCTGAAAACTGACAGATGAAACTTCTTTTCCATTCACATGTGCTGAAAGCCCAACGGTAGTGACCTCTGACAAGAGCCACATGCACACAGTCCCCAGCTGAAAGGTCTGGCTGTAACTCGGACCAGAAAGCTTGGTAAATACTGCTCCCAGTACCATCACTCCACTTAGCAAAAGTTATATTGGATGCAGTCAAATGTAATCGATTCAATCCTACATATTACAAAAATGTTAAATATAAAATTAAATTCAATAAATATTGTTACACATGATTAAGGTGTCGAAAGACTGACTAAATACAGCTGGCTAGCAAGACAGACAAATAGATATACAGACAAGCAAGTGTGCATATGTGTCTTTTTATACTCACAAACATACTTGACAAATACTATTTAAATAACATGATCATAGTACATAACATTTTTATCTACATTAAAAAAAATGTTCTAAACTAAATACTATTTATCTGGTGTGTTACTTTATTCTTTTGGCCTGTAATTAAAACAGAAAAATAAAATTCTTTCTACCTGTATATACAGAACATACCCTTCAACCTCTACAAATATAAGCATTTCCTCTTTGGCTGACTGAAAATGAATGCTGATTTAAAAATCAATATAAATGTCAATGACATTAAAAAAATAATATTCAGAAATAACAACAACATTAAAAATAATAAATAAATAACTGCTTTACAGTAATAAAGCAAACAGAACTAAAAATAATAGTTGAAAATAAAACTGTATGCAATTAATTAAACCTTTGATACTTAAAATAACTATAAGACCTAGCTAATTATCCTAATCTGACTATCCCTCCCTGCCATTGTCAGAACAGTGACCTTTAGTCCTTAGAGATGTTTAAACTCATGTTCATGACTTGTACTGACCATGGGTAATATCTATGAATGTGCACAAGAGAGATATCAAACCTGAAACCAGCAAATATATTATTTGTTTATTTGCATTTCTCCTTTAAAACCCACACCTCACTGAAGGTGACCTATTGACAGGTATGTGACCTGTTTACCAACAAAGGTGACCTGCCTAAGATCAAAGGTTGCCTACTTACAAGAAAAGGTGCCTTATTTACCAATCCAAAAGCTTGTGACCGAAGATTCTGCTGCCAAAGTTCCAAGATAGGTGTTGGCATACCTGTCCCTTATGCTAATCAGCTGGGCACCATCTCTAAGTGAACAGAGAAGACAGTTGTTTAATTTCTCGCTTTATTTTGATGTGCATTAAATAAGAAAACTTTGAATAAACAGAAGAGAAAATAATACATTAAAACTCATCTAAGCTATATTACTTGTTCAGTGCAGCTTGCACACACACACACACACATACACACACACACACACACACACACACACACACACACACACACACACACACACACACACACACACACACACACACTGCCTTGTTTGCTGTAGCATACAATAGCCAACATACCTTGTTTACTGCAGCATGCACACACAGTCACATTAGTTGTTCACTGAGACATACACATATAGGTGTATTAACTTATTCACTGCTGTATGCATACAATAAAATTGCATTGTTCATTGTGACATACACATATATAATTCTAAGAGAGCTTAAATTTGTAAAATTAAATTATATAATTGCACGTAGAGCAAGATTTTGTCAGGTGGATAGATGAACAGACAGACAGATGAATAGATGAATAGATGGATGGATGGATGGATGGATGGATGGACAGATAAAGAGACAGATAGATAGATAGATAGATAGATAGATAGATAGATAGATAGATAGGGCATCTCTGAAATATTGCTATCCCAATATTACTTATCATTGCATCTCCCAAATCTAGAATCAAATAACAACATGCCATTACACTGTCACAAAAGCAAAAACAAGGACTTTGTTTAAAATCTTTAGAATACTTGTATGCATATATAAAACACCTAACAGTAAAAACAGAAATCATAAATTTGAAAATTCTAAATACGTACATTTTACAAACATCAAGTGCACCACTCCAAGATCGAGGATTTACATACAGCTTATAGCAGTACTGTCTGTACAGTGTCCACTCTGTGTTGAAGTATTCACATATGTTTAAACAATAAAATGTTAGTTACACATGTCTTCATCCTAATTATCAATGTAAATTTTTATTCCATTTCAAATACAGAACTGTTTGTCTTCAATATATTATGAATAATGCTGTAAATACATGGGGACAAACTTTTACATTTTCAACAAAGACTTTGTTAGTTCTTTGCTCCAGAAACATTTTGCTTGGTAACTCTCAGTAAGGGGAGGACAACCATTTTTAAAAGTAAAAAAAAAACAGTTATAAGAGATCTTATGGGCCAGTAAGGAAAAAATAGTTATTGAAATTTGATGGGCCAGTAACTGAGTAAGGAAAAATTGGTTACATGAGATTTGATGGGCCAGTAAGGAAAAATTGGTTACATGAGATTTGATGGGTCAGTAAGGAAAAATTGGTTACATGAGATTTGATGGGCCAGTAAGGAAAAGTTGGTTACATGAAATTTGATGGGTTATATTTTCACTGGAGAAAACAGTGTTTAAGTAATGTGATTCCAATAGTTTCAACAACCAAAACAAATTTATTGAGTACAATGTCTGACCTCCTAAATATACATTATGAAAAATTTGTTGATTACTCACATATTTGATGATCAAATATGGTAGCTTATTTAGTTGATATCAATAATAGACAGTCAGATAGATAGATGGATAGACAAAAATAACAGACAGATAGATAGACAGACAGACAGACAGACAGACAGACAGACAGACAGACAGACAGATAGATAGATAGATAGATAGATAGATAGATAGATAGATAGATAGATAGATAGATAGATATAGCAAAATGGTAAAAACAGTGATAAACCTTTAAGTATGATTAACAAGTGAAATGATAATACGAAATTGATGGCAGTGATGAAAATATTCTGGATTCATTCTGCCTGGAAAATAATTCCTATACATTTTTAAAAGTATTAAAGTATGCTTTAGTTTTCGTACAACTACTGTACAAAATAAAAAAATTAAAAGTTTTCAATGCTCACCAGAAGGACAAGATAGCTGTGCTGAGTTCTGTAAGCAAATTTCAAACAATTTATTAATTATATTTTCTTTTTATAAAATAGTTTATTAAGAATATCATGTTGTTCATATGTTCTATAGTGCATCACGACTACAGTTATAAAATATTGTGTTGCTCAACATCAAGAATGAATTACTTCTTCTAATTCAAATGCCTATTTACTTAGAATAGATAGACCTTAGATTGTCAGTACGGTTTTCCAGGCCTCAGAGGTCTTGGTCCACCAAAACAGCTG
Source organism: Sinotaia quadrata (assembly GCA_028829895.1). Taxonomy (NCBI): domain Eukaryota; kingdom Metazoa; phylum Mollusca; class Gastropoda; order Architaenioglossa; family Viviparidae; genus Sinotaia; species Sinotaia quadrata. The sequence goes on from CM054182.1 coordinate 14,484,245, forward strand.
ATAAAAATGGCATAAATTGCGAGAAAATCATTTGCAGCCTTGCTTTGGCTCACACCCCGTTGTGGGGGGAGTCCTGTCCCTCTTTCGGTTTCGGCACTTCGGACCTCTATTTTCGCTCCGGACACCATCCGATTCTTAGTACTCTACGGATATGATAAACGTGTCCATTGCTTGCTGTCGTACTTTAGATTACCCCACTGATTAGCTGTAGACTCTTACTTTACTCCGCTGATTAGTGTCCCTTGTTATAGATTTCTACTTAACATTCTAAAGTCACCACTGGGTCGTCCAACCCAGCAAATATATGGAGATTCTAGTTTGAACTCATTTCCACCAAGGTTAAAATATAATACATTTAAGGCAGGTAATGGATGAAAAAAGTACATAGATTTTAAGGGAAGATGACGTCAAATTTTCCAATATTGAGCAAAGGAAAAAGAAGCTTTAATTCATCATTTTCACTATCATGTATGTGGGCAATGGCGGCTACATTGTGTAGAGTGATTAACGGGCAATGACGATTGCATTGCCTTGATGACTGGATTGCCTTACAGTCATTTAACGGGCTCGGACGACCGCATTACCATACAGTTTTGTTGACAAACGAAGTACACTACGCTTGTACGCGATATGCCGTAAATCTACTTCAGAATATTAAGAGGCCTAGATAACATTTGTCAAAATATTAAGAGACCTAAATAACATTTGTCAGAATAATAAGTGACCTAAGTAACATTTGTCAGAATATTAATATACCTAAATAACATTTCTCAGAATAATAAGAGACCTAAGTAACATTTGTCAGAATAATAAGAGACATAAGTAACATTTGTCAGAATATTTCGACGCCTAAGTAACATTTGTCAGAAATAAAGTTTGCAGAATTGCACGAAATGGGAATATATATGCCATGTTTCGTTGGAAAATAAGGAATTCCACAATATATCACACAAAAAATAACCAACACAGCATCGAACTGTACACAATGGAGTAGCAGACAACCAATTGGACACAGCTCTAGCCGTACATACAAACAAACTTAGACAACCAATTGGGCATAGCTCTAGTCGTACATACAAACAAACTTAGACAACCAGTTGGACACAGCTCTAGCCGTACATACAAACAAACTTAGACAACCAATTGGGCACAGCTCTAGCCGTACATACAAACAAACTTAGACAACCAATTGGACACAGCTCTAGCCGTACATACAAACAAACTTAGACAACCAATTGGGCACAGCTCTAGCCGTACATACAAACAAACTTAGACAACCAATTGGACACAGCTCTAGCCGTACATACAAACAAACTTAGACAACCAATTGGACACAGCTCTAGCCGTACATACAAACAAACTTAGACAACTTTACAAAACATTCACCATCTTTGAAAAGGACACAACTAATAACATGAGGAAGAAGCTAATGATTACCTTATATATGAATCAGTGGCAATGTGATTGAATTTATTTATTACTATTCTTCACCGTGCTTCCGCATTTTACGAATACATTTAAGGGAAAAAATCATTATTAATTATCTGTATTGTAAGTAATAATAATAAGATTAAATGAGGACTAAATCGAAGATTCACTGATATTATTTGTACGAAGTATTTTTCTTTTTCTTTTTCTTATTACATGTTTTATGTGTACTCAAACATACAAAGGTCAATAAATGACTTCCTAAATATACATAATGAAAAAGTGTTGGTTACTCAGATATATGATGATCAGTTAAAATAGTTTATTTAACTGATATCAGTAAGAGAGAGTGAGGAAATCAGTCAACATGATTATTCTGAAGTAAGCAATAAAGAAGGTAATGGTCTCTGGTATTAAATTGTGTGTGCAGTTGTGTGCGCATGTGTATGGATGCGTGTATGTGTGCGTGCCTTTACGCGCGGGAATACTATTCAAAAGTCAACTTCATTACGGAATGTTGTGTAAAATATGGAATATGGCAGAGTTTAAAAATCAGCAAATCAAAAAAATCTGTTGGTAAGTGCACGAAATCGCGTTCTACCAGTCAACAAGTACTGTGTTCTACCAGTCAACAAAGTGCCGTGTTCTACCAGTCAACAAGTACTGTGTTCTACCAGTCAACAAAGTGCCGTGTTCTACCAGTCAACAAAGTGCCGTGTTCTACCAATCAGCAAGCACTATGTTCTACCATGTCAACAAGCATCATGTTCTGTATGTCAGCTACCACCTGTAGAACTCTGATTATGTCGCTCAAAGTTTACTCTGAAAAACTCATTCATTGAGAGACGTATTTTTCTATGGCCTAATCGCACGTCCTATTATGGAACATACCATTGTAGTGAACCCTGACCTGGCCTAATCGCACGTCCTATTATGAAATAAACCAATGCAGTGAATCTTGACCTGACACAAAGAATGAACTCCACCGTATCGTGCACCTGACAAACACGGTCAGTGCAGCTGGAAGGAAAAAAACAACTGATTTTCATGGCGAAATCATTGTGTCCAAACAATTGCTTTTCCCATTATTACTTTCTAGTAGGGTTTCTGGCGAAGAAGGAAAGGGAGATAATTTGAAAGACGACAACTGGAAAGGCGCATTCAAATTAGGAGTGACAAAGAAAAATGAATACAGAAGAGAAAAGTTTTCAGCAATGAGAAAATCGGTTACTGTTAAGACAGAATTTTTAAAAAAAAACAAAAATTGCAGTAGGGAGAACGTATAAGGTCTAATAGTAGAATATTTTTACAGCAAGAAAATAACTTTTGAGACAGTAGAGAAGTTTTACAATAAAATTAAGCTTGAGAGAGTAGATTGCAACACATTCTTCGTCTAGGTACAGCTCGATTGCAGCACTTTCTTCATCTGGATACGGCTGGATTCCAACACTTTCTTCATCTAGATACAGCAGGATTCCAACACTTTCTTCATCTAGATACAGCAGGATTCCAACACTTTCTTCATCTAGATACAGCAGGATTCCAACACTTTCTTCATCTAGATACAGCAGGATTCCAACACTTTCTTCATCTAGATACAGCAGGATTCCAACACTTTCTTCATCTAGATACAGCAGGATTCCAACTCTTTATTCATCTAGATACATCACGATTGCCACACTCTATCATGTAGGTAACACTATAGCATGTAGGTAAAGCACAATTGCTACACTTTATGAAAGTAACACGCTTTTATGTATGTAAAGCACGATTGATACACTTTATCATGTAGATAGAACACTATTGCTCCAGTTTATTATGTAGACACGATTGCTACACTTTAATATGTAATTAGAGCACGATTGCTACACTACATCATGCAGTCATTGCACAATTGCTACACTTTTATCATGTAGGTAGAACACATTTTAATATGTAGTTAGAGCAACTAAAACACCGTCACATGTGTTGTATTACTCAGGAACTTTGAAATTACATTTTGTCCCTAGAAATGGTTCAAAACTAACATAGACAGCATTAGTTCTATATTTACTCCTCTACTTGGGATTTTATTGACTCGCTACGAACTGTGTTTTCCCACGTCTACAAACAGATAATGGTTTGAATAGCTATGTACACGAGTTTTTTTGTAGTTCATTACCCATACTAATTTCCCTTACACGAGTATTTTGTAGTTCATTACCCATACTAATTTCCCTTACACGAGTTTTTTTGTAGTTCATTACCCATACTAATTTCCCTTACACGAGTTTTTTTGTAGTTCATTACCCATACTATTTCTCTTACACGAGTATTTTGTACTTCATTACCCATACTAATTTTCCTTACACGAGTATTTTTGTACTTCATTACCCATACTAATTTCCCTTACACTTTCCCAGGGTAAGCAATCAAATGCCAGCAACTAGACACACCTACCAGATACAGATACATATTTGGAGGATGTATATCATATCCCCACCATACCCACCTCTCTTCTTTTGGATCATAACCGACTGGTCTAGGTTACAATCCTTGTAGACAATTACATCCACCAGTCCACCCACCCACCACCGCAAATAGCAATGCCTGCTTATTGAACGGCATCCCCCCCCCTCTTGCATCCACACTTAACGATCATCTAATTGCTGATCACCTATACACATCAATCACCTACACACACACATCGTACCATAAACACTAAAATTGCAATCATCACTTCTAGCTAGTAAAGACAGTTTTCTACTGTAGCTAGTAATGACAGCGGTCCTATACAGGAACGCACACTGTAGCTAGTAAAGACAGCGGTCCTATACAGGAACGCAACACTGTAGCTAGTAAAGACAGCGGTCCTATACAGGAACGCAACACTGTAGCTAGTAAAGACAGCGGTCCTATACAGGAACGCAACACTGTAGCTAGTAAAGACAGCGGTCCTATACAGGAACGCAACACTGTAGCTAGTAAAGACAGCGGTCCTATACAGCAACGCAACACTGTAGCTAGTAAAATAGTGGTCCTATACAGGAACGCACACTGTAGCTAGTAAAATAGTGGTCCTATACAGGAACACAACACTGTAGCTAGTAAAGACAGCGGTCCTATACAGCAACGCAACACTGTAGCTAGTAAAGACTGCCGTCCTATACAGGAACGCACACTGTAGCTAGTAAAATAGTGGTCCTATACAGCAACGCAACACTGTAGTTAGTAAAATAGTGGTCCTATACAGGAATCCAACACTGTAGCTAGTAAAGACAGCGGTCCTATACAGGAACGCAACATTGTAGTTAGTAAAATAGTGGTCCTATACAGGAATCCAACACTGTAGCTAGTAAAGACAGAGGTCCTATACAGGAACGCAACACTGTAGCTAGTAAAGACAGCGGTCCTATACAGGAACGCAACACTGTAGCTAGTAAAATAGAGGTCCTATACAGGAATGCAACACTGTAGCTAGTAAAGAGTGTGGTCTTATATGGGAACACGACACTTTAGCTGGTAGACATTGGTCCTATACAGGAAGACAACACTTTCTGAGAATGACAGATAATCACATTCATTAAAATGATCGTACTTATTTATGAAATTAAATTTTACAACAAATATTTTTAAAATGTAAATTTCCACAACTAAGAAGAGCTGGAGAGGAAGGAAGTGTCATTATAAAGTAAATTTAAATAAAACTAAATCAGACACAAACAATTTCATACATGTTGAATTCACATAGCTAGTAATCAGTACATTTATAAACTATTTACTAATAAGATATTTTCATTTATGAAATATTCTTATGTCCTGTAATATTTTATTTATAAACAACGCACTAACACGTATTACACGTTCTTTCAATGTGTACTATTATTTCAAGCAACGCATTTACATGTATTACTTATTCTCTCAATGTGTACTATTATTCGTAAACAACAAGTGCATGTATTATATGTTCTTTGAATTATTATTTATAAACAACACATTTACATGTATTTCATGTTCTTTCAATATATACTGTTTAACACATATAACACATTTATCACCTCTTGTTCATTCTGTATCTTCCCTGTCCTCCAATGGTTTCTAGAAAGATGCCACACAAATCAAAGATTCACATAGGCCTCATGTTAAATGTACTCAGGCTTTAATGAGACCACATAACACACACAGTCCACAGGACCTAATGCCTTCAGACTTAAATGTGACCAGATAATATAGCGCCTATTGTCTTCAGATTTAAATGTAACCAGACAATATAGAGCTTTTTGTCTTCAGACTTGAAGATACCACCTAAAATAGGGCGTAATGTCTTCTGATGTAACATAGGGCGTAATGTCTTCAGACTTAAATGTGACCAAAAACAGTCACGTAATATCTTCAGACTTAAATGTGACCAAAAACAGTCACGTAATATCTTCAGACTTAAATGTGACCAAAAACAGTCAAGTAATATATTCAGACTTAATGATACAGATAATGATTGTGAATGTAGAGTTACTGGGTTGTTCAATAGTTAATACGATTTTATATTAAAAAATACTTAGAAATATAAACAAATGGTTGAAGTTATTGACACTTCTAGACTCAATTATAAATGTAATAATAATAGATAATTATTGCGACTGTTACCAGTTTGAGAGATATAAATATACCCCGCTGAACGTATTACGTCATGGGTCTGTGTTACACAAAGACTCTCTCACGTAAATATTACATCTGATTGCAGCCATCTGCACTCCTTTTATTCATTAACCCACTCTTGTGTTATCTTTCCTTTTGTTGTAGTTAATTCTCTCTCCTATCGTCTTCCCACTCCCTCTAAAATTAAATTAATTCAATATATAATAAATTGAAATAAATATATTAAACTGAAATAAAGATGTAATAAATTGAAATAAAGATATAATGAAAGAAATAAAGATTATTAAAATGAAATAAAAAATATAATAAATTCACATAAAGATATAATAAAAGAAATAAAGATATATTAATTTGAAATAAAGATATAATAAACTGAAATAAAGATATAATACATTGAAATGAAGATTTACTAAAATGTAGAAGCTAATTTATTTTTGTCAATCTCTACAGTAAAAACTCGACTGATCTATACCTTTAAACGTCACAAGCATGCTCCGAACAAAACGTAACAAACATTTTTGTTACACCCACACACACATACGTGATCTGACTAAAAAGTACCTACTCATCACCTGTTCTTGATGTTTTTTGAGCATGTGCGCAAGGAGACACAACAAAAGCATTGTTTTCTTACTAAATCTCGCACTTATTATTATCATATACACAGATGCATGGTTATAGACCATATGGTATAATGAATGTCATATATTTGTAGTAAATACAAATGGATACAGCATAAAGAGATACACAAGCTGACAAAACACAAAGAGAGACAAAAAAAAGGAGAGAGACACAAGCACCGCAAATGGTCAAATAAAGCTCACATGAACAAACGTACAATCAGATGCAACTCACATGGACAAATATACAAACAGATGGGCTGATGTAATTCACATGGACAAACATACAAACAGATGGGACAGATGAAGCACGCATGGACAAAGCACATACAAAATGACGGATGAAACACACACGTTCAAAGTACACAGAGACGGACGGATAAAACGAATGAACTACATTTGGACAAAATACACAAAGACGGACGGATGAAACACACACGTTCATAGTATACGCAGACGAACGGGAGAACCACACATGGACAAAGCACACACAAACCACAAAGATTGTACAAATAACGAGAGGTGACCATTTAACACGCAAGTGAACAATTAATGCAGGTGGACACTATATGACGTCACTCTTACCTCGGGAACACGTGCACAGAGAGAGACCCAGGCCAAAATAACAATCCGACTTGAGAAGAAGGAAACCATTTTTAGACGTGAATGCTTGTAACACCTTTCTCACCAACTTGAAATTGGATGGAACACATTTCACCCCACCGAAAACGTTTATAATTAAGAATTAATGATATTTTAATGATATTTTAATGGCATCTCATCACGTCAAATCATACCTCAAGTATTGGGTCCTGAGGTAGAATGATGTTCATAGATTGTCTCAGAAAACCACTATTGCTGTTACAAGATTTTTCGTAAACTGTTGTAGAAGTATTTACGTTGTAGCAGAAGTTTATACACTTATATACTTGTTTGTATGACTCTTTTGGGAAGTCCATAAGTAGTTTTATAAACCCATACTTTGTTAAGATGAAGAGACACTTTTGTATATTAGATGTTCATGAATTGTTGCAGAAGTTCATATGCTGATCTTGAAATTCGTTTTAAAGTTCACATCTTTTGTTAATGTCCTTACGTTAAACAAAAAATTCACACATTCTGAACGAATCTCACTCAACTGTTAGACATCATCATACCTTGACTGCCCGGAATTAATTCCTGAGACAATTTGAATTAACTTTTAATCGGGTGGGGTCGCAATCAAAAATAGGTATGTCCGGATACAAAGCAGGTTTGGTCAGTCTACTGCAACAGTGTGACGCTTTGCTCCGTTGTCTATTCCATCATCTTGTGTCGCTCGGAACAGCCGCACGTTTTGGGGGGCTGCATGAATATTGCTGTTGATTTCTTTATTTGAAATACCACTCTTCCACTCCACCCAGAAATTCTTTGCTCAGTACACTGACAGGTTTAATAGACGGGTAGGTAGAATAATGTGCCGCACGCTTCAGACTCCGCATGAGCACGCAATTCCCACCCTGCTCGTTACCCCTCCTCTCCCCTTCTATTCCTGCCTCATCCATCCCGTCCATCCATGGCATGCGTGCTCTTTCTCTGTGCAAGTTTAATTTACCGACCCTTACAACACTCACAACATGTATACTGGCAAGTTTAATTTACGACCCTTACAGCACTCACAATATTGTATACTGGCAAGTTTAATTTACCGACCCTTACAGCACTCACAATATTGTATACTGGCAAGTTTAATTTACGACCCTTACAGCACTCACAATATTGTATACTGGCAAGTTTAATTTACGACCCTTACAGCACTCACAATATTGTATAGGCCACTATAGGGGCAAATTTAATTTACGACCCTTACAGCACTCACACTATTGTAAACTGGCAACTTATTTTTGTAACCATGACTATGATGAGAACGACTTACCCATTAAATTAAAACGGAAACCATGGAGACAATGAGAAATTGAATGGAAACAATGAAGACAAGGTGAAACTGAGAACGGAAACAATGAAGACAAGGTGAAACTGAGAACGGAAACAATGAAGATAGTGTGACGCTAAGAATAAAAGTAAAGAAGTTAGTTTGACGCTAAGAGCGGAAGTAATGAAGTCCCAATGTATACGTTGAACTCACATTTGCAAAACTACTGTACAAAACTACTGTACAAAACTATGGAGATCGTTCATTCGACACACAGAAAAAAAACTACCATATAAAACGTCTGGTCTATAATACAAAAGGTCTGGGGTCGAATAATACACTCACTCAAGACTACAATACAAAACGTCTGGGGTCGAATAATACACACTCAAGACTACATTACAAAACGTCTGGGGTCGAATAATACACACTCAAGACTACATTACAAAACGTCTGGGGTCGAATAATACACACTCAAGACTACATTACAAAATGTCTGGGGTCCGTTATAGACACTCAGGACTACCATACAAAATGCATGGGGTCAGTTAATAGACACAAAAGACTAAAATATAAAACATTTGGGGTCGGTTAATAGACGCACAAGACTATATGAAGTCTTTTGAGTTACATGTCATGTACCAAATGACGTCGATTAAACTGAAAAGTTTCATTAAAATACATTATTGTATCCAAAGAATATATTAAATGTATTTAAAGGTACATATATACCGATTTTAGCAATAACCATATGCCTCTACAAGGTGTATTTTATCAATGGCTTCTGGAATAGATTTTTTTTTTGTCCGGTACCTAACAATCTTGATTAAGCACTGTCTAAGATAGAAGACGCCAGTATCATTTAATAATGCAGACATTAATTATAAGTTTTTAATATTCATATGACGTCATTTTTATTAAATAAAGCATAAAGAATCTGTGAATGAAAGTGTTAGACGCAATGGTTGCTTTTTTAAATATTGTAAAGTACTTCACTTTCTTTCATGTATATCCAAAACACCTCATATTTTACTTGCATTCGAATTGTTTCGTTTGTGTGTCAACAGGACTCGTGCAAGCATACACAGCACAGTACACTTGCGTAATTTCTTCACCTGAGAAAATGTGAGTCACGGCATTCTTGATGAAGATACTTTCTAACATATATTTGTTTACGAGTGGAAACTAAATAAGACACTGCAATCAGCATCATTGTCAAGCGTGAATAATTTAATTTTGAAGTGGCAACAGTAAGTCATGAGGTTTTAGAAAACTTGCGATAGGCGACAAAATTCTTTGCCTATAAATGTGGAAATTAATTAATTTGTTCCATGATATTTACTTGTCTTGCCTGAAGAAAAGTTTGGCTTTGAACGTGCTTTGATTTGAAAAAGGCATTTGGCAAATGGAAGAGTTAATTGATTTCAAATTGATTACAATTGATTACAAATGATTTCTCAACCTCACCCCATAACTAATGTGTAAGATAAGATTTAGTTATTATATTGTATTATCTTTATCATTACCGTAGTTAGACATATAATCTCTATGAGATTTAGCTTCTGCACCGAGTAGTTTTTTTTGTTTTTTAAAGGAAAGATGTCGAACTATTAATACTTTAACAGGTAACGTTCTAACAACATCCCGTGGTTATACTCTTGTCTAGACAGTGATATGTTATTCTTTTAACCAATCAGAGCAAACGCTTGACTGTATGAACACACTCAGGGCCGTGTGGACAAGTGTGATCACATAGTGGATCTCTACAGGTACAACTCTTAAAAACTCAGTGTTACATTAAGAAAGGACAGTGGCAGCTTAAGGACAGTGTTACCTTAAGAAAGGAGAGAGTTGCCCTTTATATATTTTGCTTCAGTAAGTAGTACTGTTGTTTTTTTGTGTTTTTTTGTGCACATACTTCGACACAAATACTGATGGTAAAAAAAATACGCAAACAGAGGTTTATATATTTATCTGTATTAAAATACTGATGCCATAGTGTTACGCTGCACAAGTTACATTGTAATTCCGGCGTACAATAGCCGACATCACCACGTTGTTAACCTTATTGTTATGATGTTCTGCGTGAGTGCACATGCATCTGGTGCGACCACACAGACAAGCTGCCAACTTGTGACTCTTGGTGATCACATACAAGGCCGATTTGTGATCCCTAGCGATTACTCAGTAAGAGTTAAGGTTCTTGTAATTATTTCTTTGGAAGTAATAGGCAGGACGAAGATCCCGAATTCAAACAGGAACGCAGTTCAACAGTTGACGGTGGATGTAATCAATATTTGGATCTAATATTCAAACGGGAACGCAGTTCCACAGTTGAGGGTGGGTATAATTAATATTTGGACCTAATATTCAAACAGGAATGCAGTTCCACTGCTAATGGTGGGTGTATTTCGTAACATTAACTTTCACACTGAATGGCTAAGACTAGTACTATTTATAATTTACTAGTTTACATACAACATAAAAATAACTCTTCTTCTGTTATATATCGTACTTGTGGCACCTTTTCCTCGATTTATTTAAATTAAGTAAGTAAACGGGTGAAATAAATAAATACGAACTAAAACGTCTTGTTTAAGCAACAACTTAATATTATTCTTAACACGGTACTTAATCTATATTATCCGTTTGAAACATCGGACTAACGATATCAGAAGACTTGGCGCGATTATGTGCAATTTCCAACCCCTTAATTATCTTTAATGGGGGTCACATGTAACGACATATTTTTTTCTCATTTTCAATGGCTAAAACTGTCAAGACATATTGGCAGAATATTGTAATTCACCCTTGAATGCTTCAATATTTTTAATTCATTGTTGACTACCTAAAATACTGTAATTGTTAGTTTAATGCTAGAATATTGTCATTTTTTACTAGAATACTGTAATTGATAGTTTAATGCTGGAGTGTTGTCATTGATTGGTTAATGCTTAGAAGATTATAATTCACACTAGTAGATTCTAATTCACTGAGAAACAATTGTTTTGCCTGGAAGAAAAACTATGAATCCATTATATCTAGAAGAGGAACAATAGTTTTGCCTAGATGAAAACTATGAATCAGTTTTTTGTTAAAAGAGGAACAATTGTTTTGCCTGAAAAAATACCAATGAAGTAATTTTTTCTAGAAGTTGAAGAACTGATTTGCTTGAAAGAAAAAAACTATGAATCCATTTTGTATAGAAGAGAAACAGTGAATAAAAAATGTTTGATGATTAACGATAGTGACAAGTAGGCCTACTTACTACCCGGAAAGATGATTATTTATAGATTGTGCCGTAACTGTCATTAAACAACCGTGCGTGACCGCATCACTAGCTGAACAGAATTAAAGTAAATAATATTTGTTTAACCTCTTACTGCAATATAAAACGAGAGAAACAGCTTATATTTGTTCATGAAGAGAATGACGCCGTCCTTAGAAATGAACGACCCACAGAGCGAAGCCAGTACTCCACACGGTAAGGTGATGCAGGCATAAAGCGCCGCCATACGTAAGGCATTGAAAGGGGCGATAACTTTGACAACTGGCCGCACCCTGGCATGTTGGCAATGTATAAATAAATGTCTGTTTTCGTTATTATAATGAATAAAAGACAAAGTAAGTTGATAACAAGAACTTAGACATTCACACAAGCGGAAGTTGATAAGACTTTAACAAACGACACATTTTATACTAATAGGCAAATATGTGACTATAACTATTTGAACCACACCAACACCACCAAAATATTATATTTCGTGACATACAAAGGGCAAATAGCTCTAATATACGATAACTAAGTACAACTAGCAATTTCATGTCCTTAACCTTGGAGAGAATTTGTAAGCTAATGACAGATTTTCTTTATTGGACAAGTTCAACAAATATTAGTACTAAAAGTAGACCTTGACACACATACACTTTTCCAGCAGCAAATTAAAAAGTACTGTCCAGTCTGTCAGTGTTCGTTCAAAATTATTAATCCGCTTTATTCATGAGTTTCGTTTAATAGATACATTTATTTGTCTCTTGTCACGTTGTAAAATGACGTAAGAAGAGTTTTGTTTACCAGATTCAATTTACAAATTAAACTTAATATTTTTGTTCATCAAAATAAATGTTTTTTGTGAATTTAATAATATTTTAAGCTCAGCGTTCAGAGTATTAAAAAAAACTCTAAAAAGCTTTAAAACAAATGCTGTTCCGGTTCATAATGATTGATTGACTGACAGGTGCAGGTGAGCACTCTGTATTCACCTATAATGCGATTTCAAATACACTTTCACCCAACAGCGTAATCCATCGCTTCCACGACTGCCAACAAAAGACAGTTTGAACGAGCAAGGGAGGTAACCTATTTAAATCGTAGGTGTGTCACGCGTTCATATATTTGTAATTAGTTTGAACGAGCAAGGGAGGTAATTTATTCAAATCGTAGGTGTGTCACGCATTCATATATATGTAAACAGTTTGCTTGAGTGTGATGAAAGCAGCAGAACAATATCATGAGCCGAACATGACGAAAGTAGCTAGGCCACTATATGAGTTTTGATAATCTTGTATTCGTAAACAATCTTTTGATAATCTGGCAGTCTTTGTAAACAATCTTTTGATAATCTGGCAGTCTTTGTAAACAGTGCTTTGATAATCTGGTAGTCATTGTAATCAGTGCCTTGATCCGGCAGTCGTTGTAAACAGTGGCATGGTAAACTGGCGGTCGTTGTAATCAGTAGTTTGGTAATCTGGCAGTCGTTGTAAACAGTGGCATGGTAATCTGGCGGTCGTTGTAATCAGTAGTTTGGTAATCTGGCAGTCGTTGTAATCAGTAGTTTGGTAATCTGGCAGTCGTTGTAATCAGTGCCAGACTGCCAGGGTAATCTGGAAATCGTTGCAAACAGTGCCAGGGTAAGCTGGTAGTTTTTGTAATCAGTGCCAGAGTAATTTGGCAGCTGTTGTTAGAAAGTGGGGTTTTTTTATGAGCTGTTGCAATTGTGCCTCTCAGGTGTGTATGTGTGTGTGTTCGTGTGTATGTGTAATTTTGTTTGGAGGTTTTTATCTATTGAGAAATATTTATTGGTGGCTGTTTTCTGCAATGTCTGAACTTTAATGCTATTAGTAGTCTACTTAATGCTATTAATAGAAATAATCTAATTCGTACAATACCATGAAACGTCTGAAAGTAACTCAAATACGCATACTTGTGATGCACGATCAGGAATGCACAGTACAGACACAAACGCACAGTCAGGAATGCACAGTCCAGACACACACGCACAGTCAGGAATGCACAGTCCAGACACACACGCATAGTCAGGAATGCACAGCACAGACACACACGCACAGTCAGGAATGCACAGTCCAGACACACACGCACAGTCAGGAATGCACAGTCCAGACACACACGCACAGTCAAGAATGCACAGTCCAGACACACACGCACAGTCAAGAATGCACAGTCCAGACACACACGCACAGTCAGGAATGCACAGTCCAGACACACACGCACAGTCAGGAATGCACAGTCCAGACACACACGCACAGTCAAGAATGCACAGTCCAGACACACACGCACAGTCAAGAATGCACAGTCCAGACACACACGCACAGTCAGGAATGCACAGTCCAGACACACGTGGAGTAAAAACAAGAATAACAACAATCAAGAGGACAGCAATAAATCACAAGGACAGTACCCCACGGAAAACAGGACTATTGCATACCTCTTCCGGCCAGATGACGAACAATATGGACCCTCCAGCCGTCATTCATTAACACCACACTTCAACTTTCCTGTCATCCACCTCCACTCTGTCTCTCATCATCTACAATTCTACATATAATGGCACAGATACATTTCTGCACATAGTGGCACAACTACAGTTCTACATATAGCGGCACAGATACAATTCTATATATAGTGGCACAGACACAGTTCTGCATATAGTGGCACGCCTACAATTCTACATATAGTGGCACACCTACAATTTTACATATAGTGGCACGCCTACAATTCTACATATAGTGGCACACCTACAATTTTACATATAGTGGCACAAACACAGTTCTGCATATAGTGGCACACCTCGTACCAGGCAGCAAAATCGTCAGCATCCGAAGCTTATCATCAACTTTGCTCTTTTTAAAATATACTCTTGGGTGATGAATGGGAGTCCCTTCCTGATGAGACGAGAGCTGATTTTTATTAATCCTTTGGCTGGTGTTGGTTTCTTCTTTCAACTTATTAAAGGAAAAAGGATAGATCCTTTGGCTGGTGATTATAAAATGCGTTGATTAATGATGACAAAGATTATTTTGTGACGTATTAGGAGAGTATTTTGCATTGATCTGTATTGGAACCATTGTTGACATTTTCTTTTATTAAATCTTTGTTAACTGTTTCCGCCTCGTGTGTCTGTTAGTGGAGTGTGACTTCTTTTCATTTGTTTTGTCTGAACCGTACTGACGTCTTGTTCTTCTTTTGTGTATTTGTATCTATTTGTCAGATCAGGTCTTATCAGAGAGGAAAACAAAAGTAACTTTCAGCTAATAAAACCTTTACTAATAACAAGAATCAGAGAACAATGGCATGTAGTTTAACCATCTAAATGGCCTTCGACTCAGTTCCATAAGGATATTAATTAACAAAAGGTCTTTGACTCAGTACCATTGCACTGAGTTTAACTACCAAAAGGTCTTTGACTCAGTTCCATGATGATGCTAACTACCAAAAGGTCTTTGACTAGGTTCCATTGCATTGAGTTTAACTACCAAAAGGTCTTTGACTCAGTTCCATGATGATGCTAACTACCAAAATGTCTTTGACTAAGTTCTATTGCAGTGAGTTTAACTACCAAAAGGTCTTTGACTCAGTTCCATGATAAGGATGTTGATTACGAAAAAGATTTTGACTAATTTCAGTGGGATAGATGTTGACTACCAAAGGTCTTTGACTCCACTTTATGGAATAGATGTTGACTACTCCATGGCATAGATATTGACCCCAAAAGGTCTTTGATTCCACTTTATGGTATGGATGTTCACGAAGAGGACTGACTCAGTTGCACAATCATAGATATTTAGATAGTTCATTAGTTATCTACCGTATATCATGATTTCTAGCAATCGAAAATTATATTAACTTTCTGATCAAAATTTCCACATGCCATCGGACCGAAGCGTTGAAGACATCATCATGCAGACATGAAAGATCAACACCACAAAGGGCGGACAACTGAAATCGAAACAGTGGAGAAAAACGATACAGTTTTCTGGGGTTACCAAGGAAATATGCAGGCCACAGTAAAGGCAGAGACTAGAAGAAGTTTTGAGAAAACGATTTAAACCGTACAACGGACTAAGGAGAGACGTGAAATCATGACCCCATGCGAGGTCAGCACGTTAACCGCACAGCCACCGGATTCCAATATGACAATGTTGCAAGAATGCGACTTTTTTGTGACAGTTTAACCTGTGAATTAATATAAGACTTTCTTTGTTTTACAGTCACTTTGTGACATACTTTCTTCCTTACAGTAGTTTGACACGCGGACTGAATTTTACATTCACTAATGACTTACTTTAAGACGCAAACAATGGCCAATGACGTACTGTAAGACATAAACAATAGCCAATGACGTACTGTAAGACATAAACAATGATCAGTGACTTTTTAAATACTTAAATAATGACAAATATTTTCATTTGCACACTTAGTTTGAGCTCACTCAGATTTTAAATATTTATTTTACGAAACAAACAATTTGTTAACTAAATGTCCCCAAGGTTGCTACTTTTTGTTTGTTTGTTTGTTTTTTCTTTATTGTCATAATCAAACGTTTTCGTTTTATGAAACCAACTACTTGAGGTCTCAACGTTTCCATCTTTATTGACTTTTCCATTTATTTATTTATTTCATTTTTTTGAGGGGGGGGGGGACATTTCAAGAGTGAAGTTATCCCTCGATACTTACATATTTTATAATTATAATTTATAGATATTTGTTTCATGTACACATGGGAGGCAATTTGTTCCAGGTATTTGATTAACTAGGCAATTTGAAATGTGAAATGCAGACACAAATACAAACACATGTACACTGAAGATGTATACGAGTAGACACATGTAAAAATACATTTACGTTTAATGATATATATATATATACTAATACATGCTTGTGTAATGCGCATTGATACTGTGGTCACTAATTACTTACCAAAAAAAAAATACTCAGAGTAATAAAGAGCACCTGATAAGTACTTTGGTGAGTACGTGATATAATTAAACGAGTCTACACGAAGAGTATATGATGAGTACCTTGAAGATACATAAACGATAGGTATAGAAAGAGTGCATGATAAATATTTTGAGTGCATGAAGAGTACATGGAAAATGCATATAGAACACGTGATAAATAAACGAGGAGGTAAATGAAGAGTACATGATAAGTACATTGATGAGTACATGAAAAGGTACCTTGATGAGTAAAGAAGAGCATGTGCTGAGAACGCAATGACTAGAGAGTATTTGATGAGTACAGGAAGAATGCATGAGTGTGTGATGTGCATACCATGAGTACTTAGTGAGTACAGGATGAGTACATGATGGTTTGATGGTTGAGGTAAAGAAAAGTACAGGATGAAAATTAATGAATTCATTATGAAGGCTTATCACAGATTATCTAACTATTACACTAGTCAATGATAACTATTATAAATAAAAATAGCTCACTACCAGTAATAATCTCATTCATGAACAACTATCATTACTCTAAAACCCATTGATCGTATTCATCAATGTGTACTTGTCACATTATGACATCTCAAGTTCCTAAATTACCAGTAATCAAATTGTGACATCCCAAGTTCTTAAATTACCAGTAATCAAACTGTGACATCCCAAGTTCTTAAATTACCAGTAATCAAATTGTGACATCCCAAGTTCTTAAATTACCAGTAATCAAACTGTGACATCCCAAGTTCTTAAATTACCAGTAATCAAATTGTGACAACCCAAGTTCGTAAATTACCAGTAATCAAATTGTGACAACCCAAGTTCCTAAATTACCAGTAGTCAAATTGTGACAACCCAAGTTCAAAATTACCCGGAGTCATATCCTGACAACCTAAATTGTCAGTAGCCATACTTACAATAAGAAAATATATTGACAACATTCATTAGTCTTACTTCGTACTAATCATATTAATGAAAATCTTCATTAGTCCTTGACTTACAATTGGTTACTGAAGTGACAAGTATAATTTGTCTAACATTCCCGGACAACCCTTTAATTATATAGTTTATCACTAATTATAAAATATATAATGAATCCAATATCTATTTATAATTAAAACAGTAATTTACATATTTATTTACAAATAATATATTTTAAAACTTGATCGGAAATAATTGGGTAAATGAATAACAAAGTGTAGTTTAGACAAAATAAATGGTAACAAACAAAAGCAATGTAACCAATCTCAAATGTATTGTCATTAGTCTGGTCTAATGTTTGCAGTCATTAGTTAATGCATGTAGTCCTCATTCTGCACAATGTTTAGTTATTAGTCTGTATATAATGCTGGCAGTTATTAATTATGTATGTAGCTATCAGTCAGTCTAACTAATGTATGTAGTCATCAGTCAGTATAATGTTTGTAGTCAGCAGTCTGGCTATATCTCTATAACCAAATAATGTATCACTATTAATGCTGATTATAAATACTATAAATATTAAATATAAATAATGTATATGTATACCTCAATGACCAGATATTTGTTGCCAGTTGATAATAAATAGATTATTTTTATATATACTTCAGTGATCATGTATAGTAGACCTCTGTTACCAGCTGATTATGAATACTCTATATATATGCATACCTCAGTGACTAGGCAGTTTGTCCATATGTACCTCTCTTTTCAGCTAGTGTACTCTGTGTAAATATATACCAACAGATCCTTAGACGAATGTACATCATTGTCTTTATGTACTTTGTAAGCATGTTCCACAACAAGTGATATCTTTAAGCATATACATCTATGGTCAGTGAATCTGTATAATGTTAAAATATCTTTGTGACATGCCAATCTATAAATATTTCTCTATGGACAACATATCTGTACCCTCACGACCAGTTTGTGTATAGAGTTCTGTGAACAATGACCAGCCAGTCTATAAATCTGTCTATTGAGTCTGGTCAATACGTCTGACCCCTTACGACCAGTCTGCCTACAGAGTTCTGTGAACAATGACCAGCAAGACTAAGATGACTTATTGTGTCACGTCTCTTATTTCTTTCTCACTGTGGGAATTGTTGATCCACTTTGCAAATTGCAATCGACTCATTCCAAGGTTGTGCATTTGTCCAGAAGAAATACAGAGTGATGACATCAGAATGTTTACACTTTGCGTGGTCATCAAGATGTCAATCTGTCCACAGGTAACGCTGATCGTTGAGCAGCACGGCAAGATCGCGGTTGTATTTGTCGTAGAACTGTTGAAGCAGCGCGCGGGTGGCGGGCAGCATGTCTCCCACTTCACGGCTTTCCTTGGACCTGGCGAAAACGCGATCCATCTTGGTCATCTCTTGCATTTTCTCTTCACTCACCGGATCTGTGACATACATGTGACATAGGCCTGATTGTGATATGCATATGACACAGACCTAACAGTGACATACCTGTGACATAGTTCCTCATTGTGATATGCATAAGACACAGACCTAACAGTGACATACATGTGACATAGTTCCTGGTTGTGATATGCATATGACACAGACCTAACGGTGATATATATATATACCATACATGCTACTTTACATATGACATATCAATGACAGATACCTGAAATATATATTACTTTCATATGATATACTTTTAGATTCGTGCTACTTTCATGTGATATACTTTTAGATTCGTGTTACTTTCATGTGATATACTTTTAGATTAGTGTTACTTTCATGTGATATACTTTTAGATTAGTGTTACTTTCATGTGATATACTTTTAGATTAGTGTTACTTTCATGTGATATACTTTTAGATTAGTGTTACTTTCATGTGATATACTTTTAGATTAGTGTTACTTTCATGTGATATACTTTTAGATTAGTGTTACTTTCATGTGATATACTTTTTAGATACGTGTCAATGGGAGTACTTCTATTTATATATCGTAAGTTACTCATACCAATTAGTACTTCTATTTATAGATCGCCAATTACTGAAACCAATTAAAGATCCCTTTAAAGCATACCATTTATTACTTCTATTTATAGATCGCCATTTACTCATACTAAATATTTCTTCTATTTATTGATCGCCAATTACTGAAACCAATTAAAGATCCCTTTAAAGCATACCATTTATTAATTCTATTTATAGATCGCCATTTACTCATACCAATTAGTTATTTATAGGACAGCCATTTCTTCTACACTGTATTAATAAAACACAGAGCTGAATTATTAACTAGGTATAATTATAGAAAACTTAAATACCAAAGATTGGCATAAAGTACTTTTATCAGAATCTAGTAATTACACTAACTAAAATTAAACATCTCGCTAATGATAATTTCTTATTTGCAATATGTCACTTAAGTAAAATGCCAATTCAGATAGGAATCACGTCAAATGCCATATATATCATATAAATAACAAATGACATATCTCAACCATAAATGACAAATGACATATCTCACTTTCTTAGCCATAAATGACAAATGCCATATTGTGACAAATGACAAATGCCATATTTGCCCCTCCCTATTCTTAATTTTAATTGTTATATAAGTTGCTAAATTGTCAGAGTGACTCGACCTTGTGCACTCCTTACGGTGTTATTTTAAAAGTGTTTGAGTTGAAGTAAACAGCCTGAGGCTAGAACATTCTAGATTTGCTGACCTAATGGAAACTGAGTGAGCAGTTTTCGATTATCCAATGATTATGATTTATGAGAACGAAACTAGCCAATTTATGTAATGCAACAGGGCTAAATTAATAGCCTCTGTCTCAGGAGACACTGACAATAATAAATATTTATCTCTGCAATAATGGTAAATAATGCTGTTGGTCATAGATAGCAGTATATTAGTAATAGGCCATATTGTCACTGCCAAAATGGTAAATCCATTTCTAATTATTATTTTTTCACCTCATATAAATAGACGAAGCCTATTTTTGTGAAGCAATGACACAGGCAATATTTTATAAACTCATAGTGAAACTCTCTCTATTAGTGATAATTGTTTTTGCAATAATCCACTCTGTGACATCATTCAATGAGATCTAATTAATATCATTTAATTAACTCTGACGTCAATTAATGATCTCTTAACAGGCTCCGAGTGACGTCATTTAATTGCTCTAAGTACTCACTCAGTTCTAAAAATTCTTCAATTTGACGGATATGAGATAACATGTCTTTTGTGTAGTCTTCATTCCGTGCGATGAAGATTTGTTCTCTAGGAAACACTTTCAGCCACTGGGTTAGCCATACAGAGTACATGCCCACCATGAGACGCACCTGTAGAGTAAACACGAACTCCTTACAATACATGTTACGTCATTCACCATTTAATGACAGAAGTGGATCGATGTTAACAACCCAAGTAACCCACCAGATAATGACAGAAGTGGATCGATGTTAACAACCCAAGTAACCCACCAGATAATGACAGAAGTGGATCGATGTTAACAACCCAAGTAACCCACCATATAATGACAGAAGTGGATCGATGTTAACAACCCAAGTAACCCACCAGATAATGACAGAAGTGGATCGATGTTAACAACCCAAGTAACCCAACAGATAATGACAGAAGTGGATCGATGTTAACAACCCAAGCAAACCACCAGATAATGACAGAAGTGGATCAATGTTAATAACCCAAGCAAACCACCTGGTAAAGACATAGGTAGACCACGTGTTAAGGTTGCACTTCTCGTACCACACACTGTTAAATTTTACTACCCGTGAACACTCCCATAAGATTCCGAGACCATGGACAACTAACGTGACTGACAGACGACAGAGATTGCAATTTAAAAATAACAACAATATAATAATAATAATTAGTGATGAATGATGATGGCTGATAAAGGAGGATTAAGATAATTATAGCCATGATCATTTAAGAGTGTTGATGATGATGGTGGAGGTTGTTAGGGTGGTGATGGTGATGACGACGATGATGATATAATATTTTCTGCACAAATACCGGCAATGTAAAATCTTACTGGCAGAAGAATGTGAAGAGTCTTGTTGTAAAGGCAAGCAGCCCGGGTATGGACACTGAAGCAGTCATCTAGCATGGCGATGGACTGTAAAACTCCTTCATGAAAGATTTGTGCCGACACATTGTGCACGGGTCTAAAACGGTCAAGGAACAGGTATTCCGAGAACAACCTACACACAGAGTTACCAGTCAAAATAATCTGCACACAGTGTTACCAATCAAAACAACCTACACACAGAGTTACCAGTCAAAATAATCTGCACACAGTGTTACCAGTCAAAACAACTTGCAAACAGTGTTACCAGTCAAAACAACCTGCACACAGTGTTACCAGTCAAAACAACCTGCACACAGTGTTACTAGTCAAAACAACCTGCACACAGTGTTACCAGTCAAAACAACCTGCACACAGTGTTACCAGTCAAAACAACCTGCACACAGAGTTACCAGTCAAAACAACCTGCACACAGAGTTACCAGTCAAAACAACCTGCACACAGTGTTACCAGTCAAAACAACCTGCACACAGTGTTACCAGTGAGCGATATGCACACGTTTAAATTACGAACAACATGCACACAGTTTTACCAGTGAGATTGCGGGAAAGTGACAAACTAGGACTTGAGGCTAAAACAACAAGGCTATTTCAGTTCCAGTTTACATACATGCAAGTACATAAAGCTACAAGCGCACTAAATGATTCTCGCCCTTAATACTTCTACACGCGCGAACTAAGTTCGACTTTCTACAAACGTGCACCAGAGTGAAATATTTCAATAATATTTTATAAGTACACATCTGAGTTCCTATCTTGAATATTTGCATGTGCACTGCAAGAGCTTCTACAGTTCTTATGACGTTAATTTTCATTGAAACAATTCTATACAGTTTTTATTATCTACAAGTATCAAATGTCAATTTCTCCACTATCCTAACAATATCGTTTTTAATAAGGGGCACTGACACACAAAGGATTTTTACAATCAAGAATATGTTCTCCTGTAGTAAAAGAATTTCTTCAGTCTAGAATATCTGTTTACACTGACATAATCACTACAGCAACTTTAAAATGATTCTCTTTACACTGAAATAGTCACTATAGCAAGTCTAAAATGTCTCTGTTTACACTGAAATAGTCACTATAGCAAGTCTACAATGTCTCCTTTAAACTGAAATAGTCACTACAGTATACAATAGGTATGTATGCACTGAAAGAATTACCATAGTCTTCAATACGTGTGCATTGTCTAAAAGTGTGCATGTACTGAAATAGTTATTACATTTTTGAATAGGTACATATGTACTGGAAAAATTTACTACAGTTTTCCAAACATGCGCATGCACTTAAATGACAGAGTTACTACAGTTTTCTAACCGTACGCATGCACTAAACTGAAGAGTTACTAGTCTTTATATACGCATACATTGAAACTGAAGAGTTGCTACATTCTATAATAAGTGCACATGCCCTAAACAACTAAAAATGCACTTTGCTGAATGAGCTCCTACATTCTAGAATAAGTACACATGCACTTAAATGAAACAGCTGCTACATTATTGAACACGCACATCTACACTGAAACACTGAAAAGTCTTGCTACAAACACATATACCGTCAAAATACTTTTCACAGATAAAAATTAAAACAAAACAGATAGACACGATAATAGATTAAACAATTCATCAAATACTGTCCTACACAAATAATAAAATTATGATATTCCTAAGAAAAACACGACACATTTCCTAGGAATTTCACACAATTTCTCCAACGTCACCTGTCTACGGGGTTCCTGAGAAGAAGAAGTAGTTTAACGTTGGGTGTGAGGTGCTGAAGGCTATGGGGAGTTAACAAGGCGTGCTCAGGACTGCGTTTGCTATTCTGAGGAATCAAATTCCACCCCGTGAAGTCCCAAAAAACTGTAGGACTTCCCTCACCTGCCAAGTAGTTTATGATGTTGGTTAGAGATGGACACACATATTTCACATATTTCTGATTAAAGCAAAGACACTTTTCTGATAAGAGCAAGAACACATTTCTGATTAGAGTAGGGACACACTTCTTATTAGAGCAAGACATATATTTATAATTAGAACAAGGAAACATGTGACTGCGTCTTGGATTAGAGTAAGACACACGTTTAATTAGAATAAGGACACACATGACTGCAATCTTTGGTTAGAGTAAGACACATATTTTTAATTAGAACAACAACACATGTGATTGCGTCTTGGATTAGAGCAAGACATATTTTTAATTAGAACAAGGACACACATGACTGCGTCTTGGATTGGATCAAGACACACTTTTAATTAGAAAAAGACATATTTCTTATGAAAGCAAGGACATACAGATCAGCTAGATATTAACCTGTAAGGTAAAGGTAGGGTTGGGTGGTAGGTAAAGGTAGGGTTGGGTGGTGGGATTGTTCTCACACACAAAGCAAATAAACTCAAATGTTTACAAATACTCTTTACATTTCTTAAGTACAAATATGAATATACACAAATACCATTCACAAATTTACCTCACAAATCAACTCACTCCATAACAATCATGATAGTCATTTAACTATCAACCAATCAGTCAATCAGTATTTAGGTTATGAAACTCTCCACACATGTCACTCACACCAAACATTTATCACATGCAATGAATGCCATTACAAGTCTTACGTTATAAAGTTCCATAAATTATCTATCCCACGTTATAATGTTCGTGCGGGTACTATCAGAGTAATTGTAAATATTCAATTAAAAAGCATTTACAAGAGTTTGGTGGTAGTTTCAGGAATCATTCTAGATTTGTCACGCACAACACTAATGAACAGTCTTGAATTTGGTATAGAAATAAACAAAAATGTATGTTAACTATCACATTTATTGCCTGTGATAAATGTTTGGTGTGAGTGACATTGTGTGGAGAGTTTCATAATCTAAATACTGATTACAAACACGTGTCTTTGACTAGAGCATGGAAACAGTGTCTTTGATTAAGGCATGGATATCATGTCTTTGATTAGAACATGGAAACACGTATCTTTGATTAGAGAATGGAAACATGTGTCTTTGATTAGAGCATGAAAACATGTGTCTTTGATTATGGCAAGGACAGAAATAGAACAGTGATAATACAGATTATGAATATTATTTATTGTCAAATCAACGTTTTCCGTGTGTA
Source organism: Sinotaia quadrata (assembly GCA_028829895.1). Classification (NCBI taxonomy): domain Eukaryota; kingdom Metazoa; phylum Mollusca; class Gastropoda; order Architaenioglossa; family Viviparidae; genus Sinotaia; species Sinotaia quadrata. Next base: position 14,509,261 of record CM054182.1, read on the forward strand.
CCAATGTATATCTGTAAGCTATTCCAGTGGACGATTGCTTCATGCTAATAAAATAAAATAATATAAAAATTTCCTTACATTACATATCTATATCTCTGAAATCTACACAACAAATTAATGTAGGAAACATATGTATAGTATGCCATATTAAAGGGTCTTCATATATTAATTTAATCTACATAATACACACACATACATGCACCATTGATCTATCTTTCTATCCAGCTGACTGTCTATCTATCTATCTATCTATCTGTCCGTCCGCCCGTCCATCCATCCATCCATCCAATCTATCTATCTATCTATCTATCTATCTATCTATCTATCTATCTATCTATCTATCTATCTATCTATCTATCTGTCTGTCTGTCTATCTATCTATCTATCTATCTAAGCCATGTCATTGAAAAGTCCGTATAATCCATCACTGTAATGCTTTGAATAAAATAATTCTGCAGGCCTGAGAAGTACCATTTATTATGACACTGAGCATGTAGGAAATATGACACCATGTAAAGAAGAACCCAACGTATTCATTCACTTACCTGTAATCACTCTATGGTAAGACGTGTTCATTCACTTACCTGTAATCACTCTATGGTAAGACGTGTTCATTCACTTACCTGTAATCACTCTATGGTAAGACGTGTTCCCAATTCTCTCAACAGTTTCTTGAATTTTCTTTGCTGGTATGTCAAAGTGTTGAAGATACCAGTCAAAGTGACGAATTGGAGCGTTTGCCTCCCAAAGGTCAAAACCTGACAAAACAAGTGTTACAGAAATACTTTGTTTTATAGAAGTGTCACAAATATACAGTAACAGACAGCTGACACAACTGTCACAAATATACATAACAGACCGAATCGATCTAAATCAGTGGCGCACAAACCGTGGCCCGTAATGTGCTGTAAACATCATGTGACAGATGTAATAACTTTGAGGGGTGAATGAAATTAAATCACTTATCTCTCAGAACCAGCACATGTTTTGACAGGAAGGGGAAATAGTCAAATCTAGAGTAGGAGAACGTAAAGTCTGTGTGGTTGAAGTCTAAAAAGACTTTTTTTTTAAAAAAGCAAATGATTTTCAGGATCTTTGATACAGTGTTTTTTTCTAACTCTTTGTTTCGGCAGAAATGTTGTTGTCATCATTCTCCTTCCATAATTACTAGATCTGGCATAGAGTCTAAGCATCTTCTTAGCTGGGCTGTGATAGAGTTCATGATGTGATTTGTGGCAAAGAGCTTTCGACATATAGTGACGTAAGCCGTACATCTGCATGTATCTAGTAGCACATGGAAAAAGATAATTGCACCATAAACATTAATATCCTGGGTATGTACTCTATTTACCAAAAACTCTTATAAAAATCTATTGAGTGAAAAGGGAAAGACTTACGGGAAAACCATATATGAGATATAAACTCTCCTTGGGGAGAAAACTAAGAGATAGGATGATGAACTTTAAGGCAGGCTAGATCTCTCTGAGATATCTAGATTTGGAATTGAAATCGTGAATTGTAATTTGATTGTTTCTATTTTTTAATTATTTTTTTTTATAAAGAAATTTTTAAATTCATTTTTCACTCATCTTTGTGTCATTCCTTATCATCTTCACTTTATGTAAATTTAATTTCATATGTTTGTATTGTCTATGTTCTTGTTCTATATTTAGTGAGGAATTTTTCACTTGAGGGGTTCTTGCAGCTACCAGAAGTGTTGACCTCAATTAGTTGTGTTGTCCTACATTATTCATTAATTTAAGGGTGACCAACAGGTTATTTCTAGCAATCAAGATAAATGACGGCCACAATAAAAATTACTTGAGTTCGCATCCATTGCCAGATCGTCATTCTAATTATCTCCCCATTTTAATTTCTGACATTTGATCCAGTGACACCAGAGTATTCACAAAACATCCAAAGGTTCCAACTTTCACTTTAACTTAAGCAATGACAACTGATACTGTTGTCTGGAAGGTAGCTGTCTCATAATGAACAGACCTGTCACGTGATTTGACCAGATTCTTTCCATGTTGTCGGTACCAGTCAGGAGGTAACTGCAGACACTAATACAGCACGATGGCTTTGGCTGTTTCTCAGTTGCCTGTAAAGGGTAATGCTCATGCACAGATAATTCGAATCATTGGACTAGGTTTTGGGCAGCCATTCATGTCTCCCAAAATACAAAACACGTATGCTGTATAGCATGTAAATCGTCTACTAAATTTCCTTTATGCTTTATTTGCTCCCAAAACTGCCATCATATGCTTTTAAAATATTTCAAACTAAATAAACTTTGAGATGCGTTGGAACTTGTTATGAGTGCAAATGAAAGGGTCAATGAAGACAGACAACTTGTTATGAGAGCAAACAAAAGGGTTAATGAAGACAGACAACTTCTTATGAGAGCAAACAAAAGGGTCAATGAAGACAGACAACTTGTTATGAGAGCAAACAAAAGGGTCAATGAAGACAGACAACTTGTTATGAGAGCAAACAAAAGGGTTGATAAAGACAGACAACTTGTTATGAGTGAAAAACAAAAGGGTTGATAAAGACAGACAACTTGTTATGAGTGAAAAACAAAAGGGTTAATGAAAACGGGACAACTTGTTTGTGAGTGCAAGCAAAAGAGTTACTGAAGAAAGAATACTTTTCAACACTCACCGAATCGTCTCCATGACCACCAGTGTGTTTCCTTGGCCATAATCGCAGCTTCAGGTCGGACAAGTTCTGGATGTTGGGTCAGCCGATACCATAGGTCCGTCGTTGCGCTCTTGCATACTCCGATCAGGTGGAAATAAGGGAGGCAACGCAACTGAACCTTTACTCCTCCAACAGTAATGCTTGCAGTTGCATCCCCTGTCACATCTTTTTCGTACCAACAAGGGTTTTTAAAATTAGGGAGATATTTTGGTGGTTGCTGAACAAAATTAAAAAAACAACAACAAAAGATGTTAAATAAGTAAACAACCCTCGACGTATTTTTATCTTGGTGTTACAAACGTGAAGATATTATGTAAATTCTGATAAGTCAGTGAAGTAACGTAGAAAGGTCATTGCTTTGAAGGTATGAAAATATTAGTGTCAGTGTTCGCATATACTCCAACCAATATCAAAATTTATAGAGCACGAATAATTTAAATTAAAAACAACATTAAAGCACCAATAATTTAAATTAAAAACCACATTAAAGCACCAATAATTTAAATTAAAAAACAACATTAACGCACGAAACTTACAAGGAGTAATAGTTTTGCACTATTGCAATTCTTTAAAGGAACACCAAACAATCTAAATCTATTTTGTAAACATCGTTAAGTTCGGAAGCTCGGTACAGAACTGTCGTGTTTTATTTTAAAGAAAGGTTAGAGTTTCTTTAGAGATTAGTTACGAATTAGGGGTACTTTTTAGAGAAAGTTAGGGTTAGAGTTAGCTGCCAAAATAATCGGCTTCCCCCCCCCCCTCATTTAGTTTCTGCCAAATTTTGTGTTTTAATAACTTAAATATTGCAGTAAAAATAGCACCGAGTAACACTTTGCATGTATATATACGTGTTGTCCTTCGATATTACGTAAACAGACCACTTTGTTATTTATACACGAAAGTTGTGTACGGAGCTGTCGATATTACGTAAACAGACCACTTTGTTATTTATACACGAAAGTTGTGTGTGGAGCTATTGAGTCTTCCGTACACAACCGTTGTGTAGAAGAGTGCCTACAACTAAATGGCGGCGCTTCTGCTCAATTGGGCACCCGTCACGTGACATACGCCGTGCTCGATAAAGATTTTTTCTTTTACTATAACACTCTTTACCACAATTCAATATCGCATTAACACCTTTAATACGGCGTCAGTTAAGGACTATATAAGAATAATTATAATAACGACAATATAGAAACCTGTCCTATTAAGACATTTTACGATCAAATAATTATAATAGCAATAACATTAATGTGATAATGTGACATATTAAGACGTTTTACGATCAAATAATTATAATAACAATAACATTAATGTGATAATGTGACATATTAAGACGTTTTACGATCAAATAATTATAATAACAATAACATTAATGTGATAATGTGACCTATTAAGACGTTTTACGATCAAATAATTATAACAACAATAAATAGAGCTCTACCTTGCTAACCTGACCTATTAAGACATTTTCTGATAAAATAATTATAACAATAACAGTTAGACCTTGATAATGTGACCTATTAAGACGTCTGACGAGAAAATAATTATAATAACAATAATACAGAGATCTTGTTAACGTGACCTATTACGAGAAAATATTTATAATAACAATAATATAGAGTTCTTGTTTACGTGACCTATTACGAGACTTACGAGAAAATATTTATAATAACAATAATACAGAGATCTTGTTAACGTGACCTATTACGAGAAAATATTTATAATAAAAATAATACAGAGATCTTGTTTACGTGACCTATTACGAGACTTACGAGAAAATATTTATAATAACAATAATATAGAGATCTTGACCGTGACCTGTTATGACGTTTCATCTATACACAATGAGGCGTGTGGGTGTGGCGATTTAATTCACTTCGACTGCATTCAATAGAATAAAAGCTTGAAGGTTGCATTGAAGAGAATGACAGTCTTTAGAATTGAATTCAGTAGAATATAAAACGCTTGAAGACTGCATTCAATAAAAATATAAAGCTTGAAGACTGCATTCAATAGAATAAAAATTTGAAGACTACATTCAATAGAATAAAACGCTTGAAGACTGCATTCAGTAGAATAAAAATGCTTGATTGCATTCAGTAGAACACAAAGCTTAACGACTACATTCAATAGAATACAAAGTTTGAAGATGCACGTGAGAACAAAAAGCTTGAAGACTGCACATGTGAGAACAAAAAGCTTGAAGACTGCATTCAATAGAATAAAAAGCTTGAAGACTGCATTCAATAGAATAAAAAGCTTGAAGACTGCACGCAAGAGAATAAATAGTGTGGACTAATTTTGTTGTTTACTTTGCAGTGTTCGTTAAGGCCTTACAAGAATTATATGTTTCACTGGGAATGGCTTTTTCTTCCCTTTTGAATAATCAGATCTTCTTGAACTCCACATAGGTCTTAATCAACAACTCTGCATAGGTCATAATCAACAACTCCACATAAGTCATAATCAACAACTCCACATAGGTCATAATCAACAACTCCACATAGGTCATATTCAACAACTCCACATAGGTCATAATTAACAACTCCACATAGGACATTGGTCGACAACTACAGGATCTAAAGAGCATGTATTGTTTGTTGTGTACCTTCAAAGAAGATCGATAAATATATAACTTAGGTAGAAGGATGTCTAACTGTCTGTTAGTCTGTTTGTCAGTCCATCTATCTATCTATCCGTTTTTCAGTCTGTCTATTTCTTTGTCAATCTATCTTTCTACCAATCTGAAGAAAGAGAGATGAGAGTAAAGAAGAATAGAATGATGGTCGGTGAAGTTCACTACCATGCTGAGGATGTCATCTGGCCGGTTGTCGCCCCTGAAGTACTCTTCTTTCATTTTACTGGCGTCGAGGATGATTGGCTCTGTCGTTGTCAGAACTTTGACTGTCGTTTTGCGCGCATTCTCACTCGCACGTAGATTTGTCAGTGAGTTTGCTGTTTCGTTCTGAGCGAGAGCTTTCCTGTTGCCAAGGAAACCACTGGACTCACCCTCTATGCTCTCTTGAAAATCATCTTCAGTGACAAACAGTAGTCTTTTATCTTGGCTATCAATGTCATGCGTACTGACGTGGTTACTGGCATCCAATATTAGACCGAGAATAGACAGTGACGTCATCAGACAAAAACAAAGGAAAATCGCCCGCCTCGGGTGGACACGCATGACTGGCTAGCCTGCACCACATATGATAAAATAAATAACATTTATAAAGTTGTTATAAAATGTAGAAATAAAAGAAAGGTAATATTAGCAAATTTAAAAAAAAGGAAAATAAGCTCTCCCTCACCTTGTTAATAATATCACTAATATTATTTGTCTCATTTAAAGTGTTCAAATTGCTCCATTTTATACTACATCTGCTTCGTGCATTGAGCCATATTTTAAAATTTTGTTATATGTTATATTATATGTGTTATATGTGGTTTTTTCTCAACATTTGCCTCAGTTTACAGATCATTTGTTTCAGTATTTATTCAAAGTTCAAGTTTCCCTTTCTTGAGGTATTTGTATAAATCTACCCATTATGTTCTTATATATTTATTGTAATTGTAAACTTCCGTATGATAACATTGCTTTAATTTTACACTTTTGTTCTTTTGTATAATTGTAAACTTCTGCATTTTAATTTGACTCTTTTGTTATTTTGTATTTGTCACGGCCTTCCTTCCTGGATGGGGGTGTCAGCCGTGAGGCCGACGACACACCGAATGGCAAGATGTAAAGTAAACCAACTCTCACACACAGACACCACGATGTTCTTGGGGGGTAAAGTGTGAAGGTCGGCTGTGAGTGTGAACGTGCGGGTGTGAATGTGAATGTGGGATGAACGGGACGAACGTACAAACAAAACCAAAGAAATGCAGACTCTTGAAAAAGAGTTAACAACGAGAATTTTATTCTCAACAGTATGGAGTTACTTTTGCAGGGCTGTTAATCATTCATCCAGAAGCACCCACACATAACATTCATGGGGTGGGGGACCAGACCCGTGTCTCCGTTTGGGTTTCACGTGATTAATGCCATATCGTGGGTAGAACACAAGATAAAACTCTAAACTTGTAATATTCACGCTTTTCTTTTAGCTGAATAGAACTGTTTTTACTCATGCGTAAGTTGATAGGATGTTTATAATTCTAGATGTTTTTTGTATTTATTTTAGTTCAGCAGTAGGCACAATTTGGTTTACCTCAATATCAATGTATTGAACAAGTAAATGTATGCAGCCATTATTTGGAACCTTGAAGCAAGTCTGACAGCTCTTATAATATTGTTTTATGATGTTTATGTCACAATTTATATCTGCAAAATATTGCCTTTTGATTTAGCTCTGTTGTAATATCGTTTTTGATTCAGAGATGTTTATGTCACAATTTATATCTGTAAAATATTGCCTTTTGATTTAGCTCTGTTATAATATCGTTTTATGATTCAGATATGTTTTTGTTACAATTTATATCTGTAAAATATTGGCTTTTGATTTAGAAATGTTCCTATTTCAATTTTGATCTGTTAATATTACTTCGTTTTAATCAGTATTTGAAAGAGAATCTATTTGGTAACCTGCACATAGAATTCAGTGTTCACTTGTGGTGAACTAAAAGATTGTTTTCAGTAATCGTAAAATAAAGTCTGATGAGTTGTTAAGGAGAGAGATAGTATCTGTCCAGTCAGAATTCCTACACAAAGGAGCATTGTTGGTTTCAGAGTCAGCAGTACTTCCATATCCTCTTTGTGCTCCAATTAGATTTCTCGTCCTATTTCTGAACTTGACTGTGAACACTGTGGGCGAGAAACAAGAAAGACGAAAAACCTCAATTCAGGTCAAGCTGACATTTCATGGGCTATCTAACTTTCACTATCTTCTTGTGCTGTAACATTATTGTAGTTCTTACATTACGTTTGTGATATAGAACATTGTTGTAGTTCTTACATTACGTTTGTGATACAGAACATTGTTGTAGTTCTTACAGAACATTTTCAGGGACACACTATGTGGGGACTTGGCTGAAGAACTTTGTGAAACATTAGACACAGCCAAGATGTGAGAGCTGTGAGAGTAACCAACTACAGTTATAGCTATAGATAATTGACAATATGTATATACGTTTTTGTTCCTGTGTGTATATGTCGTGTACGTCATAATTTGTGTTTGATTCAATTCTAAATTCTATTGTGCAGTGTGTAGATAATTTATATAGTTAATAAAATTTATTATTACTTTCTTAATACCATCATCTCTGCATGCGTGCTTTTTGGAGAGAAAGATATGTAGCTGCGGGTGGTGGTGGTGGTGGTGGGGCATAGTATAATAAATAATAGGTCGGATGTCGGATCTTGAACGTGAGTGCCGTTGCCAGTTATTTAGATATGCCAGGTCAGGGCTGATCTGTTGTGTTTATCTATAGCACTGAGGTTAAGTACTGGAATGGGTTCATGGAGATTACTCCTTAATCTAATGTCCGCAATTGAGATGTGTGAAATCATCATAAGTGGAGAGATGATAATATTATCATAATTTGAGACCCTCTTGTATTGTAAAATACCTGTTAAGTTACAACTGCGCCTCCTGAGACCAGTCTACTGTATGCCTCACACATCGGCTGACGTTACAACTGTGTCTCATCATCAGACCGGACTACTGTATGCCCCCCAAATCAACTAAAGCCACAAATACCATCAGACCAGGTTACTGTATGCTCCCAAAATCAACTAAAGCCACAAATACCATCAGACCAGGATACTGTATGCTCCCAAAATCAACTAAGGCCACAAATACCATCAGACCAGGATGTCGTATGCTTCAAACATCAGCCGAGGTTACTAGTGCATCTCATCTGACCACCCTACTGTATGCCTCACATCAATTGACGTCACAACTGTGTCTCATCTTCAAACCAGGATACAGTATGCGTCCAGTATCACATAACAAATACCATCAGACCAGGCTTCTGTGTGCCTCCTCCTCCCCCTATATCAAGTGACGTCACAATTATATCCCATTTTCAAACCAAACTACTGCATGCTTCACATATTATCTGACGTCACAACTGCATTATCATCAGACCAGACGCTAATTTGTCTCAACAAACCAAAATAAAATAATTCTCTAAATATTTCGCAAAATGCTTCTGACCATAAGCAGGCCTGAACAAGGATCATAAGAGAAACAGCATTGCTAATACCCAAACAGTTTTGATTAGACCTAGAAACAAGTCAGCTTCGACCTAGAAATAAGTCAGCATCGACCTAGAAATAAATCAGCTTCGACATCTAAAAATAAATTGGCGTCAGGGTCAACTAAAAAGATACGTTAAATCAGATCTAAGCAAGAGGTTATATAATATCTGTCACAGGAAATGAGGGACAGAAATTATATTTTATTTCATTTTAAAAAACCGCTAACAAAACTAGTTGAAGTAATCCGAGTTTTGTTATTTTTCGTATGTAGCATGTAAATTCCAGTAACGGTCACCTAAGATCTCTTTAGTAGACAGACGTTCGTGACGCAGTGTGTGTTAATATATCATATTGAATATATGTATTAGTTTATGAAGGATATGTATATTAAATGATTGGGACAACTGCGTAGTACGAGTCACGTGTTGTTGACGAGTGAAATGGCCAGTGCGCATTAGAATTGACCACAGAAAAGCGTGCATCACGATTACCACTATATATCCAAGGCAAAAATCATGTCACAGGACATAGCTTCTGGAAGTTTTGGAAACCTTCAGTGAAACTATATAAGAGGCAAAATGAAGACTTTATTCTCAATGTTGAAAACGTCGATTCGTCTGAAGCCAGTCTAACTTCACGTATGAATTATCTCATGTACAGAGATTTCATAAAGGAAAGCTGCAATAATCTCTTTCCATCCGTTTTCCATCCGTCTGATGCCATATATCGAGTAACGAGGCAAAATTACTCAGTATAATTGTTGGCAAAGTGGAAAGTTCGCTGTCAAGAAAAACCCGATGCATGTGACGCTGGTTGTATGCAGTTAACGACACGAGGGACCAACTTGCTCTTCCCCCTGTCTGAGTTCGTTTTGGCAGTCTATCCCGCAAATTGAGGGGCTGGCGCCGGAGATACATATCCGGATTTCTACACTCAATGTAATGCGACGACACATCCCACTGGACGACTCCACCCGATAATGCTCAACGTCGTTGGGATGTCCGTTTCCACGACAATTATCGAAGCTGACAACAGTCAGCTAAATTTCAGATTTCTCCCCAGTGATAATCTGAAAGTGGTGCCTAGATTCTGCAGAATCTTCACCTGTAATGCGACGCCTCAATTGCGTCCCGTCTTCACTTTGAAGTGCCGCTTATAAGTGACGTGTGAGCTTACGTCATCTCCTTGGAACTCTGACATTAATAGTGAGTAATCATTAGCACGGCTAACGCGCACATACTTAAGTCTAGGACTCTTAAGAAAATGAACACTATTATATCGTTTGCAAAATAAGAACTCTAATGTTAAAAGTAATGCTTATTTTACATGTCAACTATTGTTAAAGCGGCCACATTTGCCGCATAAGAATTGTGTAATTAATCTTTATTTTATATTTTGAATTTCATCATTTTCATCTCCCCTTATTTCCCACAGAGTGTATGACATTGGAAAGTTGAATGAATGATTAATCACTGTGCGAAAGAGTAGTGCCCCTTTTAAATTGGGGAATAAATAACCTGATTTAAACATCTTTCAACTCTCTTGTTATTCATAGTTTTTGAGAGGGACGAAAGAATTTGTACTATTGTTTTGCACCGTTCGTCTGTTCGTCCATTTATTCACATTTATGATACACACTCACAACACACACCGCCAATAAAACGTTCCTTGGCATGACATTAATAAAGTGGGCCCCACCCAAACATCAATGGAGTATGTCATGTGTGTCTATGTAACAACTTGACGCGACGTAGTACTGGCATACGTCACCGGGCTTTTCTTGGAGGTGCACCGGAGCAGGCCAAAATTAGACTTCACCCCTTGCATCTCTAACTTCAGCTCGAGGTCGGCTTGTAACGAGCCTCCCGTTTTGTAACCATCTGGTGACCACTGACCGTGATCTGACAAGGTAAATTGTGTTGTTGTAAGAAAGTGTCATCTCTTTCCTGCTTTTCTATCTCATCACCATTATGCATTGTTTATTGCATGTTAGGGCTTGCTATTGAGACTTAGGTGAACTGGATTTTGATAAGACTTATTATTATTGTGTTGAAATAAGTTTTATAATCTTTACGCTATTATCGTTAACGCGTACCGACTCGTGTTTAGACGTACATAGATCGATATTTTGTACGCTACATTAGCAACTGTTGTTTTGCTAATTTTGCTAACTTTGCAAATTTGCGATTAGGATTTCTTTTACTCGTGTTTGTTGTAATCCTAATCACGTGGTGGCTGGTGTTCATACGCACACCATTGCACCACTTGTGACCGACAGAGGTCAAAATCCCGCGAATATTCTAAGTCATTTTATCCATACTCGTGATAACTAGCAATTTTAAAAATGGCCGAGCTAGTAAACATAAAGAAAGAACTCATGGCTATGGGTAGAGAATTTGGGTATGAGAAAGCCGACCTAAAGAAATACGTGGATGAGGAGATAGCTAAATGGTATGTTGCGAAAGAAAATGAGGCGAAAGAGGCTATAGAGCTAGAAGATAAGAGACAGTTAGCTAAACAGCTAGAGATGCAAACTCTGAGAGAGCTGGAAGAAAAAAGATCGAAAGAGGCTAGAGAGCTAGAAGATAAGAGAGAGTTAGTTAAACAGCTAGAGATGCAAACTTTGAGAGAGCTAGAGGAGAAAAGATCGAGAGAGGCTAGAGAACTAGAGGATAGGAAAAATGAGCTAGAGGAAAAAAGAGCGAAAGAGGCAAGAGAAATAGAGTTATTAAAGATTCAGTCTGCTAGGGATTTAGAAGATAAAAGGCAGGAAGTAGAAGAGAAAAAGCTTAAGTTAAAAGCTAGAGCACATCAGGAACAGCTTGAATTAGCTAAGCAAGAGGTAACAGCTAGAGAGAAGTTGTTAGATGGGACTGCTAAGCAACAGGCCGAATTAAATAAACCCCGTACACGGCTAGCTTTCTTTAACCCTGAAGTCGAGACGATTGACGAGTTTTTGACACGCTTTGACAGTTTCATTGCCAACTTTAATTACACTGACATTGAAAAGAAACAACAACTCGGTCAAATACTTCAAGGTGAAAGCTCGCGCGCATTTACTGATCTAACGCGCGATCCCGCTATTACTTATGCAGATCTCAAAACGGGTTTGATGCGTACTTTTCAATGTACAGCAGAAGGCTTTCGAAAAATGTTTAGGAGGGCCATACCCAAAGCTAATGACACCATGCAAGCCTTCGGTACCCGGTTACGCCATTATCTTGATAGATGGATTGATTTGACAGACATCAGGAAGACATATGAGGGCCTATTTGATTTGATATTAAGAGATCAATTTCTCCATATTGCTCCGCCCGCAATGACGACATATTTGCAGCGAAATCCTCCGACTAACTTCAGTGATATGTTGAAGTTAGCAGACACGTATAATGATTACCCTGATCCGGTAATTACGAGGAGTGCACCACGCCCTCCTCTTACAAATCGGCAGAAGTATACACCGAAACTGAACCGACCGATGACGAAATCGGAAAAACCCGAACCGGTACAGCGGACATACACTAAGTCACAAGACGTACGACGTCACACACGTGACTCCCCGCCTATGACATGTTACACTTGCAAAGGGAAGGGGCATAGTTCTCAGAACTGTCCCAGTCCACGTGATGTAAAAGTATGCACTGAAACAGGTGCAACTCTAAAGACCCAACAGGCTACAGTAAACGGAAAAAGAGTCAAAATACTGGTCGATACAGGCGCGTCCATAAGCTGCATAAATGCTAAACTTGTACGCCCTGAACAGTATCTAAGGGGTAGTGTCCGCATTCGATGTGTTATGGGACACCTTAGTACATGTCCAAGAGCCACTGTACATGTTACGTCATCCGTATTTTCCGGTACAGTCACCGCCGCAGTGATAAGAGACATGCAGTTCGGATTCATACTATCGCCCGAACAGTGTGACGCACACACTGATGACATCTATCCTGTTCTCCCCGTAACCACTAGAGCACAACGGGAACGTAGTAAACAAGGACCCCCAGCTCTAAAGATAGTCGAGAACACATTTCCGCAGTTGACCCCAAGTCAACTCAGTCACCTGCAGCAGGAAGACAAAAGTTTGTCCTCAATGCTAAAGCTGGCACGGAAAAACACTATTACGTCCAGCAAGTACGCGACAATGACGTATTTCCTGAAGGACGGACTAGCGTTTCGGCGCACCGACTATAAGGAAAATGATACTAGAAGCACCACGTGTCTATTTACCCCTAAACCACTCAGACCGCTGATTCTAAGCTTTGCACACGACTCAATCATGTCTGGACATCAGGGTGCGCGTCGCACTGAGCAGCGAGTTCGTGAAGACTTCTTTTGGCCAGGCCTGAGTAGGGATGTTCGCTCGTACGTTCGTACATGTACGCAGTGTCAACAACATATCGACCGAGGGCGTGTCAGTCGAGTTCCCCTCGAGATAGTACCAACAGTAGAGGAACCATTCCTAAAAGTCGCAGTAGACATTATTGGCCCAATCATCCCCGCGGCCGAAGGAGGATATCGCTATATCCTAACAATCGTGGATTTTGCAACACGATATCCAGAAGCAGTCGCATTAAAGGGCATCACAGCAATCGAAGTCGCAGACGCTTTAATAGACGTATTTTCTCGCACGGGCGTTCCCCGAGAGATATTGAGTGACCAGGGCACTCAATTCACCTCAGCAATGATGGCTGAAACAATGCGTCTACTGGCGTGTAAACAGTTGTTCTCATCACCATATCACGCTCAGTCTAATGGTGCCGTTGAACGTTTCAACGGTACAATAAAGAAAATGTTAATTAAAATGGCCTCGGAACAACCCGACCAGTGGCCGCGTTTTCTAGCACCATTACTCTTCGCGTATCGCGAACTCCCACAAGAGAGTACGGGCTACTCACCGTTCCAACTACTATACGGCAGGCAACCTCGTGGTCCCCTTAAGCTAATAAAAGAAACATGGGTCAAGGGAGACACTGTGACCGATGGTAAAGATGTTCACACGTACGTAGCCGAACTACGTCAACGTCTGACCGAAACGTGTCACTTAGCACAGGAAAACATTCGCGAAAAACAACCCCGATACAAGCGAAATTTTGACCGTACGGCTGTGGAACGTGACCTCGAACCAGGTCAGCTCGTGTTACTCTTGCGGCCCACGCATAATAACCGCATGCAAATGCACTGGCGTGGACCCTACCGCGTTATTAAGCGTGTGAAGCAGAACGATTATAGCATACAGATAGGAAATAAGCAGAAAATCTATCACATAAATATGCTAAAGCGTTACTATGAACGCAGCGACGAACAGATACAAAACGTGAATGTCGCACTGATACAATTGGAAGACTCCAATTTCAGAACAGACATGATGTCCGCCGAAACCCAGCCTAACTCTGCAGTTACAGTCGATCAAGTCGAGATTGACTCGAACTTAACTGTCGAACAGCGCGACGCAATGTCAAAGCTCTTACACAGACACGCGCGCATATTCACCGACCAACCGGGCCACTCAGATTTGGATGAACACCGCATCAAACTTTTAAGTGACAAACCGATACGCTTAAAACAGTACCCACAGAAATATGAGAGCACAAAGTACATAGCAGAACAGGTGCGTGAAATGCAAGAACAGGGCGTGATTGAACAGTCAATCTCCCCATATTCATCACCGGTCGTCTTAGTTAAAAAGAAAGACGGTACGCTTCGTTTTTGTGTGGACTACAGACAGTTAAATGAGATAACTGAATTCGATGCGGAACCTATCCCAAATCAGGACGAATTATTCGCAAAACTAACTAAGGCACATTACTTTTCAAAGTTTGACATGTGCAAAGGGTACTGGCAACTGTCAGTTGCTATTGACGACAGACCAAAAACAGCCTTTCCAACCCCGCTAGGCTTGTTTCAGTTTTGCCGACTACCGTTCGGACTAGCGAACGCACCCGCAACATTCGCGCGCTTCATGCGAAAATTACCGTTAGAGAGCGTTGACGCATTGAATTTCTTTGATGACATACTGGTAGCAACAGGAACATGGGACCAACATTTATCCTCAGTGGGTGGTCTACTTGACATTCTCGAGCGCCATAGATTAACCGTGAAACCCTCCAAAGTACGCGCGGGCTTTCGAGAGATTGAATTTCTTGGCCATATCATAAGTGACGGACAAATAGGCCCAAATCTAGACTTGACTGCAGCCATTCGTGACATGACCTTACCGACTACAAAGAAACAGGTCAGGGCAGTTTTGGGGCTAGTGGGGTACTACCGAAAATTTGTCCCAAACTTCAGTACGCTTCTTAAACCACTGACGGACTTAACTGGGAACAAACAACCCACGAAAATACGATGGACGGCAGAGTGTAGCACCGCCCTCGAAAAAGTGAAGGACATCTTGACCAGTAAACCCGTCCTACAGTTACCAGACTTTGACAAAAGATTTATTGTCAGGACCGACGCATCAGACGAAGGCCTCGGTGCCATACTTCTCCAAGAGACAGATGACGAATACCTACCGGTAGCATACGCTTCTAAGAAACTGTTAGATCGTGAGACACGGTATTCTACGATTGAAAAAGAGTGCTTAGCAATCGTATGGGCACTCAAGAAATTTAGTGCATATCTGTACTCTAAACCATTCATCCTGCAGTGCGATCATAAGCCGCTGACATATCTGCGCACTAGCATGTACGATAACGCTAGGCTAACTAGATGGACACTCCTGCTACAGGAGTATAGCTTCGTTGTCGAACACATCGCGGGCAGAGAAAATTCGGGTGCCGACGCATTATCCCGGCATGCCATAACCGCGATATAAACAAGAGAGAGGATAGTCTCTCCACAGATGCGCATATAATTCCTGTGGGGACTATCGTGTGAAATAAAATTTTTGTCCCTATTTGATTTCCACTCTGTGAGCTCCAATCAATTTTAAGAAGGGGGTTGTCACAGGAAATGAGGGACAGAAATTATATTTTATTTCATTTTAAAAAACCGCTAACAAAACTAGTTGAAGTAATCCGAGTTTTGTTATTTTTCGTATGTAGCATGTAAATTCCAGTAACGGTCACCTAAGATCTCTTTAGTAGACAGACGTTCGTGACGCAGTGTGTGTTAATATATCATATTGAATATATGTATTAGTTTATGAAGGATATGTATATTAAATGATTGGGACAACTGCGTAGTACGAGTCACGTGTTGTTGACGAGTGAAATGGCCAGTGCGCATTAGAATTGACCACAGAAAAGCGTGCATCACGATTACCACTATATATCCAAGGCAAAAATCATGTCACAGGACATAGCTTCTGGAAGTTTTGGAAACCTTCAGTGAAACTATATAAGAGGCAAAATGAAGACTTTATTCTCAATGTTGAAAACGTCGATTCGTCTGAAGCCAGTCTAACTTCACGTATGAATTATCTCATGTACAGAGATTTCATAAAGGAAAGCTGCAATAATCTCTTTCCATCCGTTTTCCATCCGTCTGATGCCATATATCGAGTAACGAGGCAAAATTACTCAGTATAATTGTTGGCAAAGTGGAAAGTTCGCTGTCAAGAAAAACCCGATGCATGTGACGCTGGTTGTATGCAGTTAACGACACGAGGGACCAACTTGCTCTTCCCCCTGTCTGAGTTCGTTTTGGCAGTCTATCCCGCAAATTGAGGGGCTGGCGCCGGAGATACATATCCGGATTTCTACACTCAATGTAATGCGACGACACATCCCACTGGACGACTCCACCCGATAATGCTCAACGTCGTTGGGATGTCCGTTTCCACGACAATTATCGAAGCTGACAACAGTCAGCTAAATTTCAGATTTCTCCCCAGTGATAATCTGAAAGTGGTGCCTAGATTCTGCAGAATCTTCACCTGTAATGCGACGCCTCAATTGCGTCCCGTCTTCACTTTGAAGTGCCGCTTATAAGTGACGTGTGAGCTTACGTCATCTCCTTGGAACTCTGACATTAATAGTGAGTAATCATTAGCACGGCTAACGCGCACATACTTAAGTCTAGGACTCTTAAGAAAATGAACACTATTATATCGTTTGCAAAATAAGAACTCTAATGTTAAAAGTAATGCTTATTTTACATGTCAACTATTGTTAAAGCGGCCACATTTGCCGCATAAGAATTGTGTAATTAATCTTTATTTTATATTTTGAATTTCATCATTTTCATCTCCCCTTATTTCCCACAGAGTGTATGACATTGGAAAGTTGAATGAATGATTAATCACTGTGCGAAAGAGTAGTGCCCCTTTTAAATCGGGGAATAAATAACCTGATTTAAACATCTTTCAACTCTCTTGTTATTCATAGTTTTTGAGAGGGACGAAAGAATTTGTACTATTGTTTTGCACCGTTCGTCTGTTCGTCCATTTATTCACATTTATGATACACACTCACAACACACACCGCCAATAAAACGTTCCTTGGCATGACATTAATAAAGTGGGCCCCACCCAAACATCAATGGAGTATGTCATGTGTGTCTATGTAACAACTTGACGCGACGTAGTACTGGCATACGTCACCGGGCTTTTCTTGGAGGTGCACCGGAGCAGGCCAAAATTAGACTTCACCCCTTGCATCTCTAACTTCAGCTCGAGGTCGGCTTGTAACGAGCCTCCCGTTTTGTGACAATATCCAAGCTAAAAGAATGTTACCTAAGATCTGAATAGAAGTGACGTCAGATCTAAGCAGGAAGTGAACTGAGATCCGAACTAGCAGTAAATGACCTGAGTTCCAATCTAGAAATACGTGACCCGAGATAAGAGCTAGATGTGACCTGAAATCCAACTAGAAATAAACAGCCTGAGATCAGAAGTAGAATAGGTTACGTAAGATTCGAGTTAGAAGTAGGTATCTGAAAACTGAAGTAGAAGTAAGTGATGTCAAATACAAGCTAGAAGTAAGTGATGTCAAATACAAGCTAGAAGTAAGCGACCGGAGATCCGAGTTAAAAATAAAGTGATCCGAAATCAGAGCAAAAAAATAGGTGACAGGAGATTCAAACTATAAATAAGTGACCTGAGATCAGAGCTAGAAGTGACCTGAGATCAGAGCTAGATGTGGCCTAGTTAAATGTCCATGCCAGGATACTTTCCTTCTTCAAGATAACTCTGTCTCGACAACTAGAATTCAAAGTCGCATTTTCATGAAATATTAGCTCTTGTCAGTGATCTGTAGAAGAAGAAATCTGCAATATTTAGCAGAAATGACAACGGTGTGGACTTTTCTTAATGTAAATTTAAAAGCAACTAAAGAATAATTTATGAAAATATTCGAAATATCTACACACCATATATTCGGTCTTCACAGAAAGATAATTTGTTGTGGCGAGATAGTTTTGTGAATTTCCAAGCTATGTAAAGTTTTAATTGAACTCCGACAATAATTAAACGATTTTCAAAAAAGAAAGAATGCTTTAACTGCAGCATGATATATGAGAAAATTTAGAAAACCTTCTTTATAAATTAAACAGTCGTTGTACAACATTCACCAAAAGTTCTTTAAGAAAACTAATAAGATTGTAATCCGACAGAGATTTGGTAAGTGTCAAAAAGATTGTAATCCGACAGAGATTTGGTAAGTGTCAAAAAGATTGTAATCCGACAGAGATTTGGTAAGTGTCAAAGTTTCGTGCGATGTTCGTGTATTCATTAAGTGCCATTAAAAATGTGGAAAAGTGTTTCAAAACTGAAAAAAACGTATCTCACAGCGTTTTCTAAACTGAAAGACTTATCTCAAAGTGTTTCTAAACTGAAAGACTTTTCTCACAGTGTTTAAAAACTGAACGACCTATCTCACAGTGTTTAAAAACTGAAAGACTTTTCTCACAGTGTTTAAAAGCTGAACAACCTATCTCACAGTGTTTAAAAACTGAAGGACTTTTCTCACAGTGTTTAAAAATTGAAAGACATCTTACGTTGTTTAAAAACTGAAAGATTTATCTCACAGTTAAAAATGGAAAGACTTATCTCACAGTTAAAAATGGAAAGACTTATCTCACAGTTAAAAATGGAAAGACTTATCTCACACTGCTAAACACGCGACAGGGCTCATTCTCTGCCCTACTTTGCATGCAGAACTCAACTCAACTGCAAACGGATGTTCAAGCTAGATCACCATTAAAAACACGTTAAAACAGCATGCGCAATGATGGTTTAATCAATAAACTTCTGTTTCAGGTTGAAACATCAGCCGTGGTTTACAGCAAGACAGATTGCAGTTTTGACAGCAATAATTATAGAGGTCCAAATCAATAAATTTCCACATATGGTCAATGATGCACTGACAGGCCATACTTAAAGCTTTCACTAAATGCAAATACATCAAACATGAAAATGATATAGATCTAACATTAACCCGGATGACATCTTGTGAGGGAGAGGGATGAGTGAGAATGATTCTCCTTCTATTTTTCTCTTATGGGAGTGGTGTGTGTGTGTGTGTGTGTGTGTGTGTGTGTGTGTGTGTGTGTGTGTGTGTGTGTGTTTATATGTGTGTATATTTGTGTGTGTGTATTTGTTGTATGTGTTTGTGTTTATATGTGTGAGACAGTGTGTATATATGTGTATGTGAGTGTGTGCATTTGCTGTACGTGTTTGTGCGTGTTTATATGTGTGTGAGAGCGTGTATATTTGTGTATGTGTGATTGTGTATATATTTGTGTAGATGTGTGTGAGTGTATGTATCTAGACGCAAGGAGCCAGAGGTCAACTCAATATTATATACTAATATGTTTGTGTACGTATACATTTTTACATATGCACATTCACATACATGAATACGTATAACATATATATACACAAAACACGTGCACACAATAATATATATTTACCTATATCAACCTTTTTTAATTAAGAGCAGCATTGCTTGGAAGTTTTACTTGGATCTCCATTCCGAGGCAAAGGTTCTCATTGACAATGAAGAGAAGTAGCGAGAAATGTCGACACTTCAACAACTGTTGTTATTACTAATGATGGGAATGCAGATAGCTAGATAGATAGACAGACAGCCAGGCAGACAGACAGACAGATAGCTAGCTAGCTAGATACAACGCCACCCTATTATTGGTTGTGATTATTATTATTATTATTATTATGATTTAATCACCCATAATTAATGACAAGTAATGAGAACCTTAATTTATGTCAATTTATCTCCCGAAGACACCACTCCTCTCTCTCTCTCTCTCTCTCTCTCTCTCTCTCTCTCTCTCTCTCTCTCTCACTTGGTGGATATGCGAGCCATGTAAACATTTTCTCTCTTTCACAACATTAAAGACAAACATTTATCGTCACACAATATTTCCATAGGTGGAACATTTCTTACCAAAGGAGAAGATAAATCCCTCTTTTAAAATATATTTAGCGAGCCCCCATCCACCCACTATCTCTTCAGCATATGGTTATCAATATGTGTAAGAAGGTCAATAAATTTATTAAATGAACAATCAAATATACAACATATGAATATAATCAAAAGAGTATTGATATTTACATCACTTTCACTACATTGAGAGTGGAGTTTAAGAGAGATAATAAAAATCAATGTACATAACCTTTTCAATGTGGTTGTCACTGACATGTGTTCACAATCACACAAATTGAAACAAGTCACCGTCTTTCTTATTTAGGTGATTCCCCACATACCTTCTAGGCACGTTTCACAACTGTTTCAGAATCATCGATACACTCACAAAGCACTCCAAGGAGAATTATCCAGAAATCACATGCACTATCAAGCACATCAAGAGGAATGTTCTGAAATATTAGTGTGCACTAGTCAGCACACCACAAGAAATATTCAATAAAATTTAATGATTTCTTGAGACTGATCTCAAGCTTCAATTTTCCACCATATTGGCTCTTGAACAGAATTCACAGGATCAACTTACAGCAACATGTTTACTGATAATTTTGATGAAAATCCTGGATTAACACATCAACGTGATCCAGTACAGTACAATAGTCACTGTAGACAGAAGCAGGTACAAGACTATCTTCTCTGCAAAAGTCAAATTAAGGCAGCACTAAATTTCACGCTTAATTCATCTCTAAACTCTTTTCTCTCTTACAAACATAATCAACTTACAAATCCTGCAACAATATTCATTAGCTGATACACATAGCATAAGAAATATAGCATCAGTCAAAATTCACAAGTATAATGTACACATTAATCAAATTAGTAAACAATAATGGTTCAACTACATAGAGCATTCTCCTTTTCAAATCAAAGATCAATTGCAAACATGTACAAAATGTTTCAAAATGTTTCTTTATCAGTCAGTTAACTTATTATAAGCTAGAAGTTCGTTACTGTGATTGCCTACTCAAGAAGCTATGTGATTTTGTGAAATTCACCCTTATTAATTTTTGACTGAGAACTTTACAGAGATTTTCCTGAACGTTCATTACTTGTGCATTGCTGTCCTTCTATGTATATTCTATTTCATTCATACTGGACTTTTTCAGTGGACCTCATTGATACTGGACTATTCAGTGGACCTCATTGATACTGGATCTATTCAGTGGACCTCATTGATACTGGGTTTATTCAGTGGACCTCATTGATAATGGACATTTAGTGGACCTCACTGATAGTGGTCTCATATAGTGGACCTCTTTGATAGAAGACATGCAGTGAACCTCAGTGATAGTGGACCTCATTGATAGTGGACGTATTTAGTGGACCTTACTCTAGTGGACATACAGTGGACTCATAAGGTGGACTTTATTGATAGTGGACTCTTAGAGTGGATCTCATTGAAACTGGACTCGTACAATGGAATTCATTGATTGTGGACTCATACTGTGAATCTCATTGACGTACTGGATCGCACAGTTGACCCCCTTGATAGTGGTCTCATATAGTGGACCTCATTGATAGCAAACTTATAGTGTGAACCTCATTGATGGCGAACTTATACAGTGAACCTCATTGATTGTGTACTCATTCAGTGTCCCCAGTAATAGTGTATTCATACAGTGGACCTCACTGATTGTAGAATCATACAGTAACTCTCATTGATTGTGGCTCATACTTTGAACCTCATTGATAATGGACTCATACAATGGACCTCATTGATAGTGGACTCGTACAGTGGACCTCATTGATAACGGACTATTATCGTGGACCTCATTGATAGTGGACTCGTACAGTGGACCTCACTGATAATTGACTCGTACAGTGTACCTCACTGATGTACTGAACTCATACAGTGAACCTCGTTGATAGTGGACCCAGCTGAAAGACCCACCCGGAAGGGTTTACGTTTGATTTCTTTTATTCTATGTATTTTATTTAAACCTTTGTTTTCTCTTTGTATTGATGGAACCGTACGTTTAATGACATTGCAAATTAATGCTCCCCGCTGACTCTCTGCGGGAAGATTGTTTTGAAACACTTTAACAATTTTTTTTATTGATATTTACTAACTGTTCAAATGAGATTCTGATTTTATTACTCAGCATGTATTTATTAATAATATTTGTGACAGTGAGCAGTGGTCGAAATGTTGTTTTATAAATAAATTATTTGCTTTGTTACAATGAGCATACGTTTTCTTATTTGTGTGTGTGTGTGTGTGTGTGTGTGTGTGTGTGTGTGTGTTCTAAACGTTTGCTCTTGGGCTTTGGGCAAGTAGTGCGAGGGTCAGTATCTGACCACGATGTCTGATTAACAGAGTCGGTCAGATATCAGTCCGGTATCACCGTTATACTGTAGTGCATATAACGGGCTTGCCCGAGATTGACCCCTCTGCTATGATTATTACATTATATTTGCCATAACTGGTAATTATTAAATATTAATATACAATATTAACAAGTATTAATATTAATAATTGTAATTATTAAATAGTAATATACTACGTAAATAATGATTTAATAGTAATTATTAAATATTAATATACAATATTAACAATTATTAAATATGAATACACAATATAAATAATTATGTAACTGTACTTATTAAATATTAATATACGATATTAACAATGAATAAATATGAATACACAATATAAATAATTATGTAATTGTACTTATTAAATATTAATATACGATGTAAATAATGATTTAATAGTAATTGTTGAATATTAATATGCAATAAAATAATTATTTATTCAAAGTGGAAATACCGTCACAGTATCATGGTTTCCTGGATGCACATATTAACTAACGAAATATATTGTTTTGAAATATTAAGTTCCCAAAGCTTTTTCTTTTGTTGAGCATGATGTGAAGTTGGTGAAATGTTTCAGTCAATTGTCGCTAGTTACACACTGCTATTTACATCAGTCAGGAAAATAAATGTAGGAACTAACTGTGTGTTAATCAAGTAGAAGTAAAATCATTTTAGTAACCTTAATCTGGGCTAAAATCTGCAGTGAAGGAAATATAGCTTTCGTTTACAAAGTTCTGTAATTAAATAGCAATGTACACTCTAAAAAGGACAAGAACACAGATTTACTTGTTTCCCGAAATGACAAGTGTACATTCTCAAAGGAAAAGAACACAGAATTACCTTATCCCTAGCAATGGCAAATATACAATCTCGAATGACAAGAACACAGATTTGTCTTGTTCCTAGCAGTGAAATCGTACAGTCTCAAAAGACAAGAACACACATTTACCTTGTTCCTAGCAGTGAAATCGTACAGTCTCAAAGGACAAGAACACAGATTTACCTTGTTCCTTCACAACGGCCCTGTAGTTAAAAACGAAATGTATTTCTCCGCCTTTCACCAATTGCCAAACTGGATTGAAATCAATATACAGCCACCTGGCGGTCGTAATACGCAACACCTGGTGAGGAAGGAGCGGGGAGGTAGGATTATAGAACCTGCTTTCAAATCCAGGGCAAGATATTGTGTGGTCTAGTACGGGCATTAATGAAAGACGGGTATATGAGTACGGTCACTTTTGTTGGAGCAGAGGTCAAGATGTTCCGAATAGGTTACTGTTAATTATTCTGAATACTCAGTTAAGTGTTGTCATTAGTTTATAAAGAATGTTCTGGATAGGTTACTGTTAATTATTCTGAGTACTCTGTTAAATGTCATTAGTTTACAAAGAATGTTCTGGATAGGTTACTGTTAATTATTCTGAGTACTCTGTTAAATGTCATTAGTTTACAAAGAATGTTCTTAATAATTTACTAGTTAACTGCTCTTAACTGTTTACAAAGTTTTCAATAGTCTACTAATAAAGTGCTGTGAATCCATTCCTATTTAACAATTGAGAATAGTTTGTTGGCCAAGCGTTCTGACTAAATTACTAGATAAGTGTTCTGTCTAAATTACTAGTTAAGTGTTCTGACTATATTTATTCTTTCTTAATTACTAGTTAAGTGTTCTGACTATACATATTTCCTCTAAATTATTAGTTATTTTTTTCTGGGTATATCTTCTGACTAAATTACTAGTTGTGCTTTGGCTAAATTACTAGTTATGTGTTCTGGCTATGTTCTGGCTAAAATACTAGTCATGTGTTCTAGGCCACAAGTGTTCTCATTAATTTACTATTTAACACATAGTATTATAACTAGTTCATTTGTTGAATGCTTCAATAGTTTGCTAGTTATGTCCTTAGCCCACATTTTTTTTTTAATTTGTTACCCGAGTCGTGTCTGGATAATTGAATTAGCCAATCACTAGTATTTATTGATACTTCGATCAGTTGTTAAATGTTATTGTGTCTGAGTTGGATGTTATGGTGTCTGTTGGATGTTATGGTGTCTGAGTTGGATGTTATGGTGTCTTGAGTTGGATGTTATGGTGTCTGAGTTGGATGTTATGGTGTCTTGAGTTGGACGTTATGGTGTCTGAGTTGGATGTTATGGTGTCTTGAGTTGGATGTTATGGTGTCTGAGTTGGATGTTATGGTGTCTTGAGTTGGATGTTATGGTGTCTGAGTTGGATGTTATGGTGTCTGAGTTGGATGTTATGGTGTCTTGAGTTGGATGCTATGGTGTCTTGAGTTGGATGTTATGGTGTCTGAGTTGAATGTTATGGTGTCTGAGTTGGATGTTATGGTGTCTGAATTGGATGAAATGCATAATTACCCTCTGGAAGTTTGACCAACATTTGCTTCTGTATCTGTTCACTTTCTGACCAGGTATGATATCTATCTATCTATCTATCTATCTATCTATCTATCTATCTATCTATCTATCTATCTATCTATCTATCTATCTATCTATCTATCTATCCATCCATCCATCTATGTATCTATCTATATATCTATCTATCTAACACTCTTTCTGATATCTATGTGTGTGCGTGCGCAAGCGCGCGAATATGTGCAGATCTCTTATTTATCTTGTTGTCTATTGAACTAACATGCTTATGAATCATTTCATCTATGCAAAGTCATATATTTTTAGAGGATTTTTAGCTTATCCACCTCTCATACTATGGACTAGAGTGTTATCTATTTCCTGAATGTTATTTATTTATGTCAGGTCAAGGTAACACCAAAGCGACAATGTTTATCACTCACGATAACACTGCATGTCAACTGTTCATTTCAATTTTTATTTTCCAAAATAAGGCAAGAAGGTATAAAATGCGGAATTTGGGCAGATAAGGTGTACATGCAAAATGGAGGGCGAAATGCTAAATGTCTCCTGGAGTTCGAAATGTGATTAGAGATGTATTAAATCCTTTTACCTGTTCACACGTTTGGGATTGGACGAATGACTTGCACGATTGCAAGTGTGTGTGTGTGTGTGTGTGTGTGTTTGACTGGTATCTATTTTGATTTTACAAGACCTCTTGGCCACATTTCGGCACTCCCCGGACTGAAATATTGATGCTTTATTTCCTTAATTATTATCTTTGTGGTTTGCAAGTACATATTAAATAATAAAATAATAAAACAGCCGACACTTTCGGCAGCAAATGTGGCGTGCTGAAAATTGTAATTACAAAATGACGCATTGTTAAATAAAATGTAAACAAAACTTTGAAAGATGTTTCCTGCAGCTTAGAAGCTTTCAAATTAATGAATTTCATTCAGCAATTTAAAAACCGTGTTTTGTTCTTGTTAATTTTTCACAATGACTCTACTTAGGGGACATAATTTCTAAGTAAACTTTAGTGAAGATCGCTGAATATTTGGGAGATTACTAATGAGTATGACGGTAAAGATTTAGGGAGATAATTGGGCATCTGGACAAAGATTTAGGGAGATCACTGAGTATCTGGGTAAAGATTAGGGGAGATCACTGAGTATCTGGGTAAAGATTAGGGGAGCTCACTGAGTATCTGGGTAAAGCTATGGGGAGATCACTGAGTATCCGGTTAGATCACTGAGCTTTTAAGTAAACATTAGGGAAGCTGATTGACTATCTAGGTAAACCTTAGGTTATTGTATCTTTAGTGGCCTACTCAAGGTGTTTGTTACTGTTGTGTCTTTAGTAGCCTACTCAAGGTGTTTGTTAGTGTGTGTCTTTAGTGGCCTACTCATGGTGCGTGTTATTATTGTGTCTTTTTTAGTCTACTCATGGTGTTTGTAATTATTGTGTCTTTAGTGGTCTACTTTTGATGTTTGTTATTATTGTGTCTTTAGTGGTTTACTCATGGAGTGTTATTATTGTGTCTTTAGTAGTCTACTCATGGTGTCTGTTATTATTGTGTCTTTAGTAGCCTACTCATGTTGTTTATATTGCGTCTTCAGTGGCTTACATAATGCGTCCGTTTAATGGTACATATGCGATTTATGTTGATAGTGGTTTTTTGTGCTCTATACGTGACACGCGTTAACAGTGTACTTTAGTGGCTTACATAAGATTGTTTATTAGCCATTTTCTTGGCTCATAAATAATGTGTTTTAATAGCATCTTTATTGGCTCATAAATAATGTGTTTTAATAGCATCTTTATTGGCTGTTCTTCTTTTATTATGATAACAGCTGTTTCCGGCTTCCGCCGATTTCACTACATGGCACGAGATGTGCCGCTGTTGGAAGAGTTGAAGGTGAACAGAGTTGAAGGGTGGTAGTAGGAAAGTGGTAGAGGTGATGATGATGAAAAGTGGCCTATTTTCTTGTCTGGCCGGTTAAGGCGGACTTTAACCCGGCATTCCATGATGGATGTTCTTGCTGTTGTTCCCGATGCTGGAGTGTGCAGTTGAGGCTGTCGTTCAGAGCCCAGG
Source organism: Sinotaia quadrata (assembly GCA_028829895.1). Lineage (NCBI taxonomy): Eukaryota > Metazoa > Mollusca > Gastropoda > Architaenioglossa > Viviparidae > Sinotaia > Sinotaia quadrata. Next base: position 14,536,337 of record CM054182.1, read on the forward strand.
CTAGAAGCACGCCAAGTCTGTACCTAGTGTGTACATACGCCCGGGATGTTCAATCCCATGTCTTTCTCACTTGTAGCGTTGTCGTTGTTGTTGTTGATGTCGCGGCTGTCCCCGGTGTCCGTTGGGATGCGTGTAGATGGGCGCTAGTAGCCAGTAAAGGTGGGCAAGTAGCAGCTGGATCATGTCCGCTGTAACGAAGTCAAGGACAAATTATTACTGAACTCCTATCTAATAATTAGTTGGTATTGTTATGTTAAGCACCTTGAAGTTTCGTTCCTTTTGATAGCCGAGACTTTTTCCTACAGGCCACGCGAACGGTGACGTAATCATCACGCTCAGACGGCGTCACGCTGCAGACGGATTACATACAATCAAAAAAAGAAGGTCCCCATGTATTATATAATATGCACGAACAATAGCAAGGAATGGGGTTGTTGTTCAAGCTTGATGCTTGACCAGATATATTTCCCGCCGTAATCCATATATATGTTTATATACCGTGAACCCGGTTTAGCCCGTCATCGCATGTACAGACTAGGTAAAGACTTGGTGTGTTTCTAGCCTGGGCTCTGTAAAACACCCCACCCCCCCACCCCCACCCCCGCCGCCACAACAACAATGGCGACAACTACAACGGTGACTTAGTCAACGGACCTCCGGACTAAAGCCTACCTTCACCGACCAGACACGCCGACATGCAGCACAGCGATCATCACCAGCGACACGCACCGACACACACACTACATTAACTCGACACACAACCAATCTCCAGAAACAACTGAGGAGAGGAAGTTTTCCGCCAGAAGACCCCCAAAGCTGAGAATATCTCTGATAAAAGGCTTACTGCATCCTCTGGAGAGACAGCGGAAAAAAAATTAACCCGTCATTCACGAGGGAAACGTGCCTAAGAGATACCTAAGACATATTTCCGATAGGCCGCCATATTCCGTGAATGGAGGGAAACCCGTTAACATTCAGACAAGGTAACACATTGATTTCTTGGTATTATAAACTGTATTTTTATTAAGAATATTGCTGTGTGATTTTTGCATATTTATTGTGATTGAATTGTATTGTTGCTATTTTTCCTGATGTGTAGCCAGAGAACAGAGTGACCAGATTAATATATATTTGTAACTCTAGATGATTGCTGGATGGTGTAAAGATTGTGGAACATTATTTTATCTTCTTTGAAAGCTAACTAAATTGACAATTGTGAGATGCTGTGTGCGTTGGAGTATTTGTATGTAATGATTTTAATCCACTTGCGTGTAATATGTTTATTATAAGTGTAACACGCATGTGCGTGAATTAAATTATATCTTTTCCATATTTTACCTTTCATTTGTAAAATACGACCAAAAGGTCGATTTATAAATAGGCTACTCTATTGTCTATGCCACATGTATGGGTCGGTGAATAAATAGAATTGTCGCTCATGGAAATGAACAATTATCATTTCAGAGTGGGTTTTATGTTTGAACTTTACGTTCGAGTTTGGATTCCACGTTTGAATCCTGAGTGTGTTTGATGTTTGCCCTGTTAGAGGCAAAATCCAGCGATCACCTGAGCACCAGGCATCTTACAAGTCGAAGGGCCACATCAATGCTGTTTAAGTGACGTGTTATGTGACAGTCTGCCACTCAACCAACGACTAACTGTTGGGGCATGAACTGCCATAACGGATGAGAAGATAAAACAGCTAAGGAAATATATAATGATCTCTAAAATCAGAACTGTGTGTTAGGATTCCGTACAAACTCTAAAGTCAAAATAGGTGGTCCTATGACCTTCGTATTTGCATTTTGATATATGGAATTACCATTTTGTTATTTGTTAAATTTATTAAATTCAATCTACAGAGGTTGACTAATTATTTGCAAGAGACACCAAAGAGAACTGGATTGGGAGCTGAGCTAAAATGTGAATGTTTTTGAATGCATAATTAGTTATGATTGGATAACGTACCCAGTTCGTGCATTATTACACAGGTTTACCTTTCACCTTTAAAATTAATATCTAACCCAAGGGAGTTAATTTAGGAGACTGAAAGGTGAATCTGGCAACCAGTCTGTCGTCAGCATAGGTGAATGTTGGGAATTAATAATCTTTAAATCCTCATGCTGAAACAGGGTCTCTAAATAAATGCTGGTATGTAACATCCGCAACGGGGTGATTAAAATATCCCTACTGTAGCTACGCTGTCCACTGTACTACCATTGTTGTTGGTGGTGGTGTTTTCTCACATGCTGTGGTGGGTGTCGTCTTTTCTTTCTATCTCGTTTTGTTGTAATTGGAGTATGGTCTTCTGATATTGTTGATGTTGGTCTTGGAGGCGTCTCTAATAAGGGTGAAGGTGGTGGGGTCCTCAAGCAACCTTGCGAACTCGTTCAGTGTGACATCTATTTCGGTCAATTTGTCCGATTTCTTCGTGTTGACCGTTTCTGTCTGTACTATTTCTTATTTCATTGTGGTTCTTTTATGTGTTGGCAATTTTGTGATTGTCATTTTGTAATGGCTTATTTTGTTCGTTTATAGTGACTATATTATCTTATACATGTGTTTCCTTAATAGTGTCTTTATTGGCTCAGATTTGCTGTTCCCATTGATAGTGTCTTTATTGGCTCAGATTTGTTGTTCCCATTGATAGTGTCTTTATTGGCTCATATCTGAGGTGTGTTAATAGTGTCTCTTCTGTCTGATAAGTATGGTACATTAATAGTGTCTTTATTGTCTCATATCTGTTGCGCATTAATAGTCTTTACTGCACTACTAACACAACAGATATGAGACAATAAAGACACTACTAATGAGCAAGAGATATGAGATCTTAATTGGATGAAAAATTTTTTGAGATTGTAATCTTGAGGGGCTCATACCTAGCATGCTTTCATAGTGTCTATACTCTATACTGACTCACAAATAAAGTGAGTTTATAGCTTCATTAGACGCTCACTTATAATTTGTTTTTTTTAAAAGTAATTAGTCATGGTGTGCATTAACATAAATTCATAACTATTTTTGGAGCAGCAAATAATTTAAGAAAGCAATTTAGCATAAAAGAGCTTCATGCATACAATGAAAATACATAAAAAAAATAAATTAAAAATATTTATTTACTATAATATATATATTGTAAAATTTTATTAAAATAATAAAAGTATTTTGTTTGCAATGATTTTTATTTCAGAGATGAAATTGAAAGCAAAATGAATAGCCGTGGTATGAACACAATACATAGCATACTGTGGTAAATGATTGATTTTTATTTCAGAGATGAAATTGAAAGCAAAATGAAAATGATCGATGAATAAAACATATTTTACTGGAACGGATGTTTTACTGCTCTAACGTCACATGTTGCATTGATCTTTTGTATTGATACTTGTATATATCTTTTACATTTGATTTGTTACAAGTGTATGTTGAGGTGAACAGATGTTATTTATTAAGAAGATTTAGTACTCTTAAGTGTGCTTTTCTTAAATGTAGCGTGGCTGTCTAAAGATAGGTCTGTTTTACTTAAGTGTCGCGTGGTTGTCTAAAGATAGAAACTGTTCTACTTAAGTGACGCATGGTTGTCTAAAGATAGAGCTGTTTTACTTAATTAACGCGTGGTTGTCTATAGATAGGTCTGTTTTACTTAAGTGTCGCGTGGTTGTCTAACGTTAGACCTGTTTCTCTCAAGTGTCGCATTGATGTCTAAAGTTAGGCCTGCTTTTCTTCAGTGTCACGTTGATGTCTAAAGTTAGACTTGTTTTCTCAAGTGGCGCATGGTTGTGTCAAAAATTAGACCTGTTTTATTCAGTTGTTGCGTTGAGGTCTAAAGTTAGATCTGCTTTTCTTAAATGTAGCGTGGCTGTCTAATGTCAGACCTGTTTTTTTCAAGTATCGAGTTCCTGTCTAAAGTTAGGCCTGCTTTTCTTCAGTGTCACGTTGATGTCTAAAATTAGACCTATTTTTCTCAAGTGTCGCGTGGCTGTCTAAAGTTAAACTGTTTTTTTTCTTACGTATGGCGTGCCTTAATTTGAAATTAGTGCTGCTTTTTCTTAAGTATAGCGAGGTTGTGCGTAAAGTTAGAGCTGCTTTTTTCTTAAGTGCCGTATGGCTGTCATAAAGTTAAAGCGTTTCCTAAGTGCCGCATAGCTGTGTAAGTAGCATCATCTCTGTAGCCAGCAATTATCAACATTTGCAAACAAACTTGATCTTTTACAGACTGTTATTGCATCACAGAGAAATATCCTATATGTTTAGGAATATCAATCAAATTATTTCCAAAGTCCAACAAAGATGTATTGACAAGCATAAATATTGCAAAACTTATAAAATGCAAATAACAGACCACAGTCAAGAGATTAAGGGATAAGGACAAAGGAATTTTCAATTCTTATTTGTGTATCGCCAAGGAATAATATTCTTACCAATTAATGATATCACGAAAGTAATCTATACTTTAATAATACTCGTATAATTTATTGATATCACCAAGATAACCTATACTTTAACAATACTCGTACAAATTACTGGTACCACCAAGGTAACCTATACTTTAACAATACTCGAAAAAATTACTGATATCACCAAGGTAACCTATACTTTAACAATACTCGTACAAATTACTGGCATCAGCAAAGTAACCTATACTTTAACAATACTCGTACAAATTACTGGTATCAGCAAGGTAACCTATACTTTAACAATACTCGTACAAATTACTGGTATCACCAAGGTAACCTATACTTTAACAATACTCGTACAAATTGTACATAAAGATAATTTTTACCTGTTCAAGCAATCGTACGCTAAAAATGCAAGTGCTGATAACTCTCACGATAACAACAATACTGATACTGAAGTGACTCGGGTCTTGGTGGCTGTGAGTTATAGGTGTTACTGTTAGCCTCGCATGAAGATAGTGATGGGTTTGAGTCTAATCATGGTCACTGGGGGTTTTCTGTTGTGTACAGAGTGCCTGCCTTTTCCCTTATCGATTTTCAACCCTCAGTGTATGAATGTTAAGTTTTGTGGCCATGAGAAACGCGTAAAGTCTATTATTATGATTAATATCACACTGCTAACAGTGTCACGGCAAAGTGATAATTCCACTTATTGTGAAGCTAGGGGCTTATCAGTCTTCTTTTCCATTAAGCACTAAGTTCAGTATACCTGAAGCTCAGCGTTTCTAGCCTTCGTCTTTTCCCTTAACCATTGAATTCATCACATCTAAAGTTCAGCGTTCCTAACTTTCATCTTTTCCCTTAAGATTCGAGTTCAGTATACCTGTTATCAGTGTGTGCGGTCAGGTTATCGGCTGTGGAGAGTGTTCTTCATGATCACAAGACAATTTCTTTAATTAACACAATTATTATGCGAATCAAAATAAGAACATTACGAAGCTATGTTCAAATATTTAACTAAATTATTGTTATGCTCCATCTTGCCTAAAACCACGCATACATAGACACTTTTACATAGACATAAATATAAATAGACACTTTCACACGGACATAAATACTTATAGAGACACTTTCACACACATACTCAACAGACATAAATACATAGAGAGACACTTTCACATATACACAATAGACAAATACATATAAAGACACTTTCACACAGACATACACAACAGACAAACACACGCGAACAAAAGTGTTTCGAATTCTATCCAATCACGTGACATAATCTGTTGGCATATTTTGTGTTCTCACTGTCGCACCACAACTTGAAGCACGACAGCACGTGAACGACACAGGCTAAGAGTCACGTGATTCTAATCTGATTTGGTCAAAGGTGAGTGAGTAAACCTGAGTCAAAATTTACAATGCTAATCAATCGCGGTCAGGTGCGGAAGGAATTTACATCCTCGTCTGTTGACAAAAATAAATAATAATAATAATTCAAGGTCAATCATAATGGCTAAGGTAAACATGATCATACGAATTTCTGTGATAAACAATAAAATAATGTTTCTACTTTAGTATTTTACTTGATGGTTCTGTTTAAATCTAGTTTACTTGCTACATGTGACCACTGAAAAATTTTGTTAGAAGTCAGTTTACATTCCAATATTGAACGTATTTTGGAAGATTTACAATTTCTGGAAATGTACAAATCAGTTTACATTCCAATATTGAACGTATTTTGGAAGATTTACAATTTCTGGAAATGTACAAATCAGTTTACATTCCAATATTGAACAGTATTTTGGAAGATTTACAATTTCTGGAAATGCACGAACTGCAAGTGTTGAGATTCTGATTTTCAGTCCCTCTCTCCCTGACTCTCCTCTATCTGTCTTTCTGTCTCTCCACTTTTCTCTCTCTCTCTCTCTCTCTCTCTCTCTCTCTCTCTCTCTCTCTCTCTCTCTGTCTTTCTCACCCTGTCTGCCGGTCTATCCCTCTCTGTCTAACTCTTACCTGTCTTTCTCTCTCCACATATCTATCTGTGACATAATTTGTGTGTTATAGATAGGGCTTTCAATTTTTTTTCTAAAATGCTGCCCGGGTACCCGTTGACACCACTAGTTATAGATATATCTGATGAGTGGTGTGGATTTGTGTGCTGTGTGATGTGTGATGTGGGACGTGGATTTGTGTGCTGTCATGTGGATTTGTGTGCTGTAGATCTGTATGATGTGGGACGTGGATTTGTGTGCTGTCATGTGGATTTGTGTGTTGTAGATCTGTTTGCAATGCCACGTGGATGTGTAAGATGGGAATGTCTGAGAAGTGGATGTGTGCTATAGATTTTATACATTTATTTTATTGATGATGTGGATGTTTATAGATTTTATATTTTATTGATGTTGTGGATGTGTGCTATAGATTTTATATTTTATTGATGATGTGGATGTGTGCTATAGATTTTATGTTTTATGGATAAGTATGATTTGGATTTGTATTATATCACTTTGTGTGAACTTAATTTTTGATGTGGAATCCTATATGTATTTCTCATGGTTTACAGTTTTCATTAGTAATGATTTCTTACTGTCATAAACTAATAAATATTGTTCTATACACAGTTTCTCCTTTTCTACATTATACATTAGTAATAGCTGATTATCGTCACACATTAATAATGTATGTTCTATATAATGTCACACATTAATAATGTATGTTCTATATATTGTCTCACATTAATAATGTATGTTCTATATATTGTCTCACATTAATAATGTATGTTATATACTCTATATTTCATTTTCTAGAGTTTAGTAAACTAATACTTATTTTAAATATTCTGGTCAAAACCAGTGGTCCTACTGTTCAGTGTCATACACAAAAGTACTGAAATGCAATAAATATATTTGATATGGCTTTTAAAGTCCTCTAGACTAGTAATACTATTTAACATATTCTGCACTAGTACACATTGTTTCAAATCTTCTATAAAAGTACCACTTAACTTTAAAAAAAAAACATGGTGCTAATTTTCTAACATCCTGTACATTGACACTGATAACTTCTATAAACACATGCCTTTCATCTGCTGTTTTCAACAATAATGCTATTTAATGTCCACTTCAGTAATGCTATTTAATACCCATTTCAGGAATATTATTTAATGCCCCCTTTCAGTAATACTATTTATTGCCCTTCAGAAATACTCACAAGAGCAACGTCAGCACTCTTGCCCGATTTGCGCGCGATGAAGAACACGGCGACCGTCAGGCACAAGACCAAAGTCGACAAGATGGCAGACACAACGATAAGTGCCACAATTGGTTGTGTGTACATTTCGCTTTCGGTCATTGGTTGGTTGCCAGCTGCGCATGACACAGTTGCAAATGGTAAAACTGATACAGTGAAGCAGCCATGCACAGTAGATAACTGTAAGCTCACTTGGTTAAGCAGTTTCAAAGAAACAGAAGACTGAACATTTTGAGAAATCAACAAGATAAGAGCAACATGACAAACTGAACATTTTGAGAACTCAACAAGATAAGAACAACACGACAAACTGAACATTTTGAGAAATCAACAAGACAAGAACAACACGACAAACTGAACATTTTGAGATAGCAACACAAGAGCAAAACAAGAACTGAACATTTTAAGACAGCAACACAAGAGCAAACCATAAACCTGAAAAATAATCATTTTGAGACGGCAACACGAGAAGTGCAAAACATAAAAACAAAAATACATTTAGCAGAAGACAACATCATTACAGTTAGCTGAAGACAATATCATTACAGTTAGCAGAAGACAACATCATTATAGTTAGCTGAAGACAACATCATTACATTTAGCAGAAGACAACATCATTACAGTTAGCTGAATACAACATCATTACAGTTAGCAGAAGACAACATCATTACAGTTAGTTGAAGACAACATCATTACAGTTAGCAGAAGACAACATCATTACAGTTAGCTGAAGACAACATCATTACAGTTAGCAGAAGACAACATCATTACAGTTAGCAGAAGACAACATCATGGTTGTAAAATTCAATCCCAGTATTTCTAGTTTCACTTTCACGTTGTATTGATTTAAGTATCGTTCGGACCATTAATAATATACAATTGATACAATACAATAGATTCACTAGTCCATAATTTATTTATAAAATAAACATTTAGCATAGAGCGTGATTATTATCTCACAAGTCAGTTTCTAGAAAGGTTGTAATGACGTGTGTAAAACAAGCTTTTAATACTAAACACTGGTTCAATGCGACGTGTGTAAAACAAGCTTTTAATACTAAACACTGGTTCAATGTGAAGTGTGTAAAACAAGCTTTTAATACTAAACACTGGTTCAATGTGAAGTGTGTAAAACAAGCTTTTAATACTAAACACTGGTTCAATGTGACGTGTGTAAAACAAGCTGTTAATACTAAACACTGGTTTAATGTAACGTGCAGTAAGAGTACAGAGTAATGGTGTTTATGAACTAGGCTGAATCTAAAAATAACTTAAGATGAATATGTTCAAGAAGCTAAAGGACTGAAGAAAAAATCCCATGAAGAGGAAAAGAGATTCTCGTATTGAACTCTGTCTAAAAGATTTTTTTTTATAAGTGCTCTCCTCTGAACGGTGAGTGGAAATATCTTGAACGAGACGTGTGATACCAGTTCTAGTTTTGAGAACCAAAATAATTTTAAGCAGAGCATAGCATTTCATTTGGGACAGTTCAGACTAATAAAACAATATTCGTATTAAAGGTCGACATAAGATCTCAAATATAATGATTGACTCCTAGAGCAACAAAGATCCAAAGAACAGAGCATAGCAAGTCCAGTTATAAATGCTTGCTGACAACAGACCCACACAGAACACTGACTATAGCAGGTCCAATCATAATGCTTTCTGACAACAGACCCACACAGAACACTGACTATAGCAGTTCCAATCATAATGCTTTCTGACAACAGACCCATACAGAACACTGACTATAGCAGGTCCAATCATAATGCTTTCTGACAACAGACCCACACAGAACACTGAGTATCGCAGGTTCAATCATACAGGTTTATGGCAACAGACCCACACAGACGACAAACACATATTGTCAAACACCTTAAAGTCACTTTAAGGTTCTAAATATGACACTGTAAGACACATTAAAACTCAAGTGGCACTTTAAGGTTCTAAATATGACACTGTAAGACACATTAAAACGCAAATGGCACTTTAAGGTTCTAAATGTGTCACTGTAAGACATTAAAACTCAAAATGGAAAGTCGACACCTACTTTGATCACTGGAAGTGCTGCACTTTTGGCCTGGATCCTGTCAAAAACGTGATTAACAATAAAAATATGCTCGAATCAGGAAAAAATTACATTGTCATATTTTGGGATCCTGTCAAAAACGTGATTAACAATAAAAATATGCTCGAATCAAGAAAAAAAAGTACATTGTCATGTTTTGGGATCTTGTCAAAACACGTCATTATACACAATAAAAATGTGCTTGGATCAAGAAAAAAGTACATTGACAAAACACATGTGTTCAAGAACAATTAAAATATGTTCCTATCATGTAAACAGAAAGTACATTATCATGTTTTAGGGTCCTGGCAAATCACGTGATTAAACACAATAAAAACATGCTCGTAGCAAGAAAACAGAACATTGTTGTGTTTTCATTTTACGTTTTGTCCGATCTGTATGGTATTTCAGTTTTGTCTGCCGATCTTTGGCAACTTTTTTCTAGCATGTCTGGTTAGTATTCTGTCTAATATGTCTGTTTAATAATATGTCTGACTGTCTTATTGTCTGGTTTACCTAACTTATATTTTCTCTGTGGCTTGTTTAATATATGTATTTATGTTAAGTTTGGTCATATCTGCTTTAGTTTGCCCGCTGCCTGTAGATTTATCTCTCATGTCTGTCAGTCGTCATCTCTCTGTAATCTGTATGTCAACAACTCCCCCTCTCTTATGACTGATCTGTTAAAACCTACCTGAAACAGTATCATGGCAATCTCAAACCTTTTCTGTTGGGTCTGTTCTTCTGCCTGCAAATAAACAGTCTTGTTAATATTCAGATATTTCTTTTGTGTGTGTGTGTGTGTGTGTGTGTGTGTGTGTGTGTGTGTGTGTGTGTGTGTGTGTGTGTGTGTGTGTGTGTGTGTGTGTACACGCACACAATGAATGTTTATGTTTGACCAATAAAGGAAAATATTCTTGTTTGCGTCACTGTTTATGTTGAATTATATATAAATATATGTAATAGCGTATGAAAGAGCGGTTGGGACCACAGATGTTGCTGTCGTATGACGCTACAATCATTACTCTTGCACCCGCAGCTTGGGCTCAAACCAGGCCACAGACTGAGGTGACCGGTCTCAGTCTTTTCAGATCGATAGGTAAGCAATGGCTTGCCCCCAAGTTGTACTCAGTCGTGCCTAGACAGTAGAAAATTGACAGATGAGAGATTGCTGAACTAACTGGTGAACGACGCCAAAGGTTGTGCTAGACTGGACATTAAAGAACAAGGAATGTCACAACAGACACTCATACAGCCTTTGCAATTATCACTATAGCAAATTAGTGCAGTTAGATATTACAATAAAACTTAGTTATAGTCGTTCTACACAATCTCTACTCTCCAAGTACAAATGTTATTTGCAACACTTTCCTAATGGGAAACTTCCAGAAGAACTGGGGTCTTAGAGAGAAACTCTTTCAAGGCACAACTGCTGATTAACAATGAGTAAAATGGTAGCAGGACAGCCTGGGGGTGATGGTGTGGTCTAGAATCAGTAAAATGGTAGCAGGACAGCTAGGGGGTGATGGTGTGGTCTAGAATCAGTAAAAAGGCAAAATAACAGTAAGGTGATCACGATTTGGTCTAAAATCAGTAAATGGTAATCCATCTAGTAGCACAGTAAGGTTATGAAAGTTTGGTCCAGAATTATTAAAATGGTCTCCAAACATGTAGCACAGTAAGGTGATTGTCTAGAATGAGTAAAATTGTAGCCAGTCCAGTACCTGTTTCTGCAAATCGTACCTAATCATTTAAATAGTACCTCATCATTTAAATATTACCTCGCCAATGTACAAGTACTTGTTTGTATAAGTGTACCTCTTTGTGTAAATATTACCTCACCATGTAAAAGTAATTGGTTGTGTAATGGTACCTCTTTGTGTAAATATTACCTCACCATGTAAAAGTAATTGGTTGTGTAATGGTACCTCTTTGTGTAAATATTATCTCGCCATTTAAAAGTACTTGTTTGTATAAGTGTACCTCTTTGTGTAAATATTACCTCACCATGTAAAAGTACTTGTTTGTGTAATGGTACCTCTTTGTGTAAATATTATCTCGCCATTTAAAAGTAATTGGTTGTGTAGTGGTACCTCTTTGTGTAAATATTATCTCGCCATTTTAAAGTACTTGTTTGTGTAATGGTACCTCTTTGTGTAAAAATTACCTCGCCATGTAAGTACTTGGTTGTGTAATGGTACCTCTTTGTGTAAATATTAGCATGTCCTGTAAATATTGCGTAATTTTGTAAAATAGTACTTTGCTGTGTAAATAATACTTCGGTCAAGTGAATAGTACCTGTTTATGTAAAGAGAATGTTCCCATGCGAATGTTACCAACTTGTGTCAATAGTTCTTAGTCATATAAATAATATTTGCTCCTGAACAGCATCTTGCTGTGTAAATAGTATCTCTTCGTGTAAATAACAAATACTGTCCGATCGCGTGTAAATAACAGCCTTGCTGTACAAATACTGTCTGATCGCGTGTAAATAACAGCCTCGCTGTACAAATACTGTCTGATCGCGTGTAAATAACAGCCTCGCTGTACAAATACTGTCTGATCGCGTGTAAATAACAGCCTCGCTGTACAAATACTGTCTGATCGCGTGTAAATATTATCTTGTCGCGTAAATAATACCACATCGTGTTAAATATTACCTGTAAAAATATCTCAAATCCGTGAGGGACAGTCATGTCTTCCGTGGGAGTAATGGTGGCCATAAAGTGCGGGGTCCCGGAACTGCTCGACGTTACTGTGAACTTGCCTTCACTACCTGCTGGAATGGCTGTGTGAACACACCATTTATGCACAATTATAAACCTCATTTCTAGTTAGGCTAATAGTTAAGAAAATACATCTGGTAGGACAGCTTTATCACCATTAAGGCGACATTTTGTGTATTACGTAAGATTGGTTAAGGCTGAATCCTCACCGGTAAAGTAGCACTGTTAAAGTAAAATGGAATTTTGACACTTAAGGTAGCATTCTCACATATAAAATTTAGTTATTATTTTAGAACCATTATTATTGAATTATAATGCTTTTCGTTTGTTAATTAAAGGAATAAGAAAGAAAACGGTCAGACATGATTATGTCTTTACGAGAGCGTAGAAAACGTACACCCACTCTTTCTCAACCCCCTTCCCACTTTTCTCCAGATATTAATGTAGAAACCAACTCATAGCCTTGGGGTACTGTATGTTTCGACTTTAAATCAGATTATTTGACATTAATAAATAATGAACAGATGTCGAAATGTGAAGGTAAAAAGTACTATTACTCACTGGCAGCTATAGAAAACATGACAGGACTTGCAAGTCCGTCCAGGTCATGAGCCATGATGGAAACAGCGTTGTTGTTAACGTTTGGGACTGGTAGAACACTAATTGGCTGTCCCTGCAAATAGACATCGTCCCCAATCTAAGTTAGTAATAAACATAGTAAGTGTATTGCCTTCAATTTAAGCTAATAGTGTACTCTGTTGAGCTAGTTATATATATATATATATATATATATATATGTTAGACTTATAGTTCTCTGACGTCTGAGCTAGGTGTACCATTTATATCTGAATAGTCACAATTCCTTATTTTAGACTAGACGTATAGATCTCTAGTGTGACCTAAACATAATAGTTCTCTGAAGTCTGAACGAGACTTTAAGTTCTGTGAACTAGATTTGGAACCCCAAAACCAACCTTTTTCAGAACGTTCGAAGTGGTATACTTGGGCCAGGAGCAGCGGTTTCGGTGCTGGAAGCATCCCGGGTATGTGAAGGCTGGACCTTGGTCATCGCCATCCTCCACAATTACCTGTAGTGTGCTAACAGAGGTCCGCGGTGGTACACCTGAATCCTTGAAAACACACATGTCACCAGAGTGTGAGTGGAACCTTGACGGTAATTTGTAAAGTCATTACCAGTTGACGAGTCAGTTGACT